>OX451215.1:140755439-141034432 GCA_949628195.1 Phasia obesa | reverse complement strand
TTTAAGAAAGTCAATGTTTGATTTTTAATTTGAATTTAATTTTTTTTCTAAAAACAGAGTTCGCAGTGTATTAGATGAATTTTTTGAATTGGATCTATGGAGGAGCTTACTCTACATGTATAACCATGATTCAAAAATGTTCTCACCGATTTGATCAAATATTTTGTTTTAATTGTTTTGTTTGTTTGTTTTTTTACACTGAGTACTTTGTTTTTGTTTTTTAATTACTTTTTTGTTATTTAAATGTTAATATCACATTATTTATTGTAATCTTTATTTTGTGCGCCAATAAATATAAAACAATAGAATGAATTGTGTTTAACATTTTTATAACCGATGAAATTTAATATTTTTTAATTAATAATAATTATAATAATATGGAGAATTTATTGAGAGAATAAAAATAATAATAATATTTTTTTATAATCTTGAAAATAATTTGCTATTAGATTGCTACGCGTTCTTGAAAATCGATCTGGAATAATATCCTCTTCGTCACTGGATATACAACAGCTTTCATAGTCAAAATCATATTTTAACAGCCGACAAAAGTTATGCAAAATAGCAAACGATACTATTATTGCCATAGTTGTGTCAAGTGTCATTTCTAGAGATAATATAGAGAAACGAGCTTCGTTCTATTATATTTCGGGTTCGAATTTGTGACTCGTTATATAATTTTTCGCTTTCAGTCTGAGGACCTCCTAATGGTAGCATAGCCTCCATCGCCTAAGAGCATGTAGGACGCAAAATCTAGCTTTGATGCGACTGTTGTTAAAAATATGGCTATCGTGCGCTGATCCAGGCCATCTGACCACTAAATCTATTATTTCAAGATTTGCGTTGCAAATGGCCTATACAAATACAATTAGTGGTTTTTCAGGAAAATTAAATAATTTAATGCACTTACCTGAACATTAAATGAAAAATGACCTTTACGACATCTGAATACTTCAGCATCAAGTCCTCTGGGAGATTGTACTTTTACATGAGTACAATCAACAGCGTCTATTACTTTAGGAAACTTCGCAATACCATTTGGGTGGGAGATAGCGCATGATTTCTTTGAAAATAAAATTAAGGAATACGTTTGTGTATGCTTGAAAGTAGCTTACCTAGTTGTGGTAGATTGTATGTTATTGCTAACAAGATTAATAATATACTTTGCTGTGACCTTTGATACTCTAAACCTTTGTCTAAATTCTTCTTCAGATAAACCAAAATGTTCCCGACGGGCAAAATTTCGCTTTTCGCGCTTTACATTTTTAAAGTTAAAAATGTTGCAAAAATATAAATGTTGTTTTTTAATTTCTAATTTATTTTATTATATTTTTGTTTTGTATTCTGTCAATTAACATACTAACCGAAATATTTTTTTCGGTGAAGTTTAACAGCCACTTTTTTTTTAAATAGTGTCAATTAAAAGTTAATCATACTTTGTGAAATGCATTTTAACCTAACCTGCGGTTAAAGTTCATGTTAACTTATAATCATACATTGTGAAAAGGGCCGTAAAACTGTAATTAGATTCAATTCCAGAAAATTAATTCTTAAAAGAATTAATTAATTTTTCCATTCAACAAGACACTCAACCTAAACAGACACTTAGAGGGCGTGGCAGTGGAACAGTAACTATGCCATACAATACGCGTAGCCAAAGTAGAACTATGTATCAGGATAGTCAACGTCGATTAATAGATACAGGGAGGTTACTCTCTATTGCGATACGAAAGAAAAGTGGTACGAAATCGAACGATTTGTACTCTTTAAAGCGTTCGCGCATATCAATTACTTTAAAGATATGTTTTAATTGATATTTAAATTGTTATTTTTAGGGAAATCAAAGCCAAATAGTTAAAAATAAAATAACGTCAGTTTTTAATTTTAGTAGATAGTGATTCGGCCATGAAACAGTTGCTGCGAGTTAATGCCTAACAAGCCGGAAGCAAAATGTATCACAAAATATTTAGACAATCTGATGGAGATCCTG
Organism: Phasia obesa; assembly: GCA_949628195.1. Classification (NCBI taxonomy): domain Eukaryota; kingdom Metazoa; phylum Arthropoda; class Insecta; order Diptera; family Tachinidae; genus Phasia; species Phasia obesa. Next base: position 141,032,442 of record OX451215.1, on the reverse strand, counting down.
TAAGGGATATATCTGGTTAAAAAATTTATATATTATGCTATTATTTATGTAAAATATGATACTATTTGTGTGGATTTCGTGTAGAACTTTCAGTAACGGAAGAAGTTAAAATAAAGCTATATGAATTTGAAAAAAAAATTCTATAACAGATTATTATGCCAGAGTTTATATATGGAAAGTATATCAACCTATCTACTTGCAACTCGTTTCAAGTTAATTTACGTCTTTAAACCATAATCCATCAATATTTATATGTAAATTCAACCGGCTTAACTTTTGTTCACATATTTTAAAATGTTACTGTTGCCACTTTTTCAAAAATTTTGCGAAAGGTGTTTCTAAAGTCAAAGAGAGAACCGATTTGCCCTCTGATCGCAATGAGCTTTCGAATCGAAATTGCTTTCGCATCGCAATAGAGAGTAACCCCCCAGATAATGAATTGCACGAGGAAGACGTGGCCCTTGCAATCACATTCTTCAAGAGACCAGTCCTTTAACCAGAATAACTCACAAACTATCCGAAACAAACGAAATCCCAGAATTAATGTCGATTTTAATCAATTAAATCAAATGATTGAAACCACTATGTCTAGACTGTTAACAAAGGTCAACCTTGCCCCAAATTCACAACCACAATCTCATCCTGCTGGTAGTGAAGAAAATAATAATCACGTAAATAGAAACAACTTAAACAACACATCAAACGGACGGATTCCTCAAATTAACATTACGGGTGAAAGTATTCATAATCATCCCCCTGTATTTTCTAATCGCATCTTGTGTTAATGCCGATAAACTCACCTCAATAACCCAGAGATGGAATATCAAGTTTGATGGATGGATGGAAGAATTTTTATATAAAATTAATTCTTTGACCATAGATCATTTCAATGGAGATTTTATTCCTATTTTAAAGAACTTAAACGTCCTTTTAAATGGAAAAGCCAAAGATTGGTATTGGCGATATAGAGAGCAAATGAACGCTATTACTAGGGAGGGTTTTTGTGAGGCTTTAAAATACAAGTACCGTAATTGTAAGTCTCATTTTGATATAAAAGAAGAGATTCGTAATAGAAAGCAGAACTTAGGAGAAATCAAATTTTAATTCGTATAAACCGCAGTGTCCAAAATGCTCAATTAAAACTATAAATATTTCAAAAAACGACATAATGAATTCAAAAAACTAAAGTCCTCTGACTATACACCCAATCATAATGACAATAATAAAAACCATGCGTTGAACAAAGACGAAACAATTGAATTTTCTGAACTTAAAAATTGAAAGTACCCGATATTTTGCCTTATCATGTCATGATGTTTTAAAAAGAAATCAAATTTTAATAACGACGCAATTGTGTATACCTATACTTCTAAACCAAAAAGATCAACGCGTAGAATGCGTCAATTTATAAATTACGTAAACAGTTAGAAAATTAGCGCAGTCGAACTTTTCAATTTTTAAAACCTTTAATATATGTCGGTCCCAGGTTAGAACCGCAGATGGACGATCGCAAACTGTTATAGGGTGGTTGCCAGTAGAAATCCAATTCAAATATCAAAAATGTTTCATAATCCCTTCCATTACACAATGTTTTATCTTAGGCATTGATTTCTGGAATGCTTTTAAGTTGATCGTTTGTTATCAAATGTACGAAACACATTGGCTGAAATTAAGTATACAAATAATTGTTCTACTGAAATATCATCTGCAGAAGACGAACATTTATTAACCCTCTGTAAACGCCAACAATTAAACACTATAATAGCTTTATTTCCGAACTATGAAAAACAAGGGTTAGGGAAAACCAGTTTGATTACACACCATATTGACATAGGAGATTCTAAGCCAATACAACAAAGGTTTACCCTATTTCTTAAGCAGTGGAAAAACTGTTGTTTGTGGAAGTTTATCGAATGCAGGCCTTAGGGGTAATTAAACCATCACAATCTGCTTGGAGTTCTCCGATGCGTTTAGTTATAAAACCAAACAAAGTTCGTCTTTGTCTGGATTCTATAACGAAAAAGGATGCATATTCACTTCCATTTATAGAGGTTATATTTTCTTGTCTCCCAAAGTCAAATTTTATAACCAAATTAGATGCAGATTGGCAAATCGGATTAACCGATTCCGCAAAACCTTTGAAAGCTTTAACTATATCCGGACCCCCACTTTATCAATTTAAAGTAATGCCATTTGGGCTTTGCAATGCGCCTTCAACAATGTGTCGCTTAATCGATGAAATAATTCCACCAAACTTACGTAGTTCTTTTTTGGTTATCTAGACGACTTGATAATAGTATCAGTGGTTTTTTCAGCGCATTTAAAAGTTCTAGTTCGTGTCGCAGAACAGTTTCGAAAGGCGAATCTTACTTTAAACATTTCAAAAAGCAAATTTTGTGTTATACAAGTTCCCTATTTGGGACACATTATTGGAAATGGTGGTATATCGACTGACCCCGAGAAAGTGAGTGCTATAATTAATTGGCCAGTCCCAAAAACTATCAGGCAAGTACGTGGCTTCCGAGGACTCGCTGGTTGGTGTCGAAGATTCGTTGAAAACTTTTGCAGTATTGTCTTTCCGATTACAGAAGTTATTTCGAAAAAGAAAAAGTTTTGTTTGACTGAAGAAGCTAACTCTGCGTTTGAGACAATAAAAAAATTTTTAACTACTACTCCTGTACTTATAAACCCAGACTTTTCGAAAAAAATATTTTTACATTGTGACTCTAGCGTTTACGGCATTGGAGCAGTTTTGGTACAACTGGATGACCAGGCCATGAAAGACCAGTCGCCTTTATGAGAAAAAAGTTAAACAGTTCTCAAAGAAACTACAGCGTAACGGTATAAGAGAGAGTGTTTAGCAGCTGTGGAAGCCATCAATCGGTTTCGATGTTATCTAGAGTTACAGGAATTTGAAGTCATTACAGATCACTCCCGTCTTGTTTGGCTTCTTCGCCAACCCTCGATAAACCATCGAAAGGTTAAAATGTTGTTCCGGATGCGTTATCCCGATCCGTTAATTGTGAAGTGTCGGAAATAACATCTACCGAACCAGAAATCGATATAAATTCACAACATTTTATGGACCTTGAATACCAGGCATTAGAAGATAATAACTGAACAAAACAAATACCCTGATCTTAAAGTAATCGATAAATTTGTATATATAAGAACTGAACATTATACCGGAGAGAGAGATCAAGAAAAATACAGCTGGAAGTTATGGGTACCTGAAAAACTACGACCAAATATTATTAAAAGGGCTCATGATGATCCAATAACATCCCATGTTTGTATGGTAAAAACTGTTAACCTTATCCGAAGGAATTTTGATTGGCCTGGTTTAGTGAAAAATGTTAGACTATACGTGGGAAAATGTGATGTATGTACAACTACAAAAGTCCCTAACGTCATGCTAAAGCCAGAAATGGGTAAACAAGCAATGTCTTGCTGTCCTATTCAACATCTATATATTGATCTGCTAGGACCCTATCCCAGAAGCAAAACGGGATATATTTGAATTTTAATAGTTCTGGATCATATGTAAAATTTTTACTGGTATTCAATTTAATTCATATTAATAATAGGTGTGTTCACATTTTAATAATAATAGTTCTGTTCTAACATTCTCCCCCACGTTGAACAGCTGTTCAACAAAATCGTGTTGTTTTGGGTGAGTTGACTTAGGAGTTATCATAAAGCCTAAACATCTAGGACGAACCTAAGTGGTTGCTGACGTGGTCTCGGTGTAGGTTTCAAGTCATTGAACGGTGGTTCTACCGATTGCATTTCAATATTTTCTTCAACAGGCCTTGTTGTGTGTAGTTATTGACAGATTTTGCACGTTTTATATCGAAGAAAAATAATAGTCAATGATATCACGCTTAGACAAAGTGCAAGGTAGCCAATCGTATGGTTATGTTGTTGATGGGACTTGAACTTATTGGGCAGGTCCAGTAAGTGTTGCTCCCTTAGCGATTCTTGTAAAGTTAATAGTTCTTTGATGTTATTGTCATATAAACTATCGACATTTGTTGACGTTGATGGATTATTGCTTATAGATGGTGCAATAATCTTTTGCGAGGATAAATCGGAAATCGTGCCGAGGCTAGTGTATGACGAATTTATTGTGCTCAAGATTGTTTGTCGTCCGTTCATAGTGACGCATTCATGTTTCAGTATACACTCCGGATCCAGCGAAAGCAGACCGGATCCTTTTAACGAAAGATGAGAAATTTCTCTGTTGCAGATGACTGTTGCCCGAGATGGTGATGACGTGGCATATATCCCCTGATTTCCCTTGTTAAGTGGTATCCATTTAGTTGTAGTCTTCTCTAGAGTACAAGTTGGTGTGGTTTTGTTGTTGTACAAATGAATTTCACACTTGCAAATTTCTGAGCCAGAATTGTAGCGAGACTGAACGGTGGTACACAAAAATACGTCTTGCTTTATTATTTCACAAGCCTTTAGGTCTGCTTTCGTAAGAAAAATGTACTGTTTTTGAGATACTATTATGCCCATGAAATCAGCACATGTTTTAATGGCTACCATGGTGTGATTCATCATGGTCGGTACGGAAATCAGCTGGCACATCTTAAATAGTTCAATTTCCACTAATTGTAAAATTATTTTGAATACTGCATGTTGGGGCGTGAGTCTGCCTTGAACCTTCATTAGTTTGAATAGCTGTAGTAATTCATGTTTTCCGAAGATAGGAAGGGTTACTGATGTTGGTGCATGGAGTTTAATTTGATTAATTTCCTCTTGCAATTGTTCTGGAGTCAGTAACAATGGGCTGATTTTTCCTTGATGAGTATCTATGAGAGTATCAAGAATTGATATTGCAACCAGATTCAGTTCCAAAACTCCACTATTAAATAATTGGGTGAGCTGTATCTGGAACAACACATGATTGTTTTGCTTAGTTGCTTGTGATAATTCTTCAATTTTTTGCTCCAGTTGCTCAAATCTTGCCTTAGCTGCCAACTGGGTTTTTCTTATGATATTAACTATTGAGTCAACAACTGAGGTTTGATTCTTGAGCAAGGTTAGTAAATGCGACTCATTTTCCTTTACCCTTTGTATTGTATCGGATATCTGGTTAGCATATACGGAGTCCAAAATGCCAAATAATGAGTTAGCAATATTTCCAACTATATTCAAGGCACCTCTTTTATTTCGTAGTAGTCGATTTTCCAGTTTTATATCATTTTCCATGTGTTCAAAATGCCTTATGATACTTAGACATGATTCATTTAATTCTATCATTCTGCAAAGCTTTTGTAGGGTTTTCGTTCCATTGATCAAAATTGATGTTTCCGACCAGTATGCATCTAAATCATAGTATACAAGAATGTTCCATTCACTGCTTGAAATGGTTGCGGTGCCGATTTTTTCAAAATGAATACCTAATTTCATTCCAAATTTTTGGTTTTTTACCGGATTTACAAATGCCATTGGTAACAGCAAAAACATTGTAATTAAAGCTAGAGTCAGATGAGTTGATAGAACCCTTTTCCTTTTAATCCTAGGCTCCTGAATTGAGTCATAAGTACTGTTGTTGCTAGTTGAACTGTTATCTTCAAGGGCGACAGATGTTTCGCAATCTGATTCGATAGGTAAGAGAGCGATTCGATGTCTTGCCAAGGGCCACTTCATGATTGGTAGATTATCTTCCTTTATTATTACCATATCACCAATCTTGAGGTTGTCAAAACGCTTATTCCACTTATGGCGTTGCTGCAATTGGTTCAAATATTCAGAGGACCATCTTTTCCAGAAGTCCTGTTTGAGATGGGATATCAGCTTCCAGTGTGATAGTCTTGATGAGTTTACTGTTGTTGTGCCACTATCTACCTGCGATACAAGTGCTTCGCCAATAAAAAAAATGACCAGGAGTCAGTGCTTCAAGATTATCAGGATCACTTGACATAGGTGTTAGTGGGCGAGAGTTGAGTATTGCCTCGATTTCTGCTACGATAGTCCCCAATTCTTCCTGGGTCAATGATGCAGCTGCCATACTTCGCAGTAAAAGATGTTTTGCCGATTTTACGGCCGCTTCCCATAGTCCACCAAAATGTGCTCGTGGTGGGATAAAATGAAAATTTATTCCTTTTGAACTAGCAGTTGAGATGATTGATTCCTGTCCCTTGTCGGAGTAAATACTTCTAGCTAGTTCTGTCAATTGGTTTTTTGCTCCTATAAAATTAGTAGCGTTGTCGGAATATATGTTCTGACAACGACCTCGACGGCTGATGAATCGTTTTAGAGCACCAATGAATGCCTCAGTTGTTAGATCAGTTACTACCTCGAGATGAATCGCCTTTGTGGCAAAACAACAGAATACGGCTATATATGCTTTTGTCGGTCTTTTTCCTCTGACCTTATGATGGATCCACACTGGGCCACAGTAGTCTACTCCCGTGTTAATGAAGAGTCGGGCTGAAGTCACTCTAGTCTGAGGTAAACTACCCATTATTTGTTGGCACAGTTAAGGTCGTGCTCTGGCACATCGGACGCACCTTTGTACAGTTGAGCGCGCTGTTATTTAACCTTTATTGGCCAGAACCGTTGTCGTATTATGTTTAATAATGCTTGTGGGCCACAATGTTTGTTTTCTTTGTGAAACATTGTAAACAATAGCTTTATGATAGGGTCATTATATAGTATCAGCATTGGGTGTTTTACTTCGTATGACAATATTGATGCCTCCAATCGTCCTCCAACTCGTCAAATGTTTGTTCTATCTAGAAATGGAGCAAGACTGATGATGGAGCTGTTTTTGTCGACTTCTTTTTTTGAAGCTGGTTGATTTCTGATGAAAAATCGGACATCTGAATGGTTCTAATAGTTGTATATAGTGCATCGTCTAATTCTGCTGGAGATAATGATTTGTGTACAGGGCGCTGTTGTTTTTTTATTCGTGAATTTTTTGTGAATCTCAAAACATACCCCAGTATTCTTTGCAGAGTCGTGAATTTTTTATGTGGAATTTTGTATATGAGATCATTGTTGGAGACGGTAACTGCTTCAGTTAGTGATGTCGCCTTCTTCTTTCGAGGTCGTTAGAAATTGATAATTCCCTTGACAGTTGAGGTGGCCACATGTCTTCTCGTCCGTGTAGAAAGAGTGGTCCATATAGCCATAAATTACATTCCGATAGTTTACGTGCTGGAAGACCTCTGTATAGTATGTCAGCGGGATTGTCCTTTGATCTGACGTGACGCCATTGACTTGGCAATGTCAACGATTGAATTTTGGATACTCGGTTTGCCACAAATGTATGGTATAACGAGGATTGGGAGTTTATCCAGGAAAGTACTATTTCAGAGTCCTTCCAGATGAACATCTGTTGATCTTTGATTTGAGGGTCCGTTTTGATTTTATGCATAAGTTGGGCAGCCATAACCACGGCACATAACTCCAGACGAGGTAATTTTTTTTTTTTTTATTTTTTTAATTATAAAGTCCTAAAAAAGTACCACATCGCAATTTTTATCCCCTAAATATTGAAATGAAGAAAAAGTACCAGACACTAGTTTGATAATTTTACTATCTCAAAAGAATGCCATGCTAAACCTATTTATATGTGTTTCAGTAAAAAAGTTCCGAAAAAGTCTTACATATGTCCAAATTAATAAAAGAAAGAAATAATTTTTATTTTTAAGTAAAAAATAAAACTCAAGAAATAATTTTTATTTTCTAAGCGAAATATAAAACTTGGAAAATAATCATTATTTTCTAAGTGAAATATAAAACTCAGAAAGTAATTTTTATTCTTCAATCAGAAAATAAAACTTAAACATCAATCATTAAATGGCGAGCAAAGAATAAAACTCAGACAATAATTTTTATTCTCTGAGCAGAAAATAAAACTTAGAGATTAATTTTTATTCCCAAAGCAGAAAATAAAACTTAATACATAGGCGTTATGTTCTAAGCATTAAATAAAGCTCAGAGAATAATTTTTATTCTTTGAGTAGAAAATAAAACTCAAGAAATAATCATTAAAACCCAATTTTTAAAATAAAACTCATAATCATTACAATCTCTGTGATAAACTGAATTTTATTCTGCATGTACATACATATAATTTTATGACTTGCTTCTTAATCAATGCAAGAAATTTGGAAACAGTTATTTTTTTGATTTGCTTTTGTTTGTAGGTGTTTTGTAAGTTCAGTTTTACTAAGCTTTATTTTATTCTTAGCTTCAAATTATTAAAGTCTTTGTGAGGAAGTGTTAATTAAAAGTGTAGCGGTATTTTTTTAATTTTTTACGTTTTTAAAATTTTCTAAAGTGTATGTACATCTATATATATATAGGCAAGTGAAAAAAGTTAAGAACCTTTTTAACTGACTTATGTGCTGTTTATGTAACCCAATTAAAAAAATCGTCTAGGAAATTTGTATGAAAAGCACTCAATTTTTTGAGTTATTCCTATACAAATTTTCTAGACGTTTTGTTGAATTGGGTTACATAAACAGCACATTAAACTCAACGTATTCGCTTGATTTTTTGTTTGTTTGATAGATTGTCAATAGGAGCAGTGCAGAATGTATTTTTTCTTCTACATTTCTGAGTCTAAGATAGTTAAAAACAGTTAAGAATATTAGCCAATTATAAAGCCATGATCTCTCTTTCTCTCTTAATTTTCTAAAAAATTACAACAAAAAATCTAAATTAACTATATTAAATTTAGCTTGGCAACTCCGTAAACACTCAGAAGGAAAACTTATTAATTTATTAATATAGAATGTAATTTTGTAAACCAAAACACAAATCAAAACCGAAAGAAAATTTGTATGTATTAATAACTAAATTTGAATAATATGCAACATGAATATGTAAAATATATGTATATGTAAAATATATGTTTCTGTAAAATATAGATATATGTATACCTAAAACGATTACAAAAATAAATTTGGTCGAATTTCGACCACAGGGCTAACTCTAGTTTAATTTATTATATGAACTACCTTATGTCGATGTACAGAATAATCGGATAAAAATTCTTAAAAAGCAAATAAACATTTTGAGAGGTTTTAATTATAAATATCGCGGTGAAAATTTGGATTTAAAGTCTCCTCAACTCAAAGAAAAACTAAAGAATTTACACTCTTATGTAGACCTCTGAAAATTTATATAATAAATTTTTTATTATTATTTTTATTAAAAATAACTTGATGTTTTTAAAAGTATAAATAATAAAGATTCTGTGCAATACATTTCTATTAAAATAACTGAAATTTTATTCGAAAAACTAAAAATGTAGTTACGTGCAAAATTTTAATGACAAATTTACATATGTACATATTTTAATAAAAAGTTTGAAACTATTAAATATCTTATAGCTCTTCTCTTTCTCATTCGGTTATTTTTCAACCGATTTTCAAAAAAATTTACTTTGATGAAAATATATTCAAATTACCTTTCAAATTGCTGAATATAGTTAGTACAAATTATTGCCGCTAGACGGCGCAAAACTCATTTTTATGGAAAAATCTACCAAAACACCCTGTATTTGCAAATACTATGAGTTCATATATTCAGCAAAACTACTCGCCAAAGGATTTTGTACAAATTTTCCAAACATTATTTAGTTGAATTAAATGGAAATTTAAAGATCAACATTTTGATTTTCTTCTATAACCTAAAAAATAATGGTAATTTTTTAAATAACGAAATTATGAAAAAGTCAAAGAACAAAAGTTGCTACCGAAGCCCTAGAGAACGATTTTCAACAATAAAAAAGATCTTTTTCGCAAAAAGTCGAATTTTGCATATTGCTACTTATATTTGAATCAGAATACACAAATCTTGTTAAAATCCAGCTGTTTTACGCGATACGAACTCAGACAGAAAGACAAGCCGACAGAAATTAAGTTACTTTTTTAATACTTGTGTATAGATTTTATTATATGTATAGATGTGAATAATTTTATTTCTTCCTTTATGTGGCTTAATTGCCAAATACTGACTCAGGTATACAAATTATAAAATATATTTAATACTTATACTATAAAAAGTACGCAATTGGATTATTAAGTAAGTAATAAACAGTTGCATGATCAAGCTTATCTAATGGGTGACCTCATGAGCAAGTGGTCATATTCGAACACAAACTAACTTGCTGAACACATGCCTACTCATACCATACTATTACTGAGCAAACCACTGTTCGTATTATAAAAAAATGAACTGACCGAGTAATACGAATTTTCTATACTAGTGAGTGCTGTGTTTACGAGTCTTATGTTTAATGTTGTTAACAAATTCTGTGTTTTTAATTTGTACACTCCAACTGTGTTCGTGTTTCAGTCAAAGCATAAAACTGCTTGAACTAGCGCAAGTTCATTGTTATTTTGTTTAACATTAACTTTTTCAACTTTCTTATAGAAACTCCGAGCTCATCGAATTTAGCTCGCTGGTCTTGGCTGTTTATTATTATCCACTTATCGTTGCTCGTGTGCATTGAACAGATGTTATTTCAATGAAATATTATAATGAGCGTCGTTCGTTTTTTGTGCTTTTGCAGGGCTTTAGTTACTAAACAAAATATTTTACTGATTTATCGAATAAAACTTAAAAAAGTATTCGATTAATCGATTGGCTTTTTATATTCCTTTTTAAAAATTAATTTATTTTGCAATTAATAGGCCAAAAAGTAACTGTGGTATAAAATAACTATTAATAAACCTGAAAGGTGTAAACTCTTCCGATTTTAGAATAATAAACAGTATGCCATTATAGGAATAATTGGAAAGTCAAATACATGTCATAACTTGTAGCAATTCCTTATAATTGATAAAAAATTGGGTTAGATTTTTGATTAAGACCAAGTAATTGTAGGATTTTTATATAATTAAAAATGCCAAAAAATTCTAAATGGCAAAATGGTCACACTGGCTGTAGGCCTGTTGCGTTGGTGTGAGTTTTTTTGAGTAAAAACACAACGGTTGAGTCTTGCTCTGAAGAATTCACAGCACCTACAGCCTCAGTGGACGCCTCTACGGTAAAGGTTAAAGATACGCAAAATGATTGAGCATAGTCGCATTGGCCAGAGCGTCCTTGCATGCTTGAAAGGCACGAAGTGCCTGGTCGGTCCACTTGATCGGTATGGTGTCGTTCTTTTTGTTTTCAGTTATTAGCTCTTGTAATCATTTTTTCCCGGCTGCAGCATTAGGTATGAACGAGCGATAAAAATTTATCATACTCATAAACCTCTTCAATTCTTTGGCCACTTTAGGTTTTGGAAAGTCGTTTATTGCCTGAACTTTGTCAGACCTCGGCTGGATTCCTTCGGGTGATATGGTATGGCCCAAAAAATCTACGCGAGTTTTTCCGAACGACGATTTGTCAAAAATAACCGTTAATGCGTATTGACGGAGTCGGTCGAAAACAGTGCGAAGGTGGTTTAAGTGCTGCTCTTTAGTGTCTGAGGCAATTAGGATGGCGTCGATGTATATTAAAACTAAACTGATATCTCGAAATATATCGTCCATGTGGCGTTGCGTTTCGTAAACTGAATCTCATTCGTTTGAACTCAAACAATCCAAAGGGTGATTGCGGTTTTCGGGACATGAGCTGGTTCGATTGAGATCTGGTGGTAGGCTCGTTGCAGATCGATTACCGAAAAAATCGTTTTGTTTTGCGAGATCGATCAAACGTCTTGGATGAATGGTATGTGGTATCGGTCCGGCAAAGTGATGGCATTAAGTGCGCGATAATCAAACACGGCCTCCAATCCCCGTTAGACTTTACCATAAGCAGCGGACTAGCCCAACGACTGTCCGAAGGCTGACATATGTTGTTGTCGATCATATACTGAAATTATGTTTTTGCCGTCTGCAATGTAGAGCCAGTTAATTTTTCCGCACGTGCGAAAACTGAATTACCGCTTGTCACTATATGGTGCGTAACACTGCCTGATGTCGTGTCTTGTTTTCGGTCGAACGTCACCAAATCTTTATGTTCATTCAAAATTGTCGTTAATTTATTATTACTGTCGTAAGACAAGATCGAGAAAATATTTGTGAATCGCGTCTCCACTTACCACCGAAAGTGTTTTTCTGACTACCAATAATTTTCTTTTTACGTCGGCCAATAAGTCGAACCTTCCTAAAGTCATTACCGATAATTGGGCCAGTTACATCGGCAATGACTAAATTTCAATAATATGCTCTCTGAAAGCCTAACGATACTTTAATGCGTCGTGCGTTTTTAGTTTGGCCCGTTTGCTGCGTATAATTGAATAGTATGCGGTTGATTTCCTTTATCGATTACTCGCGGTGTTTGACAGAAATGTCGGCTCCGGTGTCGTCCACTAAAAACTTTGTGTGTTAGCTGTTAGTTGATACGTCTGAACTACTAGACTTTTTTAGATCATTTTAGAGATCGCTTATTTTAGTTCAAAGTAAAAAAGGGAACTAGTTTAATCTTTTAGTTCAATCGCTCTTTTGTCTTTTGAACTTTGACTACCTACTAAATCAATCTGTCAGTTCAATCGTTCTTTTTCCTTTTGTGTTCTAAACTACTTTTTATTAATCTTATTATAATTTTATTATTAATAATTTTCAAATTAAATAAAATCTTAAAATATTATTAAATTGTATGGCAGTTCTACATTTTTATCCAAAAAAGTAAACATCAATACACGCACATACGTATATTTTAGTTCATTTTGTTTAATAGATCAAATTCAAAGCATAGTTCAAAATTTGAAATAGGTAGACATAAAAATTTGAACTAGTTCATTTAGTTCAATTGATAGAATTGTTCAATTGAACTAGTTCGATCGTGAACTACCCAAGTCCATGAACTACTAAGAGGTAGCTCAGACGTGCAATTTAGTTTTTTTGTTTGTTAAACTTGCATGCTATGCCGCATTTTTGAGCTTCTATTCCATACTTTTGATGATACCAGCACATATCTGATGTGGATGAAGCTACTTCCCCCCGATTAAATTGGCTATTACAGCGAACTCAGCTTGATAACGATCGCGTGCGCGTAGTGTTGAACAGTTTCTTGAAGTTTTTGTCAAGTCGAGACATACGTTGGTTAATTTCGGAAAGTATGGCTTCACTTGGAGCCCTCTCAACTGTATAGACTTGTCGATAGTCACTAACCGCCATGACCTTAACGGCAAGTTTAGACAATTCTATCAACTTAACTTTTGAGGCTTTTAGTATAGCTCTTACATTGGACCTAAAACGGCACCCAGGTCGTTCAACCCACCTCCAATTTATTTAAGGAGCGACTTAATAAAGAATTAAGTCAGTTATTGGTGAGAATTCATTTTATGTAATTCCCAGCAAGCGTGGCAACATTGATGAAACAAAAACAGTTATCGTAAAGCAGTAAACGAGTTTGAAAGCTGCAAAAACAACTTTTATACCTATCAACTGAAGAGTAGTAAAGGTCTACAGGTAGTTATAAAAGGTGTAGACTCATATGTTGATCCAGTCGAAATTAGAGATGGCCTCCAAAAAGCGGGATTTAAGGTAAAAAGTGTATACAATCTTATAAATCGAGAACGTGTCCCTCAACCTTTGTTGCACCGCAAAACAAGCGTAGAGGAACCTCATAAGCGATCAGGACCCGTACAGTGTCTAAATTGCCAAGAATATGGTCATACTAGGGCTTACTGCAAGTTGCCTCCGGTTTGCGTTATGTGTAGAGAGCTACATTGTTCCGCCCAATGCGACAAAGCAAGGGATGACTCGAAAATTAAAAAATTTAGCAATTGCGGTGGAAATCACACTGCTAACTACAGAGGCTGTCCAGTTTTTTCCATGGTAAGGAAAACCATCCAATAATTAAATACTCCTGCTAAGCACCCGCAATATCGAGCAAATGCTCATTATCCTCAGCGAGCCCAACAAACAACCCATCATGTTCCATACGCAGATATGTTAAAAACCAATCATGTTTCAGTACAAAGCGACACCGACAAATAATTCTACTCCAAATTTGCAATCACATCCTAAAGAACAAAAACCATCTGGTAATTTTAATCGTCTCGAAGCATCGAGACATTAGTGCATTTGTTAAACAGTTTTATGGGCTCTATGAGCAGCATGATGCAAGAAATGGTACGCATGCAATCTGCTATGTTGCAGGCGTTACTTAACAAACCATGAACTGTTTAAAAATATGTTTCTGGAACGCAAACGGCTTGCGCCAACACAAAAATGAACTCGAGTACTTCCTTAAGAAGGAACAAATTGATGTCATGCTGGTTACAGAGACTCACTTAACAACAAATAGTTTTTTTAAAATAAATGGCTATATCTTATATGACACCAAAGACCCCCGTGGCAGAGCATGTGCTAGTTCAGCAAAACTAATAAAGGCTCGAATCAAACATTATTTACTGTGTGATTTTTGTGAAGATTACCTTCAAGCAACAAACATCTGCATTGAAGAATTTTATCAAAGCTTAGTTATTTCTTCGATCTATTCACCTCCTAGGTTTCAGAGAGTCAATACAGCGATTTCTTCAAATCACTAGGTCCCTATTTCATAGCATCAGGCGACTACAACGCTAAACATACGTTTTGGGGATCACGCCTAATAACTCCAAAAGGTCGTGTTTTGTTTGACACGATTTCAAAAATGTGTCTCAATGTGATATCGAGTGGACAACCCACCTATTAGCCTACTGATCGACAAAAAATAACTAATATTATTGATTTTGGCGTGATTAAGGGTATTCCGAGAGAAATGATTAAAGCTGAAGCGTCACTTTAATTATCCTCAGATCATTCACCCACTATCGTCTATATATGGGACAAACAAAATATCATATCACCAACGACTAGCACAAGCATTAATTGGTTGAAATATAGAAAGTATCTTAGTACTCACCCGCTAAGAACACCTGAAGACGTAGAGCGGAGTCTTATTGATTTTGACCAAAACCTCAAATCTGCTGCCCAACATTCAACAATAACCCGACAACTAGCTAGATACAATCAAATTCATTCTGCAGATATCGAACGGCTCTTAGCTGAAAAAAGAAAAATTCGTAGAGAATGGCAACCACTGAGATCTCCTCAACTCAAAAGCAGACTTAAAGAATGCACGAACCGGCTAAGAGAGATGCTAGAATCTCGAAGAGTAGCATCCGTGAAAAACTATTTGCGAGACCTAGACGCAACTCCTATTCATTATGGCCTGCTTGTAGAAACCTTAAAAGGCCAGTTTTACGTAAGCCTCCCTTGCGAACTACATCTGGAGGCTGGGCAAGGAGTGATACCGAAAAAGGCAATTTATTTGCTGGCTATTTGAAAAGGGTTTTTACCCCAAATATATCGACTGATATAGGTGAGTTGCCAATCGTCGAGGCCAGTTCTGTAGTACCGCTAAGATTTGAATTTGGTGATATTGAAAAGGCAATAACGGATTTAAACACCAAAAAAGCCCCTGGCGTTGATAAAACCAGTAACAAGATGTTATTTGAGTTGCTCGCAGCATCGTTGTTTTTATTTATAATGCCATTTTACGTCTTGAATACTTCCCCACAGAGTTGAAGGTGTCCTTGTTTACCATGATTCCTAAACAAGGAAAAGACCACACAAAAATTGAATCATACAGTCCTATAAGCCTTTTATCAAATCTGTCAAAGCTAATTGAGAGCATGTTAATAACTAAGCTTAACCCTATTCTAAGCGACAAAGGATGTATTCCAAACCAATTCGGATTCAGGAAAAAACATAGTACGATCGAACAAACTTTTTTGAAGAGAGAAAATACTGCTCTGCGCGTTTTATCGACGTTTCTCAAGCATTCGATAAGGTATGGCATGAAGACCTAATATATAAGCTAAAACTGAATTAGCCCGTAAACCTATATAAGCTGCTAGATAGTTATTTAACCGAACGAAAATTTATTGTGAATGATGGATATTTTTCGAGCTCACCCCAGCCAATCGAAGCCGGAGTTCCCCAAGGTAGTATATTGGAGCCATTTTTATAGTTATTTTATACTTCAGACATGCCAACAAGTAACCGAGTCCACACATCGATATTTGCTGACGACACTGTTTTTTAAGCATTCACGAAAAACCCGAAGTAGCATCACGATATTTACAAAACCACATATCCAATTTAGAAAAATGGTTGAAGAAATGGAGAATAAAAGTTAATGAACAAAAATGTACTCACATAACTTTCACACTGCGTAGAGATTCTTGCCCCCCTATTCGGATAAATAACCAAATGATACCTCAGCTTTCAGACGTCAAATATCTCGGCATACATCTTGGCCTCACAGGGAAACGCCACATAGAAACAAAGTTAACACAAATGAAGTTGAAAGCAGTCCAACTAAACTGGCTTATTGGCAAAAATTCTACTCTAGCTTTAGATTGCAAACTTTTATTATACAAGTCAATTCTAAAACCAATATGGTGTTATGGCATTCAGCCAGCAACGTAGATAAAATTCAATGGCGCCAAAATAAGATTCTTCGTATTATTACATCTGCTCCTTGGTATATAAAAAACTCATAAAGATCTAAACGTGCCATCAGTTAAAGCAGAAATAGCGAAACTTGACATAAGATATTTAAAGAAGCTTGAAACTCATCCGAATCCACTGGCCCGTAACATACTAAATGAACCTAGTTACATTCGACTAAGAAGGAGGGACACTGCTTCTATAATCCGAACAGGGATAACCCGCAAATTACAGTAATCGTGAAACATACATTTTTTTGTCCAGCGCTGGTTGGACTTACAAATATATTTTTATTTTTAGACTTAAGATATGAGTAATTATTGATCGTTCAATTATATTGAAGATACAATAAATAAAAATTGCGAAAAAAAATAATCCTGCGATTCCTACGGGACCCCCTAGGATATGATTGCAAAAATTACAAAGACATAAATATATGGTATTAAATTGATTGGATTTGTTTCGTTAGTAAATAAAATACTGTTGTCATACCTTTCGGTGAAGGCCGTCGTCACTGGTTGTTGCTTGGTACGTTTGGCAAGCGCTTTTAATGTAAAGACATAATTTTCAAACCGCATTTAATATTTAGTATTTTTGTCTTTTATTGCTAGAATGTGTCAGTAGTTTTAGTGATGAAAATTATGTCTGAGGTTGTGTTTACCTGTTCGTTAATAATATCTCCGTTAAAAGTTCACGTTTTGTGGATTTCCATGTTTTCAAGAATGTCTAGTCTTCGTCCTTTTTTGCTAGGATGCAGCAATGTCATACATTCATCTATTTCCCTTGGTATGTGTTCGTGAGTTTCAAGGTGCAGTGCGAGGTTGGAGTCCTCTCTTTATCGAGCGCTGTTGTTGAATTTGTCGCTTGTTTCTGTTGATGTCTTTTTATGGTTTAAAAACTTAAATTTAATAAAAAAAAAACATTTTCTGTGAATCCTTTTACATTAAACGGATAATGTTTAATGTTTGTATTTAAAAATAAATGTTTTATCTTAAAAATATTTAAATAAAAAGAAAAAATAAATAAAAATATATAAATCTATAAATGAAAACATTTCAAAAAAGAAACTACGAAAAAGGAACAATATTTTTATATAAAAGAATATTACTAAAATTTAAGAAGGAACATAAAAATATAAACTAAGAAAAAGAAACGCATTTGAAAAACATTAAAAAGAAAAAGTTTTAAAACAATATACGAAAGAAGACGATAAAAGTAAAAAAAGCTTAAAACAAAGAATCTCAAACGTTTTAAGTTTTATCAACTTTGAGATAAATGCAGCTGAAAAATACTTAAAAACAAATGCAAAAGTAATAATATTGGTGATTTTTAAAGCTTAATTGTTCATATTGCACAAATAATAAAGTTCAGATAAAAAAGAAAAAGGTTAATTCAATTTATTATATGCTAACAAAGCGTATATAATAATATACTTATATTTAATATACATATTAAAAAACAATTGTTGCAAAAACTTAGAGAATATAAACTAGCGGCGCCGAATCGACTCTCCACGGTTTTCGTGTACACTCTCAGCTACGGCCGCTATATTCTTCACTGCGTGCTGGACGAGGTCTATTCGGTTGAATATTATCCAATAATGAATGTTGAGTCCCAAAATGGGTGATGGTGTTGCGAATAGTACGCTCAGTAAGCCGATTATGTTGACCATAAGTTGAGGGAATGCACGAAACACATTCCGCAAAGAACGTGATTTTTCGTAATAAAGTTCAACGATTTGTAAAAGTTGTTGAGGCGCAAGTCTTTCCATTATAAAATGCCAAACAATACTAAACAAAAATAACATGACAGCATGACACGACTCATACGTTATCTGTCATAGAAAAAAGTATCTGTACTTGAATCACCCATTACAATACTATAGAAACAGATCAATTGGACATAAACAAGACAAATAGATTTTTGCACATTCTATTTTCGGATTTATTTACTTTACATGTGTGCGTGTTTGAAAATCTGTGGGATATGTAATTTGTTGAGAAATTTTAAGCAAGTAGACGCCGACTTGAGAAATGTATTGTGAAGCAACAAAGAAAAAAAAACGAAAATGTCCAGTATGATAGTCATGAAATACTACCTCTTCAACCCCTTGCCTACAAATCTGTCTGTCTGCCCTGTTTATGTCCAATTCTAAAAGAGGTGTTAGCAATATATTTATATATACAAAATGCTTGTTTTTGTTCTAATGTTATACTTGTTGTAGACTTGCATGTACTTGATATACACAAATATCAGTGTGACCATTTTGGCGTTTTTGTAACTAATTTTAGCATTATTTTTTCCATTTAGCTGCATTTTTTTCATTTAGCAGTTAGCATTATTTTTAGCATTTTTCAATTACGTATTTAGCATTTTTAATTTTATAAAAATCACTTAAGTCTTATTTAAAATTCTACCACTATTTTTGGTCGATTATAAGGACTTGTTACAAGTTATGTGTTTGACTTTCCAATTATTCTAATAATGGCATACTGCATTATCCTAAAATCGAAAGAGTCTACACCTTACTAGTTTATTAATAGTAATTTTATACCACAGTTAATTTTTGTCCCATTAATTGCAAAATAAATAAATTTTCAAAGAGGAATATAAAAAACCAATCGATTAATCGAATACATTTTTAAGATATATTCGATAAATCGGTAAAATTTATGTTTAGTTACTAAAGCACTGCATGAGCACATAAAATTAAGTGCATGAGACGCTCATTATAATATTTCATTAAATTCATGTCTGTTCAATACAAAAGTGGATAATAATAAACAGCCAAGACCAGCGAGCTAAATGCGATGAGCTCGGAGTTTCTTTAAGCAAGTTGAAAAGGTTAATGTTAAACAAAATAACAATGAACTTGCGCGAGTTCATTGTGACAATAATTGAAAATGTTCTAAATTTGGTTTCCATGCATAGATAACATATAAAAATCTTCATACATTTATTTTTTATGAATTAAAAATAAAAAACTTCAATTTTTTAGGCAAAAAATAGTTTTTTCTTCATACATTTACTTATAACTGCGAAACTGTTGCTTACGTAGCGAAAACTTGTATTCGGACTAGTGGTTATCGAGTTATGACAAACAAAAGAGCCTAAAACATGACAAATTCCCCTATACGATACTTACTAACTTCAAATTAATTTTTAAATTATTATTTGATGTACCATGACCAAACGAATGACGCAGAAGTTCTTCTTTTTGGGGCTACTTTCATGAACAATTATCAGAATTGTGTCCCGAATCAATCACCTCCAAAATGTTGTACTGTGTTATTATTGCGGAAGAACTGTAAAAACAGTGGCTGATAATTTTAATTAAGTTGATTGCAAAAGATACATTAAGCATTGTTCTGCGGATTTTCTGCAACAATAAGGTGGAAGATGTACTCCAGACTGCCATGACAAACCTCTTAAACATATAATTTGAAATTGCTTCTGAACTGAGTATTGTTACGAAAGAAGAATTTATTCATTATAGGCTCTGAACAACAATACTATCGAACAACAACAACATTAATGGATTGTTTTCTTACAATGATGAAAGAAAGAAACAAACAATAAAAAGTAACGCCTAAAACAATCATTCGCATATACACACACACATTAAATAAACACTCTTCAGTTAAATACACAGCCACATATATAAATACAAGCATAAACAAATAAACAGCCACACATACAGGTATAAAGAAATAAACAGCCACACATTTAGGTATAAAGAAATAAACAAACACACAAACAGAAAACAAGAGCAATGACAATCGAACCTGCCAGATCTGTCTGGAATAGAACATTCTGGTGCTTTTAAATCACCTATATAAGCGAATCGTGCTGGCGAGTAGTATGGCAGTATTAATTTTAAAGTCAAAGAATTAAGTTGTCGAATTTTAAGAGTTTTTAACAGTTTGCTGTATTTTTGAACAGTGGTGTTAAATAAATAAAGTGACTTACAGTAAAAGTAACAACAGTGTGTATTTATTTTGCAATTAACAGAACCCAACATAAAGTAAAAACGTAACAATATGATTGCTGTGCACATTATATTGTGGATCCCATATTATTGAACCATATTCTAAAATTGTAAAGTGAAAAAAAGTGAAGTGTATAACTGTTTTGTTATGTATGAATCATTGAACTCTTTAGCCCACCTTTTAATAAATGCAAGTATGCCTCTGGCTTTATTAACGGTCATATGAATATGAGATATAAAATTAAATTTGGTGCCCCTCAAAATTCCCAAATCTAAAAAGTTGTATAATTACAGCTGATGGTTTCCCAAAATTAGTGCACATCTTACAGTTGCTTTCTCGAGAAAGAAATACATTTACATTTCAATAGATTCGACTTCATTACGTTAACATCGCACCATCTTTGAAAGCAATTCAAGTCAGATTGAAAAAATGACTGATCTGATAGATTAGTGTAGCTGAAGAAAATTTTGACATCATCTGCTTACATCAAAATGTTGGAGAATCGGATCACATTTGGAAGATCATTAATAAGAAGGGAAAATAAAATTGGCCCAAGATGACTGCCTTGGGGTACTCCAGATAAAACTGAAATATATTTCGATGTGTTGTTTTTAAATAGCACCCGTTGTTTTCGCTCACACAAGTATGATGAAATCCATTTAAGGGCATTCGTAGTAAATCCCAGCAAGCTCAATTTATGCAAAATAAGTTTATGATTAACTTTGTCGAAGTCAGTGTAAACAGAATCAGTTTGTTCACCTTTGACGAAACCCTGATTAATTATTGTAGTAAAATGCAATAAGTTGGTAATAGTTGAGTAGTATAAAGTTGCCAATGGAGCTGATAAACTTTCAGCACAATTAATTAATATACAGCTAGGAATACCATCAGGTCCATGATTTACAGAAGCTTTTAACATTTTTAAATCACGCAAAACGTCATCAGTACAAATAGGCGAAACGAAATTAATTGATGGACAAACAGTGGATTTGGATACAACACCAGTTGCAGTACTCAGCATCAGAATATGTTGAGGCAAAAAAATCAGCAAACAAATTACTAATGGCAGCATTATCTCCTGATTCCTTCGATCTTCTTTTAGAATTTACAAATTGATAAAACGATTTGGGATTACGTTTAAAATTTAATTTCATTCTGTTTAAATAGTTATTGCATAATAAAGAGTAAAGTTTATTATATTCAGTTCTGCAGATAGAATAGTTTCCGTAATCCATAATTGACGAAGATTTTTTGTATATCTTAAACAGCTTATTCTTTTTATTTTTGAGCTTAGTTAACTGGTTTGTCTTCCACGGCGCACATTGGGTTGAAATTGCTAAAAACGGTCTTAATTCAGGCGTTAGAGATAGATTTTTTTTCGTTTTGTAGTATTAAGTGGGTCATTACAACTTAAAAAAATCATTTAAAAAAAATTTTTTTTAACTCCAGGGGTGTTCGTTTGTCAGCTCGTATGAATATTTAATTGCTTTGGAAGCTCCATTTTTAAAGATAAAGGAATGAAATTTGGGCAATTTGATTTTTTTAGGTTAGTAAATCAACATGCAAAAATTCAACGAAGTCGGTAAATGATTTCGTATAGCCCCCATACAAAATTTTCCCGGAAATAGGCCATACTAATCTTTATTTATTACAAAGTTTTTATAATATAAACTTACATTTTATGTTTAATACTATTAGTCTTCATATTTGCAGTCACAAAAATAAATATCATCGGAATTATTTTGCAAATATAGTTTTATCTTATTTTGGCTCAAGGTCTAAATTAATAAAAAACTTCCTTCCTTTTGTTTAATGAGAATCAGTTTTTATTAATAATTGGTATTATTTCCTTCAGAAATTTCAGGTAATAATAGAAGGTTCAATACCTGTTGTGGTAACACGTTAATTTTCTTTTTGTAATGTTTGCTCATATTACTAATAATAGGATTAAAGCTTATTAAAAATCTGAAAATATCTTCATTGGACTTTTCATGACTGCATTTCCGTGATAAATGTTCTCTATTTAAAATCTTTATTACGAGCTTCCTGTGCTTCCTCCGATAACTGGCCAATAGGTAACAGTGCATGAGTAATAATCTGCAGACCATGTATTAAAAATTTATGTAAAACTACATGTATATGTACACACATACATATATGATTAATGCAGTGAGTGCGTTGCTAAGCATATACCGGATTTGAATTTCTACTTGAAAGTGAAAAATTATTGTTTTTACACCAATTTTCCAAAAAATATTAAAAATATTTCTACAATAAAAATATTTAACTGAGATACATATTTGAGTTTCCAAATTTCTGAAGTTGAAGGTTCCATTGAAAAAATATTACTTTTATGATAGGAAAATACAAAAATTTAATTAAAAAAAAAATATTTTTTCAGTTTTTACCAATGTTTTCAAAAACTTAAAAAACTTCAACTGTGACAACGCACAAATCGAAAACTAGATAACATAGAAAAATTAAAAAGATAATTAGTGATGTAGAATTTTATTTACTATAACCTGAAATAGATTACTTTTTAAAAATATAAATTTTTAATTAAGAGCCATTATTGGGAATTTCAACCTAACGTGCGGCGGCCCATTTTTTCTCTTTTGTGTATATTTAGGAATCGAATTATCCATTGCAGTTTTTATGACGTGGAATAGTTTGTCGACCAATGCATCAATAGAACTGGAACCTTTTATAGAATTAGGGGACAAAAATTACCAGTTTGTATATAGTAAGATACTATTCAACATGCTATAATTAGCATCTTTATAGCAATATACGACTTTATTGATTCATTACTGATTTGATTATAACACGTTATTTCAAGAGTTGGATGGTAAATGTAAATGTCTTCAGGCTTACTAATAGGTGGTGATCTGCTAACGGAATATTCCAATGGATCATTAGTAAAAACTAAGTCCAACAATTTAGAATGGACATTGTATATACTATTCATTTGAAAAAGACAGAGATCAGAAAGACTACTCAAAAATTCATCAGACCAGATGTTCGTTTTTACTGGAATCAAGTGAGAAATATCAGGCTGCTGATTCCATATAACGAATGGTAAGTTAAAATCGCCAAGAACAAATATTGAATCTGTCGTGTCAACTTTTATACTATGAAGGTGACTAATGTATATAGATTGCTCTGATTTGGGAGGAATGTAGGAACACGTTAAGAAAATTTTTCGACTACGTATTTTTACTTGAACGTATATAAATTTTATATTATCGGCTGGTAATACAAGTTCAGAATAAAACATTTTAGATACAGCTATCAATACTCCACCACCATAATTATTATCACCTCTATTACGTCTGTATATTTGATAGCTGTTGCAAATGATTTCAGAATCGAAAACGTTGTTTTTACCCATGTTTCGGTGAAGGCAATTACATGATGTGCAAAATTAAAACTTTCGACATAAAAATTTGACAGTTTGGTATTTAATCCCCGTATGTTTTGATAGGCAAAGATGACAGGCTTAATTAGTTTTTTGGATTAAGTTTGAGTTATTTATTCGATTTAAATGATATAATATCTCTAGGTTGAGAATTTCATATTCTTTTAGACTTTTATGTCAGCCTTGCTTTTTAACTTAGATTTAATATAAGCGTCTATCTGATCACTGGTGGTGGCATAAGCACATTGAGAGAAAAATATTGAATGACAGTTAATTCTACTGATTGTTGACTGTCTTGATTGGATATAATTATATCAGTAGTGTGTAGTAATGTTGAATTCATATTTAAAGCAGAGTCAACCCCAGTAGTACTAGACGTGTCTGTTTGGATCGGACCAGTATTAAAGATGTAGTTAGTGGCAGCAGATGAAGTAGCAACATCATCAGTTTGTTGCAAAAGTGTTATATTTTTTTTTACTGGTGGATCGAACAGTTTTTCTTTATTTTTCCTTGCAGATTTACGACTTTTAGGGAAAGATTGAACGGGGAATTATAAGGGATCTAAGAATTTAAATTCCTCAAAGAGTTTATCATACTGTGAAATTCTTTCAGATAGTTTATTTGCTTCCTCTTGAATTTCTAGAAATCGATTTTTAGTTCCTTGGAAAAAACGGTATAAAGTAACACTTATTTTTATACAATCATTATAGCACCATGACAGTCCATTATTCTTCGAAAGAGATTCAGCAACAAGAACAGGAAGACCACTACATTTAAAGTGACAAAGACCATGACTTAACCAGCAAGTGATCATCCTTTCATCATCATTAATTATATTGCAATTTTTAATAACACACTCCATCAAATATGTAAAAACAGTTTTGTTTGCTGGGTAGTGTTTTGAAACTCTCCAAAAGATGGCGTTAATCAAATATATTTATAGGTATTCCCTATAATTCAAACTGTTATGCTTTTATGTTTTTTATTAAAAATCTTTATTTTGTTTTTTTAATCTTCTAGAAGCTTGTTTCTTATTCTGTTAATTTTAAACAACTGTCAATAACATGTGTGTAAATAAAAAAAGGTTGATAATATTTTTGTGTTGTATTTTTAAGTCTTGAGTAGACAAGGTTGCCACAGCTACTCTCCTCCCAAATTGTTGGTAGGAATGCGAGATGAGTCCTGAGCAAATGAAACTGTTTTTTTTTTTTTTTTGCTATAAGTCCTTAAAGGTACTGATATAGTGTCGTGATCATTTGTGACGATTGCGGAATTTGCTTGTTCAGATGGTTTTTTTCTGGTGTATGTTCTTAAAGGGGTTGGCGCAATGTCAGGATTCTTTGTGATGAATGCAGGTTTTAGTCGTTCCAGAGAAATGTTGTATGGTTTGTCATTGATTTTAATTGAAAACACTCTATCAGAAACTCTTTACAAAACTTCATATGGTCCTGTGTAAGGAGCTTCCAAAGGCTTTTTAACATGATCTGATGTAACAAATACATGTGAACAAGACATTAAGTCCTTATGAACGAAAACTTTTGTTTTGCTGTTTTGATGATTAACTGGTGTGGGGCGAATCTTTCGCATAAAATCTCGATATTTGTCCAAAAATAAGATCGGATATGTTGGATCATCATGGTCTGAAAAATATTTGCCTGGAATGCGAATTGGAGTCCCATACAACATTTCTGCTGCAGAAGCACCTATATCTTTCTTATAACAAGTTCTCAGCCCCAGCAGTACAGTGGGTAAAATTTCTAGCCAAGCACTTGTTTGGTGGCACATCAGTGCGGCTATTAACAACCGATGCCATCGCTCAATCATGCCATTTGATGCCGGATGGTATGGCGTTGTACGTATTCGTTTAGCACCTATTAAAGGTGAGAGACAATCGAATAATGCGGTCTCAAATTGGGAACCTTGGTCAGTTGTTATAGTTTTAGGTGCACCAAATCTACAGATCCAACAGTTAAAAAAATGTTTTGCTACTGTATCTGTGGTCATATCTTTCAAAGGAACGATTTCAGGCCAGCGTGAAAATCTGTCAATCATTGTTAAACAATAACGATAGCCCATGTAATCTGGGAGAACTATGAGGTCCAAATGTACATGGTCGAAACGTTGATCCACTTCTTTGAACTGTTTAGGTTGTAACTGTGTATGCTTATTGATTTTCGACCGTTGGCAAGCTAAACATTCACGTACCCAAGTGCTTATATCGCGATTCATTGACGGCCATACAAATTTCTGCCGTATTTGCTTCAGTGTAGCTCTTTTTCCAGGATGTGACATAGAATGGATCAAATTGAAAACCTTTCGTCTTAACGGCATTGGAATATACGGGCAAACTGTTGAAGTTGATAAATCGCAATATATTTCGTGATTTGAATCTACCTTAATTTTTTGAAGACGTAATGACGTTCTATTTTCTAAAATTTGTTTTAATTGTGTGTCACATTCCTGATGCTGTAATATTTCTTGTATACTTATAGCTTCAGGCATGCTAATTTCATTTACTCTTGAAAGTGCATCCGCTACCGTATTTTTAGAACCAGAGACGTGTCTAATATCAGTTGTATACTGACAAATGAAATTTAAATGACGTACCTGACGAGGTGATGCTTTGTCTAATCTTTGTTGTAGAGCATAAGTCAGTGGTTTGTGATCAGTTAGGACAACAAAATTACGACCATCTAGGAGATGCTTAAAATATTTAATAGCCAAGTAGATTGCTAACAACTCACGATCATACGTACTGTACATTTTTTGTGACGGTTTAAGTTTTGCGGAAAAGAATGCAACTGGTTCCCATTGATTATTGACGAATTGTTCTAAGTGTGCTCCCACAGCTTTGTCCGATGCATCAGTAACTAATGACAGTGGCGCCTCAGGATCTAAAAAATTTAACATCGTGCTATAAGCTAAACAAGTTTTACATGCCTCGAAAGAGCTCTCTAAGTCTTTGGTCCAATTAATTTTTCTTCTGTCATTTTTCTTTGATTCCTTGAACAAACCGTTAAGAGGTGCTTGAAGCGTAGCCGCATTAGGAATAAATTTTCTGTAAAAATTTAAAATTCCTAAAACTCGGCGTAATTCTACAATATTTTCTGGCTTAGCATAATATTTGATAGCGTTGACTCTGTCCAGAGGTGGCCTCAAGCCCTCAGATGAAATGTGGTAGCCTAAAAAATTTAAATTGGAAACTCCAAACTCACATTTTGAAGCATTTGTTGATAAGCTAGATTCGTTTAATTTTTTTAAAACTGTCTCTAAGTGGTTATGGTGTTGCTCTTCACTATCGGAAAATATAAGGATGTCATCGAGGTAGCAGTAAACGTAATCCAAGTGTCGAAAAATTGAATCCATGTATCTTTGAAAAGTTTGAGTAGCGTTTCTTAAACCAAAAGGCATCACTACAAACTCAAACAATCCAATAGGTGTGTTGACAGCAGTCTTTTCAATATCGTCTGCGTACATGGATATATTGTAGTAAGCTTTGTTGATGTCAATTTTAGAAAATATTGTTTTTTGCTTAATTTCTCTGATATATCGTCCACTCTAGGAATTGGATAACGATCTGGCTGCGTATTTGCATTTATTTTTCGGTAATCGCCGCATGCCCTCCATCCACCTGTTTTTTTCTTCACAAGATGTATGGGGCTAGACCACGGACTACTGGACGGACGGACAATTCCGAGTTGTAACAAATTAGTAAATTCCTCTTTAATAGCTTTTAATTTTTCACCAGAATATAGTCTTTGCGGTTCTGCTATTGCTTGACAGCTTGTCACAATTCTGTGTTCAACATTTGATGACGTTGGTAAACGATATGAATTTGGATTTGTAATCTGAACGTATTTTATTACAAGACCGTAAAAATTGGACGATGAGTTAATTGTTGATACACTTAATTGATCTGAACATTTTGTATCACAAATAGAAGTTAGTGATGTTAACGAATCAGTTAATTGTTTTCGTTTTAAATCTACAATTAACCCATAGTGAGATAAGAAATCTGCACCGATTATTGGGGATTTTACATCCGCTACTATAAATGTCCAACTGAACCGTCGCCTTAGACCTATATTTATTTCAAGAAATTTTGTGCCGTAAATTTGTATTGATGTGTTATTTACTGCAAATAGTTTTAGATCATCCGACTTTGTCCTGGATTGCTTTAAGAAAAATTTTGGTATTACTGACACAACGGAGCCGGAGTCTACAAGAAATTTTAAATTATGTGTTTTATCAAAAATGTGTAATCTTTTTTCCGATGTGCGATTTAAATTAATATTGCTGTCATGTGCCGCACAAACCAAAGACAGCTTTTTTAGTTTTCCTGTGGTGGAAATGTGCCTGCATTGAATTCGCATGGTTGTCTACATTTTTTTGAGCTAGCGCCAAATTGGATGTGGTAATAACATACTTTCTGTTGACGACGGGATTGAGATCTACTTCTCCCATGGTCGCCCTCTTTGCTGGTACTGCGACGTTGTAAATATGTATTATTTGTTGCGAATTCAATAGACAGTTGACTGAGTTTTTGAATTATTTGATTTAAAGATGTTTCAAGAGCTAAAACACGAGATTCTAGAGCAGAAGTCTTTGAATGTGATGTCAGGGCATCACAGTGAGATACAATATCCCTTGGTGCTGTTGTTGTTGTTGCCATGACAAAGGGTGGTTGAGGTGAATTATCAAAAATTCGATCAGCAATTTCGGCTAGATTATCAACATCTGCAGTTTTACAGGCGGACAGTATACATCTCACATTGCTTCGTATATGTTGCATCCAAAGTGCAGATAATGCCTCTGAGGATATGCTGGAACCCGCCAATTCTTTCATCTCCCTCAGTAAATGGCTCGGTTTTTTGTTTCCAAGGTCCAAACCAGCCAAAAGTTTGAGCAGTTGTTTTTCCTTAGAAGTACCAAAGCGAGTAATTAATTCTTTCTTCAATTTTTCATACTTGCCTGTAGCTGGGGGATTTTTTGCGACATCAGCTATTTGCATTAAGGTATCACCGTATAAGGCGGTAATTACTGTGTAATATTTTGATAAATCTGCTGAAATCCTGTTTACATGCAACAATCCATCTACTTGCGTAAACCACAATTCCGGATCAGATGGCAAAAACTTTGGCAAATGGTGCATACCAATAGTTTCTAAAGATAATTTATTCTCACTGATATCCACAACTTTGTTGCCGTCGTTTCTTTCGGCATTGTTCAGGTTTTCGAGCGTCTTGCTGCTCTTTTGTGGAGGTGATCTCTCCAGACTCATTATTTAATTAAAATTTCGACTCCCTGGTTGCAGTTTATTTATCGGGGTCACCAATTATAGGTATTCCCTATAATTCAAACTGTTATGGTTTTATGTTTTTTATTAAAAATCTTTATTTGTGTCTTTTTGTTTTTTTTAATCTTCTAGAAGCTTGTTTCTTATTCTGTTAATTTTAAACAACTGTCAATAACATGTGTGTAAATAAAAAAAGGTTGATAATATTTTTGTGTTGTATTTTTAAGTCTTGAGTAGACAAGGTTGCCACATATTAACAAATACACAAACCAGTAAGAGTTGTATTTTAAAACAATTTAGATCAGCTGTTTCACAGTACAAAGTTAAAGTTGAAAACAAACAACAAAACAAAAGACAAATATATATTTATGTATTTTAAATTTGTTATGATTAATTTACACAAAATTTTATTAACAAACACGGGGTAGGACATTCACCGACAGAAATGATTAATTGTTTCACGTACTTCTAATGCTTAAAAACGATTTATGAACGAACAATTTTGTAAATTTTAAAGAGCGATTTGATTTGATTACACATTACATGTAGTTTGTAGTTAAAAAATTGCAATAACAATTTGGAAGGCAGTTTTGGGACAGAGCAGGGTGCTGCTGTAAATGAAAAGGCTACATCAAGATTGGTATTGTACATATCGTCAAATTTATATGTACACATACAAGATGTAACAACTGCCAAATATATTTGGAACAAGCTCCAAACAACGTTTGATGATTCTGGTTTGACTCGCCGGTGTGGATTGTTGAGGAAACTTACAACAACTCAACTAATAAAAGATATCAGTGAGTATGTCAATACTATTGTATTGATACTGCCCAAAAACTCAACCAGATTGGGTTCAAAGTGAATGACGAGTGGGTTGGAAGTCTTTTACTCAGTGGGTTACCAGAGCATTTTGCTCCAATGATTATGGCTATTGAAAGTAGCAATATTAAAGTGACTGCAGATACCATCAAGACAACTTGGTCTGCAAGATTTTGATTCCTACAACAATTTTACCTCAACAGCAGAGTCAGTGTTTTATGCAAAAGGTAAGAAAACCCTTGAAACAAGTAAACAGGTCATTTGTTTTAATTGTAAAAAAGAGGGACACATTGCCAAATTTTGTAAGACGCCTAAAAATCACAAAAATGGCGGCAACGGTGAGAAACCGTTGGCAGCGAAGTTTGCAGAAAAATTTAACAGAGCCGACAACGCATAGCTAATAGATTATGGTGCAACAACACACATGGTGAATTCTGAGGATGTATTTGTGAGTTTGCAGAAATTTGATGTAAATGATTCTGTTACTGTGGCTAACGACTGTAAAGTGAGTGTTATTGGTATTGGTGATGTACGTGTTCAACAGAAAGTAAACAACAAGCTGAAATATTTAACAACAACAAATGTATTATTAGTACCAGAACTTTCTGCAAATTTAATATCTTTCAGCCAACTTACAGAAAATGGTTTTGATGTTAAATTTTTTAATGATAAATGTAAAGTTATCAAGAATGGTGTTTTGTATTTAGAAGCGTTTAAGGAAGGAAAATTGTTTCAAATGAATATACTAACGAAAAATTACGCAGCCGTAAGTAAAGAAACTTGGCGTAGGCGTTTGAGTCATGCTGCTGATGTCAGTGTAAAGAAGTTCTATTCAGATGAAAACTCAGGAGTGTTTTTCAACCAAAGCTCTGACTCAAAATTATGTGAATCGTGTTTAAAAGGTAAACAATTCAGATTATCATATAAACCGTCAACAACACAAACAGATGATATTTTGCAAATTGTACACACAGATGTCTCAATGAAAATACCGAAAATTTAATTATTTTGGCAGTGTATGTTGATGATATGATCGATTTTTGGAAAAACGAAAATATAACAGATTGCTTAATCAAACAACTAAAAGATGAATTCAAAATGAAGGACCTTGGTCCAGCAAAAACGTTTCTTTTTTTTTTTTTAATTATTTATTGTATACTCAATATTTTTGAATTAACAATAATTACTCATATCTTAAGTCTAAAATAAAAATATACTTTTTAAGTCCAGCCAGTGCTCGACAAAAATAATGTTTGTTTCATGGATTTTGCAATCATTTGCGGACCATCCCTCTAATGTACGGCCAAGAAAAGCAGTATCTCTTCTTTTTAGTCGAATGTAACCAGGTTCATTCAGCATTTTACGCGCCAAAGGGTTTGGAAGAGATTCAAGCCTCTTTAGATATGTGACTGCATGTTTCGCTATTTCTGCTTTAACTGATGGCATGTTTGTGGATGTCCGAATTTTTTATATACCGGGAGCAGATGTAATCGTACATAGTATCTTATTTTGGCGCCTTTGAATTTTTTCTACATTGCTAGCTGAGGCAGTGCCCCATAACTGAATCCCATAACACCAAATTGGTTTGAGGATCGACTTGTACAGTAGAAATTTACAATCTAAGCTCAGGGTGGAGTTTCTGCCAATAAGCCAATTTAGTTGTTCTGCTTTTAGTTTCATTTGTTAACTTGAAATCAATGTGGCTTTTCCAAGTAAGGCGACGCTCAAGATGTATATTTGAATTTAATATGTTTGTATGTTTGAATTTAATAAAAAATAAATAAAAATAAAAATTATTATTAATTGGCGCAGTCGGTAGGATCCTTTTATTAAAAAGGATCAGTGTATACATAAAAAATTTTGTAAATAATTAATTAATCCTGCGAATCCCAAGGGACCCTCCAGGATTTAATTGAAAAAAAAAACGTATTAAATAATAAAATTGTAAAAAACAGTGTACAGCAGCAACAGAAAATCGTAAAAAGCTGTCCTGGTGCTATATTCTATCGTGTGAGTGTGTGAAAAAGGACAAAACATTAAAAAAAACATGAAATCTTTAAAAAATAAATACATATACATACATATAAATAAAATAAAATTTTGAAAAATTTTGAAAACTTAAACTTTCTCACCAAGAAAAATTGAACGGTAAGAAAAACTGAACTCAAAACAAAAAAAAAAAAATAGAAAAGACTATTGATAAGAAATTTAAAAAAATGAAAATTTACAAAAAACAATAAAATAAGTGTGCAAAACGTGAGATTTTGTTATAAAAACCAAAACTTAAAAAAAGAAATATTTAAAAAAAAGAAAATTTTGAATGATATACAATAAAAATTTTGAAATACTTTTCATGAAAAGAAAAATTAGAAAATTTTGAAAAGTAAAACTTATTACAATAAGAAAATATTGAACCGTAAGTAAAAACTGAATTTCAACAATATTTGGTTAAAAAGAAATTCAACATAAAAAAAAATTGAACTCATCTTTAAAAAAAAAAGAAAATTATTCTGAAATGATGAAAATGAATTTAAAAGAAATAAAACATAAACTGAAATAAAAATCATTGAACTTAAAAAGATTTAAGAAAAAAATAAATACAACAAAGGAAAAATATAACATTTAAAAAATATAATAATGTGTGTGTGCATGTAAAAAAAAGACTCAAAAGAATAAACAATTTTAATAAAAAAAAAATATATATAATCCTAATTAATCCTGCGATTCCTAAGGAACCCTCCAGGATATCATTACAAAATTATAAAGATATAAATATGTAATAAAAATTGTTTCAGAAATTTAGAAAAAGAAAAGAATTTTAAAATTTTAAAAAGAATATCTTAAAAAAAAATTATGAAAGAACACGATAAAAAGAAAAAACTTAGAGAAATCTCAAGCATTTTAAATTTTATCAACTTTGATATAAGTGCAGCCGAAAAATAATACAAAAAAAACTTAAAACTATCAAAAGCAATAATAGTGCGTATATAATAATATATATATATTCAAAAACAATCGATAGAAAAACTGAAAGTATTAAACTAAAAACTAAATTTAAATTTTATATGTAATATAAACTGTGAAATTGATTATAAAATTTAATATTGTATTTGAAAAAAAAACAGTTTTGAATTTAAAAATGATAAAAAACATTGAAGTCTAATGAAACCTAAAGAATATCAAGAAGCTAAGTGATTGTGAAGAAAGGAAATACATATATGAGGAAGTAACATCAATTGTTCCCTTTGAAGACATCATAAAAAGGAAAGTGCATTTCATTAAAATCAATTTCTTTAAATTACTATTTATATTATTATTAAAATAATTATTTTTATTGTTACATTAAGTGGTTATTTTTATCTTAAAATTGTTATAAATATTTGTTTGTTTATATAAAAATATTGTAAATAGATTAAATAATTATTTAAATTAATTTTTCTTCGCGTTTATACGTGCATATAAATTATATTTTGTTATTTATCGTTAACAAATCAATTTTTTCTTTCTGTTAATTAAAAAAAACCTTTTAAAAAATGGCGCATACTTTAGACCCTGTTAAATTTTTGAAACGATTACCAGAATTTTTTGGGGAGAAAAAGAATTTATATACATTCATATCCCTTGTTGATAAAATTAATCCCCTCTTTTTACAGTACGATGAACCTTCCTAGCTTTTATTTCTCGATCTGATTAAAAATAAAATTAAAGGTAAAGCCAAAGAGGCAATTGAAATTAATTTTCATGTGCGATCGTGGCTGGAGATTAAATCAGTTTTGGTGAATTATTTTGGGGAGAATCGAAGTGTAGAAGAGCTTTATGACCAACTTCGTTCTGTGATTTTCAGTACGAATGTAGTTGAGTTTTATAATGAAATTAAAGATAAACTTCGAAGTTTAAATAATAAGGTAGCTTCGGATTTCGGAGTAGATGTAAATAGTGAGCAGATTGCCAAGAAGAATTTGAGAACTTCTCTGGATATTTTTAAACAAAAAATTCCGGAACCAATGAAGACCATACTAGCATGTAGAAATCCTGATACTCTTGAGAGTGCAATGAATATCCTTTTTGCATCGGGATATGCTAACTATGGAAGTAATGGAATGATAATAGAGGCGGTCCTAGCAATACACATCACTATTCAAAAATATATAACAATAAGCCGTTTGTTAGAAGCAAACAGTATTCTAATAAATCTTATAATAAAAATAGGTATGAATAGTATAATAATCATTTTAAAAGTAATCCAAATTATAAACATAAGGAGAATTACAGCTATAATTTTAACCCAAAATGTTTCCCAGAGCAACAACATTCTGAACCTATGGATATTAATATGATTGAGAATGGTAATACTGTAAGTAATTTACGAAAAATACCGGTTTCTCAAAATATGTTACAAAATAATTCTTCTTCTAAACTGTTAAACCAAAATATAGTAACAGAAAATTTTCGTTTTCCAGCCTCTCCGGAGAATTGCCGTATATAATAATAAAAGGAAATCTTAAATTTATAGTGGATACTGGTGCAACTCATTCACTTGTAAATCCGGATTTATGTAATCCAAAATGGAGAGTTAGTTCAGCAAAAGTAATCTTAAAAACCGTTCAGAATCAAGTGTTTTCAGACACAATTTATCAAGTACCCATGTATTCTGAGTTAGGTGATATAAATGAGAAAATCATTGGAAATGATGTGTTACGAATGTACAAAGCTGTGATAGATTATAATAAAGTGCCTTTATTATTTCCAAAATTACCTAAAGTTAATGTAAAGAAGTAAAGTAAAAGTTAACGCAATTTTAATCCAAGATAATTTAATGTATGATGTTTTTAAAGAAACAGTTTTAAAATATTTTCCAACTTCTAACCTAAATATCGCAAAGTGCAATAGCTGCCTTGATGATATTTTAGATAAGAATGATCTTCACGATGATGATAAATGAAAATTTTGAACAATTAAGCAAGAAAATATATCATCCGAAATTAAAATTAAGAATTCAGCAATTTATAAATAATTGTCATATTTGCAATGTAGAAAAGTATGACCGTAAACCAATAAAACAAATATTTAAGTTAACTGAAACCCCTGATAGACCTGGCCAAATAGTACATATAGATATTTTTTATAGCCTTGAAAAAACATTATTTTTTAACAGTAATCGATAAATTTTCTAAATTTGCACAAGCAAAAAAAATTCAAAACAGATCATGGGTAGAATTCACGAGAGCCCTGATTCAGTACTTGAGTATTGTAGGTAATATTAATAAAATCGTAACTGACAATGAGTTAGGTTTTAAAGCATTACCATTAACTGAATTTTTAAGACAGAACCAAATTGAGATACATTTTACTTCAAATAATAATCACACTTCGAATACAGAAGTAGAACGTCTTCATAACACTTTGAACGAACGTGTTCGTTTACTCAGACACGACCCTGAAAAAGATAGTGATACGGTTGAAGAGAAAATTTATAAAGTAATCATGTTTTATAAAAACACAATACACTCTACCACAAAATGTAAACCTACTGATTTTCAAAGCGTTTTAATAAAAGCTGAGGATTATCCAAAAATTAAAGAAAGAATTTTGAAATTGAAAGAAAAATCAATTAAAAATTTAAATCATAATCGAGAAGATTGCGAGATTCAAACTGGGGAGGTTTACTTAAGAAGTAATCGAGGTGGAAAAAATCATGCTAAATTTCGTAAAATTAAAGTAAAAAGAGTTGACAGTGACCATGTTGTACCTCAAACAGGTCACACATTTTATAAGTCAGATATTAAAAGGAAGAAAAAATTGCAGAATTAAATTTTTGTAATTGTTGTTAAATTAAAATTTTACCTAAATTATTATATGTATGTCTGTATGTATTCTTATTACTGATTTATGAATCTTTAAACTTAAAGGTGGAATATCAACAAATGTTATTAAAAATATATGTAAGTTTTATTTTATTATTTTTGTCAATTTATGTAAATTTTCCTCGGAGCGTCAATCTAATGATGGGGGAGTTATATGTATAACTTAGTAGTACACATATATTATATGTATTAACACTTTTATAGAAACCCTATGTATTTACTCTTATATAAAAACCCTATTTTTATTATTAATACTTGCTGATAAAATACTCCTTTGTAAACTATTTTTATTTACCGTAGTATCATAAGAAATTTATTGAGTTTTATAAAAATTGTTTTTAGTTTTAGTTAAAATCTGGAATTCAAATGGAATGTTTGAATTTAATAAAAAATAAATAAAAATTAATTTTATTAATTGCTATGCTCAGCGTAATGGCATAGACAACACAGAAACGTATGCACCCGTAATGAGATACAATACTTTACGTTATTTGC
This sequence comes from Phasia obesa, assembly GCA_949628195.1. Lineage (NCBI taxonomy): Eukaryota > Metazoa > Arthropoda > Insecta > Diptera > Tachinidae > Phasia > Phasia obesa. Next base: position 140,996,095 of record OX451215.1, on the reverse strand, counting down.
TAACTCTTGCCTTAGAGTTTGATCTGAAAATTAACCACTTAAGGTGTGTTTACATTGAGTGTACAAGTCATATGTACTGTCAAAATTGCTATCCATATGGAATTTCATGTGTGTCTCAAAATCAGTGTTTTACATATGGTTTATAACTATTGTGTAAAACGTACACATGTTACGTACATATGACATAACCTCCTGTTATTGAAAACAAAAATCAAATATTTAAAACAGCTGGTCTTCAAAGTGTGGTTTAGATGGATTCTTATTTTTGAATAATTAGACTATATAATAAAACTAATAATAGCTTTATTGGGACTTGCTGTAATAAGGTATATACATATAATAAAATGAAATGGCGGCAAAAATACGCAATATTTTTGCCGCCATTTCATTTTATTAGAAAACCGCTAGTAATGTCAACTATGTAAAGAACTACCGTTTTGTGTTATCATTTGGGAGCTTCTACAACAGTACAGAAATCAATTTATAAGAGAAAAATTATATCAAAACAAAACATAATTATAATAAATAATACAATAAGTAATAATTAATATCATTTCAACTATATCAGCAACAATTAAATAAATAATTTTTCTACCGATTCGTGTGGATCGGTAGAAAAAAGCATAAAGTTCACTGAAGAATTCTGCAGATTAGATTTTTTCAGTGAATCTCTAAATGTAATATTTTCTACAATTCGCAACGAAAATGTTATTTCATCTACATATATACTTCAAAATATCCGAAAAAAGATGCACAAAAGCTGACCACTATAAATGACATTTGCTCCAAGCAAATGGTCTAATATGAGTTATTGCTAAGGTAAAGCCCTCATTTAAAGAAGTCGAAAGGTATAAGAAAAAGATTCAAAATAGAAAATGTAACGTGAAAAATGTGCTAAAATTAAGATGAGTGTGGAAATTCTGTATATCAGTTAAGAAAATAGGAAATTGAAGAATAAACTTCAATTAAAAAAAGTTAAAAAATTAAGGCCCATTATTATAACTTGCCTCTAGCTAAAGTTAGGATTTTGTTGGAGCGATAAGTAGATTTTCGTTATAATAATGAGGATAATGCTCATTACTTGTCCTTATAGTACGTGATAGTTAAAAGTGGTTTTTAGCTTACTTTTAATAACGAAAAACTATTTATCACTCCAACAAAATCCTAACTTTAGCTAAAGGCAAGTTATAATAATGGGCCTAAATGTAATAATAATTTTTATTAAATTTGAATCACTGCAATATTTGTTCTATTACAATGTACGCACTATGTCAGCTGACGTAAAACGACAACGCCTTACAAAATATCATTTCATTATTCTTTGGTACAGTAAAACAAAAAACCAAAGAAAACTGAAATTATATTTAATTTTAAAGTAAAAAGTAAAAAATAAAGAAAAAAAAAAATAAAAATACTTATATTTCTTAGGTTACATAACGAAGATTTTTCACTATAGCTGCAGTATGATTGCTAAATTTTGATAATGCTTCTTAATATATTGCTGTACTATTCAACATGGATTAAAAAATTAAGTTATTTGCAGCAGTTTCAATACCCACAATACCTCAATAGCATTTTTTTTTGTCCTACGATCCAAAATTGTTAATTAGGTAATATTATAGTTTACGCAGTTTGTTTACCGTCTTAAAAAATATTTAAAAAATAATGCACTATAGTAAAGTAAATTTTTCATTTAATTCAGTCTTTCTTAGTACCGGTAAAATAGATAAGCACACCTTGCCTTTTATCACTATACGTATATGTAATCGTTTTCTCAACTTCAATTAAAATTGAGTCATTCGTATAAAAATGTCCCTTATACCCTCCTGACTCTAGTTTTGAAAACAGACATATCCCATTGGAGCCACCAAAAATAAAGATCTGTTTATGTTTTAAGTATCATTAAATTCGATTTAGCCGTGATTGACGTACAAATAATCAAACATGCAAATAGATATATAATATATGTATATATATTAGATTACATAACTTTATTATTAATATCACCTGTGAGGTATCAATATAAATCTGCGAACATTAAATTACTAACAAAAGTTAGAATAAATATATTCGTTAAATTTAAACCTCTTAAATTCAGGATAAAAATGTATGAGCTGAATTTTTGAAAATAAAAGTGAACATCACTGAAAACAGCTGTTGTCATATAGTTTTACACATCAAATAGAGCGTGATTTAAATAAAAAACTAACACATGGTATTGCACATAGATAAATAACATATGTTATGTTTCAAAAGGTTTACACTATGTGTATAGTTTTACATATGGAAAAATTGACATTCCATATGACTTGTACACTCAATGTAAACATACCTTTAGATGTACTACTTTTCTCCAAGGATATTTAGAGGATGAAATTTTCATTGAACCTCCTGAAGGTATACCCATTGCCGATGGTCAAGTTTTCCGTTTAAATAAGCCCTTGTACGGCCTAAAACAAGCTTCTAGAATGTGGAATAAAAGGTTAAGTGGAAAATTGAAAGATTTGGGTATGAGACATTTAAAAACTGATCAAAGTGTTTACGTTCTCAATGAAAATACCGAAAATTTAATTATTTTGGCAGTGTATGTTGATGATATGATCGATTTTTGGAAAAACGAAAAAATAAAAGATTGCTTAATCAAACAACTAAAAGATGAATTCAAAATGAAGGACCTTGGTCCAGCAAAAACGTTTCTTTTTTTTTAATTATTTATTATATCTTCAATATTTTTGAATTAACAATAATTACTCATATCTTAAGTCTAAAATAAAAATATACTTTTTAAGTCCAGCCAGTGCTAGAAAAAAATAATGTTTGTTTCATGGATTTTGCAATCATTTGCGGACCATCCCTCTAATGTACGGCCAAGAAAAGCAGTATCTCTTCTTTTTAGTCGAATGTAACCAGGTTCATTCAGCATTTTACGCGCCAAAGGGTTTGGATGAGATTCAAGCGTCTTTAGATATGTGACTGCATGTTTCGCTATTTCTGCTTTAACTGATGGCATGTTTAGGTCTTTGTGGATGTCCGAATTTTTGATATACCAGGGAGCAGATGTAATCATACATATCATTTCTTGCCCACACTCCACAAGAAGTTCGCAAGGGGGGCTTACGTACGACTGGCCTTTTAAGGTTTCTACATGCACGCAATATTGAATAATCTGATTGTGCAGTTGCGTCGAGGTCTTCCAAATAATTTTTCAGAGATGCTACTCTTCGAGATTCTAGCAGCTGTCTTAGCCGTTTCGTGCAATCTTAAAGTCTAGATTTGTGTTGAGGAGATCAGCCAAGAGCCGCTCGACATCTACAAAGTAAATTTGATTGTACCGAGCTGATTGTCGGGTTACTGTTGCATGTTGGGCAGCTGATTTGAGGATTTGATCAAAATTAATAAGACTTTGATCCACGTCTTCTGGTTTTCTTAGCGGTATATTTTCCGAACAGTGAGTACTGAGATACTTTCTATATTTCAACCAATTAATGCTTGTGCTAGTTGATGGTGACACAATATTTTGCTGGTTCCATATATAGACTATAGTGGGTGAATGATCTGAGGATAATTCGAGTGACGCTTCAACCTTAATAATTTCTCTCGAAATACCTTCAGTCACGCTAAAATCAATAACATCAAGGTTGTCCGCTTGATATCACATTCAGACGCATTTTTGAAATAGTGTCAAATAAAACACGACCTTTTGGAGTTATAAGTCTTGATCCCCAAAACGTATGTTTAGCGTTGTAGTCGCCTGATGCTATGAAACAGGGAGCTATTGATTTGTAGAAGTCGCTATATTGACTCTCTGATATTTGAAATCTAGGTGGTGAATAAATCGAAGAAATAACAAAGTTTTCATGATATTCTTCAACGCAGATGTTTGTTGCTTGAAGATAGTCCTCACAAAAATCACACAGTAAATGATGTTTAATTCGAGCCTTTATTAGTATTGCTGAACCACCTCATGCTCTACCACGGGGGTCTTTAAAGTCATATAATATATAGCCATTGATTTTAAAAAAGCTATTTGTTGTTAAATGAGTCTCTGAAACCATCATGACATTAATTTGTTGGTTCTTCAAGAAGTACTCGAGTTCATTTTTGTGTTGGCGTAAGCCGTTTGCGTTCCAGAAACATATTTTTAAACAGTTCATGGTTTGTTAAGTACCGCCTGCAATATCATAGATTGCATGCGAACCATTTCTTGCATCATGCTGCTCATAGAGCTCATACAACTGATTAACGAATGCACTAATGTCTCGATACTTGCCTCGAGACGATTGTAGTTACCAGATGGTGTTTGTTATTTATGTTCTGGGTGCAAATTTGGAGTAGAATTGGTTGTCGGGGTCGCTTTATGTGCTGAAATATGATTAGATTTTAACATATCCGCCTATGAAATATGTTGGGTTGTTGGTTGAGCTAACTGAGGGTAATGAGCATTTGCTTGATATTGTGGCTGCCTAGCGGGAGTATTTGACTTCTGTGTTGACTTCCTTACCATAGAAAAAACTGGACAGCCTCTATAGTTAGCAGTGTGATTTCCTCCACAATTGCTACATTTTGTAATCTTCGAGTCAGCCTTTGGTTTGTCGCATGGCCGTATTCTTGGCAATTTAGACACTGTACGGGTCCTGATCGCTTATGCGGTTCCTCTACGATTATTTTGCGGTGCAACAGATATCTCAAATTATAAATAGGGTGCGTTTCGTTGTTTTTCAATCTCATATCTCCAGGTTCCAGTTCAACGCGAAATAGAGGTTAAGGGACACGATCCCGATTTCTGAGATTGTCTACACTTTTTACCTTAAATCCCGCTTTTTGGAGGCCATCTCTAATTTCTACTGGATCAACATATGAGTCTACACCTTTTATAACTACCTGCAGACCTTTACTACTCTTCAGCTGATAGGTATAAAAGTTCTTTTTGCAGCTTTCAAACTCGTTTACTACTTTACGATAACTGTTTTCATCAATAAATTGTATTTGTGTTTCATAAATGTTGCCACGCTTGATGGGAATTACATAAAATGTGTTCTCACCAATAACTGAAATTAACTTCTTTATTAAGTCGCAGGAGTTTTTCTCCCTTAAATAAATTGGAGGTGGTTTGAACGACTTGGGTGCCGTTTTTTTCACTTGTTTCGCTATCTAAAATAGCAAAACGATTATGGGAATTTATTCCGTTAGAGTCCTTGTCTTTTTACTTTAGCCATTGGTGCAATCTGCGAAGATTTAGGGCTTCGACCTCTTTTCAATACAGTTATGTATCTGTCCATTCCTACTTGCGTCTTAGGTTTTTCTACAATATCCATATTAGTTCTAGTAACACTGTGTTCAGAAGGCGACTTGTTTGTAGCTATTTTATTGTCATCGCATAACAACAACGAGGAACAAGATTGTGCACGTAAAACTGGCGTGGCATTTATATACAAATTGTCACTAGTTTTTTGTTTTTATTTATTTAAACATTGTCAACATTTTTGTTGCTTAAATTAAAGAGGCTCATTAGCCTCTATTGTTTTTGTTTTATTTTTAAAGTAGCAATTCAATATGCCGTTGTATAAAATAAGAAGAAAGAAAAAGAAAAAAAAATATTTTACAAACAACTTTGTTGTTGTAATAAAACAGGTTTGTTTTTTTGTTTAAATTATTCACACAATGTATGTTTTGTTTTTTGTTAATGCGAGCTTAAAAAAATAGCGACCGCACTTATCAACGCACAAACTAAAACTAAAAAATCGTTTCTTGGTATGAAAATAAATTATTCTTTTGGAGAATCTATAACAATAGATCAGTCAAGTTGCATTTAAACACTATTAGATCGTTTTGATATGGTATCCTGTAATCTTGTTTCTACTCCAATGGATCCAAACATGAAGAGTCACAGTCCCAATGAGCCTTGTAAGGATAAGTATCCCTATCAAGAACTAATCGGGAGCCTAATTTTTGCGGCGCAAGTGTCTAGACCCGATATTAGTTATGCTGTAAATCTACTTAGTCGCTTCAACAACAAATATGAAACACAACATTGGATTGCGACGAAACGTATTCTACGTTACCTCAAAGGTACCATCAACCACAAATTAACTTTTGAAAACAAATCGAGTTTTGAAACAACGTGCTTCTGCGATGCTGATTATGCTGCAGACCCTGAAGAAAGAAAATCCGTGAGCAACCGCTCAGGTGGTGGTGCGGTAGCATGGGGTTCCAGAAAACAACAAACAACAGCTCTTTAAACTTGTGAAGCTAAATATGTGTCTATGGGGAAGGCGGTTCCAGAAGTGTTATGGTTTAGAGGACTGGAAGAAGAGGTAATGCAACGTCAACTTAAGCCAACCATATTGTTTTGCGACAAACAAAGTGCAGTCCATCTTGCTACAAACGAATCGTTTTATCCACGTACCAAACACATCGATATTAGATATCACTTTATAAGAGATAACTTAGTTATGAATAAGATATCTTTAAAATCTATAAGCTCTGAAAATAATGTTGCTGGCATTTTAACCAAGCCTCTTGTCAATGTAAAGTTTAATCAATTTGTCTCTTTAATGAATTTGAAATAAAATTAAATAAATTTTAAGTGATGACGTTAGAAATGTGAAATTTATTTATACACTAAATAGGCAACATTTAGATTTTGGCGCTTTGTAGTTTTTCTTATGTGACTACACTCTATATAAAATAAAAGATTTGTAACATTCTCCTTTATTACTTGCAATTAACAAGTTGTTTTTTAGAAGTGTTTCTGGTAAGATAACAAATAAGATAACAGTTTATATCATAACAGAATATAATACAATTAGAAAAAGGTTTCCTGATGATCTGGCCTGAGCAACCAGTGAAATACGTATAGGAATTAGCTCTTTTCCCCCAACAAATAAATTACATTTTTATTAAAAAACGTTATGGGTAATTAGCATAATATTAAATAATTAATATTTAAATTCCCAAAAAATTTTATTAATAACTAAATATGCAACTGCTTGTGCAAACCTGGCATCACTTTTTATTTTTCGATTCTCTTGCGAGAACAAAATTAACTTGTGTATGCTTTTCATCACTTTTCATTCAGTGATGGCAAAAAACCATCCAATTGTAGAAGGACAGTAAGGAAAAATAAAAACGTGGTTTGTTTATTGGTGTTTTGTTGAAGCTTTAATATTCTGTAACATGCATACTTCTCATTGTGTTTTGTAGAATTTTATTACTTATAGAGTATTTTTGGCTTCTCTAAAATTAGGAAAAAGGTTTCCTGATGATCTGGCCTGAGCAACCAGTGAAATACGTATGGGAACTAGCTCTTTTCCCCCAACAAATAAATTGCATTTTTATTAAAAAACGTTATGGGTAATTAGCATATATTAAATAATTAATAGAATTTGTTTCTATTATATTCTATTATTCTTTATATATCTATTATTTTTGATTCTAATATATATTACTTGCTGGTCCTAAGCAAACATTAGTGTTGTATTACCACACGACTTAAATTGAGCATTTAACGAAATTTACGGCCTTTAAATAAACATCCATGAAATACCTATCATAAAGTTTTTTACAGAATACCTTACATATGGTGTAGATATGGGCTCAATCAAAAAAGAAACGCATGTATTTAAGTTAATTTGGAAATTATATTTATTTATTACTTCATCTTAAGGCCAGCGGATAGGATAGACAATGTTTTTTGTATCAGCGTTTGAAAAAAGCTCAAAAATGTGCACAAAATGTAGGTATCTTAAATACAAGACTACACAAAGTTGTTTATCATCAATTGATCAATGTTGCACCTTAGTAAGCGCGGAATATCTCGTGTTATCGAATGAAGTAAATATTTTGTGAATAAACGAATAAACGAAAACTCGGATTTTTGAATGCAACATTTCGAAAGTTTTAAAATTTTGATATTGGATCATTATTAACATAGGTTTTTTGTAAATATCTTCGGAACTACATAACCGATTTAAGAGTTTGATATCTCGTTTTGAAAAACAAGTGTCGTACATACGTAAACCAACCAAACGCTGGTCCTTTTTGTGTTGTTCACGCTCCAAAAAAATTAAGTTTTTACGATTTCAGTGTTGTTCTTTTTTTCAGTTTAGAGTTTATTCACAAAACTTAAAAAAAAAACATTTACATTTACATTTAAATTCAACTCTTAATTTATCAGGATTTTTAATTAGTTTTATTATTTTATCCTTATTATTAACAAAGAGAATTTATTTTTTTAATTTTAGTACTACATTTATTAAATTACAATTTTATTAATTTTTTTCTAAAAAAAAAATTAAAGGTTTCAAAGATGACAGAGAGCTTGCTCAGCCACACGCGAATTAAATTTTAGCCGGCTGAAAAAAAAAACTGGTTGACTAATCGGACCGTACAGCCATTGATGGCGGCAGCGCACAACCAGCAATGGTTGACATATTCACACTTACACTGGGAACTTTGACGGCAAACGCTCTATCTCCGCTCCTGATTATCCAAGTCACTCGCTATTACTGACCGATTCGTCCACAAAAACAATTAACGTAATTGAAAACCAAAGCAAGAAACAAAAGAGTCTTCAATGCGTGTGCACCGGCTTTGCTGGGAGACTTGATTCCAGCTAACCGAAGCACCCGAATTGTGATGGAGTTGGCGGCTGTTAAGCAGGACCAAATCGCAGATTGCAGCGGCAGCGCACAATCACAATCCTTGATTTTACTGGTGGCTATTAAGCAAGAAGTAATTTCAGATTGCAGCGGCAGCGCACAACCACAATCCCTGATGTTCCTTACTCTTGATTTTACTAAATTTTATTTTAGAAATTGCCCAACACAACGGCAGCCGCACTATTTAATTGTCCAACTGTGCACTTTAACAACCACCAACCGTCTGACTTATTAAAATTCACTTACCCCTATTATGGTTGTAGATGAACTAATTTGCACAGATGTGGAAACATTCATCTGTTCTTTGTGTGGCTGAGAGAAACTCATTTTATATTTTCCGATGTTTCGCGACGTGTATTCCACTCGAAAGTAAAACATGCGAAGAATAATGTTTCTCACTATGTATAAAACTATTCATGCTGTATTATATTTTTATTTTATTTTCATTTCTACATGTATAAGTGTATGTAACTTAAGGCAAAGACAAAACACCCTCGTGAGTGGCTTTGTGACTTTTTCCCAATAAAAACTTAAAGTAAACATTATTCTCTTCTTGAGAGCCTTCATGGCTTTAATAATACAACAAAATGTAAAAATATAAATCAACCATAGACAAAAAAACTTAAACTAAAATGCGTTCTTCTTAAATGCACAGAGAAGAAAATAAAAAAAACAAGAACAACAGCACTGGCATTTGTTTTTGATTGTTTTTATTTGACTAGGTGCGCTAAAACAAGTGTCGCGACTTTTGGTCGTCACATTACCCCTACACTTCCTACCCGCTTTGTCTAGTCTAAGCGCATAGCGGTAATTACTCCGGCTGTGGAGCGATTTACTCGGTATCTATGTCCATCATACTGGACCGGAATGCGTAAACGTCCCTGTGGTTTTCGGGTTGCCAGCGCTATTTGGATCGCTTCTAGTAATACTGGTGACATCGGGTCACATGGGTCCTTGTTAGTCATGGCGGGAAATGCGTCGGTTGCGGCGGGAAGTGCTGGTCGTGGCGGTGTAATTTCTATTTTGGGCCAGGATACATCTAACCATCCTCTTCCGGGAGTTCTCGGCAATGTGGTGTTCTACTTGAGGATTTTGTTTGTCCCGTATATCCCGTGTCGGTGGCATGATTGCTGGTGGGCTTCTCCAGCGCCGTCTACCTCGTGTGTCTGGGACTAGTATTCGCGCACGCCACACCCGCTCAAAACAACGCATTCCGTGGTGGCGATATTGCCTATCCCGGATGTCGAGTGAACCATATCCGACCTGTGCTGGAGGTGTTGGCGGCCGAAAGTTTTCACTTTCCCAATCGATGGAAGACGGTGTGCAAGACGGAGCTGGTGATTCTGGAGAAGGCAATCGACGATCGACCGTGGTGTCAGGAAACTTAACTCCTCTAGGCTGAGAACCATTTCCTCTTCTGCTGACCAAGGTTGTACGTCTTCTTCGGCTTGTGGAGGTTCTGGTGTGTTACTGACGGGACTTGGGCCTGAACAAGGAGTGTGGTCACGGTTGTGTAACGGTGGCGGTGAGGGTACGCTGTCGTCTACGTGGTCTGTGGCCTGAGTATTTAGGTTCAACAGTGGTGGTCTATCTTCTTCGTCGTTTTCGTCGCTAATGCAAATACCCGTGTTTTGGAAGAAAGGACTTTCATCCGGGTGTGTTTGGATTACGGATGGCTGGACGTTCATTCGGTAGTGATACCCTTGTCGCGTTGGCATAGTCGGCGGTGGTGTCCGAGGAGTATATCGCCGTCCGCGGCCGCGTCCACGAGAACCTCTAGTTGCTCGTTGGTATCTTGCCCCAAAGGGTGGTTTCGGAATGTCATCCTCTTGCAAAAATATAGTACGATGTACTTTAGCAAGTTCCTTTTCCATGTTTCGGCGGAATTTACGCCGGGAAGCCTCAAATTTTTGTTGTTCCTGATCTCTATTCTCCATTTTTTGTTAGTGTCGATCGGTAAAGTTATTAGATGCATGCAGGGTAATCTAGAAAAGGGGCGACAAAATAAAAAGGACGTAATCAGTTACGGATTATAAAACGGCTTCAAGTCGTTCACGTAGGCTGAACGTCTGTCATTGCTATCGGTTAGGCTGAGACAAACTCCGTCGAATTTAGGAGCTAGTTTGGCTGTGAATCTGTTAGTGGCTTTGGATAGCGGGTGTAGTCGCACCATAACGTAATCTCCTATGTTGGGTTTCCAGCTCCGTTTTCGTAAGTCGTAGAGTTTATTGTTTTGTGATGCCTTTTCGAGAAGTGCAACCTCTCGAGCGCCCGTGCCAATACAAACTTGGTCATACAATGCTTTAGGCAAGCGGGGCTCTCTTCCTTGGGTTAGGAAGGCGGGTGAGTACCCCGTCGATTCGGATGTACTGGTATTGACAACCAGCATTAATTCTGGTAGTAAAGCATCCCATTTATTATGATGTTGTTTAGAGTACTGGGCTATCATGGTTTTAATAGTACGGTTGGCCCGCTCGGTAGGGTTTTCTTGAGGCGTATATGGGGCCGAAAACTGTCCCAGTTACTTGTAGATATTTTTTAAGTTCGCGCGATGTGAATTGAGTACCATTGTCGGTAAGCACTACTTTCGGGACTCCATACCGTGCCACTATTCTCTCTCGCAGCGCCCTGATAACTCCTGTGGCGGTCGCCTGGCGTAAGGGAACCAGTACTACCCATTTGGAAAAATAATCGAAGAATACTAGCAACATTGTATTACCATGTTTAGTGCGCGGCAGTGGGCTGTGATACTTTGTACCGTTGACAGACCTTGCATTTCAAAACGTATCGCCTCATATCTCGGGAAATCCCTTGCCAGTAATAACGCGACGCAATTTTCGAACACCCAAATGCCCGCCTGAAGCCTGATCATGGTTTTCCTGCAGTACTTGTACTCGCAGGGGAGCAGCGACACATAATTTCCATGGATTAGTGTCGTCATTATTAATCTCACGCGAGAAGTTACGGTATAATTGTCCATTTACGACCATGTGGCCTGGGAACTCTTGAGGCTTCTGGCGGACCTCTTTGAATTTATCTTCTATCCAATGCAGGGGCTTCTGCGCCGTCGCTAGATGTATTTCAGCGAGCGGTTGTCCGTAGAGCGTGTGGGTGACTACATTCTGTTTTCCCTTGTGATAACAGACGGAGAACTTGTATTGTTGTAGTTCGAGTGCCCATCGCGCCAATCGACCGGTTGGGTTGTCGATGTAGTTCAACCATTTAAGGGATAGATGATCGGTGATCACCTGGAACTCGTATCCCTCCAGGTATGATCGCATTTTCCGTATGCCCCAGATGATGACGAGACACACCTTTTCTGTGGCCGAATAGTTTATCTCCGCTCCGTTCAGATGTCTGCTGGCATACGCGATTACTTGCTCTGCGCCCTCGTTTTCCTGGGTTAAGACGGCGCCGAGCCCATAATCGCTAGCGTAGGTCTGCAAGGTGAAAGATTTAGAAAAATCTGGGCACGCCAGGACGGGAGCTTTTGTTAGTTTGTCTTTTAATTTGAGAAACGCCGCTTCTTGTTCCTGTCCCCATTTCCAGTGTTTGCCTTTCTTTAATAATTGTGTCAGCGGTTGGGAAAGTTCCGTAAAATTGGGGACGAAACGCAGGTACCACGAAGTGACTCCTAAAAATTGACGGGTCTCTTTGACATTGGTAGGCGTTGGTATTTTAGCAACTGCGGCGACTTTATCTGGGTCAGTCTTGATCCCATCTATGGTCACTACGTGGCCCAAATATTTAGTCTCTTCTTTAAAAAATTCGCACTTGTCGACATTTATTCTCAGATTTGCGGCGCGCAATCTACGAAAGACCTCCTTGAGGTTCTGGAGGTGTTCCTCTAACGTGGAACCGATGACAATGATATCATCTAAATAGGCAAACGCGTGAGGTTCCATGTCTGCGACGATAACCGTATCAAGGGCTCGTTGGAACGTCGCCGGGGCTGAGTGTAAGCCGAAAGGCATAACCCTCCACTGGTATAGTCCTCTTCCACTGTCTGCAAAGGCGGTATATTTCTTGCTGTTTTCTTCCATCGGAATTTGCCAATATCCATCTTTTAGATCGAGACTGCTAATAAACTTGGCGTTGTGCAGTCTGTTTAAGATGGTGTCAATTCGGGGAAGTGCGTAGGCGTCAGGCACAGACCGGGCTTTAACTGTAGGAAGTCCATGCAGGTACGCCATGTCCAATTTTTTTCTTCACCAGGGTTATGGGGAAACTGTACGGGCTGTGAGATGGCTCAATACAACCTTGTTTTAGCAATTTATTCACCTCCTCATATATAATCGCCTGCATTGCAGGATTTCTTGGCGCGTATCGGATTTTAATGGGCTGGTTATCCTTCCTGACTATTCGATGCGTGGCGATGGTCGACAGTTCCTTGATCTGTTGAAACAACGACAGCTCATGGTCCAGAAAAGCCCTAATATGTTGTTGGTTGGACTGCTCTTGAGCTTCTTTTCGGTTACATATTTGTTGCCTAATTATAGTAGGGGTTATTACTCTTAGCTGTCTGTTATTTGAGTTTCTGCGACCCGATGGTTTCGCGATCAAACCGGCGCAGGAAATAGTGGTCCCTAGCTTGCTAAGTAGATCCATGCCCAAAATGAGTGGTTCCGTGGCTTCTTTCATCATTAAGAGGTCGTGTGTGTTGGTAACTTTGCCAAATGGCATGCGGCAGCGGCAAGCTGTGGACATGTGCTTCTACGAGCCGTCGGCAAGTACGACGTCCATGGCCAACGGGACTATGTGTGGTTTCTTGCATAATTGGTTGACCAATGCCGGCATCACGAAACTACAGGTAGCCCCTGTATCTACGATTGCGTGTATAGGCTGGTTCTCTATGAAAATGACTGCTTGGAGTTTATACTCCTCCCATGCTAGCTGAGTTGCCTGATTTGGTGTTTTAGGCATACGTCGCCGTTCTGCATGCTGTCGCGGACGGCTTCCTGTTGAGGTCACCATTCGGTGATGTTCACCTCTTCCTGGAGGTACCGTAGGGGAGATGCTTTCCATTTCGACCGCCATCGTAATCAACTCGTCTAGCGTTTCGAAATCTCTCCGGCGAATGAACCAATGGTAGTCCGGGAGAGAAAAATTCGTTCCATTTTCTGTTCCGCACTCAGGGGCGAATGACGCATTAGGTCTTGCAGGGCGAGCACATAATCGCGGAAGTTTTCTCGTGACCTTTGGACACGACGTAGAATCTCATCGTCTAGCTTTTCGAAGTATCTGGGGGGCAAAAAGAAAATGCCAAAATCATGTTTAAAGTGACTCCATTTTTCCCAATGTTTATTATTATTACGCCTCCAAACTAAGGCCTGGTCTCGCAAGAGTTCCGGCATCACCCGTAGCACACACTTGAGATCTAGCTCATACAGCGTTGCTAGCTCTTCCATACGCTCAAGGAATCCTAATGGGTCTCTTCCACCATCAAACTTAAGGTCCCACTTACGGATAATTTCCATAGCGGCAAGGCTGTCTCCTGTGGTGAGCGGAGGTGTGGGGTAGGATCGACATGTGTTTTTGGCACTCAAAAGCTCTTCCGAAGCAGGTAATGTTTGGATTGGCACGTTCAAGCTTGTAGCCGGAGATACGGAAATATTGTTTACGTCATGTCGGCTTTGCCACTCCCGTATGATACTGGCCTCTTTCTCATCATGTTTAGCTAGCACAAATTTAGCCAGCCTTTTCCGCATTTCTTCCACAATACCATCAGTATGCAGCCTACATTGGGATAGGTATTCCTCCTTCTTCAGGGTATAGATCCAACTAGTTTTTACCATGGTGTAAATGACTAACTCTGACTTTTTTTAACTTTTTTTAACCGCAGAAAAAAAACTGGTGGACTATTCAAACTTACACTGGGAACTTTGACGGCAAACGCTCTATCTCCGCTCCTGATGATACAGGTCACTCGCTATTACTGACCGATTCGTCCACAAAAACAATTAACGTAATTGAAAACCAAAGCAAGAAACAAAAGAGTCTTAAATGCGTGTGCACCGGCTTTGCTGGGAGACTTGCTTTCAGCTAACCGAAGCACCCGAATTGTGATGGAGTTGGCGGCTGTTAAGCAGGACCAACCACGCAGATTGCAGCGGCAGCGCACAACCACAATCCTTGACTTTACTGGCGGCTATTAAGCAAGAAGTAATCGCAGATTGCAGCGCACAACTACAATCCTTGATGTTCCTTACTCTTGATTTTACTAAATTTTATTTTAGAAATTGCCCAACACAACGGCAGCCGCACTATTCAATTATTGGTTGTAGATGGACTAATTTACGCAGACGTGCAAACAATCATCTGTTCTTCGTGTGGCTGAGAGAAACTCATTTTATATTTTCCGATGTTTCGCGACGTGTATTCCACTCGAAAGTAAAACATGCGAAGAATAATGTTTCGCACTATGTATAAAACTATTCATGCTTTATTATATTTTTATTTTATTTTCATTTCTACATGTATAAGTGTATGTAACTTAAGGCAAAGACAAAACACCCTCGTGAGTGGCTTTGTAACTTTTTCCCAATAATAAAAACATATAATTATAACTTAAAGTAAACATTGTTCTCTTCTTGAGAGCCTTCATGGCTTTAATAATACAACAAAATGTAAAAATATAAATTATACAAGCAGAGTGGGTATATAAAAAAAGCTCAACCATAGACAAAAAAACTTAAACTAAAATGCGTTATTCTTAAATGAACAGAGAAGAAAATAAAAAAACAAGAACAACAGCACTGGCATTTGTTTTTGATTGTTTTTATTGACGAGGTGCGCCAAAAACAAGTGTCGCGACTTTTGGTCGTCACAACATACATATATAGACAGATAGATATATAACAAAAATCCCTTTTTTCTCCAAACATTTGGAACTGCAATTTTTGCCATACTTTCCCACAGTTGGAAATGACTACTAATACATTGTCTCATATCTGTTTTTACATTTTTAATAAATTTCAAGTCCCACCAGGTGCCACCTCTCAATTTGTTGCATTACACAGTACAACATTTTTCAGCTGATTGATTCGCGACTCAATTCTGATAAGGCTCTTTTGTTTAACATAACCCAAGAACCACTAGTCGGATTTTGCTTAAACGAATTTTGAAAAATCAAGAATTACAATTACTTTCATCTGTTTATATAACGTTTCGCTACATAAGCAACAGTTTCGCAGTTATAAATAAATGTATGAAGAAAAAAAATATTTTTATGCATAAAAAATTAGTTTTTTTTTTAATTCATAAAAAATCAAAAGCGGTAAAAAAGTGTCGAGTCCTATTAATTTAACGTAAAGTCGCAGAACCTATGAACAAAATGAGACATAAATCATGAAAGTCGATGAACGCGTTTCGCTTTTATTCACAATTAAGTAAAGGTATGAATTTAAAAAAATTGCTCGAGATATGCACAAAATTCTTTGGAAAAAACATTGATAACTTTTTTATGATTTTCAGAATTAAAAAAAGTAATAAACAAATGATTTTTATGATTGCATTAGCAAAGTAAGAAGCGCTAATAAATTTGCGTGGATAATTAAAAGGAAAAAAGGAAAGTGCACTTTTTTAATTATTTGCGTTTTTCCGTTAGTTACCTGAATTTTTTTACAGAAATTGCACTCACATTTATGAGTGCTCATGGTTTGAAACTAGAGGATGTGAAATTTTGGATACAATATATAAAGGCTTTTACTCTAACTTCAAACAAATATGGCAGGATTCTAATCGTAAGAAGTCGCGATTTGAAAAAAAGAATGCAAATTGGCTTGAACGGACATTTACTGAGGCTGAATGTTCTACCATTTCTGCACTTGGTCGGCCACATAAATCGTTTGAGGAGTGCTGTGATCGCGCCAAACGATACAAAAGGGATGAAGAACGTGCTATGTTTCCTCAAGAAGTAATTGATTTTACTTCTAGTATTTCAAAAACCAACCACAAAATTTGTACATTAAAAACTTTGGAGATGTTTACAAAGCTTGAACTTACAAAAGAAAAATACGAGTATCTAATGCATTGGTTGGAAAATGAAGGGTTAAAAATACTTGACCCATACAAAGAACTCACCAAAGAAAAAACGAACAGTTATCCTCAAGGAATTTCTATTACTGAAAGTCCTTGAGGATGTGTACCTCTTCAAAATCTGTTGGATCATACTGCTAATAGAGTCCTAGACACCAAGTCAGTTAAGGAAATAAAAAAAAATTGAAAGCGGAAATCTAACAATGTACTATAAATGGGGATGTGATGGGGCATTTAGTCAAAGCGAATACCAACAGTGGTTTTCAGATGATCAAATTTCTGACTCTCAATTATATATGACATCAGTTGTACCACTTAAATGATCATTAAGTGATGACATAAATAAATTAGTATAGAACAACAATACACCTTCTTCCACACAGTATTGTAGAACACTGCAGTTTGCATACGTTAAAGAGACACCTCAAGTTATACGAGAAGAAAAGAGAAGAGTCGATGAGGAGATATCTAAACTAAAATAATTCGAGTTAACAGTACATAATCGTAACTTTAAAATAAAACATGAATTATTTTTTACAATGATTGACGTTAAGACAGCACAATCCGTAACAGAAACACCATCAGCATCTTCTTGTTTTATTTGTGGAGCCACAACATCCAAGATTAATCGAAGAAGTTCAAGCTACGCCCGTAAATGAATAAGCACTGCAATTTGGTATGTCAGCACTTTATGCGCGTATTAAGCTGATGGAGTGTCTTTTGCATGTAGCTTATTATATTGAATTTAAACGTGGGAGAGTCGACTCAAATACTCGACCGATAAAAGTAGCCCGAAAATGTTTGATAAAGCGTGAACTTAAAGAGAAAATTGGAATACAGGTTGATACTGTTAAGCAAGGCTCTGGTACGACAAATTCAGGAAATACGTCACTAAGATTCTTTGCTAATCCTGCTTTGATTTCCATACATACATAATCAAGAAGTTTTCAATAATTCTCGAAGCTATAACAATCCAAAAAAATTTTGTGATTTTTGCCTGGAGACGGCAAGAGTTTGTTGCACTATACGAGTGGTACAATATGCCACCTACACTTCACAAAATTCTGATTCATGGAAAAGATATAATTGAAAAGTGTATTTTTCCTGTAGGCTTACTATCCGAAGAGGCTCAGGAAAGTCGTAACATAGTCTATAAAAATATCGCCTTAGACACCCCAGAAAATGCAGTCGAATTGCCACGAACGAAGATATTATGCACCGAATGATGGTAACATCGGATCCCATGATCTCACATTTGACCTTTTTATTTAGCCAGAAAAAGCTTAGTGTTACAAGCGACGAAGTTAAGGCTCTTTTAGCATAGTAAATTAAAAATAGATTTTAAAAAAAATATTAAATTAAAAATCAAAAAAAAAAAAAAATCATTTTAATTTTTTTGTTAATTAGGGCTTTTTACATTGTAGGTAACGATATACATTTCTATAAATTTCTTTATTTTGATTACTTTTATGTATTACTATATAAATAAAACTAAATTTGTGAAATCACTACATTTTTTCACAAATATATATTTTCCTCACCTCCATTCAAAAATCCCCAGTGTGCGACGTGCATAATGGTGAAACGTGCCTAAAGAAGTTTTCACTTCAATAATAATCAATAATGGTGACGACGGTTTTTTGTGACGACTAGGTTTTGGGAAACGGGAATTCCCGCCCGGGAAGAGCTATAAATAATTTCCCGGGAAATGAGAAATTTAAAATCATGAGCTCTTTAAAGAAAATTCAGTGGTTCTTATTTTTATTTGCTATCACACAAATATTTGATCTTTATTCTGCTGAATAAAAAAAAGCAGTTTTAAAACTTGTAATATTTTTAGAAACTTAAATCGTCCAAGACAAATTGTAAAACTATTTGAAAAAAGTCGTCTAAAAACAACCTGTCTCAAGATATACAAGAAACTAGAATGGCGTTTAATTCATGATGTATAAACAAGATAATCGTTTCTTAAATCAAAGAACGCAGTTAAAAGTCTGATAGATTTCAATTGCGCAGAGTTGTTGGTTCAAGAATATGTTCAGATTTTATAAAATTTAGTGGCCGTTTTAAATCCTATTAAAGTTGCAGTGGAGTGTTGATCCGCAGGTACACAAATTTGTTAATAGCAGATGTTATTATTCAGAACCTCTACGAGCAGCTTTTGGCCATTAATTCGACTATTCCAAAAACAATGGTTGAAAAGAAAAATAAATGAAAGCAGGGATGATAAATCGTTTGCCATATTTAAGTATTGTGAAAGTGGTGAAATTGCTAATGTGCCAAAAAATGTCGTAAAACTTTATTCAGCACAATTGTTCAACAGATTATTCAAGCCATTCGAATCTGTAGAACTGTCAACTAGTAGTTGTGTTGTTAACGAAATGGAACCAACTTTTAAACAGAGACTTTCGCAACAAAAGCAAGAAAAAGAATGTCCAGTGATTTGTTAAACGCACTAACAGTTCTAAAATCATTTTGTAAAAAAATAATTATTGCAATACTTTTTAAGTATTTATGTATCAGGGACCGTTATCAAAACAAAAACTCAAAAACACTTTATGTTAGAGTCAAAGGAGATCTATACTCAATAGATTTGTATTGACGAGTTCTTTCAGAAACTGTGGTGATCTTAAAAAATCAGTCTCAACGAAAAAAATAAAAG
The DNA here is from genome assembly GCA_949628195.1 of Phasia obesa. NCBI lineage: Eukaryota > Metazoa > Arthropoda > Insecta > Diptera > Tachinidae > Phasia > Phasia obesa. The sequence continues at coordinate 140,976,736 of OX451215.1, read as the reverse complement.
TTCAAATTAAACTCTTAAGTGAGTTTTATTTTTCAGACATAAAATAAAACCGTTTTGAGGAGTTTTATTTTCCCATCATAAAATAAAACTAATTTTGTTTATTTTCATAATTTTTTGTGGACAGATTTGAACAAAGGCCGCTCAATACCAATTTAAGAGCATAAAATGCTTTTTCCACGATTCCCTGGATTGCAGGAACAAATTGTTGTCTTTTTTTTGCCAATTTATGGATATGGATAATGTATTTTTTCCTCCCAGAGAAAAAATTATTATTTTCCAAGTACTCTTTTGCTCTAAAAGCGATGTATGAGATGTGTCGCAAAAATGCGATGAAAATGGGAAAACATCCGGTGAAGATCGTTAATCAAAAATAAAAAATTTTAAATCTACATTATTTTAATGAAGATTTATTCAATTGAAATGCAAGGTGATTTTATTGGTTATCAATTTCCATAAAATGAGTTTTATTTTCTGACGAAAAAAATAAATCTCCTAAAAAAGTTTTAATTTATTATGGCAAAATAAAATTATTTTTTTAAATTTTTCATTTGAGTTTTTATTTTTACTTTGAAAAATAACTGTTTTAGATGGATTTTTTTTTTTAATTTTCAAAATAACTATCGCAAAATAATTTTTTAAACGATAACTATTGTTTACGGTCCCTGGTATTTATAAATATTGTTATATCTTGCTATTTTTGTCACCTGAACTGTTTTTAAGTTTTATAAACTGTTAATACTAATAAAACTATGAAATTTCAAATACTGTTTTGGTAAATAAAGTTATTTTCTTTAAAAGCTGTTTTTCCCGGGAATTCCCGGGAATATGAATATTTTTTCCCCGTTTTCCGGGAAGTGAAAATGTCCGGGAAATCCCAAACCCTAGTGACGACGGTTTTTGAGTTCAATAATTTTTCTTCAACCAAAAAGTGCTCAACGTGCCTAAAGAAGTTTTCACTTCAAAAATATAAACGTTGAAGTAGTGACGGTTTAAAGTTGATGGTATGAAATCATACCACTGCGAATTACAACATATACATATCCATGACAAAAAATAATAAACTCAACAATGATATATATTGGAAACTAACGATGATGAATTTGTTTCGGAAGAGATTCAATCAGACTCTGATTCGACTGTTGAGGATCTCAATGATCACAGCCAAATCCAAGAGCTTTATAAATACATCATTACAGTCAATAATAAAAATGAATGCATTAATAAAGGTGAAAAGCTGGGATGTAGTGGAGTTTATAACTCGTATGAACTGCTTGATAGCGGAGACGATATTCGAACATACATATATCTAACAGCCTCAGAAATACAAGCTTTTATTAGAATGAACTTTTTAATGGGAATCAAACTCCAGGCTAGTTACAAAGACTATTGGTAGTCTCGCCCAGAATTAAACGACGGCTGTATATCGAAAATAAAAATAAATAAAATTTGATTGAATTTGTGACGTTCCACTTCGTTTAGGTAAAAAGAAATCGTGCTTTAATAATTTTCATAAATAAAGCTATTAATACGCGCGGTGGTATAAATATCATACCACATTCTTGTGCATTATAATAAAAGGATAAAATTATAATAAATTTTTTTTTTCATAAATTGTTTATTGTATCTTCAATATTTTTGAACTAACAATAATTACTCATATCTTAAGTCTAAAATAAAAATATTCTTTTTAAGTCCAGCCAGTGCTAGACAAAAATAATGTTTGTTTCACGGATTTTGCAATCATTTGCGGGTCATCCCTCTAATGTACGGCCAAGAAAAGCAGTATCTCTTCTTTTTAGTCGAATGTAACCAGGTTCATTCAGCATGTTACGCGCCAAAGGGTTTGGATGAGATTCAAGCCTCTTTAGATATGTGACTGCATGTTTCGCTATTTCTGCTTTAACTGATGGCATGTTTAGGTCTTTGTGGATGTTCGAATTTTTTATATACCAGGGAGGAGATGTAATAATACGTAAAATCTTATTTTGGCGCCTTTGAATTTTTTCTACATTGCTAGCTGAGGCAGTGCCTCATAACTGAATCCCATAACACCAAATTGGTTTGAGGATCGACTTGTACAGTAGAAGTTTACAATCTAAGCTCAGAGTAGAGTTTCTGCCAATAAGCCAATTTAGTTGTACTGCTTTTAGTTTCATTTGTGTTAACTTGAAATCAATGTGGCTTTTCCAAGTAAGGCGACGGTCAAGATGTATACCCAGATATTTAACGTCTGAAAGATGTGGTATCATTTGGTTATTTATGCGAACAGGAGGACATGAGTCCCTACGCAGTGTGAAAGTTATCTGAGTACACTTTTACTCATTCACTTTTATTCTCCATTTTTCTAGCCATTTTTCCAAATTGAGTATGTGGTCTTGTAAAAGTTTTGATGCTTCTTGGGCACTTTCATGAATACTTAAAAAAGCTGTGTCATCTGCCTTTTAAGGTTTTTACATGCACGCCATAATGAATAATCTGATTGTGCAGTTGCGTCGAGGTCTTCCAAGTAATTTTTCAGAAATGCTACTCTTCGAGATTCTAGCATATTTCTTAGCCGTCTCGTGGAATCTTTAAGTCTAGATTTGAGTTAAGGAGATCTGTGTGCTTGCCACTCTCTTCTAATTTTCCTTTTTTCAGCCAAGAGCCGCTCGACATCTACAAAGTAAATTTGATTGTATCTAGCTGATTGTCGGGTTACTGTTGCATGTTGGGCAGCTGATTTGAGGATTTGATCAAAATTAATAAGACTTTGTTTCACGTCTTCTGGTTTTCTCAGCGGTATATTTTCCGAACAGTGAGTACTGAGATACTTTCTATATTTCAACCAATTAATGCTTGTGCTAGTTGTTGGTGAGACAATATTTTGCTGGTTCCATATATAGACTATTGTGGGTGAATGATCTGAGGATAATTCGAGTGACGCTTCAACCTTAATCATTTCTCTCGAAATACCTTTAGTCACGCCAAAATCAGTAACATCAGGTATTTTTTGTCGATCCGTAGGCCAATAGGTGGGTTGTCCGCTTGATATCACATTCAGACGCATTTTTGAAATAGTGTCAAATAAAACACGACCTTTTGGAGTAATAAGTCTTGATCCCCAAAACGTATGTTTAGCGTTGTAGTCGCCTGATGCTATGAAACAGGGAGCTAGTGATTTGTAGAAGTCGCTATATTGACTCTCTGACATTTGAAATCTAGGAGGTGAATAAATTGAAGAAATAACAAAGTTTTGATGATATTCTTCAATACAGATGGTTGTTGCTTGAAGATAGTCCCCACAAAAATCACATAGTAAATGATGTTTAATTCGAGCCTTTATTAGAATTGCTGAACCACCACATGCTCTGCCACGGGGGTCTTTAAAGTCATATAATATATAGATATTGATTTTAAAAAAGCTATTTGTTGTTAAAAGAGTCTCTGAAACCATCATGACATCAATTTGTTGGTTCTTCAAGAAGTACTCGAGTTCATTTTTGTGTTGGCGTAAGCCGTTTGCGTTCCAGAAACATATTTTTAAACAGTTCATGGTTTGTTAAGTACTGCCTGCAACATCATAGATTGCATGCGAACCATTTCTTGCATCATGCTGCTTATAGAGCTCATAAAACTGTTTAACGAATGCACTCATGTCTCGATACTTGCTTCGAGACGATTGTAGTTAGCAGATGGTGTTTGTTCTTTAGCTTCTGGATGCATATTTGGGGTAGAATTGGTTGTAGGTGTCGCTTTATGTGCTGAAACATGATTTGATTTTAACATATCCGCGTATGAAACATGTTTGGTTGTGGGTTGAGCTAACTGAGGATAATGAGCATTTGCTTAGTATTGTGGCTCTCTAGCAGGAGTATTTAATTTCTGAGTTGACTTCCTTACCATAGAAAAAACTGGACAGCCTCTGGAGTTTGCTACATATTTTAACCTTCGAGTCATCCTTTGGTTTGTCGCATTGGGCGAAACAATGAAGCTCTCCACACACAACGCAAACCGGAGGCAACTTGCAGTACGCCCTTGTATGGCCATATTCTTGGCAATTTAAACACTGGACGGGTCCTGACCGCTTATGTGGTTCCTCTACACTTATCCTGCGGTGTAACAGATATTTTAGATTATAAATGGGATGCGTTTCGTTCTTCTTCAATCTAATATCCCCAGGTTCCAGTTCAACGCGAAAAAGTTTGTCAACGCTTTTAACCTTAAATCCTGCTTTTTGGAGGCCAGCTTTTATTTCCACTGGATTAACATATGAGTCTACACCTTTCATGACTACCTGTAGGCCTTTGCTACTCTTCAGCTGGTAGGTATAAAAGTTATTTTTGCAGCTTTTCAACTCCTTTACTGCTTTACGATAACTACTTTCGTCTATAAATTGAATTTTAGTTTCATCAATGTTACCACGCTTGATAGGAATTACATAGAATGAGTTTTCCCCGATAACTGATATTAACATAGTTATTAATTCATTTGAATTTTTCTCCCTTAAAGAAATTGGTGGTGGTTTAAACGACTTGGGTGCCGTTTTTGTTTCGCTTGCTTCGTTATCTAAAATAGCAAAACGATTATGGGAATTTATTCCGTTAGAGTCCTTGTCTTTTTGTACTTTAGCCATTGGTGCAATCACAATACAATATTGTCCACATTTTTATTGCTTAAATTAAAGAGGCTCATTAGCTTTTATTGTTTTTGTTTTATTTTAAAAGTAGCAATTCAATATGCCGTTGTAAAAAATAAAGAAAAGGAAAAAGAAAAAAAAAAATATTTTACAAACAACTTTGTTGTTGTATTAAAACAGGTTTGTTTGTTTTTGTTTTAAATTATTCACACAATGTATGTTTTGTTTTTTGTTAATGCGAGCTTAAAAAAATCGCGTCCGCACTTGTCAACGCCAAAAACAGAACTGATTATAATAAAATAAAAGCATTTTTTTTTTTAATTTTTGCCGATTTCTTATAGTTCTCCGGAAAGAATTAAAAGTCTTTATAAAATGTTGTTGGCGCGTAAACGGTTAATTTCTCGCAATGGACAGTTAGTACATCTTTATCCTACTACTAATGACTACCAATTCCAGTTTTCAGATTTTTGACAACGGTTGATTTAGGATTTTAAAGCCTTTAAAATTCGAATATTTTATGTCTAATATATCACAGAATGCTAAAATTCTGTAAAAGACCAACATAAAGTTAAGTACCTATGGTGTTTTCCTTAAATTAACAAATTTAGTTTTTTTATTTAAAATGACTAGTGAAAACGAGAAAGGTAAAATTTTTACTTAAAACAACTAAAAATAGTGGTTATTTTAATAAATGGAGACCTGAACATACACATCCTCCAGGTATTTGTCCACGTGTTGTTATTCAGAATATATTTTATGGGAATTAAATATATTCAACATTACTTAATATCAACAGATGTATGCAACATGATCTATTTGAATTCATAAAATCTATAGCATCAAAAAAAAATACTCTGAAGCAGAACCAATTCGAGTTTTGGTGGAATTTATTATTGAAAGCGATCTTTCTATACAGTATTAGCAGCATACAAATTATTTTTATTTAAAAACAATCGCCTAATTTATAAAAAAAAAATATTCTTTCAATTTTCAGAGTATAAAAAGAACTTAAGCTTACTGCAAAACTTCCTTTGTATGTAAAAAGTGAAGTATAAAAATTTCTTGGAATTACCAGCACAGAAAAGTACGAGAGTGATGTACTTATATAGAATATCATAATTTTTATAATCTTTTTAAAACAAAATTAATATTTTCTATTGTTGTTGATAAGCATCCAAAGGTTTGCTACGATTTATAAAAATCTTTGAAAACAAGGAATATTTTTTGTGATAAGAAACTGCAACATTTTATGTTACGGTCTGCTGTGAAACGCCTAACGAGTTTTCCGGCTCGCTCTATGTTACCTAAGGAGGATCCAACCCTCTTGTCAGGTTTGTGACAGCAACACAAAACAAAAAAGTAAAACAAAACTATACTTAAAACACAACATACCACGAACAACATACCAGAGACAAGTGTTGGTCTCTTAGTCTACCCTCCTATCCTTGTCAAAGCTCGAGTTCAAGATATTTAACAACTATGACCCTAATTCCACCCGAACTTACTCTTCCACTTACCAGTCTACCATTGCCATAACTCTATTAACTTAAGCCTTCATTTTTAATTTCTTGCGATTTTAAACAAACATATCTTTATTTATAAAAATAAGTACAAAAATAAAAACAACTATACTAGATAAATATAACAAAATTAAGTTAAATCTAGATGAAAATAAAAATTTAATAAAATATATGAATGAAATTCTAATAAATTTATTTCTTAACAATAAATTCACAAAAATAAACTTTCCTTTTTACTGTTTATCTCTCTAAAAGTTTTAACGTCATTAATAAAACAAATTATGTCAATATGTTTTCTTCCTTTCTTTTCAGGGCTGAAACTAACATTATCCCTCACTGGATACTGGATAAGCGAGCTACAATTATCTATCCCCTGAATAAGCTCCCTTTAAATAAAATTTCCAGTTTTCAATGTGAAAGCGACAAGGTGTTCGTGAACTTTAACTAATTTATACATACATATGTTTGTTCCGAAATATTCCAGAAGTAAAATCATCTTTAAATATGAAAAACAATTAACTTTTATAACTTCAATATCCATTTTGATCAATGTTCGAAAATCTACATTATATAAGTTAACAAAAATTTTATTATCTTTCTTACCTTTGCTTATTTCTGGTTCATTGAACTTTAAATAAGTAAAACTCAAATTTAATTTTAATTTCCTAATAATTGTATTTATGGGAAAGTGCCCAATAAGCAAAATATTGTTGATACTCAAAATTAATTTAAATTGATTATTTATTGTATTCTTTCATAATAAATGTATTTATGGGAAAATGCCCAATAAGCTAAATTTATTATAACAAATTGTAATTGAATTTATTATGATAAATAAAAATTATCGACTACGAATTCTTCAGTCGTAGTCAAGCACTCGAAACAATTTGTTCGTTTAATTTAATTTAAACGTAAATAAAGTAGGATAAAATTAAATAAAAATAAAAATCCTAAAGTGGACAAAATTAAATACAAAATAAAACTAATAATAAAAATCCTTAATAAAAATCTTTAAATAATATATAATTAACTGGAAATCCTTAAATAGGATAAAACTGAAAAAATTAAAAAAAAACTTTCTAACAATTTACCAAAGTGTTAATAATGTTAAATGTATGAATAATACTGAAATTGCTTTAAATAGGTATATTAAAGAAAAACTAAACTATTTTAAAAGACTTAACAATAAAAAAAAGAAATAAAGAACTAGCAAAAAATTTCTCTGAAATTAAAGACTGGAATCTGTGTACAAAAATGAATTAATTGGTTGAATAATCCTTGCTGACAGGCGAAATAGGATCTGACAACTGAAAAATCTACAATCCCGCAACCTTTAGTGATATTAGAAGAAGAAGTCTTCCTCCAAAAGGGTTTGAAACAATATTCAACAAGCAACAGCAGACAACAAAAATCATGCAACTGTTATTAATATATCTTTTATAAGTAGAATTAAAATCTTTGTTATTTTATAACCTACAAATTAATATTAAGGAATACTATAAAATTTAAGAAAAGGTTAATTGAAATGTAATAAGTAATTAATTAAAAAAAAATTAACTCAATAAACAAAAAATTCCCTTCAGATTTATATTTTTTATTGGAAAATAAATTAAATCATTGGTATTAATAATGTCCAATCCAGATAATTTATTACGTCCCGCAGTATTATACACCAATAATCCTCTCCCAAATCCTAGTAACAATCCTGTAAATGCACAATCCCAAGAGAACCTCATTAATACAATAAGTAAAATTTGTATGCAACAATGTAAGAGTATGATAGAAGATTTCTCGGGAGTCGATCAACAAATAGACAAACGGTATAGGGAAAACATCGCGGACATAGATAAGGTCCCGGACGTCGTCCGATGTCTTAGGGAGTTCGGGGGAACAATGCCGAATTCAGTTCCTGGAAAAAAAGCGTAAGTCTACTATAGGAACACCAAGATACTTCGCGATCCTGAATGTAATTAGTAACAAAATAGTAGGAGCGGCCCTAGAATCCTCGCGCTCCCCTGAATTGGGAAGCCATCTCGCGAATACTTACGTTCCACTACGCGGACAAACGTGAATAGTTAACATCAAGATTTTTATATTCGCATTTATCTTTAATTATAAATATCATGACCATAGGCAGGAAAGTAATGGTTGCACTTATAAAAACATACAAAGATAAGGCGCTAGACACATTCATTCGTGAACTCAGGGGTAATCTCTCTAAATTGCTCTGTATTCCAGAGCCAACAACCCATCTGCACTTGTGCCTTAATCTGTAAACCCAAAATTTCCTTCAGGAAGTAATCAAAACTTTAGAACACAAAATGGCAATAAGCCACAAAATTTCCATCAAAACCAATATGCTCTAAACCGAGCCTATGATTTCCCACAACCCTAATACTACAATCATGGACCACAACAAATTCATAATCACAGGCAATTCCCAAACCAATTTCAAGGAAACACGAACAATAACGTGAAATCGAACATTCCACCACCACGACATTCCAAACACGAGCGGTAAACTATATGAATAGACCCCGTCTCAACATCGGTTTTGTAGGTAAAACACCATTGGAACATATTAACCAACATTTCTATATTTCTATATGAAAGTTTCAAAGAAATTTTCATATAGAAAGAACACAACAACCCAGATTGTTTTGACGAGGCTTATAATGAACAGATGAATGCTTATACTCTGGAAAATAATCTCCAAAATCTACAAGATTACATTGAATATGAAGAAGAATCAACTGAAAGTCTTGACTTCGTTGATATTCATTTTTTAGAATAGAGAAGGACGGAAAATTTTTAAAAATATTAGTCGTCACAGGCTCAATAAAAGATTCTATCATAAAAACTTCAAAGCGTAATAACACTAAATTCTATGCTAACTCCGTAGGAGGAAAAAGTGCTATAACACACCATTAATCTTTTTAGTTTTAAAAATAAGAACATCAAATTTTTTTGCTTCCTACCTTAAAATCGTTTCAAGCAATATTAGGTAACGACACTTTAAAAGAGATGTCTGCAGTCATCCATACTGCAAGTAATTGTACGATTCTTAATGGCAACGTCAAATTGAAACTTAAACAGCAAACTTTAAAATCTGTTAATAACATTCAGATAAGATCCGATCATATGTCGGACAAGCAAGTGCATAGGATAAAAAACATAATCAGTAAATACCCAAATCTATTTTCGGACCCAAACGAGTTGTACACCACGGCAGTAAAAGGTGAAATAAGAACCGCCACTGAAGCCCTTGTCTACTATAAAAGCTACCCTTATCCCATGCATCTAAAAGAAGAGGCCGAACGCCTAATTAAGGAACTATTAGATCAAGGAATTATAAGACCCTCTAAATCACCATACAACTCATCAGTACGGGTAGTCCCGAAAAGGATGGAAGCATCGGGAAAAAAGAAATACAGAGTAGTCATTGACTATAGGAAACTAAATATGGTTACAGTGGCTGATCGTGGCAATAGCTCAATTGGGTGAAAATAAATAGTATAGTATAGTATAGTATAGTATAGTATAGTATAGTATAGTATAGTATAGTATAGTATAGTATAGTATAGTATAGTATAGTATAGTATAGTATAGTATAGTATAGTATAGTATAGTATAGTATAGTATAGTATAGTATAGTATAGTATAGTATAGTATAGTATAGTATAGTATAGTATAGTATAGTATAGTATAGTATAGTATAGTATAGTATAGTATAGTATAGTATAGTATAGTATAGTATAGTATAGTATAGTATAGTATAGTATAGTATAGTATAGTATAGTATAGTATAGTATAGTATAGTATAGTATAGTATAGTATAGTATAGTATAGTATAGTATAGTATAGTATAGTATAGTATAGTATAGTATAGTATAGTATAGTATAGTATAGTATAGTATAGTATAGTATAGTATAGTATAGTATAGTATAGTATAGTATAGTATAGTATAGTATAGTATAGTATAGTATAGTATAGTATAGTATAGTATAGTATAGTATAGTATAGTATAGTATAGTATAGTATAGTATAGTATAGTATAGTATAGTATAGTATAGTATAGTATAGTATAGTATAGTATAGTATAGTATAGTATAGTATAGTATAGTATAGTATAGTATAGTATAGTATAGTATAGTATAGTATAGTATAGTATAGTATAGTATAGTATAGTATAGTATAGTATAGTATAGTATAGTATAGTATAGTATAGTATAGTATAGTATAGTATAGTATAGTATAGTATAGTATAGTATAGTATAGTATAGTATAGTATAGTATAGTATAGTATAGTATAGTATAGTATAGTATAGTATAGTATAGTATAGTATAGTATAGTATAGTATAGTATAGTATAGTATAGTATAGTATAGTATAGTATAGTATAGTATAGTATAGTATAGTATAGTATAGTATAGTATAGTATAGTATAGTATAGTATAGTATAGTATAGTATAGTATAGTATAGTATAGTATAGTATAGTATAGTATAGTATAGTATAGTATAGTATAGTATAGTATAGTATAGTATAGTATAGTATAGTATAGTATAGTATAGTATAGTATAGTATAGTATAGTATAGTATAGTATAGTATAGTATAGTATAGTATAGTATAGTATAGTATAGTATAGTATAGTATAGTATAGTATAGTATAGTATAGTATAGTATAGTATAGTATAGTATAGTATAGTATAGTATAGTATAGTATAGTATAGTATAGTATAGTATAGTATAGTATAGTATAGTATAGTATAGTATAGTATAGTATAGTATAGTATAGTATAGTATAGTATAGTATAGTATAGTATAGTATAGTATAGTATAGTATAGTATAGTATAGTATAGTATAGTATAGTATAGTATAGTATAGTATAGTATAGTATAGTATAGTATAGTATAGTATAGTATAGTATAGTATAGTATAGTATAGTATAGTATAGTATAGTATAGTATAGTATAGTATAGTATAGTATAGTATAGTATAGTATAGTATAGTATAGTATAGTATAGTATAGTATAGTATAGTATAGTATAGTATAGTATAGTATAGTATAGTATAGTATAGTATAGTATAGTATAGTATAGTATAGTATAGTATAGTATAGTATAGTATAGTATAGTATAGTATAGTATAGTATAGTATAGTATAGTATAGTATAGTATAGTATAGTATAGTATAGTATAGTATAGTATAGTATAGTATAGTATAGTATAGTATAGTATAGTATAGTATAGTATAGTATAGTATAGTATAGTATAGTATAGTATAGTATAGTATAGTATAGTATAGTATAGTATAGTATAGTATAGTATAGTATAGTATAGTATAGTATAGTATAGTATAGTATAGTATAGTATAGTATAGTATAGTATAGTATAGTATAGTATAGTATAGTATAGTATAGTATAGTATAGTATAGTATAGTATAGTATAGTTTAAACAGACTTTGATTTAATAACTTAATAACTTGATTTAATAACTTAAAGTTGGCAGTTCTTATGAACGCCTAAGTTTTAGCTGGGACTTCCCTTAGCTGTTTAAAATAAAATAGGGACTATAGGGAAAATTAAAATCAAACATAAAAACCCACTAAAAAACACATCTGCAGAATATCGATAAAGTCTTTAGCACATTAGAATCGGCTAACATGAAAATCCAGCTCGATAAATGCGAGTTTATGATGCCAGAGGTGGAATTTCTAGGTTTCGTGATATGCACAGCAGGAACACGCACAAACCCGAAAAAGGTAGAGCTATTAACCATTTCCACACTCCTAAAACCAAAAAGGACTTGAGATCATTCCTTGGAATGTTGGGTTTTTACCGCCGCTTCATAAAAAACTATGCCAAACTAGCAAAATCATTAACGGCTCTTTTGAGGGGGGAAGAGGGACGAATGTCCAAATCAGCATCCTCAAAAATAACAATTACCCTTGATAAAAATTCTTTAGAAGCATTCGAAAGAATTTAGGCTCACAACAGATTCTGCCAATCACGCCCTCAAAGCCGTTTTAGAACAAGACAGCAAACCCATTACATTCATTTCGCGAATAATTAAATAAGGCCGAAGAGCACTATGCCACAAAGGAAAGAGAAATGCTGGCGATGGTTTGGGCCTTAAAGAAGCTAAGAAAATATTTGTATGGTGCGACGACAATTAAAATATTTACGGATTATCAGCCTCTAACTCACTCCTTAAATAATGGAAACTCTAGGTATAAGTATAACTCAGTAAGCTGAGACAATGAGGGCAACGCTGGTAGAGTACAACTATGAACTATTGTACAAGCCTGGAAATGCAAACATTGTAGCGGATGCTCGGTCTAGCCCCCGCAACAGATATTTGAAATAAGGTCAACGGATGCAAAACAGCATAGTAGCCAAAGCTCAACACAAAACTAAATTCAACACACGGCTGCACCCATAAATGCATTCAATACCCATTTTATTATAGAACCAAATGAAATCATCTTTCCAACGTACCATAGACATATTTTTTTGGAACCAGACCCCACTGAAAAAAGATTGGAGGAAATATTCAAAAAATGTCTAAATCCATCTGTAACGAACTGTATTAAAACCACTGACGAGGTACTAGGAAGAGCGCAAGAAGTATTCCCTAAGTCCTTTCCCAAATATGAAGATCTTTATACGAGGAAAATAGTAGCCGATATATGTAACGAATCAGATCAGGAAATAGAGATAATAAATGAACATAGTAGAGTCCACAGAAATGCTGAGGAAAACAAAGCTCAACTTTTAGAGAGGTGTTACTTTCCGCAAATAGCGGCAAAAACAAGAAGATTAATAAAATCATACAGAATTTGCAAAGAGAACAATAGGCACCCTAATAATATCTCATTGCAAGAAACCGCCACCCCTCAGTACCCCGGCCAAATAGTGCATGTGTTTATATACATAACAGAAAGAACATCCATTTTAACAACTATTGACAAATTAACAAAATAAGCACAAGCAAGAATACTGAATTCCAGAGCAGTAGAGGATATTAAAAGGCCTCTAAGAGAAATATTGTTAAATTTCGGAATGGACAATGAGAACTTCAACTCTAAAGCGATAATATTCATGCTAGAAAACCAATTTAACGTCAAGGTGTTAGCCCTTTCGGCCCCGCTCATAAACTAACTATCCGAAAATTTTTTTTTATGATCCCCCTAGTTATTACGTCTAAATTAAGGAGTTTTTTTAGACTGCTTAGGTTATTGGGTGTCAAGATACTGGAAGTTGCTTTTAAGCAACTTCGGGCCGTTGAGGTAGTAATATAACACATTGAAAAATAAAAGGAATTTAATAAAACAAATTCTTGACTCCTTTTTTATTCTTTAAAAATACTTTTATGAAAGTATAACACCTTTCGTATGATAAGATACAAAATAATTTTTGCAAAATAATTGTTACAAAATAGGTGAGCGTCGCATTTCGAACCTTTCGCTAGAGATGTTCCCGTCTGGCAAAACCGATATCGATCTCTTTCTCCCCATACGACCATTCGTCATATCTATATAAATTCGGCGGATCGTTAGTAATGTTTCGGTGGTTGGAAGAAGAATAGTATGTCAAAGAAATCGGAGGTAATGAGCTGCTGTTCTAAAATATTTCCCTGGGGCGATCCCTTTTCCTTTGTTTAGAGCTTCTGGAGCAGTTCGTTTGCTATTTCGGTGTGATTGACGTATGCTTTGAGTTTGGCTCAACCATTTTTAGGTGCTTCCTATGCAAACGCCATGAGTTGGTTTCTGCCGTTCCTAAACACAAGTCAAATATACGCATGTTCAATTTGGTAGAGTGATGTTAATTTTATAAAGTTCCTTTCGCATATCTGAGATACTAACTCCTTCCTTGTGTTTGTTATATTCAATAGTAATTCCATTATAGACTTCACACATCATATCCTAAGATCCTCTCCCAAGCTTTTCAAGTTCAGATTTAAATTCGCAACTGTTTTTCTCGAGATTCTCGAGTTTTTCTCGTAAAATCGATTTCTCGATCTCGATTTTATCTACTTTTTCCGAAATTTCTTTTAAACCATTCTCTAAAACTCTGCCTCATAATCTTCACGCTCTTCATTAGTAGAAACATGCTATTCAAACTCCAGAGAACCCCTTATGTCTTTGATTACAATAATTTAAACACCACCGTTACCCAAAGTTCAATAAACTTCAATAAATAAGAAATTACTGATCTCTACCAGCGCAACATTTTTTAAAGATATATTTTTTTCTTTTTTATTTTATATTTTATTAATAAAACTGCGTACTTGATTCTTTTAAATATGAATTATAAGTATTTTTATTTACTTTTTGCTCCAAAATTTCAGCAACCCTAGTTTAATTTGACTGCGACAATGTTAATACGTTTGTAATGTTTTATTATTCTAAAAACTACAACTAAGTCATTTTATGTGTGCTTTGATGTCTTATTGCTTTCAAATAAAACCCTACCTAACCCTTAAAATCGAAGTTTCTTATAAGCAAAGGGTTAAAATTCCACCATACGCTAGCACCGTCAATGGACAAATCGAAAGGTTTCATTCGACACTCTCTGAAATTATGAGATGTATCAGGTCGGATGGAACTCAAAGTAATATGCCCGAACTCCTAGACAAATCAATTTACGAATATAATAATACTGTCCATACAACTTTAGGTAGGAAACATTTTGATGCATTTTTCGGAAAAAAATCATTTAATAATCTTGAAGAGTGCGAAAGGGAGAGAGCCCAAATGGTTAAGGACTTTAAGAACAGACAAAAATCAGTTCTGCAGTACCATAATAAGAATCAAATAATAATAAGAATAAAAGTGAGCAAAAAAATTATAAAGTGGGAGAGCAGATTTTCGTAAAAGAAAATGCACAACTATAGTTATTAACTGCAAGTGGAAGAGTGGCCCACAAGAATAATACCACAAATTAAAACAACAACAAATATAGCCCTTGTTTTCGTTTCTATTTTAGAATACAGATACCTGTCCCAATAAGTGAAGTATAAATCATAAATTACATCAACTAGCGGATAGTTGCTATCGATACTGGGTTTGCTAGAGTGCAATCGGGTACTGTGAAACTAGTCCAAATAAGTGCAAATTAAGAATTATGAAATAACCATGAAATAAGAGATCCTTAGACTTTATTCGATCTGCATGGAAATGGGTTGACGGATCATGCCGACTGTGAAATCATAGAACAAAAAATAAGTGAAAGTAATAATCAAGCATACCCAACCTGAGAAGGTTAAAATGAGAATGTATTGGTGTTTTGCACTGAAAAAAATCAAATTGTTTAACATTAGTAAATACAAAAGCGTTTAATTTTAAATGAGTAAACCAAATTTTAATTTAAGTTTTTTGTTAAGATAGAGTTAAAAAGTAGCAACAAATGGTAGCATATGAATATTTTATGGTTGTGAAAATTCCACACAAAAGGTTTTTGTAAAATATTAAGTTTATGTATAATTAAATTAGTTTTTTTACGATTCGTAGAATTAAGTCAGAATTGTAACATACATATGTATGTATGTGTATGTTGTGAAAATTCCGTACAAGGGATTCTTTTGAAAAAATTTAATATATTCATTATCAATGTTAACAGATAGAGAAATCACACAATACAATAGCCCTTGTTTAGAAATGCCCATTATGTCAAAGAGCCTTTTGTGTAAAAGTTTTTCCAACCATAAAACAAATTTACATTAATTTATTTTTCATTCTGAACTATTAAAACTAAATTCGTATTTTCCAAATTAATAATATGCAAATAAACTATTCATGCATGCGTACCCGTATATCATTGTTTGTAAAAATAAAAGAAATAGATGTAACGTTTATTGCTTTGCCTTAAAATTGTTAAATGAAAGCGTGATGTAGTATATTAATCTAATACGAAAACTAAAAAAAATATTTTTTTATATTTAAACTTGCAGTGCCAAAAAGCTTCTCTGTACACAATGTTTTTGTCTCATTACTTGGCGCATGTAAGAACAATTTGTTGGAATCACTAACGCGGGAAAGTGCTACGTATAGTTGGCCATGGGAAAAACAGTATGTAGCCAGTTCTATGCCTGCAGTGCTCAAGGTCTGTCCTTGTGCCTTATTAATTGTCATTGCAAAGCAAATTATTACTGGAAACTGAGTGCGCTTAAATTTGAAAGGCAAGTTAGCTGGTATAATAGGAATCCGAGGAATAAAAACTTGCTCACCAGCCCCAAATCCCATCAGTACTTCGTTTCGTTGTAGAGAAAGCACTTTCAGCCGGGTGCCAGACATACTTACTTTTCCGTCCACATTTAGGTACGTACCTTCACCAATTTTTATTAACAAATCGGAAAACTGTTGTGCATTTGGGTTACCGCCTATTCGCGCTCGCATATTGACTATCAAGTGCAGTCGTATGATCATAGGCGAGAGACTGGAGCTCTTTAGACTGGCGTTTATTTCGTCAGTTCTAGTGCCTCGTGTAATAACTGGTAACGTCTACCTAAAGTCTCCACAAAACAGAACTGTTACGCCACCCATTGGTCTGTTATTTTGCCGAATATCTTGCAGTGTTCTGTCCACAGCTTTAACTGCCTTGCGGTGAGCCATTGTACATTCGTCCCACACAATTAAGTGACAGTCACGCATAACTTTTGCCTTATCACTGTTTCGCGAAATGTCGCAGACTGGCGTTTCTGTCAAATCTAATTGTAAAGGAATCTTAAACATAGAGTGAGCAGTTTACCACCTGGTAATAACGTGGCCGCTATCCCTGAAGATGCAACAGCTAGAGAGATATATTGCCTTCGCTTCGTACCTTAGCCAGGATAATTGTTGTTAAAAATGTTTTGCCAGTGCCTCCTGGTGCGTCTAAGAAAAAAAGTTTTCCTAAATTATTTGTGACGCTATCGCTAATAATAGTTCAGCTTGCTTTGTAGTTCAGCTCGCTTTGAGATTTTTAAAACTTCGATTTCGTATATTGGCCTGTTCACAATAGTCGGATACAAAGTATATTTGTAGAAATTTTGGTTCATTCTCAGGAAGAAGGGAGCCTATTAAATGATACACTTGGCCTTGTACTTTAAATGTAGGCATAAATGAGCGTTCTACAATTTGTTTTGCACCAAATGATGTCATTTGGAATGCGGAATTATAAGAACGGACGCAATCTAAAAAATGTTTAGAACTTGATTGATTTCCGTTTAAAAGTGATTTTAAAAGGTCTGGAGGTTCTTGAAAAATGTCTAAACGTATCTTTCCGGCACAACAACACAGTCCGATTGACTCTTTACTCCATTTCGGAGCATGGCAATGAGTGCAGATTTTTGTCATACTACCAACGTCAGAAAACTCTGCATAATTAATGTTGCGAGTATAGGTAAAACCACTCGTGTTTTTATTAATCCATGGGCTGAACGGCGGATCATGAAGTAATCTATTTTGAAGCACTATTATTGGCGAAAGGCGTGCTTCGGCATGACGGTCTCGATCCGTGGCCAGCCGCTCTTCATGTTTTGCTGATGTTTCGGAAGCGCGAGACTCTGAATGTCGCTCACCATCAACTGTCAAAAAACCCTGACGCTCAGAATGACGCTCACGATCAGTTGTCAAACGGTCTTCACACTGAGTAACAATTTCTGAAGCGCGTGACTGAGCATGCCGATGGCGATCAGCTGTCAAACGCATTTCATGCTGAGAGACAGTTTCAGACGCTCTAAATTCAGTATAACGCTCACGAACAGTTTTTAGTCTCTGCTCACGCTGAGTTAAAATACGACGCTCGCGATAAGCAGCCAAACGCTCTTCACTTTGAGTAACAGTTTCTGAAGCGCGTGCCTGAGAATGTCGGTTGCGATCACCTGTCAAAAGCATTTCATTCTGAGTAGAGGTATCTGACTCCGTATGACGTTCAAGATCTATAGTTACCCGAGCATCACGTTTATGTGTGTGTTTGTTGTGATCGGTTTTGCCTTTCTCTCTTAGCTCTTCTTGAGTAATAAGAAAGATTTGACCGCTTTCTAGAAGGCATTTTAGTAATTCTAGCACCTATAAAAGAAAAATGCATCTAAACTAAGAAGAAACTAACAATAACAGAATTTTATAGCGACTTAAAAATAAAGAAAAACAACCGCTCGTTTCTATTGAGTTTTTGCAACAATGTTTTTCCACAAAGTAAAAATACAAATTTTATTCAATTGGCTATTTGGCAGTAAGTAATTCATATTTTGTCAGCGCCATTTGTGTTTTAAATATCCCACTTTCAAAAATGAAAGGTGCCGTACTAAGCAGTTAAAATTTTCTGGACTTTAAAATATCCTACTTTCAAAATTACCTAAGTATGTATTTCAAAAAATAAACAAATTATATAACCCGTACGCGATTTAAAATTTGTGTTAGGTTTTATTTATTCTATTCAACAATGGGATCTTTCACATTAAACACTCAAATAATTACTTTTATTTAAAGACACTTATTCAGCTTTGTACAAATAATAATTGTTGGCACTATCCACTCTAACACTCTCTAACATATCTAAAAATTACCGATCACGTACAGGTTTAAATAAATACTCACTCGCAACCTGTGTACATGAGCTACTTAAGAATATTCTCTAACAATTCTGTAATAGAATCGTTTGTATTAAGTTTTTGCAACAATGTAATTCCACAAAGTAAAAATACATATCAAATACAAATTTTATTCAATTAGCTATTTGTGGCAACCTTGTCTACTCAAGACTTAAAAATACAACACAAAAATATTATCAACCTTTTTTTATTTACACACATGTTATTGACAGTTGTTTAAAATTAACAGAATAAGAAACAAGCTTCTAGAAGATTAAAAAAAGATTTTTAATAAAAAACATAAAACCATAACAGTTTGAATTATAGGGAATACCTATAATTGGTGACCCGGATAAATAAACTGCAACCAGTGAGTCGAAATTTTAATTAAATAATGAGTCTGGAGAGATCACCTCCACAAAAGAGCAGCAAGACGCTCGAAAACCTAAACAATGCCGAAAGAAACGATGGTAACAAAGTTGTGGATATCAGTGAGAATAAATTATCTGTAGAAACTATTGGTATGCACCATTTGCCAAACTTTTTGCCATCTGATCCGGAATTGTGGTTTACGCAAGTAGATGGATTGTTGCATGTAAACAGGATTTCAGCAGATTTATCAAAATATTACACAGTAATTACCGCCTTAGACGCTGATACCTTAATGCTGATGTCGCAAAAAATCCCCCAGCTACAGGCAAGTATGAAAAATTGAAGAAAGAATTAATTACTCGCTTTGGTACTTCTAAGGAAAAACAACTGCTAAAACTTTTGGCTGGTTTGGATCTTGGAAACAAAAAACCGAACCATTTACTGAGGGAGATGAAAGAATTGGCGGGTTCCAGCATATCCTCAGAGGCATTATCTGCACTTTGGATGCAACATATGCGAAGCAATGTGAGATGTATATTGTCCGCCTGTAAAACTGCAGATGTTGATAATCTAGCCGAAATTGCTGATCGAATTTTTGATAATTCACCTCAACCACCCTTTGTCATGGCAACAACAACAACAGCACTAAGGGATATTGTATCTCACTGTGATGCCCTGACATCACATTCAAAAACTTCTGCTCTAGAATCTCGTGTTTTAGCTCTTGAAACATCTTTAAATCAAATAATTCAAAAACTCAGTCAACTGTCTATTGAATTTGCAACAAATAATACATATTTACAACGTCGCAGTACCAGCAAAGAGGGCGACCATGGGAGAAGTAGATCTCAATCCCGTCGTCAACAGAAAGTATGTTATTACCACATCTAATTTGGCGCTAGCTCAAAAAAATGTAGACAACCATGCGAATTCAATGCAGGCACATTTCCACCACAGAAAAACTAAAGAAGCTGTCTTTGGTTTGTGCGGTACATGACAGCAATATTAATTTAAGTCGCACATCGGAAAAAAGATTACACATTTTTGATAAAACACATAATTTAAAATTTCTTGTAGACTCCGGCTCCGTTGTGTCAGTAATACCAAAATTTTTCTTAAAGCAATCCAGGACAAAGTCGGATGATCTAAAACTATTTGCAGTAAATAACACATCAATACCAATTTACGGCACAAAATTTCTTGAAATAAATATAGGACTAAGGCGACGGTTCAGTTGGACATTTATAGTAGCGGATGTAAAATCCCCAATAATCGGTGCAGATTTCTTATCTCACTATGGGTTAATTGTAGATTTAAAACGAAAACAATTAACTGATTCGTTAACATCACTAACTTCTATTTGTGATACAAAATATTCAGATCAATTAAGTGTATCAACAATTAACTCATCGTCCAATTTTTATGGTCTTGTAATAAAATACGTTCAGATTACAAATCCAAATTCTTATCGTTTACCAATGTCATCAAATGTTCAACACAGAATTGTGACAAGCTGTCAAGCAATAGCAGAACCGCAAAGACGATATTCTGGTGAAAAATTAAAAGCTATTAAAGAGGAATTTACTAATTTGTTACAACTCGGAATTGTCCGTCCGTCCAGTAGTCCGTGGTCTAGCCCCATACATCTTGTAAAGAAAAAAACAGGTGGATGGAGGGCATGCCGCGATTACCGAAAAATAAATGCAAATACGCAGCCAGATCGTTATCCAATTTCTAGAGTGGACGATATATCAGAGAAATTAAGCAAAAAACAATATTTTCTAAAATTGACATCAACAAAGCTTACTACAATATATCCATGTACGCAGACGATATTGAAAAGACTGCTGTCAACACACCTATTGGATTGTTTGAGTTTGTAGTGATGCCTTTTGGTTTAAGAAACGCTACTCAAACTTTTCAAAGATACATGGATTCAATTTTTCGACACTTGGATTACGTTTACTGCTACCTCGATGACATCCTTATATTTTCCGATAGTGAAGAGCAACACTATAACCACTTAGAGACAGTTTTAAAAAAATTAAACGAATCTAGCTTATCAACAAATGCTTCAAAATGTGAGTTTGGAGTTTCCAATTTAAATTTTTTAGGCTTCCACATTTCATCTGAGGGCTTGAGGCCACCTCTGGACAGAGTTAACGCTATCAAACATTATGCTAAGCCAGAAAATATTGTAGAATTACGCCGAGTTTTAGGAATTTTAAATTTTTACAGAAAATTTATTCCTAATGCGGCTACGCTTCAAGCACCTCTTAACGGTTTGTTCAAGGAATCAAAGAAAAATGACAGAAGAAAAATTAATTGGATCAAAGACTTAGAAAGCTCTTTCGAGGCATGTAAAACTAGTTTAGCTAACAGCACGATGTTAAATTTTTTAGATCCTGAGGCGCCACTGTCATTAGTTACTGATGCATCGGACAAAGCTGTGGGAGCACACTTAGAACAATTCGTCAATAATCAATGGGAACCAGTTGCATTCTTTTCCGCAAAACTTAAACCGTCACAAAAAATGTACAGTATGTATGATCGTGAGTTGTTAGCTATTAAATATTTTAAGCATCTCCTAGATGGTCGTAATTTTGTTGTCCTAACTGATCACAAACCACTGACTTATGCTCTACAACAAAGATTAGACAAAGCATCACCTCGTCAGGTACGTCATTTAAATTTCATTTGTCAGTATACAACTGATATTAGACACGTCTCTGGTTCTATATTCTAATACGGTAGCGGATGCACTTTCAAGAGTAAATGAAATTAGCATGCCTGAAGCTATAAGTATACAAGAAATATTACAGCATCAGGAATGGGACACACAATTAAAACAAATTTTGGAAAATAGAACGTCATTACGTCTTCAAAAAATTAAGGTAGATTCAAATCACGAAATATATTGCGATTTATCAACTTCAACAGTTTGCCCGTATATTCCAATGCCGTTAAGACGAAAGGTTTTCAATTTGATCCATTCTATGTCACATCCTGGAAAAAGAGCTACACTGAAGCAAATACGGCAGAAATTTGTATGGCCGTCAATGAATCGCGATATAAGCACTTGGGTACGTGAATGTTTAGCTTGCCAACGGTCGAAAATCAATAAGCATACACAGTTACAACCTAAACAGTTCAAAGAAGTGGATCAACGTTTCGACCATGTACATTTGGACCTCATTATTCGCATTATTCGATTGTCTCTCACCTTTAATAGGTGCTAAACGAATACGTACAACGCCATACCATCCGGCATCAAATGGCATGATTGAGCGATGGCATCGGTTGTTAATAGCCGCACTGATGTGCCACCAAACAAGTGCTTGGCTAGAAATTTTACCCACTGTACTGCTGGGGCTGAGAACTTGTTATAAGGAAGATATAGGTGCTTCTGCAGCAGAAATGTTGTATGGGACTCCAATTCGCATTCCAGGCGAATATTTTTCAGACCATGATGATCCAACATATCCGATCTTATTTTTGGACAAATATCGAGATTTTATGCGAAAGATTCGCCCCACACCAGTTAATCATCATAACAGCAAAACAAAAGTTTTCGTTCATAAGGACTTAATATCTTGTTCACATGTATTTGTTAGATCAGATCATGTTAAAAAGCCTTTGGAAGCTCCTTACACAGGACCATATGAAGTTTTGGAAAGAGTTTCTGATACAGTGTTTTCAATTAAAATCAATGACACACCATACAACATTTCTCTGCAACGACTAAAACCTGCATTCATCACAAAGAATCCTGACATTGCGCCAGCCCCTTTAAGGACATACACCAGAAAAAAACCATCTGAACAAGCAAATTCCGCAATCGTCACAAATGATCACGACACTATATCAGTACCTTTAAGGACTTATAGCAAAAAAAAAAACAGTTTCATTTGCTCAGGACTCATATCGCATTCCTACCAATAATTTGGGAGGAGAGTAGCTGTGGCAACCTTGTCTACTCAAGACTTAAAAATACAACAGAAAAATATTATCAACCTTTTTTTTATTTACACACATGTTATTGACAGTTGTTTAAAATTAACAGAATAAGAAACAAGCTTCTAGAAGATTAAAAAAACAAAAAGACAAAAATAAAGATTTTTAATAAAAAACATAAAACCATAACAGTTTGAATTATAGGGAATATATATATACATATTTTGTCAGCGCCATCTGTTTAAAATATCAAAAATTAAAGGCGCCGTGCCGTATAAGTAGTTAAAACGATCTGTGTTTTAAATATACAACTTTCAAAAATCAAAGCAGTACTTATGTTCCTCCTTAAGATATGCTGCATATTAGTTTATGTATTTTTTTACTTTATAAAACGTAAAGTATTCATATCCGGTTAGTTCAACTGCGTACTTCCACTACTTTTTCTCCACTTTCTAAGATATCTTTGGGACCAGGATACTTAGGTACCTCCTCACAAAATTTTATTAAAATCCATCCAGTAGTTTTTACGTGACGAGAACGTCACTGAAAAGCAGACAGACAGTCAGACAGACAGACGGAAGTGAGTTACTATTTTATTATATGTATAGATAATAAATATTATTTCAAACTAATGGTTTTGGTTATGAAACATATCTATTAATCTATTAATAGATATGGCGGGGTTGAGACAATGGAAAATGGTTTGCCAATGTTAAAGAGATTAGAACTTATAATTACTTAATCATAAGCAATTATAAGTTTGGTGGTTAAGGGAAAGAGAAAACAAGAAGAATTAGCAATTTTCTTCTAAAGTATGAAACATTGGGTAAACATATATGTAACTCACCTTAATAATTGAAAATTATGTCGAAATAAATTTTGTTGGTTTGAATTCAATTCAATAGAGGGTATGTTTATTGAGCATCTGGTAATGAATTTTCTTTCAGGGTTCTTACTTATGTTGTACAATTTATTTCAGGTATTTTAGGTAAGTATTTAAAATGGTAAGTATTCAAATGAGGTAAGTAAATTTAAATTAGGTAAGTATCCACATCAGGTAAGTAATCCACATCAGGTAAGTTATCGACATCAGGTAAGTATTTAACTTGTTAATGCTTTCTTTTTGGCGGTTGACGGTATATTAAAAATTTTCTTTTACTTCTTTTTATCGGAGATAAAACTACATTGCAGTTTTATTGTCGCCTTCGTTAAATACTTAATTATGGTTGTAACTTTTTATAAAATAGTGTCTAAACCAAGTTTAGATATGGCGCCGGCCTTGCCCTTCGGCAATGGAAGTTTTGTCACCGACAACAAGAACGTGGGCAAGTGATCGGATGGCTTCGACGATTATTTTTGCGGCTGGTGTTGTAAAAACAGCAACTTGCGATTTAGGCTCTTCAGGTTTTTGTTTTTGGCGTTGCAGTTTACGTTTACGTAACTGCTTAGTGTATTGAAACACGGCTTCGTTGAGGTCTTGGGTGTAGAAGCGTGTGGTGAAATTTGTCACATATTCTGCATGTGTACATCGACGAACATGCTCGAAGATCGTGAGTTTTCGCAAGACAGTTAACGCAGTAGTTGTGATTGTCAACTACTTTCTCCCGACATCTTTAGAAACTTTCGGCAAACCCGTCATTCATGAGGTGGTTGCAGATCACCTATTACCGCGACGAGATCACCGACTTGGATATTCGGGGCTGTGTCTTTCCATTTATAGTGTTTGTGTAGCGACTTGAGGTAGTCTTCTTTCCATCGGATCGAGAATTGATGGTGAATAGCTTTTAACTTTTCCCATCTATTAATTAGAGACATATCCTGACAAGGCTGTTCTGGAAAAGCAATTAAAGGAGCAGCTCTTAAAAAGTGACCTGGAGTTAAGGCCGTAAAGTCAGCTGGATCCTCAGATAGTGCAGATATTGGGCGAGAATTGAGAAGTCCTTCAATTCGAGCTAATATTGTTGTGAATTCTTCAAAGCTAAACTTTTGAGCACCTGCTGTACGTTTTAGATGAAACTTGAAACTTTTAACTGCGGCTTCCCATAAGCCGCCCATGTGAGGTGCATATGGTGGAATAACCCTCCACTCGAACCCGTGGGTTAAATATTTTTGAGCTACATCTTTAGCAGCAGTTTTTAAAAATTTGTCAGAGTCACACTGGAGTATTCTGCTGGCGCCAAGAAAGTTTCTTCTATTGTCAGTTACTACCCTTTGGGGGAGCCCCCGCCTGCCAACGAAGCGAGCAAATGCGGCTTGGAATGCCGCCGAAGACAGGTCTGAGCAAAGCTCCAAGTGAATCGCTTTCGTAATGAAGCATACGAAAACTCCGACATAGCCTTTAAGAGCGGGAGATTTTCTTAGTGTAGACGCCTTTATCTCAAAGGGACCAGCAAAGTTAATACCCGTAAATTGAAAGGGAAGAGAAAGACTAGATCTTTCTGGTGGTAAGAGAGCCATTATTTGTGAGCATCTTTGTTGTTTGTAGATAATGCAAGTTTTACAATGACATATTATCTTTTTTACTCTGGGTTTAAGTCTGAATATAAAAACTCTGTTTGTACTATGCGACACATTTGACTACACTCAGCGTGATAAAGAAATTGGTGCAAATGATTAAGATACAATTGGCAGGGTCGAAAGCAGCCAGGTCGAAAGCAGCCAGGTAATATAATCGTTATAAGGAAGAGACGACTGAGCTAGTCTGCCGTTTACTCTTAGAACTGAGTTTGAGTCCATAAACGGATTAAGAGTTTTAAGCGAGCTTTTATTTGGAATAGTTTGTGACTTGCATAAGGCTTGATATTCTTCATAATAGAATATTTTTTGAGTTATCATGATGAATCTGGTTTTGACAAATTTCATTTCTTCTTGAGTTAAATTGTGTGATCTTGGAGTTTGTATATTTGGCTTTAATTTACTGATGGATTTTTTGAAAAATCGGAAAACATAACATATAACACGAAGGCATCTGCTATATAACGAGAACCTATTGAGAATGTTTTTTTTCTACTTCAGCGTGTAGTTTGCGTACATAATGATTTTTCGACTATTTTTAAGGGATTTTTCTTAGGCCATTCAGACAGAGGTATTTTCATCCATGGCGGTCCATGCCACCATAGCGAGTTATTTAAAAGGTCTTGTGGCTTACAGCCTCGAAAATGTCGCCATGTCGCGTCCGGAGTTAAATGTTGAATTTGAGCAATTCTGTTTGCAACATATGTTTCCCACGATGAGGGTGGCTTAGACAACCAGCCAAGAACTATGGATGAGTCTGTCCATAAATATATTTCGTTATGAGTAAAATTGAAAGTCTCTGTAACGTACTTCACGAGCTTCGCTAATAAGACTGCGCCATTGAGTTCTAGACGAGGGAGACAAACATTTTGTATGGGAGCCACTTTACATTTTGCTAATAATAAGTTTGAGAATGTATTATCCGTTTTAGTTTGCCAGCGAATGTAAACTGTTGCACAATAAGCTGTTTTAGAAGCATCGCAAAAGCCAACAATTTGTACCGAAATACGAGGGGTATACTGTAGCCAACGGGGTATAGAAATAGTGTCGAGTCGCTCTAAATCTTGAACAAGATTATTCCACTTCCCATTTAAATCCTTCTAACCACAACTGTTGCATTAGTATTTTTGCTCTGATGACTACGAGAGCTAGCCATCCTGCAGGATCAAAGAGCTTCGCTACTGCTGAAAGAATTTGGCGTTTAGTAGTAAATGCAAATGTGAGCGCATTCCACTTGATGCCAAGAGTTGTGGTAGAGCTAGACTCATGAAAACGCAGAAAATCTAAATCATATAAATCTTCTTTTGGGAATAGAGAGTAATTGGGGTTCATTTGCTGTAATTTTTTTAAGGGCAATCCAGCTGATTTTAGCGCGTTTATAAGTTGGGTCTGAGATTCAAGGCTCTCTTCTACTGAATACCCTCCTGAGAAAATGTCATCGACGTATGTTTCCGTTCGTAAAATTGATGCTTCTTTCGGATATTCACCTTCGGAATCTGATGCCAGCTGGAGCAGAGTTCGGATCGCGAGATAGGGCGCACAATTAACTCCGAATGTTACTGTTTTAATGGGTAGTATTTAATCGGGTTATCAGACTTATTTTGGAACAGAATCCTTTGAAAAGGTCTATCAGCAGGATGAACTAATATCTGACGATACATTTTCTCTATATCGCCGCTGAAAACGTATTGATACTTTCTCCAATTGAGTATTATAGTTATCAAATCGTTTTGTTTTTCTTGAGGCGTTGAATACTACACTAACTCTTCTAGCTCTTTCGAGTAGGGAACCTCGAAGCTACAAGCTGGAAGCCTCTTTGTAAGTTAGGCACCCTAACTTAATAATAACTTAATAATACCAGATTTTAAAACAACACCAAATATAGCCCTTGTTTTCGTTTCTATTTTAGAATACAGATACCTGTCCTAATAAGTGAAGTATGAATCATAAATTACACCAACTAGCGGATAGTTGCTATCGATACTGGGTTTGCTAGAGTGCAATTGGGTATAGTGAAACTAGTCCATGAAGTGCAAATTAAGAATTATGAAACGGTAATAGATGATATACAATCCTTTCCTTTCCTATGAAATAACCATGAAATAAGAGATCCTTATTTCATGGTTATTTCATCGATATGCATGGAAATGGGTTGACGGATCATGCCGACTGTGAAATCATAGAACAAAAAATAAGTTAAAGTAATAATCAAACATACCCAACCAGAGAAGGTTAAAATGAGAATGTATTGGTGTTTTGCACTGAAAAAATTCAAATTGTTTAACATTAGTAAATACAAAAGCGTTTAATTTTAAATGAGTAAGAGTTAAAAAGTAGCAACAAATGGTAGCATATGAATATTTTATGGTTGTGAAAATTCCACACAAAAGGTTTTTGTAAAACATTAAGTTTATGTATAATTAAATTAGTTTTCTTACGATTCGTAGAATTAAGTCAGAATTGTAACATACATATGTATGTATGTGTATGTATATATGTGAAAATTCCGTACAAGGGATTCTTTTGAAAAAATTTAACATATTCATTATCAATGTTAACAGATAGAGAAATCACACAATACAATAGCCCTTGTTTAGAAATGCCCATTATGTCATAGAGCCTTTTGTGTAAAAGTTTTTCCAACCATAAAACATATTTACATTAATTTATTTTTCATTCTGAACTATTAAAACTAAATTCGTATTTTCAAAATTAATAATATGCAAATAAACTATTCATGCATGCGTACCCGTATATCATTGTTTGTAAAAATAAAGCAAATAAATGTAACGTTTATTGCTTTGCCTTAAAATTGTTAAATGAAAGCGTGATTTATATTAATCTAATACGAAAACTAAAAAAATATTTTTTTATATTTTAATAATAAATATTATTTCAAACTAATGGTTTTGGTTATGAAAGAAATTGATTTGTTTTATTAATCTCTTAATAGATATGGCGGGGTTGAGACAATGGAAAATGGTTTGCCAATGTTAAAGAGAATAGAACTTATAATTACTTAATCATAACCAATTATAAGTTTGGTGGTTAAGGGAAAGAGAAAACAAGAAGTAGCAATTTTCTTCTAAAGTATGAAACATTGGGTAAACATATAACTCACCTTAATAATTGAAAATTATGTCGAAATAAATTTTGTTGGTTTGAATTCAATTCAATAGAGGGTATGTTTATTGAGCATCTGGTAATGAATTTTCTTTCAGGGTTCTTCTTACTTATGTTGTACAATTTATTTCGGGTATTTTAGGTAAGTATTTAAAATGGTAAGTATTCAAATGAGGTAAGTTATTTAAATTAAATAAGTATCCATATCAGGTTAAACTTATATCAGCTAAGTATCCACAACAGGTAAGTAATCCACATCAGGTAGGTTATCCACATCAGGTAAGTATTTAACTTGTTAATGCTTTCTTCTTGGCGGTTGACGGTATATTAAAAATTTTATTTTACTTCTTTTTATCGGAGATAAAACTACATTGCAGTTTTATTGTCGCCTTCGTTAAATACTTAATTATGGTTGTAACTTTTTATAAAATAGTGTCTAAACCAAGTTTAGACATGGCGCCGGCCTTGCCCTTCGGCAATGGAAGTTTTGTCACCGACAACAAGAACTTGGGCAAGCGATCGGATGGCTTCGACGATTATTTTTGTGGCTGGTGTTGTAGAAACAGCAACTTGCGATTTAGGCTCTTCAGGTTTTTGTTTTTGGCGTTGCAGTTTACGTTTACGTAATCGACGAACATGCTCGAAGATCGTGAAATTTCGCAAGATAGTTAACGCAGTAGTTGTGATTGTCAAGTACTTTTTCCCGATCTATAACAGACATCTTTAGAAACAATTGCCCATTCATGAGGTGGTTGCAGATCATCTATTACCGCGAGGAGATCACCGACTTGGATATTCGGAACTGTGTCTTTCCCTTTATAGTGTTTGTGTAGCGACTTGAGGTAGTCTTCTTTCCATTGGATCGAGAATTGATGGTGAATAGCTTTTAACTTTTCCCATCTATTAATTAGAGACATATCCTGACAAGGTTGTTCTGGAAAAGACATTAAAGGAGCAGCTCTTAAAAAGTGACCTGGAGTTAAGGCAGTAAAGTCAGCTGGATCCTCAGATAGTGCAGATATCGGGCGAGAATTGAGAACCCCTTCAATTCGAGCTAATATTGTTGTGAATTCTTCAAAGCTAAACTTTTGAGCTCCTGCTGTACGTTTTAGATGAAACTTGAAACTTTTAACTGCGGCTTCCCATAAGCCGCCCATGTGATGTGCATATGGTGGAATAAAGCTCCACTCGAATCCGTGGGTTAAATATTTTTGAGCTACATCGTTAGCAGCAGTTTTTAAAAATTTGTCAAACTCATACTGGAGAATTCTGCTGGCGCCAAGAAAGTTTCTTCCATTGTCAGTTACTACTGACATAGCCTTTAAGAGCGGGAGATTTTCTTAGTGTAGACGCCTTTATCTCATAGGGACCAGCAAAGTCAATAGCCGTAATTTGAAAGGGAAGAGACAGACTAGATCTTTCTGGTGGTAAGGGAGCCATTATTTGTGAGCATACTTGTTGTTTGTAGATAATGCAAGTTTTACAATGACGTATTATATATTTTACTCTGGGTTTAAGTCTGAATATAATGTTTGTACTATGCGACACATTTGACTACACTCAGCGTGACAAAGAAATTGGTGCAAATGATTGAGATACAATTGGCAGGGTCGAACAGACAGGTCGAAAGCACCCAGGTAATATAATCGTTATAAGGAAGAGACGGACTGAGCTAGTCTGCCGTTTACTCTTAGAACTGAGTTTGAGTCCATAAATGGATTAAGAGTTTTAAGCGAGCTTTTATTTGGAATAGTTTGTGACTTGCATAAGGCTTGATATTCTTCATAATTGAATATTTTTTGAGTTATCATGATGAATCTGGTTTTGACAAATTTCCTTTATTCTTGAGTTAAATTGTGTGATCTTGGAGTTTATATATTTGGCTTTAATTTACTATTTGATTTTTTGAAAAATCGGAAAACATAACATATAACACGAAGGCATCTGCTATATAACGAGAAACTACTGAGAATGTCGTTGTATTCTACTTTTTTTTTCGACTATTTTTAAGGGATTTTTCTTAGGCCATTCAGATAGAGCTTTTTTCATCCATGTCGGTCCAAGCCACCATAGCGAGTTACTTAAAAGATCTTGTGTTGTTATTCACTGTAAAATACTTTTTTTCAACATAATGAATTTGATCAAGTTATTATTGTTTAATATGTTGTATGTAAAATGAAATTTTCCTCATTTCAAATATACTTTTCAACCTTATTATATCTTTTGGATAAACGTAACGTTGTTTTAATTATAATAGGTTATGGGCCCATAAGGATATGATATAGAAGGATACGTTGAAGTCAAGTCGTGTAAGAGTCCTTAAGTTTAAAAATATAGAAGCAAGAAAATAATTGATAATGAACGCATTAACTGGACGAATTCCATTATTGAATGGAGACAATTATGGTACGTAGAAGGTGCCAAGTCTAAGAGCGCCAAGTCTAAGAGAACTTCCAGAAATGCCAACTGATATTCAAACTCGCGCATATGAGCAATCCGTAAAAGCTCGGCAACATTATTTAGATAAGGATATGGATGCAAGAGCGGAAATTTTAATGGCCGTAGAGACAAACATTGTTAAAATGGTAAAAAATATGAAAGGATCTCAAGAAATATGGAGTTATCTGTAAGATACATTTGATCGTAAGTCAATGAGAAAGAAGATAGAGTGCTACCGTAAGTTATTAAATATAAAAATGTCTGAAAACCAATCAATATCGCAATTTTTAATTGATTTTGATGTATATGTTTCATGTATAACGGAAATTGGAATCGAGATTGATGAAGACCTGCTCGTTGTTATAATGCTTGATGCTTAACCTAACGTTTTTCAGCTGTAAAAGCTGCTGTGACTACTGCAAACGAATTTCCGAAATTAACTATTTTAAAGTCAAGATTACTAGAAATTGGAGACAAAGAAGAGAGTAATGCTGGTAATTCAGCGTTAAAAACTAAGTTTTGTAAAAACATAACCAATAGTCAATCTAGAAAATTTAAAAATCAAGAAGAAGGTACGTTCAAAAATAAATTTATTTATAAATGTTTTCGATGCGGAAGAAAAGGTCATAAAGCCAAAGATTGTAAGGCATTTGTTGAAATTGCTGGAAGTGCTGAACAGAAAGTAAGACCTGGTGTATTAAATGAAGTATTAGTAACTATGAGAAAATCAACATTCTGCAGTAGTTCCCATGAAACATGGATAATTGATAGTGGTGCGTCATCTCACATGTGCACTCAGATCTCTTTATTTGAAAGTATAGATACTCAATTTAGAGGAAAAGTTAGATTGGCAGATTATAACGAATTAAACATAAAAGGTATTGGAAAGGTCAAGATACGTGTAAATGCAGACAGTAAAAATCGATGCAATCTTATTTCAACCAGCAAATTGTCCGATAACGGTTGTACAGTTGTTATGAAAGGCACAAAAGTAGTAGTTTATAAAGAAAGAAATGAAATAATTGAAGGTCATAAGATGAATAATTTATATTTTGTTTCATTATTTAAAAGTACTGAAAATATGACACATAAAACAGAAAGTTTAAATAGTTTTGAAGCAGTGCTTTGGCACCAAAGATATAGTCATTTGAATATGAATCAATTACTAAAATTGCAAAAAGGTGAAATGGTTAAGGGATTACCTAATCTTAAAAATGAAGCAATCGATTGTGTACCATGTATACACGGAACACAAACACGTTTACCTTTTCTTATTAAGATTGAAAAATCAACTTGTGAAATACTTGCACTTATTCATACTAATCTATGCGGTCCCATGAGAACCGAATCACTTGGTGGTAGTTTCTATTTTGCAACATTTATTGATGATTATTCTCGAAAAGCTTTTGTATATTTAATTCGAAGTAAAAATCAATATTTAGACAAATTTATCGAGTTCAAGAAAATGGCAGAAACACAGACAGGAAAAAAGATAAAACTTTTACCTAGCGATAATGGCGCGGAATTAGTGGGAGACAATTTTACG
This sequence comes from Phasia obesa, assembly GCA_949628195.1. NCBI lineage: Eukaryota > Metazoa > Arthropoda > Insecta > Diptera > Tachinidae > Phasia > Phasia obesa. Next base: position 140,944,078 of record OX451215.1, on the reverse strand, counting down.
AAATTTTTAAATGAGAGTGGAATTAAGAGGCAGTTACCAACAACTTATACTCCACAACAAAATGGCATCGCGGAAAGAATTAATAGAACATTGGTAGAAATGGTGAGATGTTTAATGTTAGAATCATTTTTTTTTTATTTTATACTTTACAAAAGAGTTAGATATTATGTAGTAAAAATAAAAAAAATAAGGGATAGAATTTTTTTTTTTAAATTATAATTTGAATCCGGAAGTCAAGGAATGTAAATAAAAAAAGTTTCAATGAAATCTGCACAACGAAGCTGATGTTGATTACAAAAATATCTTTTTTGGGTAATTTTTGGATAATAGTTATCAGCCTTTAATGGCAAGGGTCCTTTAAAAATTAACTCATTCTTTTCGTTTTTATTATTGAATTCTGGCCAAGAGAATGGATCCGAATTTATCAAGCCAACAGTTTAGGAGCAAAATAATATCGTTTTGTCAGCTTCATTCTCATTAATATCTTCGTCATTAGAATCTGAATCTGGTATTACTAGTATTTCAACTTCATTAAGTGTACTTACGTTTACTGATGACATCCGAAGAACTAGGAGGAGCAAAATAGGAAGTGAGCTTTAGGACCTTCTTAAGAAGCACTTCAGTCGTTGCCTCCTCTTCTCTTACTAATTGAATCCTTGTGCTCCAGACAGTTTTTTAAACATGATGGTAAAAAATTATTCAGTTCGTAATAATCCTACTGAATGTTTATGGTATGGTAATTGGTAATTTCATATATAATCGGGTATGTTCTGTAATCCGAATCCGAGTGAAATTGAATAAATTTTTAAAGAAAAATATAACTTAGTTGCGCCTATTATTTTAAAACATTAGCATTCAAGGAAGGTATGTGAATGGCCTTTAATCAAATGTATAAAAAAAAACATCAAAATGTTGTAAAATTTAGCAGCAAGTATATGGTCAGAGTTAATAAATACTTCTGCATACATTAGAAATCGTTTCCTAATATAGTTAAATGGTACCAAAACGCCTGAAGAGTTATGGACAGGAAGAAAGCCTGTTATTAGTTATTTTAGACGTATCGGTTGTATATCATTTGTATTAGATAAAACATTAAAAAGATCTAAGTGGAATGCAAGAAGCAATGAGTACATACATGTGGGATACTCAGAAGAATCAAAAGCTTACAGATTGTGGAAAGCAGGAACAAAAATAATTATTACAAGTAGAGAAGTAAAATTTATAGAAAGTAGAATGTATGATACAACAAAAGGAAATGAAGGTCCAAATTTTTATGAGTTTGTACCTATTATTGATAAGAAGTTGTATAGTTCAGACCAAATGGATTTAGAAAATTCTGAAATTAACCAAAATAGTCTAAACGAACAAGAAGTTAATACTGAGCCTGAACAAAGTAGTAAAGAGAAGAACCAACCAAGAGAAAATCTTATTGATTCAATTAAAAGTCGATTAAGATCAAGAAATAACTCAAGCAGTAAATGAGAATATAATAGATCCTAGAAACATATCAGAAGTTATGAATTCCGATTGTGCAGAAGATTGGCTTAACGCTATGAAAGATGAATACAAGTCATTATTAAAAAAAACAATACTTGGAATTTAACAGATTTACCAACTGAACGTAGTGCAGTAGGATGCAAATGGATATTTAAATCAAAAATTAGGCCAGATGGAACTATAGAGAAACGTAAGGCTAGATTAGTAGCCAAGGGTTATTCTAAAAAATTTGGATTAGATTATGTAGGTACTTTTGCTCCTGTAGTTCGTCAAACTTCTCTTAGATTATTATACGCCCTTTCAGTTGAAAATAATTTGAAACTTCGTCAACTAGATGTATCAACTGCATTCCTTAACGGAAATTTAGAAGAAGAGATATATATGCAACAACCCGAATGCTTTATTGAGGAAGAAATGAAAGAAAAAGTTTGCAAGTTAAATAAAGCTATCTAGGGGCTCAAGCAAGCTGGTAGGCAATGGTTGAAAAGAATTGATTCTGTTATAAAAAATTTTGGGTTAACGCAATCAAAGTATGACCAATGTATTTATTTTCTAAGAAAAGATCAGAAAATTATAATTGTCGCTTTATATGTTGATGATATTATAATTGCTGCTAATGATAACAGTTTTTCGGAAAAATTTGTATGTAAATTAAAAGAGAATTTCGACATTCGTGATTTGGGGGTTCCAAAGCATTGCATTGGCTTAGAAGTAAATATAAAAGATGGAGAAATTTCGATTTCGCAACCAGGATATATCTCAAATTTGATTAAGAAATATGATTTAGAGAATTGTAAGCCCGTAAAAATTCCTATGCAGCCAGGAATTAAATTAGAAAAAGAACCAACAATTTCCGGGGAAGCAGAGAAAGTTAATGAAAAGTTTTATCAAGAAATTATTGGATCTTTACTTTATTTGTCCTTGTACAGTAGACCCGATATAACGTGCGCTGTAAATATGTTGTCACAATTTTCTAATGACTCTCGTAAACAACATTTAAATTCAGCTTATCATATTATTAAATACTTGAATTACACTAAAAATGCTGTATTAATGTATAAAAATAATGGTTTACCTCTTATTGGTTTTTGTGATGCGAATTGGGCTCAAGATATTAACGATAGAAAATCTCAATCAGGTGGCCTTGTTTCCTGGGAATCAAAAAAACAAAAGGTTGTAGCAACATCTAGTGCAGAGGCGGAATATGTGGCATTAACCGAAGCAACAAAAGACGCTTCATATTTGCGGTACATCTTAGAAGAACTTGGTTTTTCGAATGCCAGTCCGTTGATGATAAATACAGATTCACAAAGTGCTCAAAGAATGGCAGAATTTGGCTCCAATCATTCCCGTACTAAACATATTCATTATAAGTACCATTATATTAAAGATGCTATAGAACAACACATTATTAAACTAAATTATTTGCCCACTGATAAAATGTTAGCTGATGTTTTGACAAAACCTGTACCTAAACCCAAATATTTATATTGTTGTAATAATTTTGGAATTGTAATGTAAATTCATGATGTTGAGGAGGCATGTTGTTATTCACTGTAAAATACTTGTTTTCAACATAATGAATTTGATCAAGTTATTATTGTTTAATATGTTTTATGTAAAATGAAATTTTCCTCACTTCAAATATACTTTTCAACCTTATTATATCTTTTGGATAAACGTAACGCTGTTTTAATTATAATGTCTTGTGGCTTACAGCCTCGAGTATCAAGACTGATGGGTGGTCGTAGGTCGAAACATGTCGCCATGTCGCGTCCGGAGTTAAATGTTGAATTTGAGCAATTCTGTTTGCAACATATGTTTCCCACGATGAGGGTGGCTTAGACATAAATATATTTCGTCATGAGTAAAATTGAAAGACTTTGTAACGTATTTCACGAGCTTCGCTAATAAGCCTGCGCCATTGAGTTCTAGGCGAGGGAGACAAACAGTTTGTATGGGAACCACTTTCCATTTTGCTAATAATAAGTTTGAGAACGTATTATCCCTTTTAGTTTGGCAGCGAATGTTGCTCATGCTGAAAGAATTTGGCGTTTAGTTATTTTTGTGGATTGATAAATTGGGTAAAAACTATAAGTAAATGCAAATGTGAGCGCATTCCAAGAGTTGTGGTAGAGCTAGACTCATGAAAACGCATAAAATCTAAATCATATAAATCTTCCTATGGGATATTAGAGAGTAATTGGGGTTCATTTTCTATATCGCCGCTGAAAACGTGTTGATACTTTCTCCAATTGAGTATTATAGTTATCAAATCGTTTTGTTTTTCTTGAGGCGTTGAATACTACTCTAACTCTTCTAGCTCTTTCAAGTAGGGAACCTCGAAGCTACAAGCTGGAAGCCTCTTTGTAAGTTTTGGCAGGACTATGGCCTTGATTGGGATTCGTGTATTTGTTTTTCTGGCATACAATAGCAACTCGCATTCTTTGGTGGCCAATTGTTTTCGCCTTCCTATTCCAACAATCTCGAAATGTGATTTATTGTATGGAAGCTGAAGACGGGATATAATCTTTTCAGCTAAGAACGTTCGTTGAGAACCCGGGTCTATAAGAGCTCTTACAGTAAATTGTGCTTCGTTGAGTTCTATTTACATTGAAGCAGTGCGAAGTAATATATTTTAATTGCTTGAGGAGCAATTGGCTTGAACTTGGCGAGACGTACAAGGTAGTTCATTCTTGTAATCATCTGCACTAATTTGGCTTATGTTAGATGAAGAATTTTGAGATGCATTGGTTTTATCCAAGACATGTACAACAAAGTGTGATGGGTTTTTTTGCAGTAGAGACATGTATGTTTTCTTTTGCAATTCGCTTTGATATGAGAGGTTCCTAAGCAATTATTGTAAAATTTATTTTGGTAAACGTAATCAACCCTTTTCTGTACCGTAAAGGTCCGGAATTTGGGGTATGTCCTTAGGGGATGATCTTCAATGCATAGCTTACACATTGAGTTCAAATTTTCTTGCGAAATAAATGATTGCACTTTGTGTAGTGATGGTTTTGTAAGACTGAATCCATCTTTAGAATTTTTAATACTTGTCACGCGTTCTACTGTTTCGTATCTATCTATGAGGAACTGATAGATAGATTGGTAACTCGCGGGTAAGAGACTGTTCCCAAAGAGCTAAAGTTAAATCCGGAAGTTTTGTTGAGATTAGCCGAATGAGAATCGGATCCCAACTTTCTACTTCTATAGCAAGAGTTGTTAGGGTTGCAAGCGAATCATTCACAGAAGATTGTATTCTTCTTATGGATTCACTATCCTCATTTTTTGCTGCTGGGATGTCAAACATAATTCTAAGTTGGTTATCAACCAACGCATGTTTATTTTCGTAGCGAGATGTGAGGGCATTCAACGCAAGTTCAAAATTATCATGTGAAAGGGGATATCGATTAACTATAGCACCAGCTTCACCTCTCGTCTTATTTCGGAGGTGGTACAACTTTGTGACGGGAGACAGTTTTGGGTGATTTATATACACCTCCGTAAACATGTCACGGAATGAGGGCCACTGTTCATAGCTATCTTTAAATACTTCTGTATCGCAAGGAGGCAGCTTTATACAACTATTTGATTCTAAGTCTTTTAATTTGACTTCTAGAATTGTATCACTTTGATCTTCTTGGGAAGTTGCACTGAATCTTATTAACCGATCATAATCAAACTGGAAGTGGTCTCTGGGCATTTTGACGGTTTTACAATTAAGCGGTTTTGAAGAAAATAGCTTTTAAAAAGACACAAATTTTAGGGTTATTGGGGTATTAAAATTGAACTAGATGTTTAGTTAACATTTCTAGAGTATAAGGTATAAAATCTTACGATTACTTTTCTACAACTTTGTTTAATAAGGGGCTATTGGGATATAGTACTAGATATGAGTTCTAGTTTAAAGGCTTGTGTGTAGAAGAGCTAAGAGTGAGACCTATGATTTAAGATTTTTTTATTTATGGTTACACTGAAAGTTTAGGGCCGCTAATGGATTTAGGGGAAACTGTGCAGCACAGATTTATGTATTTATTTTCAGTGTACTCAATTGGGATTTATATTTTAAATATACGGAATAGCGCTAGAAGCTTTCTAGCTAGGTTACGAAAAAAACGTATAACGTTTTTAATATTGATGCTATTATATAAGAGAGGGTTATAGCGTACTAGCTTTAGGAAAAAATAGCTTATGTGTAGTTAGTAAATTATGTGTATCTAGTTTTTTTTATTTAAAGACTTTTTTGTTTTTAAATATATTTTTATAAATTTTATTTCAATGGAATAAAAAAATTTATTATGAATTATACATATATTGTTTTTTTATAATTTTTAATTTATGCTTGATTCTGGAATTTTCGATAGCGTTTTTTTATTTTTTCTTAAATATTGTCATAAACCCAAAATATTTCTTTATAATAAAAGTATTAAGAGCATTTGTTTTTAGTTGCAATAAATTATTTTATTTTTTTGTAAAATAAATTTTATTTTCATTAATGTACTTTTTACTTTGGCCTGTACTGTACATATTATTTGCAAATATGTGTACTTATTTTTTTGCGTGGAGTGTATATAACAAGAGAGTTAATTTTAGTGGTTAAATACAGTGTTGGGATCTGACAATGTTTAAATTGTACCGTCACCATGATAAAATTGTACCAAAAAGCATGAATTTAGCAGTGGACCACTGATGTGTTAATTGTACCAAAATTGTTTAATTGTATGAAAAATTCCAACAGTAATAAAATATAATAAATTAATTATTTGGGCTTAAGTTCTTAATTATAAAGAGATAAAGAAAAATTAGATACCAGCAAAGCAGAATGCATTTTCTAGACAGCTACGTCCGTCATCAGTACTCTTTGTATCAATCTACCCGGTAGTTTCGATTGTTAGTAATTTTCTATTTAAACGAACTTATCAAAGAAATAGAATCTGAGAAATTTTTAATTTTACATGATATTTCATAGAAGATAGAGCTTTTTGAAATTGTTTTACACTTGTAAACTCTATTTATTTTTCATATTATACTACCAAGCAAACATTTTTCTTTATTTTAATTCTCTTTATATATTTTCTTTTATTTGAAAATGGTAATAAAATATATTTTCAAAAGAGTTACAAATATGAAGCATTATTAAGAGAACTTGTTTTAAGATAAGATGAAAGCAAATAAATTAAGTAATTGCTCTATGCTTTTTGTTTTATTTATTAAAGGGAATAAATAATGTAATTGAATACTGGATTTTAATTTTTATTATTATTAATTTTATATTAATAATTTTTGTAAAAAAGAACTCACACTGTATTAGTATGCAAAAATATAAATTATTATTTTTTTTCTTTTAAGTTTACTATTTATTTTTTCTTTTAATGGACAGTATTTGTTTTATTTTATTTTAAGGGACACGTAAATCACTTGCACAGATGTATGAGAAATTAATAATTTTGTGTTGTAATTGTTCTACAACTAAGGGGATTTTTAAATTTCTTTCTCTTTTTTTATTGAATTTGACTTGAGAAGTAAATAAGAGTAAATAAAATTACCAAAAGTAATAATGAAAAGAAAGAGTATTAATTCTGCTGTAAATGAGTTGAGTCTCTTTACAGCAGATATTTTTAAAGAGCAATAATGTAAATGAAACAAGAGATCTTTCAAACACTTGGTATTAATAAGATTATTGTCTTCTTTGGTGGTTGAAATTTTTCTATACACATGTACGTATGTACGTAACTTTTTATGCGGAATTAACGTTATGTATGACTAGACCTTTTTTTTACTGTTATATACGTACTTGTTTTTAATTTTTAGAGTTTTCTTTTTCTTTATATTTTTGTTTTTTTTTTTTCTTGTTTTTTATTGTACTTTGGCTTGAGAAAAATATAACAAATTTTTTCGTTTTATTCCCGATCACGGACGAAATAATGCGATTAAACTTCCTTTTTTTGTGTTCTCTTTAATTTCTTTTGGGAGATATGTATGGAAATATTGTTGCCACTTCACTGATTCTTCTTAATTGCGGGGAAAGGACCATGATTGATTTGTTTTATTAATCTCTTAATAGATATGGCGGGGTTGAGACAATGGAAAATGGTTTGCCAATGTTAAAGAGAATAGAACTTATAATTACTTAATCATAACCAATTATAAGTTTGGTGGTTAAGGGAAAGAGAAAACAAGAAGAATTAGCAATTTTCTTCTAAAGTATGAAACATTGGGTAAGCATACAACTCACCTTAATAATTGAAAATTATATCGAAATAAATTTTGTTGGTTTGAATTCAATTCAATAGAGGGTATGTTTATTGAGCATCTGGTAATGAATTTTCTTACAGGGTTCTTCTTACTTATGTTGTACAATTTATTTCAGGTATTTTAGGTAAGTATTTAAAATGGTAAGTATTCAAATGAGGTAAGTTATTTAAATTAGGTAAGTATCCATATCGGGTTAAACTTTAAATTAGGTAAGTATCCACATAAGGTAAGTAATCCACAATAGGTAAATTATTCACATCAGGTAAGTATTTAACTTGTTAATGCTTTCTTCTTGGCGGTTGACGGTATATTAAAAATTTTCTTTTACTTCTTTTTATCGCAGATAAAACTACATTGTAGTTTTATTGTCGCCTTCGTTAAATACTTAATTATGGTTGTAACTTTTTATAAAATAGTGTCTAAACCAAGTTTAGACAGGTTAATTATAGTTATATATTTCAGTGTACTTATTTTATTACACAATGCGTCATTAACCTGCTTTGTTAAAAGTTGGCATGCTACCAAAGAGAACCCAAGAGGTGAAACGGCGAATAAACAGGACGGCAAAAAATACGAATTCTACCCGTCTCTTTCTCAAGTTCATTAGTTTTCTTTTGTGTTATTTCGTAAACATTGGTTATCTTTTGTGCTATTTTCTTATTATTGCAAATGTGCGTAACTTTCATTAAATATATTTCTCAAGCTAATTTCACATCACCAAAGAGTTTTGATTGTTTGTTTTAATTATACTTCCTTGTTTAATTAATATTTTAATGTAAAAAATAACTTTTAAACTACAAAGTTTTAAACAACGAACACGCTTTAAAGGAAAATTTTCAAAATTTTTAGTTTTTATTTTGTTTATTTTTCCGATGTTCGTAAAAATTTGGCACTATATTTGTCTCTTTCTTGACAAGCCTAGGAAGGTCTGATTATGGCCATTTTCATCAATCACTATTTACATCTCTGTGTACTTTGTAATGCTACTGATTAAAAATTTTATGTTTTGTTCTCTTTGAGTGGGTCTCTATGGTAATAATAGACAAGTTATAATTAATAGAATATCTCTGGAAAAATTAAATGATTTAACTTCAAAAACAAATAAAATTTTAAAATCTGTAATAAATGAAGAAACAGTAAATTATTTAATAAATGAATTGAAATACAAACTAGAAATTTTAAATAGTGAAATTCTGAATCTTAAGTATGCAATAGATTGGGCAAAAGTAGGGGTCATTAATCCATTCATATTATCTTATTATGAAATGGAAATGATCAAAAATTTAGCCAACCAAGGAAACGCTCAACCTGCGTCATGGTGAATAATCTTCACATGCCAACTATACAGGAAATATTTCCTGGTACAATTCTATTGAATCAATTCAATGGTACAATTTTCGTAGGTCAAGAGCGGTATGATCTAAATGGTACTTACCTCATAAAATTCCAAAATGAAACGTCGTCAGTAAACAATAAACATTTTCGTACTTCTAAAGCATTACCACCGGTGCTACAGCCAACAATTGGAAAGCCACATGTGGAAGAGTTGCTAACATTTCAACTAATGTAGTAAAAATTCCAAATAAATGAATATATAATATTATTTTAAACTTTAAAGTCAACGACTGACAACGACTGATTTTAACAACTATTCCAATCCTGATCGCAGGATACGAAGTTGGAAAGTCAAATGAAGAAAACAGCAACAAAAAAGAACTGGTCGAAACACTTCGTCACAGTGAGCAAATAAATACTGAACAGCATGTAGCAAATAATTCTGCTGAGATGATTTAAATAGAAATTTTATCAATATTGGCGGTGATATTACTAACAGCTATTTATTTGACCAATTTGATAGTTAAGGTGATGAAAAGTGTCAATGCTGCCCCTCAACAGCAGATATGTATAACAACTATAATTCAACTTTAAAACGAACAGCATCGTTTTATTGTAAGTTTGTTTTTATAAGTTTATTTAACCGTAAAATGTTATAAATTTAAAAATATAAATAACTGTAAATTTTATATAAATATTTTGGAAAGTTTAGAGCCATTACAAATTAAATTTAATCAATCTTATAAGTGCATATATCAAAATAGATCAATAAAGCCGGAAACCTTGAATAAACAAATTCAAATTTTAATAGAAACTTTTAATACTATTAGGGCAACATTACACGGATAATACAATGGTACTCTACACCTCGCAAGGAAGAGGCAAACGAGATTTTTCACACACTTAGAGATAAATTGATAAAAGTTTTTCATAAATATAACATTAACATTAAGGTCCCACGAACATTAAGTTGTGAGATAAATAAAGAAATCACAGAGACAGACGAAAGTGAGACAGAAGAAAACGAGTCTGACGAGATCACAAAGAGAACCGAAGACAATAAAAAGACAAACGGGAAAATAAAAACGATAATCATGCCGAGAACGGAGAATGATGTCTTAGATAAGGCCACAAAAATTGTTCTAGTTTTTGAGGTGGGGTGCAATAACCTCACTGGCAATAACTTCACAGTGAGTTTATTTCCATCATATTTGGAAATAAGCTCACATGATGTTATTTCCATTTAAAAATGAAATTAAATCACATTTTAAAAATTTCAGATTGGTAATAACATCACATCATATTATTGTGAATGAGTAATAATCTCACATTTTTTTTTTGACCTTGCAATGCCTAAACTCATAATTATTATATTAAAAATCGCATGGTATTACATACATATGTGCAAAAATTGATTTATGGTTCACGTGCTGTGAAATTTGTGTTTAAATTAAAATGAATATGGAAGAAATTTGTGAATATAAACTAATTCCCGGATTTCGGAAATCTTCCAAATTACTATTAATAGAAAGTGAAGAACAAATTTATCAACTAAGATATAAAAGAGATGATAATACATACTATCAATGCTATATCAGCACGTGCAAACAAAGTGTTGTTGTTGAAATGAACAACACAATATATTGTAGAAGAATAAAAAATAGTCACCACCAACATGCAACACAAAAAGAGACTATTTTAAAATTGCAGTTGCTAAATACCATTAAGGATGAATGTAAGAGGGCGTCATTAAAAAGGGCAGGCGTTAGAGAAATATATGACGAAGAATGCAAAAAAAAACAAGTTGGCGCAAAATCATTGGAATTTGGCAGCATTAGAAGACAGCTTATGAATATAAAACAAGAAAAATATCCTAAAACACCAACTTGCTTTCCGGATATAATTAAATTATTCCAAAATGACAATGTGATGAAAGAATTTGGAATGTCGAAATATGAAGAAAATAAACAATTTTATATTGACACAGTTATTGATGAAGACTTTTCATATTCCATATTCGCTTCACCAACTATTTGCTCTGCTATACGAGACATGACACTTTCTTCACAGCCAAGAAATTATATCATTGATGGCACTTTTAATGTGGTACCAATTTCCAAACAATTTAAACAATTATTAATTTTCCATATTCAACTCTCAGATCATGTAAGTATAAATTGGCTAAATAGAGAAGAAAATATTTCATAAAAGGAAAAATTTTTAGTTTTTATTTTTCCAATGATAATTAAGGATTTTCCCTTTTACGGAATGTTTATACCTTCAAGAGAATGTACATAGAGAAGGAAATATTTCGTAAAAGGGAAAAATCTTAGCTTTTATTTTTCCAATGATAACTAAGGATTTCATTTTTATTTTCAGGCTTATCCATTCATTTATGTTCTATTATCACATAAATCTCAAAATTCATATTCTCATTTATTTCAATATATCCATACAAATATATTGAATTTGAATCCTACAACGGTGATTACAGATTTTGAAGCAAGTTTACGTAATGCTATTAAACACGTCTATCCAGATGTTAGTATGAAAAGTTGTTGGTTCCACTACGCCAACGCATTAAGACGTAAAGCTTTACAAATTCCAAATTTCATTAAAAAATCAAATAGAGATAGGGAATTAAAACGATTATTCCAAAAATTCTTGATTTTACCACTGTTGAAACCAAATGATATTAAAGATGCATTCAAAATACTACAAGAAGATGCTCATACATTAGAATCACGAGAAAGTTGTCCACAGTTACATCAATTTTTAAATTATTTCAATCGTCAATGGATGAAAAAGGTAAAATAAATAAATATTTATGTTCTTACTTTCAACTATATTATAATGGTATTATAAATAATAATCAAAATAACTTATTATTACAGGAGAGTCCCGAAAGGTTTTCGGTTTTTAAGGAGCCAATTACAACGAGCAGCTCAGCAGAGGCGTTTCACAGCCAACTTCGAATGAAGATATCAAAAAAAGGAAGTTTTTATAAATTTATTGATGTTCTCACTGATGTAGATGCAGCCAAATCAGCGGACTTCATCAAAGCGATGAATGGCTGCACGTCATTATTCAAAAATAAAAATAAATGGTATAAAAAACGAATGAATTTCATCCACGAACGCCTTAATCAATTGAGTCGGAAGAAAATCACGTTGAGGGATATTCTCAATCAACTTTCATGTAAGGAAAATTGTATTTTTGAAGAAAATTTCATTAACGAAATTAACGAAAGTGATGATGGCGATGACGACGGGGATGATGAAAGTAATGATGAGGAAAATGTTGATAATAGTCAGAACACAGATCACTTGTGCATATTATGCTGCGATAGAGAACGCCAAGTTTTATGTTTACCATGTAAACATTGCAAAATTTGTGGCCAATGTTTCCAAAAGATGGAGGAAACCTCAAAAATTAAGGGTATAAAAATATTGTGCCCTATTTGTCGCTCTATTGTCAATGACAAAATGTTTATTTTTGTATAATACATGTATGAAGAATTGCAATTGTATTAAATGAATTGTATGTAGTATTGATTTGTTATTTTGTTGGTTTTTTTATAAATGGAAATAAACTCACTTTTTTTTTTTGGATAAAATTACTAAAATGGAAATAAACTCACTGTGAATTTATTTCATTTGCGTTTGGAAATAACATCACGTGACTTTATTGCCATTTGAAGTGGAAATAAACTCACTGTGTCTTTATTTCATGTGAGGTTATTGCACCCCACCAGTTTTTGATGGTAGCGTAGGTGAACTACAAAGTTTCCTTGACACATTGACATTAGTAGACATAATACAGGAAACACATGAAATGGTGCCAATAGACGTAATAAAGACAAAGCTAAAGGGACACGCAAGGACAATTATTACAAAAGAAAACACAATACAAGCAATTAAAAATAAACTACAATTATCAATACAAGGAGAATCCTCGGAATTACTATGCTCAAAACTAATAAATATTAAACAACACTCGAAGTCGGTGACAGTCTATGCAGAGGAAATCGCGGAAAAATTGGGTGGAGCCTATATACCCACAGAATATTGCTGAGAAATTGATAAGGCAAAATGCAACCAAGGCAATTTCTAGAAACGCTGCAAGTGATGAGGTAAAACTCATATTTAAAACAGGAAACTTCATGACTCTTAATGAAGTAGTTTCTAAGTTCATAGAAGCCATTTTAAATTCATTGGTATTTTATTTTAAGCTTCGTAGTTCGGGTAATCAGAATTACAGAAACGGTGGAATTAATAACCGCGGACAGGAATGGCATTGAAACAATAATTACAGAACTTTTAATAACCGTTACAACAAGCAACGCCGCACAGTGAGAAAGCCCTATAGTAACCGCGGCAAAAAATGTTTTTTGGCATGTCGTCCAATTTGGATGAAATTTTCACAGTATATTTCACAGTATATATGAGTAACAATTCCCTGAAATTTCAGCCTCATAACTTCATTACTTTTTGGTCTAGAACAAGTCAAAGTTGAGGTATGCCAACGCGCTTGAAATATGTTAGTTCAATATATAATATTCAAAAGCTTATTAATAAAAAAATACATAATAAGTTATATTTAAAGTATTTTTTTAAATGATTTAGTTGTTGTAGAATGAGTAGATGAAAAAATAAATTAAAAAAAAACACAAAAAAAAATTTCTTAACAACAGAATTGTGGTATAAAAATTGAACATTTATCATTTTCAATGGACTAGGAAATATAGAGCAGCACCTCGCCCTAGGTGCAGACTTATAGATTGAAGTCTCAGCTTTCATTTGAAGTAAAGTACATATAGCAAAAGTTTGCAAAAGTACTTTAAACATACAAAAAATACGCAACGAGCACATTTTGTCGCTATACGTATGTTAGCATGCAACAGCATGTTTACAACTTTTTACTTTTATTTATTTTTTTTTAATTGTTTACAACTACTCACTTATTGTTTATAATTATTTTATTTACATTATTCATTTGATTGATAGTTTTTTTGAAGGTCAATGACTGGGTTAGCTACTTGCATAATTTTTAATTTAAATTGATAGTGCAAGCTGTTATTCCTATCTATGTTGTGTTATGCTTACTTTCTAATGTGGTTAGTTTAATTGTTGTAGGATATTCTGTTCTCTTAAATATTCACGTGTTTCTATGAATGAATATGTAATGCACTATTTGCAAATATCATCAGATCCTTATATTAATTCATTTATAATGATATTGAAATTGAAAAAATAGAATACCATGATGATGTTAAAAAATTATTGATAGAATGAAAATAAAAATTCTTCTTTTTTATTGCATTTCAATGGGAGGTGGGCGTAATAGTGGGCGTGTTATTGTAATTTTTGCATGAAACATTTTAAATGATATAAATTACAGTAATATCAAATTTGTATTTGTAAAATATTTTAGAAAATATGGGACTTTTTATGTTGAGGTTGTATGGTGGGCCAAAGTTCAAAATTTTTTTCCGGTAATGTTTGTAACAATATAACATTCAAGTATACCAAATTTGAAAGTTATACCTAAAGTATTACGGATTGTATAGGAGGTGGGCGTAAAAGTTGGCGAATTATATTAATTTTTTTTTAAACTGGAATTGTCTCAAAAATAACCTGTGAACAATTTTAGAGCTCTACAATGACACCTTGTATTTAATACCGGCGTTGTCTCACTGTGCGCCGTGGTCAAAGCCACTATAATGGAAATCAACTCAACCGTCAACAAAACAGAGACGGGTGAGATTGGCACAGGAGGTTTCGGAAAACGAGACTTCCCCCCAAGACGCGGGGGGTTATCATCAACATTAAATGGACACAGCGCACATATTAAATTAGTGAGGAAAATATTCCATTTAAATCTCCATTTAAATAGTTTTATTGAGATTCGAATATCACCACACCACGGAGCGGACGTTTCACTAATTAAAATTGGAGCTCTCAACTCCTTAAAAATTAATATAAAAAAAATATTATACAAATATCGGGAATTGGAGAAGGAATTATTGAATCCCTCGATTTAAAAATCCCTGATTTAAAAGTAACAAATTTCCTCATCCCTCAAAAGTTTCATGTAATTTCAGATGCGTTCCCAATACCATTTCAAGGTATATTGGGTTTAGACTTCTTGAAAACATACCGTGCAACTATTCAATACGGACAAGACGCAAACTCGAATTTACTCCCGTTAAAACCTTACAATTTAAATTATTCCATAAATATTACAATACTTGAAAGCATAGGCGAAAAACAAAATGTACGAATTGTAAACACAAATTCTGTTTTTATATAAAATGTCATTAAAATATGAAAAATTGTCTAACTATTAAATTCTGAATAAATCTAATGTTAATAATGAAAAAAATCAAATAATTCTAGAAAAATTAATACGAAAATTTCCTAAAATTGTTAAAGATAAATTGATTCAATTATGTCCAATATATATCGATATCTTCGCTTTGGAAAGTGAGAACATAAGTGCAAATAATTTTTATACACAAAATTTAAAAGTTTCAGATCACAATTCTGTATATATTAAAAATTAAACTGTGCTCGAATCAGACACTTTTTTTTGTAACAAACGGGGCACCTGGTTGGTAAACCTAATTCGAGTACGCTGAATCCTGTGGTGCTAACTGTTTTTTAGGTTAGCTCTTGTTTAAAAGATAATTAAGATTGAAAATTATGGTTTCAAGTACTTAAAAACCAAATTTTTTTACCATTTATTGATTTTAAGTCCATATATATCCATCGAAAAAACATCTTAAATCGATCAAAAAAACATCTCACATATGAAAACGTTTTTCCGCCCCTTTTTTAGTTGGCGTGGTCATTAAAACTGTAAAAATAATGATAAAAACATAATTTATGAATTTATATGTTAATAATATCTTGATTTTTGAACTTTTTTAATGAGGGCAAACTTGTACCCCAAGTGTCCTCTCTAATTTTAATGATCAACTCAATGCACTGCTTTTGTAGGGGGTTTAACTCAAAAAAATAATGCGTCTACTTATTTGGAGATGTTAGTAATAAACGTAGTAGTTTTTGTAAACAAAATCTTTGTAAAAAGATAACGATTATTTAATGCAATAATAAATTAAATTATTTCAATCGGCTTTTTAAATATTTTTTTTCAAAATATCAAAAATTGAAAAGTGTTCAAAGTTAAATAACTTCTGTTATGTTTGTGGAAGATTTACAATTATGCCCAGTCGCCACAAAATTAGTTTTGAAATCGCTGATATGTATGAACAATATTTTTCACAAAGTGTTCTTAGTGGTGTGGTTTGGACACCATATATCGTTTGTACGACATGCATCATTCATCTGAATAAATGGAAAAATTCTGGCGACGCCATGTCATTTGTTGTTCCAATAATTTGGATAGATCCTGAAGATCATGATGCAGCTAAATGTTATGCGTGTGTGAATCATGTCTCAATTGCCGCTGCCGGATTCAGATAAAATTCTTGTTCCCAATCCCAACCGAACAATATATGGCATCAATATTTCAATCTGTTGAAACCATAGAAATAAGTGTGTCGGTGTATCAACCATCAAATGTCACTGTGCCATGTAATCACATTGAAAATACGCAAAATAGTTTGGATATTATGGTACGACGCTTGAAACTACCACAGCGGCAATCTATTCTTTTGGCAATGGCAAAGGATCTAAAACAAGGGAATATTTTGGCACCAGATGTTCGGATATACGGAGCAATCAACCGTCATCGACGATTTAATAATTTTTTCAGATCCATTGAGAATAATTCACTAGCTTATTACATTGATATCCGCGGATTGATTTTAACGATACAAAATGAATATAATTCCGAAGATTGGCGATTATTTATCGATTCGTCCAAAAGCAGTTTGAAAGCGGTTCTGTTACACGTCACCAATTCAAAAAATTCCGTGCCGATTGCTCTGAGCACCAATATAAAAGAAACATATGCATCACTAAAAAAAATTCTCGACTTAGTAAAATATGAAGACCATATGTGGAAAATATGCGCTGACTTAAGAGTCGTGGCTCTTTTACGAGGAATGCAATTGGTCTACACCAAAAATATGTGTTTTATGTGTCTATGGGATACCCATTTTGTTGGTGACCAATATAATACGCGGAACTGGCCATTACGTGAGTAAATTACGACGAAACAATATTATTGAGATTCCTCTGCTTTCACCTCTCCACATCAAACTAGGAATTGTTAAAAATTTTATAAAAGCATTGAACCCAGATGAAATGCATTCTACGAATTGTGTCGTATTTTTACACGGTTAAGTGGCATGAAAATAAAAGAAGGTATAAATTCCAATCCATTTTATTTTTAAGTTGACCAACTGATATTTCATATCCTATTATGGTTGTTTACAGGAATACTTAATGGTCCGGATATTCGCCGATTGATGAAGGACCAGGCATTTAATAATGCACTGAGTGATGTGGAACTTGTGGCATGGGATTGCGTGAAAGCGGTCATTGAGAATGTTCTCGGAATTCATCGATCAGAGAATTTGCGTATACTAATTGAAGACATGCTGAATGCATTTCACCGATTAAACGTTCGAATTTCATTAAAAATTCATTTTTTGCATCACCATATAGAAAAATTCGTCGAACAATCACCAGCTGAATCCGATGAACATGGCGAACGTTTTCATCAAGTGACTGCAAGGCTCGAACATTGGTATAGTGGTAAAAAGCTACATTTGTTGGAATTTGCAAGAGGAAGATGATGATATAGAAGAATCAGGAAATGAAAACTGATTATGTTTCATAAAATGTTGTCAATTCCACAGATTTTTTCAATTTTTTTCAAAAAAAAAAAAAAAAAATGGAGATGTATTGCGAAAAAAGGATAAAAATCATCCCAAAACCAAAAAAAGTAATTTCTTTTGGACGCATGTTCACCAATGAGATGATTTTTCAAACAATATATATTGATTTAAAATCAATAAATGGTAAAAAAAATTAAAAAAATAGTTTTTTTAGGTACTTGGAACCATAATTTTCAATCTTAATTATTTTTTAAATGAGAGCTAACCTAAAAAAACGGTTAGCACCACTGGAATCAGCGTACTCGAATTAGCTTTACCCGCCGGGTGCCCCGCTTGTTACGTTTTTGAACTAGCACAGTGTTATCGTACGCCACACTCTCAATAGGATGAAATAACAAGGCAAGTTGAAAAACTACGCAGGACGAAATAGTCGAGCCATCGGCGCACAGTGGAGTATTTGAGCTGAAAACCTGGCCAAAACTCTTTGCCATAGTGTTGAGAGGTATTTGTGAATGGAAATGTTGTATCTCAGTTAAAAACCAAATTACACTTCATAAAAACAAAATACTCTCATGGAAATTGAAAAATAAAACATTTAGAGAAATTTGGAAATGTTTAAAATTGGTTATTAAAACTAATATTATTGAATCAACCGTTTTATTGATTAGACTGGTAATGGATTGTTTGATTAATAGAATCTTTTAACAACACAAAAAATCAAAAATTATTTATTAATAAAAACAAAATGCACAATATATAATTATACATAAATATATGTATACATACACACACACACACAAACATATGTTAATTGAATTGAAATTATTAGCAAAGTTGATGAGACTAAATTAATTAGAATAATATTTTATACTGAAATGTAATTACAATTTCAGTACGGTACTGCACAAAATAACAAAAATAAAACAACATAAAATATTTCATTGAATAAACGTTGGAAAAATAAATACATATAACTTTGTGATAAAAGTCAAAAAGGAAGAAGTACCTCTAAATTAATTTTACCGTTAATCACCAACAAAAGAAAATATAAATATTGATTAATACATGACTATAAAAACCATAAAAAGAATATAAACTAAAATATTTACATATATACATAAACTTCTTTGGGGCTGCAGTAAACGACATTGACACTTACATATCCTCATCACTTTCATCCGCATCCTCGTCACTTTCTTTTCCTGGACCTCCTACCATAGCGGAGCTTCCTTCAGCTGACCATGGCAAAAGAAAACAAATAAAAACAAAAAGTAGCTTTCATTGCAACCGAAGGTTGGTTGAAGCAACATGTAGCAGCTGCTGTGAAAAAAGGAAATACTAAAAATTTCTCGGGTTACCAGACTGTTGGCCGCGCTGGTATGCTGGCGTAAGCACCGGCTAGGGCTCGTCGTCTTGGGGTGGTTCTTGCCAACCAGCCTAGCTAATTCAACAGCTACAAAAAAACCATACCAGCTAATAAAAGAAAGTAAAAAAAGTTTAATAAAAATATAAAGTTTGGAGCCCGAAGCATGTCTAATCAGCTCCCTGTTAGCAATCACGCATTAAACCTCCATGGCTGATGTTATGCCATGTTTCTGCCCTCCCACAAGAAGTCCTTAGACCTAACCATGACATCGTAGTAATAAATGTAAAATATTAAATGTCCCGAACATCTCCTCTACCCGCTTTACCTACTCCTTTTTACCCCTACTTACCGCTTATAAGACTTTTAGGCCATCACGATTAAAAACTCTGCTAAAAATTTCAAAATTTTTAATTTTTATTGTTTGGACTTCATAAAACGTAAATAAATTTCATTTATATTAAACAATAATATTAACAAAATATTTAAATCAATTATTTAATTCAATTTAAAATTTATATTGAAAATTCGATTCGGAAAATTACTAAATTTACAAAATTTTACAAAATTAATAAAAAACTCTAACTATTTATTTCCTTCCACAGGCTTGATGTATTAAAAATCTGCGGCAGCTATTGGTGCAGGAACTGCCGTCCGTCCGTCACGTGTCCTACGTCCGAATTCTTGTGATGGGTGAAGTTAACACTTAAAAAAAAGTATATATATATATATATATATATATATATATATATATATATATATATATATATATACATATACATATATATTTCACCTTTGCCTATCGATTTCTTTTCTAGATTAAGGTAAACACTTTCGTGGCTAAATTGCTCACGCCCGCGAAACGAACCCTAGGTTTGAGCTCACCCCTATTCGTGCACTCTTGCCCTAAAATGTATCAAGAGGATTGGAATTTTCTGGACGGTAAGTATTTTCCCTAAAATTTTAAAGGCTAAAGTTAATATATATAAATTTTGGTTTAGCAGTTCGTAAGTCGTTCGTCGTCTGGTTCGATGGTCGAATGGCTGTTACCTGACACCCCAGGAGTGGTGGTGTCTCTGCTCTTCCTGATGGTGAATCCCTCGTTGGAAGCGACGGCGATGAAAGTGGTGCACAATAATTAAATTACCTTTTTTTATTTATATATTGCTTTTAGATTTGGCAATTACTTTTACCAAACTCTTAGTTTTAGGAGTTAATTTCATAAATCTTTTAGTTTTAGCTTTTAGTTTTATAAGACTTTTTAGATTTAAGATCTAGATGTTTCGCCATTTGCGTCCAAGAAACCTTCTAGAAGCCGCAATATGTCGTTCATCTACCGTTCCCTATAATTTTTGTTTTTAATAATCATAATCTATCTGTCCTATTCTTTAATTTCATGTACATGTTACAGCCTGTTATTTCACGGTGTTACCATTCATTATGTGTACTGCCTTATCTCTACACCGTGTGCACACGACAAACCCAACCATTCCGGAAGACCCTTGACGGTCACCGGATGGGAGGGAAATTATCCTTCTATATAGTAAAAAAAAATTTGGGAAAATTTACTTCTACCTGCCCAACGGTAACACTACCACAATGGTAACACTTTTTCTCCCTAATGTCTACACTAATTAATTTTGTTAATCTGGCAACTCTCTCACTAACAACGAATACGATGACAAAGAAAAGACAAATTACTACAACACATGGTACAATTCTACATGGCCTATGCAGGTAAGTATGAATAAGAATGAAATTAAATTAATTAAATTAATAATAACTTTACTGAAACAATAAATGATATTGATTAATTGTATATTTTTTTTTACATTCTTTTCAGCTAATAATGGACTTATTGTGCTGGATGTTGGATTAAGGTAAGTAACAAATTTAATAATTTCATTCATAGCATGTGTGTAAAACCCATACTTATTGTAGATTACAACGGCGGAGGCAAGCGACAGGCGACAAGTTGCTGACAAAAACAAAGGTAAGGAAGTTAAATGAATATGGAGCTGGAATTTAAAAAGGTAAGTAATTACAATTATCATTTAATAATAAAAAAATTTATAAATTTAATTTATTTCATTTAAAGGGAAAGCAGAAAACAAAGCTGGTTAAACGGATTACTACGGACTCTAAAGAAACAAGGTGAGTGATTAATATGAGTTTAAAAAAGTGAAAACAACAAATATTACCAAATACTAAAAGTGCCAGAGAACAAAGTAAAGGTAAACTAGACTATAACCTTGGAAAAACAACCGCGAGTGTCTCACATACAAGAGTGTGCTTTAAACGAGCGTACATATCTACATGCGAAAATAACAATAACAAAAAACTTTTCAGAATCTAGTTTTATATTCTGCCACATACTTGTAGGCGAATACAGTGCGGTACATAATTAATACTATTAAAGTTATAATTATGTTGTGTTAATTAAAGTTGTGTCAAGCAAAAAAAAACTAAAAAAAAAATAAAATGAAACAAATTATATAGACGGATCCGCGAAAGTGTCGTGATGAAACCCAAATCAAATTATAACAATCAGGCATGTAATAGAAAATTATCGATTTTGCAAATTATTTTTGAATCCATCTCTTAATATTTGGGTTTAAAAAGTATACCAGAAGATAAAAAAATTAAAATAATAATTAAGAATTTATACAAAAATATTAAAAAAAAATTAAAAACTAGTAATATCGCATTTTTATACAACAGAACAAAACCGTTTTAAAATCGATTCGTTTTCAAAATCGTTTTCCATCATATACCTGAATATTTCAATTTATCCAGAATTAAATTAGGCTTAAACTGTATAATTTCGTTAGGTTTAATTACCTAATATTTTTCAACAAAACTAATAAACTTCTTTTTTCCACAGGTAGCTACAGTGTTGAACAAATGATGTTTAAGTGGACATCTTTACTCTGACGGTAGAATAAGCTGAATTATATATTGCCGTTACGGATCAACTGAATAAACCTGCAACCTAAATCGGTAACTCATATTACTGTTTTAAAACGTATGGCAACTGACTATACTTAAAAATCTACGCACTCAAAATATTATGTAAGTTAAAATAACTGAAAATGCAATTTAAAATAAATGAAAACTCAGTTAAAAACCGGTCTACTCATTTTTCATTTAAATAAACTGAAAGGTTTTGTTAATTTTAAATGCTAAAAAATTAACTGATAAAATCCGTAAAAACAAATGTTTTTTTCTTTTATTTAACAACACAAAAATCAACTAAATATTCCGTAAAAATAAATGACATTTCTGTTGATTTTGTTTTTTTTTTAACTGTAATAAAATTTATCCTGAAATTCCGTAAAAATAAACGATTCTTCCGTTGTTTCTGTTTTTTTAACTGCAAAAAATTCAAATACAAATTTCGTTAAAATAAACGACATTTCCATTATTTTTACTATTTTTTATTTTACATAAAAATAAATAAATACACATTTCTTAATCTTAAAGCTAAAATCTTTTAATTTATAAAATAAAGATATTTTTACCAGCATTCATCATCAACTTATGAACCGAAAACCACAATCAGGAGGTTAACTAAAAAAAGAAATTATAAAAATGTATAACAAATAAAAAAATTGCGAACTGTAAACCACTCACATTTCTCTTGAAATACCGAACCAAATTGTAAGGAGTTTTAAGAGGTTTTTAAAATATACCTAAAGGGAATAATTAAGAAGGTATAATTAAAAATACAATGCAGTTTCATAATATCCTAGCTATCACTGAAAAATAGTTATGCATAAAACACCATCTTAACCATGTTTTGCAACTAGTAAAGAAGAGTCCGAGGTTCCGCCTCCAAAAACGAAAAAATTACATGACATTCTTTTATGTACATACATATGTCTTTTAATACTATTGCCTCTAATACATGAATATTCCATAAGGCTTAAGAATGGAATCTAGTCGAAAATTGTTGCACTTTTTTTCACCATCAAACTAAAATTAAAGCGAGTGTTTTTGATGAATCATGTGGCAAATAATCAGAAGGACGTCAAATGCAAAACCTTCCAAATTCTATGACCGACATTGGAAAGGAACATTTGTACGATAATGGTAGAAGAAATAATTTCCCTGTTCTAAGAGTAAAACTAGGGATATGGGTAATATTTTCAAAGTGCCATACATGTCAGAAGTCATCTAAGAACAGACAAACAACTTTTACAGGGAATGCAGTCCCTGCTACTAACCATTCCGGTTGGATAGAAAACCAAGGAATTGAAAATGACCTCTTCACTAAAACGCTTAATATTCTTTAACAACAATTGAAGGTAATGCAACATGCTGCACGTTTGGTACATATGAATGTACATACATACATATGTTACTATTTATTTCTAATAAGGCAACTTTAATATATGGACCTAAGCAAGGATGCAGAAACAATGCCATATTATGCCATGTTAGTTGACGTAGTTTTCCCACCCTAAGGGTTGCCAAGCCTCAATTACAATTAAAATCACAATTGGACTGGAAGATTGGTGTAATTTGGTTTCTTTTATTTCTGAAATAGCTATTATCCTACGGTACTTGAATTACTTACCAGATAATACGAGTATGTGACTGCGGTCGGGAGTACAAAATTTTTATTTGACACGTTTCTTATATATTTTATACATACTTTTAATTTTTCAAACAAATATTGTTATTTTGATTTTTTTTTTTCTAAAACTGCCAAATAAAGCTTTTGACATACATACCTAGTTTTATTTTGGTTATAACCGAATTTCCAAATTAAAACAAAGGAAAATATTAACTGTAACGGAAAATCAGTATTTATATTCAGTTTTTTAGAAATGAATGTTGGAATCAGTAGAAAAATAAAATTCTTTGCTTTTTAAATGTTTATTCAGTTAAAAATAACTGTACGGATGACTTTTTAAATAAACTACAATTAGTTACTGTAAAAATATTCTGAGTGCGGGAAATAGATTTTTAATGCATGAAACTTTAGCATAAAGGACATAAGGTAAAACACCCTACCAATTACATTCCCCTCAGGAACTGCAGCCTGGTCAGAAGTTACCAGGACTAGAACCACCAAAGATTCTTAAGCATATGCTCAGATTCTTTGGCGAGAAAAACCCCTAGAAACTTCTGCCTAAAGAAAATAAAAAAAAGAAATAAACTTATTTTTAATTATTATTTTTAATTAAAAAAAAATATTTTCTTAACAATTTATTAAGTAAATAAAAATCAAAAAAATATAAATAAATAAACCTTCTAAAAGGAAGTCGTAAAAAGCCATTATAATTCATTTATTTCCTTTTAAAAGATTTTAATGAAAATTCAAAACTAATATAATACTAATAAAAAATGTTTTTCTATGTTAGCAAAATTCAACAAGAGGAAATTATATAAATGAGGAAAATATAATGCATACAAATCCTGAGTGAATGAATCTTTAAATCGTAAATTAATATTTATATAAAAATTTGTAACTATTCTAAAGTACTTTTTCTTTCTCTTACATATTTTCAAAAAACTTCAGCAGACACAAAAATAAAATTTTTTTTTTCGCAATTTTTATTTATTGTATCTTCAATATAATTGAACTATCAATAATTACTCATATCTTAAGTCTAAAAAAATAAATATACTTCTTTAGTCCAACCAGTGCTGGACAAAAAAAAATGTATGTTTCACGGTTACTGTAATTTGCGGGTTATCCCTCTGATGTACGGATGAGAGAAGCAGTGTCCCTCCTTCTTAGTCGAATGTAACCAGGTTCATTAAGTTCACGGGCCAGTGAATTCGGATGAGTTTCAAGCTTCCTTAAATACCTTATGGCAAGTTTCGCTATTTCTGCTTTAACTGATGGCACGTTTAGATCTTTATCAATGTTCGAGTTTTTTATATACCAAGGAGCAGATGTAATTATACAAAGAATCTTATTTTGGCGCCTTTGAATTTTTTCTACGTTGGTAGCTGAGGCAGTGCCCCATAATTGAATGCCATAACACCATATTGGTTTTAGAATTGACTTGTATAATAAAAGTTTGCAATCTAAAGCTAGAGTAGAATTTCTGCCAATAAGCCAGTTTAGTTGGACTGCTTTTAACTTCATTTGTGTTAACTTTGTTTCTATGTATCGTTTCCATGTAAGGCGCCGGTCAAGATGTATGCCGAGATATTTGACGTCTGAAAGCTGAGGTATCGTTTGGTTATTTATCCGAATAGGGGGGCAAGATTCTCTACGCAGTGTGAAAGTTATGTGAGTAAATTTTTGTTCATTAACTTTTATTATCCATTTCTTCAACCATTTTTCTAAATTGGATATGTAGTCTTGTAAATATCGTGATGCTACTTCGGGTCTTTCGTGAATGCTCAAAAAGGCTGTGTCGTCAGCAAATGTCGATGTGTGAACTCAGTTACTAGTTGGCATGTCTGAAGTACACAATAAGTATAAAAAGGGCCCCAATATACTACCTTGGGGAACTTCGGCTTCGATTGGCTGGGGTGAGCTCAAAAAATCTCCTTCTTTTACAATAAATTTTCGTTCGGTTAAATAACTATCAAGCAGCTTATATAGGTTTACGGGCAAGTTCAGTTTTAGCTTATATATTAGGCCTTCATGCCATACCTTATCAAATGCTTGAGAAACGTCGATAAAAGGCGCAGAGCAGTATTTTCTCTCTTCAAAAGTCTTCTTAACAACATTGACTAACCTGTGAGTTTGTTCGATCGTACTATGTTTTTTCCTGAAGCCGAATTGATGGTTTGGAATACATCCTTTGTCGCTTAGAATAGGGTTAAGCTTAGTTATTAACATCCTCTCAAACAGCTTTGACATATTTGACAAAAGGCTTATTGGTCTGTATGATTCAATTTTTGTGTGGTCTTTTCCTGGTTTAGGAATCATGGTAACCAAGGACACCTTCCACTCTGTGGGAAAGTACTCAAGACGTAAAATGGCATTAAAAATAAAAAGAACGATTCTGCGAGCTATACGGGGCAACTCTATTAACTTCTTGTTACTGGTTTTATC
The DNA here is from genome assembly GCA_949628195.1 of Phasia obesa. Classification (NCBI taxonomy): domain Eukaryota; kingdom Metazoa; phylum Arthropoda; class Insecta; order Diptera; family Tachinidae; genus Phasia; species Phasia obesa. The sequence goes on along the minus strand of OX451215.1, from coordinate 140,917,792 downwards.
AACGCCAGGGGCTTTTTTGGTGTTTAAATCCGTTATTGCCTTGTCAAGATCACCAAATTCAAATCTTATCGGGACTGCAGCACTAGCCTCAAAAACTGGCAACTCAACTATATCGGTCGATATATTTGGGGTAAAAACCTTTTTCAAATGTCCAGCAAATAAATTTCCTTTTTCGGTGTCACTCCTTGCCCAGCCTCCAGCTGAAGTTCGCAAGGGAGGCTTACGTAAGACTGGCCTTTTAAGGTTTCTACAAGCACGCCATAACGAATAATCTGATTGAGGAGTTGCGTCTAGGTCTCCCAAATAGGTTTTCAGGGATGCTACTCTTAGGGATTCCAGCATGTTTCTTAGCCGGTTCGTGCATTCTTTAAGTCTGCTTTTGAGTTGAGGAGATCTCTGTGATTGCCATTCTCTACGAATTTTTCTTTTTTCAGCCAATAGCCGTTCGATATCTGCAGAATAAATTTGATTGTATCTAGCTAATTGTCGGGTTATTGTTGAATGTTGGGCAGCTGATTTGAGGTTTTGGCCAATATCAATAAGACTGCGCTCTACGTCTTCAGGTGTTTTTAGCGGGATGTTTTCCGAACAATGAGTACTAAGATACTTTCTATATTTCAACCAATTAATGCTTGTGATAGTCATTGGTGATATGATGTTTTGTTTGTCCCATATATAGACGATAGTGGGTGAATGATCTGAGGATAATTCAAGTGACGCTTCAGCTTTAATCGTTTCTCTCGGAATACCCTTAATCACGCCAAAATCGATAACATCAGGTATTTTTTGTCGATCAGTTGGCCAATAGGTGGGTTGTCCACTCCATATCACATTCAGATGCATTTTTGAAATTGTGTCAAACAAAACACGACCTTTTGGAGTTAATAGGCGTGATCCCCAAAATGTATGTTTAGCGTTGTAGTCGCCTGATGCTATGAAACAGGGACCTAGTGATTTGAAGAAATCGCTGTATTGATTCTCTGATATTTGAAACCTAGGAGGTGAATAAATCGAAGAAATTACAAAGTTTTGATGAAATTCTTCAATGCAGATGTTTGTTGCTTGTAGGTAATCTTCACAAAAATCACACTGTAAATAATGTTTGATTCGAGCCTTTATTAGTATTGCTGAACCACCACATGCTCTGCCACGGGTGTCTTTGGTGTCATAAGATATGTCAGAAGATATAGCCATTTATTTTAAAAAAAGCTATTTGCTGTTAAGTGAGTCTCTGAAACCAGCATGACATCAATTTGTTCCTTCTTAAGGAAGTACTCGAGTTCATTTTTGTGTTGGCGCAAGCCGTTTGCGTTCCAGAAACAAAAATAAAAATAAAATGAAACGCTATCATCAACATAGCAAACGACGAGCAAAACAAACACAACAAACTGAAATCTTGAGGTAAGTCTTAGTTCTTTAGTTATTAGCAGTAGTATTATTTTAATATTTCTTGCTGCGTAGATAAGAGTTCCCATGTTCTACCAGTAACCCAGAAAAACGAAAATCACTTCCAGAAATATTTAAACTTTCACAGTAACATTTCATATCCGCCTTGACTCGCTCTAGTTCACTCATAGAGAGAAGTTATTACTCCATGTGACTAACAACCCCTAGCTCCCCAGAGTTAACATGGGGTTGCACCAATGGAATAATAACAGTTACAAATGTAACTAAAAAAAGAACGCATGCTTGAGACGGCAACATAATGAAAGTTTACTGCGAACAACAATTCTACTGGCAGACGATTTTCAAATTTCAAGTAAAAGCTAGCAAAGATTATGGAATGAATATAAAATATTAGTTACGCAGACCTTTTTAATTATTATTCAAAATGTAGAGATAGATATGAGTTAAAAAAATATTATTACTTAGTTAATAAAATTAATTTTTAGCTCAGGTGGCGTATTCGCAGGTTTTTGATTATATTCGCGACGGTTTAATAAAAATAAAATTATTGTTTTAGGTCCTTACCATAAAAGACACCTAAAGATTTGCCTTTCAAGTCCTCAACCTCGTATAGGCTATTACCGACAGGTTTAACAATTCGGCATTTTACAAATTTACGGGCAAGTTTTGCATTAAATCCGGTTTTAAAATCGCTCTGTTGGAAGTTGTGACGGTAAACTTCTTGTCCTGGGGCAAACTTGATCGTTCGGCACCGCGTGTTATACGATTTTTCGTTACGTAAATACGCTTTATGCAATGAGTCCCTTATTTTCTCACGTATCAAAGAAAGTTTTACAGGTTTTTCACAAATGTTTAGCTCAGGATCTTCTAATCTTTTAAGTTTTCTGGCTAATTTATATAAGCTAACATGCCCTATCATATTCATGCCAAAAAGAGCAAAATAAGGGGTAACACCTATCGAGGTTTGAACCGAAGATCTTAGCGAAAACTCAATTTCGGACAGATGCTTGTCCCAGTCAGAATGGTCGTCTTGTATATACGATCTCACTGCGGCCAAAATGGACTGGTTTACACGCTCGGACACGTTGGCCTGTGGTGAATAAACAGTAGTTCGAATGTGCTTCACGCTAAAATTCTTCTCTAAGTCTGAAAATTCTTTAATTATAAATTGTTTCCCGTTGTCGGATACGATTGTTTCAGTCGTACCGAACTTATGAAAAACTTCAGCTACTAAAAATTTTATTACGCTTTTAGTGTTTGCTCTTGGTAAAGCTTTAAGCAGGACGAATTTTGTTAGGTGGTCTAAAACGATAAAGATAAAGCAATTGCCGTTTTTAGAACGCGGGTAAGGACCGAGAAAGTCAACAAAAATTCGTTGAAATGGTCTTTCGCTTATTACCTCCGCTCCCATAGGTGGCCTAAGCGTTACATTCGCAGGTTTCGACTCCTTGCACACCTGACAGTTAGCCACTAAATCTCGCACTTGAGTGCTCTGGTTTGGCCAGTAAAAATATTCCCTACTCTGCGCAAAGTCTTCCCGATACCTCCATGAGAAGCCTGCGGTGAGTTGTGGGATTTTTCTATTATGGTCTTGGTCAACTCTAGAGGAACCCATAGTTTCCAGGCAAAATCCTCATTTAAGACCACACCATCATAAGGCTGAACTCTCTTGTATACAAGGCCGTCTACTACCTTCAAATCAGGTAATTGCTCAGAATTTGCTTCTATAGTGGAAATAAGTTCTAAGTAACTACCTGCCTCAAACGCGTCAGAATCCAGATCAATCAAGCCATTCACGTCTGCCGCTATTTCCTCCATCTCGTAGCGCGATAGGGTGTCGGGTACTACATTTTGCTTCCCCTGCCTATGTTCTACAGGAAAGTCATAAGCTTGGAGGTGCAGACTCCACCTAGCTAGGGAACCGCTCAAATCCGTATGAGACATGAGCCATTTAAGGCTGCTGTGATCTGTAATTACTGAAAAAGGCATAAGTTCTATGTAGGGCCTAAACTTTTTAATCGCCAGGACCACTGCTAGACATTCACGCTCAGTTACTGAATAATTTTTTTGCGCCGGCGTCAGCTTGTGGGAAAAGTAGGCAATCGGGTGTTCTCCATCAGATTCATCCTTCTGGAAAAGCACCGCCCCAATACCTACATCTGACGCGTCACACTGTACGTAAAAGTGCCTAGAGAAGTCAGGGTGACTAAGCAGTGGACTCGAAGTCAGAGCTTTCTTGAGCTGATCAAACGCGACCTTAGCTTGATCGGAAAACTTGAATGGCTTACCCTTCTTCAGCGTTTCAAAGATTGAAGCCGCAATGGTGGCATAGTCTGGTATAAATTTTCTATACCAGCCTGTTGCCCCCATGAAGCTCCGCACCTGTCTTGCTGTCTTAGGATAAGCAAAACGAGTGATCGTTTACACCTTGGCCGGATCAGGTTTTATTTTGCCACCTCCTACTATATAACCCAGATACCTTAACTCCTTGAAACAGAATTTCGATTTTGCCACATTGATGGTCAGACCTGCTTGCGTTAATCTATCGGCTACCCGTTTCAATAACTGCACATGTGTTTCAAAATCTGGCGATACAATCAAAAGATCATCTAGATAGACGAAAACTCTATCACGAAGAGCCGCGGGGATCACTTTATCCATCAGAGGGCATAACCTCTGGGCTGCGTTGCACAACCCAAAAGGCATGACCGTAAAATGGTAAAGTGGCCGTGGTACCGTGAATGCAGTTTTCTCCCTACTAGAATGGTCTAGTGGTATCTGCCAGAAAGCGTCTTTTAAATCGACACTGGGTATGTAAATTGTATCTCCCAATCGACTAAGCAAACCCTCAATGTGCGGCAGAGGATAGGCATCCTGATCGTCAACGCATTAAGCTTACGGGCGTTCAGGCATAACCGGTTCTTCTCACCCCTTCTAACCAAAGTAACCGGATGACTCCACGGACTCTCGCTAAGCTAAATTACGCCAAGATCAAGCATTCTATCTAACTCTGCGAACATAAGCTTTCGCACAGCCGGGGAGACGGGGTAATGACGGTCCTTAACCGGAGCTGAGTCACGGGTATCGATAGAATGTATTTCTAAATGCGTCTTACCTAGACCCTTTTTGTGTAACAGGGGAACATCGATATGGCTAAATCCAATTTCTGGCGCTGTTCAGGCGTCAAGGTATGAGTCACGACATCTGGGCTATTATCTGTCCCAAGAATAGCTCGCGAATAAGAGTAGGCACTAAATAAAACGTTATAACCTGCATTACTTACCCAAAGCTAACTTCTGCCCGTACGCGACCCACTACATGGTGCACTGTGCCGTCAGCTGTCTTGATAATTGTAGAGAAATTGTGGATTTTAAGCCCCGCCTTTTATACAAAATCAAGACAGTTACGGCCCAGGCACGTGACAGTAGCCCCGCTGTCTCGCAGACCTTGGATCTCGTGGCCACCTAGGTTAATACGAGTATAGAGACGGGAGTCTTTACCCTCGTATAGCGAAGCCGACGAAATTTCATGCCGAATACGTTTTCGAATTTTGTACCGCTCGCGGGCTTTTCTAATATTTGTCGATACGCTACCTAAAATCCGTTGCCTAGCCTCCTTGTATTCTTTTAAACGAATATGCAGAGGCTTAAGCTCTCTAAGACGAGGTTCGAAACTTACTGTAGAAGCTAACCTATCACTATTTATTAAAACTTTGACTTTACTACCCTCAGACTCAATTTGTTGCAATGAAACTGGGTTTAGACATCGGTCGACCGAGCCTCCCCAGTTCGAGACGGGTTTCGGGACCGGTTTCCCTGACACTTGGGACATTTTGGTGTCCATTGTTCCTACCACAACGGAAACAAAACTGCCGAGTTAAAGGCTCTGGACAGTCTACGAAGCTATGACCAACTATCTTACAATTCCAGCAAGTGTATCAACTTTATTACAGCGTGGTAAAATTCATCAAAAGGCTCCTGCGGCAACTGACGGCGACTTAAAATTTGCATTTGAACTTGGTATTCTTTTGCATACTGGCGATACTGGGCTAGAAGAGCCTTTTCCAACTCCTCCCAGGTACTTATGTTTACTATCTTTTGATAGTCCCAGTACCAGTCTAAAGCTGGGCCATCTAGTAGCAAATGAAATGATCGCAAAATCTCGTTATCGGCACAGTTATAGTCTCTTCTCAGAGCTCCAACGCTAGTGCCATCAAATTTAACTCCCCATTTGGCTAATTTAAACTTGTCAAGAGACTCTGGCTGACTTGGCATCGACATGGGCCTGTGATAATTCGGCTGTCGATCTAGGGGCTGATAAAAAGCTTCTGCAGACCAAGCATGCTGTGGATACCCGGCCAGAGATTTATGTGATGGCTGGTAATTTTGATGTTGTGGCACATTTTGCTGAGGTAATTGGTTTACCAGTGGCCATACTGGCTGCTGATAAGTCTGTTGATTATATGGCAGCGGATGTTGTTTTTCCAAGACGTACTGCTGCTGCTGATATGGTGTTTGTGGTTGTGGTGGAGGTACCAGCGACGCTGCTGCCCTCGATGGTAGTCTTCGCGGCCGCAGGCCAGGCTCGACATAATGTGGAGCTGGAATTAACGGTGGTGGTTGCGCACATGCCTGCTGAATCTGCATAGAGGCATTTTGTGGTTGATTACACCCAGTCGCAACAGAAGGCCGGAAACCAACTGGCGGCTGGGTAAACGTCGACTGCACTTGAGCAGGCGTAGATTGAATTCTCTCAACGCTAGGGGCGGCACCAGATGTTTGTGCTGGCGGCGCATTGTTTGCTGCCTGTGATAATAAAACCTGCTTGATATCAGCCAGGGCTTTCTCAATTTTGCTATCAACCTCACTCATAAAGTTAACTTGGCATAAACCAACAGATGCCTCAACAATTTGTTGAATACTGTTTGCGTTGAGCGGCCTTTCGGTGGCTGAATTATTGGTTGTAGCTCCTCGTAACTCCTGTTGAATATTTTGAGCGGTGACGCTACTAAAAGTCGGCGAGATAATCGTCTGTTCTGCATTTTCAGAACTTATAGAAAGATCATGCGATGATGTTGACATAATTGGGTCATTTCCAGTCGAAAAAGTTTGTACGCTGGTGGTAGTAAACACTAGATTTACTATAGACGATACCGTAGTAGTGGTAGCAGTATTCGTACTACAAGTCGCACTTGCTGTAGATGTTGGCATATTGTTGGGCTCTAACATTAGTCTACTAGTACGGCAAGTTAAAACCATTAAGAAAAAGTATATATAAAAAAGGAAAATAAAAATAATAAAAAAAATAAAAATAAATATATAACCAACTAAATTGGGTTTCCTCTCACAGGACTCAAAATTGGTGAAAAAAGCAATAAAAAAAACAAAACTTATATGCAAATATGTACCTATCCACTTGTGGTGAAAGGTATAATAAGCAAATATAAAAAGGTAAAAACAAATAGAATTCCTTACAAAACGCCAAAAAGCTAAAGGAAAAAAATAAAATAAAAGCAAAATAAAATAAAAATCCTAAAAAAAAGGTTTTTGTATAAAAAAATCCTCACGAATCAAATACTATCGTAATAAGCGGTATATTTCGGTGAAAAATTCGAAGTAAAAAGGGTAAAGGTATATATCTGAGATTAACTTTGTGTTTGCATTATTAAAAAAATCATAAATATTTTCAGGAGCTGAACAAAAGCAAATAAAAATTGGAGAGTTTAGAGAAATAGTTGTAACAACCAACACCAAAGATAATTTTGCTGCAGCTGAAAGATTAGGAAGAAGAAATCCATTATTTTTCAGGACTAGCGAAAACTATAACTGGCACCTAAATTTTTTTTTCCTCAGACTAACACGGGAAAATGTGAGTATTAATTTAAAATTCAACTATTTCTTGGGCTATTGTATATTTAAGGAACAACACAAAATGGTATCTCCATCCTTTCCTCTCAACTTGAGCAATTAAAAACCATACTAAATTTGTACTTAATTATATTTAAGACTCAAGTTGACAGCAAAAGACTAAGATATTAGAATCTGTAAATCCTCATGAACCTAACGCTCACACCATATGTCGCAACGCGAAACCAGATACTACGTCTTAGCCATCGGCACTTACATATGTGCGAGAGACAGGTAACATGATGACTTATCAGATTCACTTGATTTAAATAAAAGAAAATATTAAATTAAACCTCATCTCTTGTTGAGCCGCGTAGCTACAAGTTAGGACTCTTATGAACTACCTAACTGGACATACGTTTCCCAACAAAAGCAAAATAAAAAAACTGAAAAATCTAAGCTAATTCTGTCTACCAGGACTTGCTTCGGGCCCCACGTTGGGCGCCATTTTTGCAGCAGCTGCTGTGAAAAAAAGGAAATACTAAAACTTTCTCGGGTTACCAGACTGTTGGCCGCGCTGGTACGCTGGCGTAAGCACCGGCTAGGGATCGCCGTCTTGGGGTGGTTCTTTCCAACTAGCCTAGCTAATTCAACAGCTACAAAAAAACCATACCTTCTCCTTTTTACCCCTACTTACCGCTTATAAGACTTTTAGGCCATCATGATTAAAAACACTGCTAAAAATTTCATTTAAACGTTACAAAATTTTTAATTTTTATTGTTTGGAATTCATAAAACGTAAATAAATTTCATTTATATTAAACAATAATATTAACAAAATATTTAAATCAATTATTTAATTCAATTTAAAATTTAAATGTAAACGCATATTGGCCTTATATTGAAAATTCGATTCGGAAAATTACTAAATTTACAAAATTTTATAAAATTAGTAAAAAACTCTAACTATTTATTTCCTTCCACAGGCTTGATGTATTAAAAATCTGCGGCAGCTATTGGTGCAGGAACTACCGTCCGTCCGTCACGTGTCCTACGTCCGAATTCTTGTGATGGGTGAAGTTAACACTTAAAAAAAAGTATATATATATATATATATTTCACCTTTGCCTATCGATTTCTTTTCTAGATTAAGGTAAACACTTTCGTGGCTAAATTGCTCACGCCCGCGAAACGAACCCTAGGTTTGAGCTCACCCCTATTAGCGCACTCTTGCCCTAAAATGTATCAAGAGGATTGGAATTTTCTGGACGGTAAGTATTTTCCCTAAAATTTTAAAGGCTAAAGTTAATATATATAAATTTTGGTTTAGCAGTTCGTAAATCGTTCGTCGTCTGGTTCGATGGTCGAATTGTTGTTACCTGACACCCCAGGAGTTGTGGTGTCTCTGCTCCTGCTGATGGTGAATCCCTCGTTGGAAGCGACGGCGATGAAAGTGTTGCACAATAATTTAATTACCTTTTTTTTATTATTTATATATTGCTTGTAGATTTGGCAATTACTTTTACAATTATTTTAGTTTTAGGAGTTAATTTCATAAATCTTTTAGTTTTAGCTTTAAGTTTTTAGTTAAATTAATATTTTAGTTTTAGCTTTTAGTGTTTTATTAGTATTGACTCTTGCTTTTAGTTCTATAACTCTTTTTGATGGTAGTTTTTCTTAGTTTTAATAATCTTTTAGCTTTAAGTTTTTAGTTTAATTAATATGTTAGCTTTTAGTTTTATTATTAAATCTTTTGCTTTTAAACTTAATATTTTTTTCTTCTATTTCTTTTAATAGGAACTTCATTTCGATACAATAAAATTATTTATTCACCAAAAACTTATACTGGTATCTTTGTTTATTACGGGTATTCCCACAAATAAAAACTTTTAACTTGGTTTTATTTTGTTTTCTTCGGATCACCACTTGTCGCTTCGTAAGTATATCAGGAAAAGATCTAGATATTTCGCCATTTGCGTCCAAGAAACCTTCTAGAAGCCGCAATATGTCCTCCATCTACCGTTCCCTATAATTTTTGTTTTTAATTTTATTTCGTGCATGCCGCTGCATGCACAATAATCTATCTGTCCTATTCTTTAATTTCATGTACATGTTACAGCCTGTTATTTCACGGTGTTACCATTCATTATGTGTACTGCCTTATCTCTACACCGTGTGCACACGACAAACAACATATATAAAGTGGTAAAATATTAAAGTAAAAATGTTAAAACAAGAGGGAAGCTTTAGGTGGTGGTAGTCTTCGTTCTCACCAACTGACGATTGATGTTTGAATACAGTTTTCTCGTATTCCTTTATCTGAGTTTGGTTGATTAAATAGATTATGCTTACAACTAAACACTACCCAAAGTAGATAGATACGAAAAGTGCTGATGACGGACGTAGCTGTCTAGAAAATGTGCATTTCCCACCAAATTTGTACTGAAAACGCCAGAAACCGCAAAATTTTTTATCTAGCGGTAATTAAAGTGAAAAAATAGCTAAAAATATAAAAATTGCATTTAAATTCCAGTATGTTAAATTTATTAAAATTTTAAAGACATTTCTGTTCAGTAGGTTATGCCATTTAAATTTACACGCGTAGTAACTAATACCTTTTACTGAAGTGACACAAATACAAACCGCAAACTAAAAGGCAAGAACACATCTTACTTGCCTACCGGGGCATATCCAGATAAAGTTGTGATTTTGTTTACATCTCATCCTAGTGAAGTAAATAGTCACATATATTTAAAAAAATTATTTTTGTGCTGTTACTTGCGTTATTCGATACAATTTACCAAAATACAAAATACCACATAGTCAGCGTAACAATCGATTTATTGTGAATAACTTATATCCTATTTTAACTTTAAAAACGGCACTAAAAGTGCTATTGCTGAGAAGTCGTGGTTCTCGTATAAAAGATGTAAGAAACACAAATTCATGAAAATAATTTTCAACTATCTCTATGTACAAAAAAAGTTTTTGCTCCTCCCAGAAGTTTACTTTGTTAAAATGCATTGGATATTTGACAAAAATTGTATTTCTTAAAATAAATTTAAAAATCGCTGAATTTCCCGCTAACCGCTAAGACGCCATTTTGAAGACGATTACAATTGCAAAAACGCAAGATTTAGCTGCAAAATCTCCAAATTGGCAACAGTGGCTATTAGTATTCGGTTGGGTTGTTATTTTTTACCAATGTTGGAATTTGGTACAATCGATAAATCAGTGGTACACTTCATGATTTTTGGTACAATTTCATATAAAATTTATTTAATAATCTCTTTATTTAATCAATATTTTGTTGTACTTTTTCTTACAATAATAAACATTTCTAGTTTCTCAATTGCAACATTCTTGATTTATGTTCCGGATTTTCACTATTTTGTTTGATAAACTTTGATAGATAATTTAGTTTGCAAGAGCATTAGAAAGGTTTTGCATCGCCTCAATTAGTTTCCGGCAGCATTCGCCTGATATATTTTTCTATTTTCTGTAGTGAGAAGTCGTAAGGTCTTTTTTTGGTAATTAGACGACTCTTTAGTTATTCTTAAATTTAACTCCAGTAATACTCTATCGGATTAATATCCAGTTACTTTGGTGCAGTTTCAAGCACTTGCTGGAAGCAAGTTCATAAGGAAGCCTTTTGCTTGTGAAATAGTTAAGTATTGTGGCAAAATAATTGTTAGTAAATTAGCAACACAAACACAGAAATTTAAGGAATCAAGGTCAAATATCATTACTTTAAAATACCCTAATATAAAGTTTACTAAATGCCAAATTTTGGTAAAAATGATGCTCATTTGGTACAATTTCATCATTAGGGCCGTACAATTTAAACGATGTAAGATCCAATAACAAAATACACAAACTAATGTTTAGTAATGTTTAGTAATTTTCTAACACTGATTAAAACTCTATCGGCGTTTTCTTTTCTGAAAAAAAAAAAATACTGCCTTATTAATAGGTAATACATTTAGGGATCACCCAGCCCTTGCAAAATGTGAACTTTTTATGATTCCAAAGAACACAAAAACAAACCGATTTTACATTTAGCGTTTATCTCTATAGCCTAGTACTCTGTTCGAATTTGTGGAAAATGTTGAGCAACATCTATTATTTCACAACGAAAATTTGCATTTAAAATGTGGTGTCTATCTCGCGATTTGGAAGAATTTTACGTTGGTATTGCTTTTAAATGTACAACATTGTTTTACAAAATGTTCCACAAAAAAATTTTCCAAAAAATTCCACATGAAATAATGCTCATTTGCTTTATTTCACAGCTTTGGTAAGAACGATTTTAATGTTTTTCCACAGTAAAAACAGAGTACTACTCCTGCAACATTTTTTCTTGACTATTTCGTACAAATTTTTTATGTACATATGTAGTTTGACAGCATTCCGCTTGAAAAACTGAACAGACTACCAGGCTTAAGTATTTGTAAATGCTGTATACAATTTTTGCTATTCTAACACTTTTTCATTGATAAATGATAACTGTTTTGCAGGCATAAAGTTGGAATGAGTTCCATGACATAAATAAAGTTATAACACGTCCACCTATACGTACGAAATATAGGATTGCTTTCCCCTATCACTACAATAATAAGCTTCACTTCGTCCATCTTTCCTGGTAAGTTAATCTTTTACACTTTAAATATAAATCAAAATGTTTAAGTTTATCCCTTCCGTTCATTTAAATCGACAAAGTTATTTTAAACTACAACAAAGTTCTGGGTGGTGTTGTTAGTATTATTACCTATCTATCCATCAAGTCTTAAAAACCAGAGACCATAAATAACTGTTAATTTTATTTTAATATTCAATTGGTTACATAAAAAATAACTGTACAAATTTCGGTCCTGTAGTAACAATTATAAACAACAGCAAAGAAGTGGTCCTGCCATAACCATTATAAAAGATTTTTAGATTTTTCATAACCATTATAACCAATTTTTATATTTTTTCGTATTTTGGTAACTGTTAACCGCAGATACGTCCCTGGATTCTGCATTAAATATTATCTACAATAAACATTTGGTTTAGCCTTGAACTTCAATATTTGGCTCAACCTTGAAATTCTTTAAATTCTTTGCTTTAACATCTTGCTGTAAATCGCACACGCAAGCGTACATACTACATATTTGCAAATAGGCATACATACATACTCTCTACACAATCGTTCTTAATCTCTTATACAAGTAGTTCTAACAAAGAGATTTATGATTTAAAATAAATGTATGCATGTTTGTACATACATATTATTTGACTATTGCTTATTATTTCTCTTGAGAACTAATTGTGTTTGCATGTATGTATGTATGTATGTATGTATGTATGTATGTATGTATGTATGTATGTATGTATGTATGTATGTATGTATGTATGTATGTATGTATGTATGTATGTATGTATGTATGTATGTATGTATGTATGTATGTATGTATGGATGTACGTTTGCTTGTTTATTTCTTTTGTGGTTCTTTTTAATATTAAGAAATAATTTTTGTCATTCGACTTAAAAACTTTGAATAAATAACTTCATTCGGAAGTGAAAACTAATTGTGTTTTATTTGCTCTAGCTGGCAAAAAATACTGCAAGAAGAAAATTTACCGATGAACGAGCTGCCAACTTGGAGCTCTATGGCCGCATTTTTGGAACACAGGTGTCGTATGATAGAACATATTGAACACTCTTCTGCAAGTAAGGTATTAAATCGCAACAAAGTTAAGAGTCGTATTTGATGGCTCCGCAAAAACTACAAGCGGTTTATCACTCAACGAAGTACTGCATGCTGGTCCAACTATTCAACCAAAACTTTTTGACACTCTTTTGCGGTATCGGTTTTTCAAAGTAGCTCTAAGTGGTGACATTTGTAAAATTTACAGATGTGTACGACTTTCCTATGCAGACGACTACCTGCAATGTATACTATGGCGAAAAAATGAAGACCAGGAGATAAAATCGTACAAGTTAAATACGACATTTTCCATTGGCTGCAAAAATTGTTAAGCGTGACTTTTATGTAGACGATTTGATCTCTGGCGGTGACTCGGTTGAAGAGGTTGTGAAAATTAGGCAGCAAGTAAGAGCGTTGTTCGAAAGAGCAACTTTTTGATAAGAAAGTGGTGTTCAAATGTTCCGGCAGTTTTGGATGGCGTACCTACAGATCATGCAAGTCTGCCTCAATCATTGCATTCCTATTGGCTCCAATATATTTCAAAATTTGATTCCATTCACCATTTCTCGTTTCCACGCTACGTTTCAACGCCAACTTCAAAAATTCAAATCCATGCCTTTTGTGACGCCAGCCCAGCTGCTTATGGAGCATGTATATATGTACGCTCCTACCAAAATGATAGCGTAAAGTTGTCTTTGTTGTGGTCTAAGTCGAGAGTATCTCCTCTTAAAAGTTTAACCGTACCAAAACTTGAGCTTGCTGCAGCGTGTCTTCTAGCTGAACTTGTGAACGTAATTCTTAAGACTTTTGCGTTTAATTGTGAGGTGCACTGTTGGTCGGATTCCATGGATGTACATTCATGGCTTCGAGAGCAGCCGTCAAACTTTTCGTGTCAAATAGAGTTGCCCGCATACAAACACTCACTTGTAAAATGCGGGGCATCATGTTCCCACAAATTTAAACCCAGCAAACATTTTATCAAGAGGAACATCACCAGAAGAATTATTGAATTCTACCCTTTGGAGTAATGGGCCTACGTTCTTGTACAAGGAGGCGTCGATGTGGCCAGATAATGTAGAATTATTGGCTGAACATCCCGCGAGGCGCCATAATGTATTAGAGATGGTTTCGATAACAGACTTGTCGATGCAATGTAAGTATCACAATGCTTTTACTAAAATGCAACGAATATTTGCGTATGTTTTAATATATTTATATCCCACAATGAGAAGCCCAAGCTTAGCATTGACACCAAGTGACGTCAAAAATGAAACATACCTTTTAATAAGAAATATACAGCTAGTTCATTTTGCAGCAGAGTACAAGGCCCTAAGGGACAATCAAAAATTTTCATCGTCCTGCAAGCTTCAGTCACTTATGCCTATAACTGACTCCTTTGGTTTAATTAATGTAGGCGGTCGTCTCCAGCATTCAACCCTTTGAGGCCCAACATCCTATTATATTGCCAAAACATCATCCACTGACGTCGGCTCTGATAATGCATTTTCACAACAATTTTTCGATGTTTTAGAATGAAGCCAAAACTTTATCAACATGTGATGGGTAACCTGCCCACCGATCGGGTAACGCCCAATAAAGCCTTTCACACTACTGGAGTGAATTTTTGAGGTCCATTTTACTACAAATCTGAAGTGAGAAATCGGCCTCCTGTCAAATGCTATGTATGTATTTTTATATGTTTCTCATGATTCATGATTTATCGACACCATAATTTTTGTCTAACCTTCGTCGATTTGCCGCCATCAGAGGTAAACCCAAAACAATTTGGTCAGACAATGCGACGAATTTTGTAGGCGCTAAAAATGAGCAAACAGATTTGAAGCAAATGTTTTTAAGCGAGTCGCATCAAACATTACTACATCAGCAGTGTCTTGAAGACGGAATTGAGTGGAAGTTTGTTGATGTAGGATATTTGAACTCAGTATGGCTCGCATATTCTCGGGATCTGGTTTCAGTCTTTCTCCTCTTTAAATATAGCCCAAGTACTTCACCTCTTTACAACAGAATTTCGATTTGCTCACGTTAATTGTGAGACCTGCTTTCTCTAAACATTCCGCAACCTCTAACAAAGTATCCATATCCTCATCACCCAGACGACTCAGAAGACCTTCAATATAAGGAAGCGGATAGGCATCTTTAACGGTGAGTTCGTTGAGCCTACGCGCATCCAAACAAATTCTAACTTTTTCACCTTTTTGGACAAACGTCACTCTATTATTCCACGGACTCTCACTCTGCTCAATGACTCCCAAAGACAACATGATATCCAGTTCCCCTTACATCGTCTTCTGAACCGCGGGTGACACAGAGAGTTTTTATTTTCTTCTGCGTTACCAGTATTTAAATTGTGGATCTCAAGGGACGCTTTTCCAAGCCCATTACGAGTGAAACAAGACAACATATCCATGACATTTTCTAAACTCTGCTGTTGTTGACTGGTCAAAACATGGTATCGTGGGAATAAATCATCTGTTTCTTCAACCGTTACGCCTTGGTTGGATAAACCAGTATTTAAAATCTGATTAAATTGAACTTCCTCATAAAATGTATTCCTAAAAATATTTTTTGCTATAGCGACGACACTAAATAAAAATCAACTGCCTACTAAACTCCCATTAGCTGTACGAATTCGCGATCGATGAGGATAAACAACGAGCAAGGCCTTCTCCACGAAGTCCAAACAGTCCTGACCTAAATACGTAACTGTTGCTCCGCTGTCTAGCAATCCTTGAATCCGTTGGCCATTAATGTCTATGGTTGTGTATATCCTAAAGTCTGCTCCTTCAAAGATGCTGGGTTCTGCAATCTCAAACCTTAACTGCTTCCTTTTCTGATAGCGTTCTCGTGTTTTAATTATGTTACTGATGGTCTAAAAATCCTATCTCGAGCAGCAATATACTCTTTTTCTCGAACTTCTAGTGGCTTAAGCATGTTCCTCTTACTCTCAACTTCATTCTGATTTACTTTTACCAAAATCTGTACAGGTTTTGCATTTTACTTGGTTTCAGGCTTGGTTATTTGATTTTTGATGGGTGCTGGAGATGGTTTTAAAGTTAAAGCTGGGTTTTTGTGAATATAGGGCTGTCGAACGTGCCTCCGTCCCAATTCGCGACGCATTCCCGCTGCTGTTTCTCTGGCACACTGGACATCTAGGGGTAACGGTGTTTTCCAGTCCACATTTGTATAAAAAATAAAATCCGTTTTTCTTCTGTACAATCGATGAATACATGTCCTTCCGTTTTGCAGTTAAAACAAATGATCTTTTTCCCTGGGGCTATAGCATGTACTTCCTGCAAAACATCATCCTCCTCTATTTTGCAGTCCAGTTCATGTACCGACCTAATTGGTACTCATTGGTTATTCAGCAAATTTTGGCTCTTCGGCATTCTTTTGCAAAGTGCGCTAGATCGGTCACCTGGACTGAAAACAGCAGCTGAGCCATTGGTGGTCTCAAATTTCCTCTCATAATACTTACTAAATTCTTTTTTCCTATGGGACTTCTCAATTGATTTCTCAACTTAGTAACGCCATTATAAAAGTCTTCGATTGATTCCTGAGTCTGCTGACGATGGTCTAAAATCTTGCGCTGTATATCGAAATCACTATCGAATCTGTGAAATTGCGAAATCATTGCACCATTTCAATTTCTCCACCTGGTGACGTTAGTGAACCTTCTGTGGTCCCAGAACCACTCTCGAGCTGGTCTACTTATTAGATGATGTAAGGACTTCCATTCACATCCGTATTCTGCTTGCAATGTCTCTACTCTAAACACGAAGTCTTCTATGCTGGTAGTTGTACTGGTTCCATCAAAAGTAATTCCCCATTTATCTATACAGAGTCCTGTGTTTGCTGCAGTTTGACTACGAAAGCCCGGCGATTGATATGAATAGGAGACATCTAGCAGCTATGTCTGCACGACTGGGTATTTCTGAATTATAGTTGTCATTAGCTGGATTATTATGTGGATTAAAGTAATTGCTGGCTGGATGGAAATTGTCATTCACTGGTTGAAAGGGTCTAACCTGTAAATGACGAAAGTCATACCTAACGTTTGCTGGCGGTTGTGACAAGTCCGGGATTAAACCACTGCTACGAGGCTGTGAGATCTGTGGGCCTTGCGGTTGGGCTCTCTCGAGTAAACTCTGCTGAATCATTTTATGCATGAGGTTCAAAAGTCAGTCCTCAACTCGCAGATCCGAAAGCGTTAAATTTCTTGCCTCCCTTTGTAAATCTTTATGCTCATCTAAATGCTGGCGTGGTGGTCTTAATGGTTCATTCTCTTATTCCACGTGCACTAATACTACTGAAAACTTCCTCCGCTCGCTCCCAATTCCTCCAATCCGTTGTAGCTAGATTGGGTTCCTTAGGAATAGCTTCAGTGCTTATGGCTTATGGTTGTACTGGTAGTTGTCGTTGTCGCGACTAAATTTGCCTTACAAAAAAAACTAACTAAAACTTCTGAAAAATTCAAAACCAATGGACCGACTACTCCCCAAAAAGTTGCAATGGATTCGAGATATAAAAAAACAGCTAAAGTTAAAATAAATAATAATAATAAATAAAACGCGATAAAATTCGGAAAATTTAGTTGTTCAACTAAAATATCAACGCATTGACTATGTCTATTACTTACTTGACTGGTTAACCGACATGTTTGTATTATAAATGTTAAATTAAAAAAAAATTTCAAGAAAAAAGTTATTTAAGAAAACGTAAAATCAAGAAAAATTATATATTATATGGATTTTATTATATAGTTTAACAAAAATATTTCCAAAATATTCGTGTTCTATTAGTATATGGAAATATTTAAAAGATTTATTTATGTGCCAAACAAATAACAAACTAGATGGTGTGGTAAGAAAGAAACTGAGTGAAAAAAATCCGTGTGGAAGAAAAATAGATTATGCCCAAAAAATTGTGGTAAAATATTCCTCTGGGGTTGTGTTCTCTTTTGGACTTATCAATGTTTCTCCTCATCTTAAGTGTACACTGGCATTCGCCGCAATTGCAATATTTATTTGCAAAATTTGACTTGCGAAATCCACGTAATTTATTATTCAAGTAATTTTGAAAATGGCAAACGGATTGCGAATACTTCACGACCGTGACTGATTAACTTAAAAAGGCTTTAACGATTGAACCTATTCTTTCACACAGTGGTGGTCTAGTGACAAACGTAACTAGATTTCGTGCCCAACGTTGGGCGCTATTGTAACGTTTCAAAATTTCAACTTTCATTTACATTTTGCAATTTTCCCAACCTACATTACGCTCTTAACGATGGCACAATGCCAGTGTCTATGTAACACTAACTACTAATCTTCCATTCGACCCAGTTGTTCTGGGGAGGGACAATACACCGAGGGGAGGGACAATACACCGATTGTCTCTCTACCCCAAAATTGATAATTCACTCAATCTCTTACCTTGCCATTTGCTTAATGCACATACAAAGCTATATTTATTCTGTGATAAACACTTCACTGACTATTTTTGTATTTTCACTTATTTAAAAATTAGCTTACATTACATTCAATAATCCTACGATCGAACGACTGTACAATAAAGAAATCCTGCTCTTATTGTAATTTTCGTATAATGTAAATGTTATTTAATAATTTGGAATTTGTATGTTTTTAGTCTATGTGGAAACCAAAAGAAAACTAACTTTGATTGTTTAATACAATCCAAATTCTTTTGCTGTCAAGTTTGTTTTTAATGCGTTTCAAGTTGAATTGTAAATATTAAATTTTATTGGTTTATACAGTGCGCTTAATTTTTGTTTTCTAAAGTTTTATATTCTACTGCACAATTTTGGATTTTATATAAACTCCTGAAATTAAAAGACAGTTTGGCTAAGTGTATTTCTTTTCGGACATTTTACTTTGTATATTTTACCATTTGTTTTTTTATCACACTGTCTTTGAATTTTCAGTAATTCTATTTTGGAAATATTGGTAACAGTTTTGTACTTTACCCCCCGTCTCCATTAGACACTAACATGCGTTAACAAAAGTCAAACTTCATATGAAAAAAAAAAACAATATTTTTAATACTGTTTTTTGTTTATATGAAGTTTGCCTTTTTTTAAGACATGTTGATAGCAAATGAAGAGGGGGTTTAACATATATTTTTGGTCAAGGTATATTTATCTTACTATGTAGTGTCGTCCGCCCAGCTGATTTAGTACTTCGACAAAAGTTGTATGTGTTCAGAAATTTTATAGTGTAAAAGTGAGAAAGCAATAAAACACATACACGCCTTCTCAATTTTCTTCTATGTTTATTGACATTTCAAACTACAAAGCAACAACAAAATGCCATGTTGTTCTTGTATTGTTGTATTTGTTGTAGGGACGCCACTACCTAGTAAAATAAATATACCTTGTTTTTGGTTTTCTATTGAAACGAGTACATACTCAAGGTGATTGTAATCAAAAAAAATATATATTTACTTTTTTGAATTTGCGTATTTGCGCAAAACAACTTAAAGAAACTCTAAACTGAAAATGGAAAATGAGTTTTATATTTTACTGTTTAAAACAGAGCTATTGAGTGCTCCAAATCGATCGTGCTATTAGCACATGTGCAGCTTCTTATTTACTCATTATTTTCAGTTTTATTTCCAAGTAAATTTAAATATGCATAAATATAAACTTTATTTTAAAAGAAGCAATAGAGAACAAACTGAAAGACCTTTATGTCGTGTGCGACGTATTGCTCATCGTAAGAGTTGATTTTTAATGTACATTTTTCTTGAGATATTTTTTTCGTAATATTTTTGAGATATTTTTTTTTTGTCCTGCATCATTTGTTTGTTTTGTTAAATAAAACTTTTTATATAAAACCATGCAATAAAATACTTTTTAGTTATTTATTTTATTACACGGTATTGCCTTTTGCAAAAATGGATTTTGCATACTGTACTTTTTACGTGCTCAAATACTTTCAATTCAATGAAATGAAAAGGCCAACATTTTTCTTATCTTAAAAAATTTATTAATCCATAGATATAATAAAATAGTAACTTATTTCCGTCTGTCTGTCTGCTTTTCACCTGTGTTCTCATCTCGTTAAAACTACTGGATGGATTTTTACAAAATTTTGTGAGGAGGTACCTTAGTATCCTGTAACTTTTAACAATACGACAATCGCTATATTAGTCAAGAGCTTTTGTTGTTTGCAGTAGTGATCGCAAGATTTACTAATTACTTTTTAACGATAGTAGACAACACTATTTTTCTACCTACCCGAATTAGTATCATGTGGCATCTCTGCCAAAAAAAGCGAAAAGTGCAAAGATAAATAGAAAATAAAAGAAAAGATTATTATGAAATTGTGTTACTAAAGTCTGTATGAAGTTATTATTTAGACTTTTATAAACACATTTAAATAAATAAATAAAACAGCTATTTGCGTGCTGTATAGAGAGAATTAATTTAAGTTAAGAAAAATTTACAAAATGTTAATTTGTGGTAAATATGTACATGTTATGTAAATATGTACAATATGTATGTAAATTATGTATGTTTATATTATTTTAGCATTTTAACTATTAGAGTATGAAAACCAGTTGACTCATTTTGAATTGCATTTTCTAAACATTCAAAAGCCATTACAATGAAAAATAAAAACGTTATTGTCGACATTATAAACAACTTAAGAATGATGGCCGTTTATTTAACGACAATAGTTTTGTCAACGATAACAGCTGACTTCAAACAATAACGAGTATTGCTTAAAAGTGTTACTGTATAGCAAAATCGATAATTTTGTTGTTTAATTGTTTTAACGATTCAATATTCGTTAAAACAGGTAAGTGAATTGCAGTACTGATCCCAATATAGAGTACTTTTTTTCCGCAAAAAAATATCTTATTTCCAAGAGAAAGTGGAGAAAAAGCAGTGAAGAACGCAATTTCCGGTTTAAAGGTACTGATATTTTCGTTTTAAAACTAGTATTTTCAACACGGTTTTTATTCAACTCACCTTTTTGTTTTTGAAAATGGGATACTTTAAGAAACTACTACACAACAGATGGCGCAGGTAGAATAGAATTTGTATTTAATTAGTATTTTTATTTTGTGGTATTACATTGTTATTAAAATATTTTAAACACCTCTTATAGAGGTTTACAAAAAGTTTTTGAATTTTAGAATTTTTTATAAATTTTAGATTTTTATCCAGCGATGGGTACCTTTATATAAAGTAAATACATAAACCATAACTGAAGCACTATAAAAATAAGTCTTTCAATTAGCACTGCTAATTAAAAATAATTTATTAAACTAAAAGACGGTTGTCTTCTTAAAAATTAGAGAAGTTTGTTTTGGTCATAGACCTTTCGACTTGTGATTTTGGAAATTGTATTCAGTGAAGGCAGTGTTGAACACAGTTCGGAGGAAAAATTGAGTGGGCCAGAAGAAGGCTGGCTAAACAGGAAATCTTTAGTAAGCGAGGTCGGTGTTGTTTATACAACTGTTCAAATCACTGCACTCGGACGAAGGGCGGCTATGCAGGAAATCTTCAGTAAACGCAGACGGTGTTGGTCACAAACAATTTCCTCGTTACAGATGTAGAATAAAGAATACGAACATTTTGCACTTACCTCTTTGGATCCTTTGGGAAAATGTGTAATTTTTCCTGATGCATTTGTTATTCCTCAAAATTATAACAATTAAAATACTTAAGAAACTTTTTTTAAGTTGTTTAAACTTATATTTGTATAGTTTTCCACAGATTCTCAGGATTTTGTTTTTTGCAAAATACAATATCAAACAATTAGGTACATTTATGACTGAAATTTTCAACTATAACTTACCTTGAATACACTTGCTTTTTTGTTTTTTTGAAAACAGCAAATAAATATTAATAATTTATTTAAACTAATTAATTACATATAATGAAATTTTATAATCAACCTTAAGTTCGTTTTTATTCTCTCTAAGAAAGAATTAATTAAATTACAAATTAGGTGATAATATTAAAGAAAAATTGGGAAAATTTAATTTTTAGACACCAGCACGAGCGGAATGCACATTTTCTAGACAGCCACGTCCGTCATCAGCACTCTTGTATCTAATATACTTAGGGTAGTGTTTTAGTTGTAAGCATCATCAGCAATTTAACCAACCAAACCCATATAAAAGAATACGAGAAAACTTGTATTCAATTATCAATCGTCAGTTGGTGAGAACGAAGTCTACCACTACCTTAAGCTTCCCTCTTGTTGAATATTTTTACTTTTTAATATTTACCACCTTATATGTATGTTGTTGTTCCTTCAGCCAACCTTCGGTTAGCAATGAAAGTTACTTTTTGTTTATTTGTTTTACCCCAAACATTCGTTTTTAGTTAACACTAATCTATCTGGGTTTGGTTGGTTTGGGTAGATTAGATACAAGAGTGCTGATGACGGACGTGGCTGTCTAGAAAATGTGCATTCCGCTCGTGCTGGTGTCTAAAAATTAAATTTTCCCAATTTTTCTTTAATATTATTCTTTCTTAGAGAGAATAAAAACGAACTTAAGCTTGATTATAAAATTTCATTATATGTAATACATAAAAAGTTCGACTAATAATAATTAAAATTTTCAAAATTAAACTAATTAATTTAATTTAAAATTAAATAGTTTTCTTTCTATGTTGTTCTTACAATTTTAAAATACGTTTATTTTTCATGCGCCAGAAAGTAGAACAAAAGAGAAATCGCAAAACGGCACTAGTTTGAGAAAGAGACGGATATAAGTCGTATTTTTTGCCGTCCTGTTTCTTCACCGTGAAACCTCTTGGGTTCGCTTTGCAACAAACTTCGTTGTGTTCGGTTCCGAACATTATTCTTAAAGTATAGTTTGTGTATTTACTATTGGTATTCGCTTGGATTTTTATTTTAAACTGCTTAACATATGCACACAAAAAACACTTCAGAAGGCTAAAACATTATGTAGAACCACAACCACTACAATTGCACTGTTTTAGGACAAAAATGAGAACGCTGCGCAATGTTTCTTACTTACGTTAAAAAATCGTTATGTATTGTATTTGGGTTGTGTAAAAATACACAAACGCTAAAAAAAATATACACACATATATAGTTTCTGCGTGTTTGTACAATACACAAAACAATCACTGTTGCCAATTTGGAGATTTTGCAGATAAATCTAGCGTTTTTGCAATGCCAATCGTGGGGAAAATGGTCGCTTAGCGGTTAGCGGGAAATCTAGCGAATTTTAAATTGATTTTAAAAGATACAATTTTTGTCAAATATCTAATGCATTTGAACAAAGTAAACTTGATGGCTCGCGTTGAACTGGAACCTGGAGATATCAGATTGGAGAAGAACGAAACGCACCCCATTTATAATCTGAAATATTTGCTGCACCGCAAAATAAGTGTAGAGGAACCGCATATGATATCAGGACCCGTCCAGTGTCAAAATTGCCAAGAATATGGTCTAGGGCTAACTGCAAGTTTACTCCGGTTTACGTTGTGTGGCGAGCTACATTATTCTGCTCAATGCGTCAAAGCAAGGGCTAAAAAATGTAGCAATTGGGATGGAAATCACACTGCAAACTAAAGAGGCTGTCCAGTTTTTCTATGGTAAGGAAGTCGACTCAAAAATTAAATACTCCTTCGAAGCAACCACAATATCGAGCAACTGCTTATTATCCTCAGCCCAAACAACAACCCAACATATTTTATACGCAGATATGCTAAAAAAGAATCATATAATTCTACTTTAAAAATTACACCCAGAACCCACCAGGTAACTGTAATCGTCTCGAAGCAAGCATTGAGACATAAGTGCATTCTTTAAACAGTTTTATGACATCTATGAGCAGCATGATGCAAGAAATTGTATGCAATCTATGATGTTGCAGGCTGTATTTAACAAACCACGAATTGTTTAAAAATATGTTTCTGGAACGCAAATGGCATACGCCAACACAAAAATGAACTCGAATACTTCCCGAAGAACCACAAATTGATGTCATGATGGTTTTAGAGACTCATTTAACAACAAATAGCTTTTTTAAAATCAATGGCTACACATTATACGACACTAAAGCCCCCGTGGTAGAGCATGTGGTGTATCTTTTAAAAGCTCTGTGTGATTTTTGTGAGGACTACCATTTAGCAACAAATATCTGCATTGAAGAATATCATCAAAACTTCGTTATTTCTTCGATTTATTAACCTCCTAGATTTCAAATATCAGAGAGTCAATATAGCGACTTCTACAAATCACTAGGTCCCTGTTTCATAGCATCTGGTGATTACAACGCTAAACATACTTTTTGGGGATCAAGACTGATTACTCCAAAAGGTCGTGTTTTATTTGATACAATTTCAAAAATGCGTCTGAATGTGATATCGAGTGCACAACCCATCTAATCGGCAAAAAAATACCGGATGTTATTGATTTTGGCGTGATTAAGGGTATTCCGAGAGAAATGATTAAAGTTGAAGCGTCATTTGAATTATCCTCAGATCATTCACCCACTATTGTCTATATATGGAACCAGCAAAATATCGTGTCACCAACAACTAGCACAAGCATTAATTGGTTGAAATATAGAAAGTATCTCAGTACACACTGTTCCGAAAATATACCGCTAAGAACACCAGAAGACCTGGATCAGAGTCTAATTATTTTCATCAAATCCTTAAATCAGCTGCCCAACATGCAACAACCAGCTAGATATAATTTAGATATAATTATAATTTATATATAATTTATTCTGTAGATGTCGAGCGGCTCTTGGATGAAAAATGAAAAATTCGCAGAGACTGGCAATTACACACAACTCCTCAATTCAAATCTAGACTTAAAGATGGCTCGAAACGGCTAAGGCAGCTACTAGAATCTCGAAAGGTAGCATCTCTGGAAAATTACTTGGAAGACCTCGACGCCAACCTAACAGTTGGAAGCTGGTTAAAATGGAGTTTGTTCCTGCTAATGGGTAATAATACCGATTTGGCTGGGTTGAGAATAAGCTCGTTTGCCTTAGCCCATGTGCAGACAGCCTTTAGTTCCTCATTTTGTAACACATATCGTCAACAAGACCAATACGGCTAGATATGTACAATTGTACATCATCAGCATATGCATGAACATTAACAAAATTGACTACACTAAATATGTCATTTATATAAATGCTAAAAAGCAAAGGTCCTAAAACTGAGCCTTGTGGAACTCCAGAGGTTACATCTTTAAAGCCTGACTCCCTTGAACCAACAACTACCTTTTGTACTCGCTGAGATAAATAGTTGCTTATTAGGAACACTGCGCTGCGATCAAAGCCATAAAAGCATTCTAGTTTTCTGCAAAGATGTGAATGATCAACTCTGTCAAAGGCCTTTGAAAAATCCAACAAGCACATCAACGATAAATCACACATATCATACACTGGTCTTATATCATCGAGTACTTTTAGTACTGCGGTTGTACAACTATGGCTAGAACGAAACCCTGATTGTAGGGGAGACAGAAAACCATTCACTTTGAAGAAATCAATCATTTGACGTGATATAATTGTTTCAAATACTTTTCCAAGAACAGAAAGTGTACTTATGGGTCTGAAATCACTTGGGTCATTCGGGATATTTGTTTTTGCCACTGGTATAATTTTACCAATTTTCCACGCTTTTGGAAAAGTTGAAGTAGTAAAGCAATGATTAATAATATGGGTAATTGTTCCACCAACATACGGGAGAATTATTTTTAAAAAACGTATACATACACTGTCCTCACCAATGGCATAAGAAAGAATACTCACCACAGTTCTATAGACTTCATCATCCGATACAGTTGAAAACTGAAATTTGTTAGGGTCCATAAATGAAGGCTGAATATAAGAAAAATCTGGTATTTTAGATTGTTAACCGTAAAGAAATCATTTAGGGTGTCAGGATCTAAAAGACAATCCGAGTTTCCACGCGGGTTGATACCTAGCTGTTTAATATTTTTCCAGAGCTGCCTAGATGATAATGACGTGTTGAGCTTACGAGAGAAATACGCTTTCTTTGCTTCTCTAGTAACCAAATTAACACGATTTCTAGCTATCCTACAGTAATTGTTCCACCAACATACGGGAGAATTATTTTTAAAAAACGTATACATACACCGTCCTCACCAATGGCATTAGAAAGAATACTCACCACAGTTCTATAGACTTCATCATCCGATACAGTTGAAAACTGAAATTTGTTAGGGTCCATAAATGAAGGCTGAATATAAGAAAAATCTGGTATTTTAGATTGTTTACCGTAAAGAAATCATTTAGGGTGTCAGGATCTAAAAGACAATCCGAGTTTCCACGCGGGTTGAAACCTATCTTTTTAATATTTTTCCAGAGCTGCCTAGATAATAATGACGTGTTGAGCTTACGAGAGAAATACGCTTTCTTTGCTTCTTTAGTAACCAAATTAGCACGATTTCTAGCTATCCTATATAAGATTTTGTTTGAAGTAGAGGGGGTTTTTCTTCCATCTGTTATAAGCCTGATTGCGCTCCCGTATTGATTGATTAACGTCAGAATTAAACCACGGACAAGAACAGTTTTTGATGTAAAATCCACGTCGTGGTACATGTTTATTATGGATGTCTAAAATTGATGAAAGAAATACTATATATAATAACTTTCTATCTACAGTAGATTCATACCAGCAATCATTCAAATTACTGTTGAAAAGGTCAGAATACAACAAAGGATAATGGATTGATTTAAAGTCTCTATACATTATAAAACTATCCGACATAAAACATGATCCGACACAAAAGATATTTTATCAAATAGCAATAAATAACCATTATCCGATAACAAAAGCAAATTAAGTAGACTTGGGTTACAATTTGTTGAAAACCGTGTGGGCATTTGCTGATTAACAATCGACAGACCAACCGAACTTACATAATTTTGTAAATTTGCTTTGTGATCATCATCACATAGCAAATTAACGTTAAAATCTCCACAAGTCACATAGAAATTATAACCTATTACATAATTGTTAAATTCAATAAAAAAAAGCCTTAAGGTCATACATTTTATTGGGATTATACACGCATGATATTAAAACTTTAGTAACGTTGTCAAAAATTTCAACAATCAAAAATTCAATTCAGCAATAAATTGCTACACCACCGCCTTTCGTGTAACATATATTGTTATTATAAAGAGTATATCTTACAAAAAAAAAACTAACTTAAACTTCTCCCAAAAATACTCCCCAAAAAGTTGCAATGGATTCGAGATATAAAAAAACAGCTAAAGTTAAAATAAATAATAATAATAAATAAAACGCAATAAAATTCGGAAAATTCAGTTGTTCAACTAAAATATCAACGCATTGACTATGTCTATTACTTACTTGACTGGTTAACCGACATGTTTGTATTATAAATGTTAAATTAAAACAAAATTCAAGAAAAAAGTTATTTAAGAAAACGTAAAATAAAGAAAAATTATATATTATATGGATTTTATTATATAGTTTAACAAAAATATTTCCAAAATATTCGTGTTCTATTAGTATATGGAAATATTTAAAAATTTATTTATGTGCCAAACAAATATCAAACTAGATGGTGTGGTAAGAAAGAAACTGAGTGAAAAACAAAAATCCGTGTGGAAGAAAAGTAGTTTATGCCCAAAAAATGGTGGTAAAATATTCCTCTGAAACTATGGGTTGTGTTCTGTTTTGGACTTATCAATGTTTCTCCTCATCTTAAGGGTACACTGGGATTCGCCGCAATTGCAATATTTGCAAGACTTGCGAAAACCACGTAATTTATTATTTAAGTAATTTTGAAAATGGCAAACGGATTGCAATACTTCACGACCGTGACTGATTAACTTAAAAAGACTTTAACTATTGAACCTATTCTTTCACACAGTGGTGGTCTAGTGACAAACGTAACTAGATTTCGTGCCCAACGTTGGGCGCTATTGTAACGTTTCAAAATTTCAACTTTCATTTACATTTTGCAATTTTCCCAACCTACATTACGCTCTTAACGATGGCACAATGCCAGTGTCTATGTAACACTAACTACTAATCTTCCATTCGACCCAGTTGTTCTGGGGAGGGACAATACACCGAGGGGAGGAACAATACACCGATTGTCTCTCTACCCCAAAATTGATAATTCACTCAATCTCTTACCTTGCCATTTGCTTAATGCACATACAAAGCTATATTTATTCTGTGATAAACACTTCACTGACTATTTTTGTATTTTCACTTATTTAAAAATTAGCTTACATTACATTCAATAATCCTACGATCGAACGACTGTACAATAAAGAAATCCTGCTCTTATTGTAATTTTCGTATAATGTAAATGTTATTTAATAATTTGGAATTTGTATGTTCTTAGTCTATGTGGAAACCAAAAGAAAACTAACTTTGATTGTTTAATACAATCCAAATTCTTTTGCTGTCAAGTTTGTTTTTAATACGTTTCAAGTTGAATTGTAAATATTAAATTTTATTGGTTTATACAGTGCGCTTAATTTTTGTTTTCTAAAGTTTTATATTCTACTGCACAATTTTGGATTTTATATAAACTCCTGAAATTAAAAGACAGTTTGGCTAAGTGTATTTCTTTTCGGACATTTTACTTTGTATATTTTACCATTTGTTTTTTTATCACACTGTCTTTGAATTTTCAGTAATTCTATTTTGGAAATATTGGTAACAGTTTTGTACTTTACCCCCCGTCTCCATTAGACACTAACATGCGTTAACAAAAGTCAAACTTCATATGAAAAAAAAAACAATATTTTTAATACTGTTTTTTGTTTATATGAAGTTTGCCTTTTTTTAAGACATGTTGATAGCAAATGAAGAGGGGGTTTAACATATATTTTTGGTCAAGGTATATTTATCTTACTATGTAGTGTCGTCCGCCCAGCTGATTTAGTACTTCGACAAAAGTTGTATGTGTTCAGAAATTTTATAGTGTAAAAGTGAGAAAGCAATAAAACACATACACGCCTTCTCAATTTTCTTCTATGTTTATTGACATTTCAAACTACAAAGCAACAACAAAATGCCATGTTGTTCTTGTATTGTTGTATTTGTTGTAGGGACGCCACTACCTAGTAAAATAAATATACCTTGTTTTTGGTTTTCTATTGAAACGAGTACATACTCAAGGTGATTGTAATCAAAAAAAATATATATTTACTTTTTTGAATTTGCGTATTTGCGCAAAACAACTTAAAGAAACTCTAAACTGAAAATGGAAAATGAGTTTTATATTTTACTGTTTAAAACAGAGCTATTGAGTGCTCCAAATCGATCGTGCTATTAGCACATGTGCAGCTTCTTATTTACTCATTATTTTCAGTTTTATTTCCAAGTAAATTTAAATATGCATAAATATAAACTTTATTTTAAAAGAAGCAATAGAGAACAAACTGAAAGACCTTTATGTCGTGTGCGACGTATTGCTCATCGTAAGAGTTGATTTTTAATGTACATTTTTCTTGAGATATTTTTTTCGTAATATTTTTGAGATATTTTTTTTTGTCCTGCATCATTTGTTTGTTTTGTTAAATAAAACTTTTTATATAAAACCATGCAATAAAATACTTTTTAGTTATTTATTTTATTACACGGTATTGCCTTTTGCAAAAATGGATTTTGCATACTGTACTTTTTACGTGCTCAAATACTTTCAATTCAATGAAATGAAAAGGCCAACATTTTTGTTATCTTAAAAAATTTATTAATCCATAGATATAATAAAATAGTAACTTATTTCCGTCTGTCTGTCTGCTTTTCACCTGTGTTCTCATCTCGTTAAAACTACTGGATGGATTTTTACAAAATTTTGTGAGAAGGTACCTTAGTATCCTGTAACTTTTAACTTTTAACAATACGACAATCGCTATATTAGTCAAGAGCTTTTGTTGTTTGCAGTAGTGATCGCAAGATTTACTAATTACTTTTTAACGATAGTAGACAACACTATTTTTCTACCTACCCGAATTAGTATCATGTGGCATCTCTGCCAAAAAAAGCGAAAAGTGCAAAGATAAATAGAAAATAAAAGAAAAGATTATTATGAAATTGTGTTACTAAAGTCTGTATGAAGTTATTATTTAGACTTTTATAAACACATTTAAATAAATAAATAAAACAGCTATTTGCGTGCTGTATAGAGAGAATTAATTTAAGTTAAGAAAAATTTACAAAATGTTAATTTGTGGTAAATATGTACATGTTATGTAAATATGTACAATATGTATGTAAATTATGTATGTTTATATTATTTTAGCATTTTAACTATTAGAGTATGAAAACCAGTTGACTCATTTTGAATTGCATTTTCTAAACATTCAAAAGCCATTACAATGAAAAATAAAAACGTTATTGTCGACATTATAAGCAACTTAAGAATGATGGCCGTTTATTTAACGACAATAGTTTTGTCAACGATAACAGCTGACTTCAAACAATAACGAGTATTGCTTAAAAGTGTTACTGTATAGCAAAATCGATAATTTTGTTGTTTAATTGTTTTAACGATTCAATATTCGTTAAAACAGGTAAGTGAATTGCAGTACTGATCCCAATATAGAGTACTTTTTTTCCGCAAAAAAATATCTTATTTCCAAGAGAAAGTGGAGAAAAAGCAGTGAAGAACGCAATTTCCGGTTTAAAGGTACTGATATTTTCGTTTTAAAACTAGTATTTTCAACACGGTTTTTATTCAACTCACCTTTTTGTTTTTGAAAATGGGATACTTTAAGAAACTACTACGCAACAGATGGCGCAGGTAGAATAGAATTTGTATTTAATTAGTATTTTTATTTTGTGGTATTACATTGTTATTAAAATATTTTAAACACCTCTTATAGAGGTTTACAATAAGTTTTTGAATTTTAGAATTTTTTATAAATTTTAGATTTTTATCCAGCGATGGGTACCTTTATATGAAGTAAATACATAAACCATAACTGAAGCACTATAAAAATAAGTCTTTCAATTAGCACTGCTAATTAAAAATAATTTATTAAACTAAAAGACGGTTGTCTTCTTAAAAATTATAGAAGTTTGTTTTGGTCATAGACCTTTCGACTTGTGATTTTGGAAATTGTATTCAGTGAAGGCAGTGTTGAACACAGTTCGGAGGAAAAATTGAGTGGGCCAGAAGAAGGCTGGCTAAACAGGAAATCTTTAGTAAGCGAGGTCGGTGTTGTTTATACAACTGTTCAAATCACTGCACTCGGACGAAGGGCGGCTATGCAGGAAATCTTCAGTAAACGCAGACGGTGTTGGTCACAAACAATTTCCTCGTTACAGATGTAGAATAAAGAATACGAACATTTTGCACTTACCTCTTTGGATCCTTTGGGAAAATGTGTAATTTTTCCTGATGCATTTGTTATTCCTCAAAATTATAACAATTAAAATACTTAAGAAACTTTTTTTAAGTTGTTTAAACTTATATTTGTATAGTTTTCCACAGATTCTCAGGATTTTGTTTTTTGCAAAATACAATATCAAACAATTAGGTACATTTATGACTGAAATTTTCAACTATAACTTACCTTGAATACACTTGCTTTTTGTTTTTTTGAAAACAGCAAATAAATATTAATAATTTATTTAAACTAATTAATTACATATAATGAAATTTTATAATCAACCTTAAGTTCGTTTTTATTCTCTCTAAGAAAGAATTAATTAAATTACAAATTAGGTGATAATATTAAAGAAAAATTGGGAAAATTTAATTTTTAGACACCAGCACGAGCGGAATGCACATTTTCTAGACAGCCACGTCCGTCATCAGCACTCTTGTATCTAATATACTTAGGGTAGTGTTTTAGTTGTAAGCATCATCAGCAATTTAACCAACCAAACCCATATAAAAGAATACGAGAAAACTTGTATTCAATTATCAATCGTCAGTTGGTGAGAACGAAGTCTACCACTACCTTAAGCTTCCCTCTTGTTGAATATTTTTACTTTTTAATATTTACCACCTTATATGTATGTTGTTGTTCCTTCAGCCAACCTTCGGTTAGCAATGAAAGTTACTTTTTGTTTATTTGTTTTACCCCAAACATTCGTTTTTAGTTAACACTAATCTATCTGGGTTTGGTTGGTTTGGGTAGATTAGATACAAGAGTGCTGATGACGGACGTGGCTGTGTAGAAAATGTGCATTCCGCTTGTGCTGGTGTCTAAAAATTAAATTTTCCCAATTTTTCTTTAATATTATCATCTAATTTGTAATTTAATTAATTCTTTCTTAGAGAAAATAAAAACGAACTTAAGCTTGATTATAAAATTTCATTATATGTAATACATAAAAAGTTCGACTAATAATAATTAAAATTTTCAAAATTAAACTAATTAATTTAATTTAAAATTAAATAGTTTTCTTTCTATGTTGTTCTTACAATTTTAAAATACGTTTATTTTTCATGCGCCAGAAAGTAGAACAAAAGAGAAATCGCAAAACGGCACTAGTTTGAGAAAGAGACGGATATAAGTCGTATTTTTTGCCGTCCTGTTTCTTCACCGTGAAACCTCTTGGGTTCGCTTTGCAACAAACTTCGTTGTGTTCGGTTCCGAACATTATTCTTAAAGTATAGTTTGTGTATTTACTATTGGTATTCGCTTGGATTTTTATTTTAAACTGCTTAACATATGCACACAAAAAACACTTCAGAAGGCTAAAACATTATGTAGAATCACAACCACTACAATTGCACTGTTTTAGGACAAAAATGAGAACGCTGCGCAATGTTTCTTACTTAGTCGCAATTTACATAGGACAGAAACAGGGCAGACATTTTTTGAATTCTCTTTTGCTCTTGCTTAAACAATTTACATTGGACATAAACAAGACAGACAGATTTTTGCACATTTTATTTTCTGTGTTATATTCTTTACATGTTTGTGTGTTTCAAAATCTGTGTGTTTAATATAAACTCATTAAAATGAGGCCGACTTGAGAAATATAAAGTGAAGCAACAAAGAAAAAAGCGAAAAGCAGAAAAGAGAAACGAAAAAATGTCCAGTACACTAGTCATGAAATACACACTCTACCTCTTCAACCCCTTGCCTACAAATCTCGTCTGTCTGCCCATTTTTCTGTCTAATGTAAATTGCGACTTACGTTAAAAAATCGTTATGTATTGTATTTGGGTTGTGTAAAAATACACAAACGCTAAAAAAAATATACACACATATATAGTTTCTGCGTGTTTGTACAATACACAAAACAATCACTGTTGCCAATTTGGAGATTTTGCAGATAAATCTAGCGTTTTTGCAATGCCAATCGTGGGGAAAATGGTCGCTTAGCGGTTAGCGGGAAATCTAGCGAATTTTAAATTGATTTTAAAAGATACAATTTTTGTCAAATATCTAATGCATTTGAACAAAGTAAACTTGATGGCTCGCGTTGAACTGGAACCTGGAGATATCAGATTGGAGAAGAACGAAACGCACCCCATTTATAATCTGAAATATTTGCTGCACCGCAAAATAAGTGTAGAGGAACCGCATATGATATCAGGACCCGTCCAGTGTCAAAATTGCCAAGAATATGGTCTAGGGCTAACTGCAAGTTTACTCCGGTTTACGTTGTGTGGCGAGCTACATTATTCTGCTCAATGCGTCAAAGCAAGGGCTAAAAAATGTAGCAATTGGGATGGAAATCACACTGCAAACTAAAGAGGCTGTCCAGTTTTTCTATGGTAAGGAAGTCGACTCAAAAATTAAATACTCCTTCGAAGCAACCACAATATCGAGCAACTGCTTATTATCCTCAGCCCAAACAACAACCCAACATATTTTATACGCAGATATGCTAAAAAAGAATCATATAATTCTACTTTAAAAATTACACCCAGAACCCACCAGGTAACTGTAATCGTCTCGAAGCAAGCATTGAGACATAAGTGCATTCTTTAAACAGTTTTATGACATCTATGAGCAGCATGATGCAAGAAATTGTATGCAATCTATGATGTTGCAGGCTGTATTTAACAAACCACGAATTGTTTAAAAATATGTTTCTGGAACGCAAATGGCATACGCCAACACAAAAATGAACTCGAATACTTCCCGAAGAACCACAAATTGATGTCATGATGGTTTTAGAGACTCATTTAACAACAAATAGCTTTTTTAAAATCAATGGCTACACATTATACGACACTAAAGCCCCCGTGGTAGAGCATGTGGTGTATCTTTTAAAGGCTCTGTGTGATTTTTGTGAGGACTACCATTTAGCAACAAATATCTGCATTGAAGAATATCATCAAAACTTCGTTATTTCTTCGATTTATTAACCTCCTAGATTTCAAATATCAGAGAGTCAATATAGCGACTTCTAAAAATCACTAGGTCCCTGTTTCATAGCATCTGGTGATTACAACGCTAAACATACTTTTTGGGGATCAAGACTGATTACTCCAAAAGGTCGTGTTTTATTTGATACAATTTCAAAAATGCGTCTGAATGTGATATCGAGTGCACAACCCATCTAATCGGCAAAAAAATACCGGATGTTATTGATTTTGGCGTGATTAAGGGTATTCCGAGAGAAATGATTAAAGTTGAAGCGTCATTTGAATTATCCTCAGATCATTCACCCACTATTGTCTATATATGGAACCAGCAAAATATCGTGTCACCAACAACTAGCACAAGCATTAATTGGTTGAAATATAGAAAGTATCTCAGTACACACTGTTCCGAAAATATACCGCTAAGAACACCAGAGTCTAATTATTTTCATCAAATCCTTAAATCAGCTGCCTAACATGCAACAACCAGCTAGATATAATTTAGATATAATTATAATTTATATATAATTTATTCTGTAGATGTCGAGCGGCTCTTGGATGAAAAATGAAAAATTCGCAGAGACTGGCAATTACACAGAACTCCTCAATTCAAATCTAGACTTAAAGATGGCTCGAAACGGCTAAGGCAGCTACTAGAATCTCGAAAAGTAGCATCTCTGGAAAATTACTTGGAAGACCTCGACGCCAACCTAACAGTTGGAAGCTGGTTAAAATGGAGTTTGTTCCTGCTAATGGGTAATAATACCGATTTGGCTGGGTTGAGAATAAGCTCGTTTGCCTTAGCCCATGTGCAGACAGCCTTTAGTTCCTCATTTTGTAACACATATCGTCAACAAGACCAATACGGCTAGATATGTACAATTGTACATCATCAGCATATGCATGAACATTAACAAAATTGACTACACTAAATATGTCATTTATATAAATGCTAAAAAGCAAAGGTCCTAAAACTGAGCCTTGTGGAACTCCAGAGGTTACATCTTTAAAGCCTGACTCCCTTGAACCAACAACTACCTTTTGTACTCGCTGAGATAAATAGTTGCTTATTAGGAACACTGCGCTGCGATCAAAGCCATAAAAGCATTCTAGTTTTCTGCAAAGATGTGAATGATCAACTCTGTCAAAGGCCTTTGAAAAATCCAACAAGCACATCAACGATAAATCACACATATCATACACTGGTCTTATATCATCGAGTACTTTTAGTACTGCGGTTGTACAACTATGGCTAGAACGAAACCCTGATTGTAGGGGAGACAGAAAACCATTCACTTTGAAGAAATCAATCATTTGACGTGATATAATTGTTTCAAATACTTTTCCAAGAACAGAAAGTGTACTTATGGGTCTGAAATCACTTGGGTCATTCGGGATATTTGTTT
Organism: Phasia obesa; assembly: GCA_949628195.1. NCBI lineage: Eukaryota > Metazoa > Arthropoda > Insecta > Diptera > Tachinidae > Phasia > Phasia obesa. Next base: position 140,882,099 of record OX451215.1, on the reverse strand, counting down.
TTGCCACTGGTATAATTTTACCAATTTTCCACGCTTTTGGAAAAGTTGAAGTAGTAAAGCAATGATTAATAATATGGGTAGTTGTTCCACCAACATACGGGAGAATTATTTTTAAAAAACGTATACATACACTGTCCTCACCAATGGCATTAGAAAGAATACTCACCACAGTTTTATAGACTTCATCATCCGATACAGTTGAAAACTGAAATTTGTTAGGGTCCATAAATGAAGGCTGAATATAAGAAAAATCTGGTATTTTAGATTGTTTACCGTAAAGAAATCATTTAGGGTGTCAGGATCTAAAAGACAATCCGAGTTTCCACGCGGGTTGAAACCTATCTTTTTAATATTTTTCCAGAGCTGCCTAGATAATAATGACGTGTTGAGCTTACGAGAGAAATACGCTTTCTTTGCTTCTTTAGTAACCAAATTAGCACGATTTCTAGCTATCCTATATAAGATTTTGTTTGAAGTAGAGGGGGTTTTTCTTCCATCTGTTATAAGCCTGATTGCGCTCCCGTATTGACTGATTAACGTCAGAATTAAACCACGGACAAGAACAGTTTTTGATGTAAAATCCACGTCTTGGTATATGTTTATTATGGATGTCTAAAATTGATGAAAGAAATACTATATATAATAACTTTCTATCTACAGTAGATTCATACCAGCAATCATTCAAATTACTGTTGAAAAGGTCAGAATACAACAAAGGATAATGGATTGATTTAAAGTCTCTATACATTATAAAACTATCCGACATAAAACATGATCCGACACAAAAGATATTTTATCAAATAGCAATAAATAACCATTATCCGATAACAAAAGCAAATTAAGTAGACTTGGGTTACAATTTGTTGAAAACCGTGTGGGCATTTGCTGATTAACAATCGACAGACCAACCGAACTTACATAATTTTGTAAATTTGCTTTGTGATCATCATCACATAGCAAATTAACGTTAAAATCTCCACAAGTCACATAGAAATTATAACCTATTACATAATTGTTAAATTCAATAAAAAAAAGCCTTAAGGTCATACATTTTATTGGGATTATACACGCATGATATTAAAACTTTAGTAACGTTGTCAAAAATTTCAACAATCAAAAATTCAATTCAGCAATAAATTGCTACACCACCGCCTTTCGTGTAACATATATTGTTATTATAAAGAGTATATCTTACAAAAAAAAAAACTAACTTAAACTTCTCCCAAAAATACTCCCCAAAAAGTTGCAATGGATTCGAGATATAAAAAAACAGCTAAAGTTAAAATAAATAATAATAATAAATAAAACGCAATAAAATTCGGAAAATTCAGTTGTTCAACTAAAATATCAACGCATTGACTATGTCTATTACTTACTTGACTGGTTAACCGACATGTTTGTATTATAAATGTTAAATTAAAACAAAATTCAAGAAAAAAGTTATTTAAGAAAACGTAAAATAAAGAAAAATTATATATTATATGGATTTTATTATATAGTTTAACAAAAATATTTCCAAAATATTCGTGTTCTATTAGTATATGGAAATATTTAAAAATTTATTTATGTGCCAAACAAATATCAAACTAGATGGTGTGGTAAGAAAGAAACTGAGTGAAAAACAAAAATCCGTGTGGAAGAAAAGTAGTTTATGCCCAAAAAATGGTGGTAAAATATTCCTCTGAAACTATGGGTTGTGTTCTGTTTTGGACTTATCAATGTTTCTCCTCATCTTAAGGGTACACTGGGATTCGCCGCAATTGCAATATTTATTTGCAATATTTGCAAGACTTGCGAAAACCACGTAATTTATTATTTAAGTAATTTTGAAAATGGCAAACGGATTGCAATACTTCACGACCGTGACTGATTAACTTAAAAAGACTTTAACGATTGAACCTATTCTTTCACACAGTGGTGGTCTAGTGACAAACGTAACTAGATTTCGTGCCCAACGTTGGGCGCTATTGTAACGTTTCAAAATTTCAACTTTCATTTACATTTTGCAATTTTCCCAACCTACATTACGCTCTTAACGATGGCACAATGCCAGTGTCTATGTAACACTAACTACTAATCTTCCATTCGACCCAGTTGTTCTGGGGAGGGACAATACACCGAGGGGAGGAACAATACACCGATTGTCTCTCTACCCCAAAATTGATAATTCACTCAATCTCTTACCTTGCCATTTGCTTAATGCACATACAAAGCTATATTTATTCTGTGATAAACACTTCACTGACTATTTTTGTATTTTCACTTATTTAAAAATTAGCTTACATTACATTCAATAATCCTACGATCGAACGACTGTACAATAAAGAAATCCTGCTCTTATTGTAATTTTCGTATAATGTAAATGTTATTTAATAATTTGGAATTTGTATGTTCTTAGTCTATGTGGAAACCAAAAGAAAACTAACTTTGATTGTTTAATACAATCCAAATTCTTTTGCTGTCAAGTTTGTTTTTAATGCGTTTCAAGTTGAATTGTAAATATTAAATTTTATTGGTTTATACAGTGCGCTTAATTTTTGTTTTCTAAAGTTTTATATTCTACTGCACAATTTTGGATTTTATATAAACTCCTGAAATTAAAAGACAGTTTGGCTAAGTGTATTTCTTTTCGGACATTTTACTTTGTATATTTTACGATTTGTTTTTTTATCACACTGTCTTTGAATTTTCAGTAATTCTATTTTGGAAATATTGGTAACAGTTTTGTACTTTACCCCCCGTCTCCATTAGACACTAACATGCGTTAACAAAAGTCAAACTTCATATGAAAAAAAAAAAACAATATTTTTAATACTGTTTTTTGTTTATATGAAGTTTGCCTTTTTTTAAGACATGTTGATAGCAAATGAAGAGGGGGTTTAACATATATTTTTGGTCAAGATATATTTATCTTACTATGTAGTGTCGTCCGCCCAGCTGATTTAGTACTTCGACAAAAGTTGTATGTGTTCAGAAATTTTATAGTGTAAAAGTGAGAAAGCAATAAAACACATACACGCCTTCTCAATTTTCTTCTATGTTTATTGACATTTCAAACTACAAAGCAACAACAAAATGCCATGTTGTTCTTGTATTGTTGTATTTGTTGTAGGGACGCCACTACCTAGTAAAATAAATATACCTTGTTTTTGGTTTTCTATTGAAACGAGTACATACTCAAGGTGATTGTAATCAAAAAAAATATATATTTACTTTTTTGAATTTGCGTATTTGCGCAAAACAACTTAAAGAAACTCTAAACTGAAAATGGAAAATGAGTTTTATATTTTACTGTTTAAAACAGAGCTATTGAGTGCTCCAAATCGATCGTGCTATTAGCACATGTGCAGCTTCTTATTTACTCATTATTTTCAGTTTTATTTCCAAGTAAATTTAAATATGCATAAATATAAACTTTATTTTAAAAGAAGCAATAGAGAACAAACTGAAAGACCTTTATGTCGTGTGCGACGTATTGCTCATCGTAAGAGTTGATTTTTAATGTACATTTTTCTTGAGATATTTTTTTCGTAATATTTTTGAGATATTTTTTTTTGTCCTGCATCATTTGTTTGTTTTGTTAAATAAAACTTTTTATATAAAACCATGCAATAAAATACTTTTTAGTTATTTATTTTATTACACGGTATTGCCTTTTGCAAAAATGGATTTTGCATACTGTACTTTTTACGTGCTCAAATACTTTCAATTCAATGAAATGAAAAGGCCAACATTTTTGTTATCTTAAAAAATTTATTAATCCATAGATATAATAAAATAGTAACTTATTTCCGTCTGTCTGTCTGCTTTTCACCTGTGTTCTCATCTCGTTAAAACTACTGGATGGATTTTTACAAAATTTTGTGAGAAGGTACCTTAGTATCCTGTAACTTTTAACTTTTAACAATACGACAATCGCTATATTAGTCAAGAGCTTTTGTTGTTTGCAGTAGTGATCGCAAGATTTACTAATTACTTTTTAACGATAGTAGACAACACTATTTTTCTACCTACCCGAATTAGTATCATGTGGCATCTCTGCCAAAAAAAGCGAAAAGTGCAAAGATAAATAGAAAATAAAAGAAAAGATTATTATGAAATTGTGTTACTAAAGTCTGTATGAAGTTATTATTTAGACTTTTATAAACACATTTAAATAAATAAATAAAACAGCTATTTGCGTGCTGTATAGAGAGAATTAATTTAAGTTAAGAAAAATTTACAAAATGTTAATTTGTGGTAAATATGTACATGTTATGTAAATATGTACAATATGTATGTAAATTATGTATGTTTATATTATTTTAGCATTTTAACTATTAGAGTATGAAAACCAGTTGACTCATTTTGAATTGCATTTTCTAAACATTCAAAAGCCATTACAATGAAAAATAAAAACGTTATTGTCGACATTATAAGCAACTTAAGAATGATGGCCGTTTATTTAACGACAATAGTTTTGTCAACGATAACAGCTGACTTCAAACAATAACGAGTATTGCTTAAAAGTGTTACTGTATAGCAAAATCGATAATTTTGTTGTTTAATTGTTTTAACGATTCAATATTCGTTAAAACAGGTAAGTGAATTGCAGTACTGATCCCAATATAGAGTACTTTTTTTCCGCAAAAAAATATCTTATTTCCAAGAGAAAGTGGAGAAAAAGCAGTGAAGAACGCAATTTCCGGTTTAAAGGTACTGATATTTTCGTTTTAAAACTAGTATTTTCAACACGGTTTTTATTCAACTCACCTTTTTGTTTTTGAAAATGGGATACTTTAAGAAACTACTACGCAACAGATGGCGCAGGTAGAATAGAATTTGTATTTAATTAGTATTTTTATTTTGTGGTATTACATTGTTATTAAAATATTTTAAACACCTCTTATAGAGGTTTACAATAAGTTTTTGAATTTTAGAATTTTTTATAAATTTTAGATTTTTATCCAGCGATGGGTACCTTTATATAAAGTAAATACATAAACCATAACTGAAGCACTATAAAAATAAGTCTTTCAATTAGCACTGCTAATTAAAAATAATTTATTAAACTAAAAGACGGTTGTCTTCTTAAAAATTATAGAAGTTTGTTTTGGTCATAGACCTTTCGACTTGTGATTTTGGAAATTGTATTCAGTGAAGGCAGTGTTGAACACAGTTCGGAGGAAAAATTGAGTGGGCCAGAAGAAGGCTGGCTAAACAGGAAATCTTTAGTAAGCGAGGTCGGTGTTGTTTATACAACTGTTCAAATCACTGCACTCGGACGAAGGGCGGCTATGCAGGAAATCTTCAGTAAACGCAGACGGTGTTGGTCACAAACAATTTCCTCGTTACAGATGTAGAATAAAGAATACGAACATTTTGCACTTACCTCTTTGGATCCTTTGGGAAAATGTGTAATTTTTCCTGATGCATTTGTTATTCCTCAAAATTATAACAATTAAAATACTTAAGAAACTTTTTTTAAGTTGTTTAAACTTATATTTGTATAGTTTTCCACAGATTCTCAGGATTTTGTTTTTTGCAAAATACAATATCAAACAATTAGGTACATTTATGACTGAAATTTTCAACTATAACTTACCTTGAATACACTTGCTTTTTGTTTTTTTGAAAACAGCAAATAAATATTAATAATTTATTTAAACTAATTAATTACATATAATGAAATTTTATAATCAACCTTAAGTTCGTTTTTATTCTCTCTAAGAAAGAATTAATTAAATTACAAATTAGGTGATAATATTAAAGAAAAATTGGGAAAATTTAATTTTTAGACACCAGCACGAGCGGAATGCACATTTTCTAGACAGCCACGTCCGTCATCAGCACTCTTGTATCTAATATACTTAGGGTAGTGTTTTAGTTGTAAGCATCATCAATTTAACCAACCAAACCCATATAAAAGAATACGAGAAAACTTGTATTCAATTATCAATCGTCAGTTGGTGAGAACGAAGTCTACCACTACCTTAAGCTTCCCTCTTGTTGAATATTTTTACTTTTTAATATTTACCACCTTATATGTATGTTGTTGTTCCTTCAGCCAACCTTCGGTTAGCAATGAAAGTTACTTTTTGTTTATTTGTTTTACCCCAAACATTCGTTTTTAGTTAACACTAATCTATCTGGGTTTGGTTGGTTTGGGTAGATTAGATACAAGAGTGCTGATGACGGACGTGGCTGTCTAGAAAATGTGCATTCCGCTCGTGCTGGTGTCTAAAAATTAAATTTTCCCAATTTTTCTTTAATATTATTCTTTCTTAGAGAGAATAAAAACGAACTTAAGCTTGATTATAAAATTTCATTATATGTAATACATAAAAAGTTCGACTAATAATAATTAAAATTTTCAAAATTAAACTAATTAATTTAATTTAAAATTAAATAGTTTTCTTTCTATGTTGTTCTTACAATTTTAAAATACGTTTATTTTTCATGCGCCAGAAAGTAGAACAAAAGAGAAATCGCAAAACGGCACTAGTTTGAGAAAGAGACGGATATAAGTCGTATTTTTTGCCGTCCTGTTTCTTCACCGTGAAACCTCTTGGGTTCGCTTTGCAACAAACTTCGTTGTGTTCGGTTCCGAACATTATTCTTAAAGTATAGTTTGTGTATTTACTATTGGTATTCGCTTGGATTTTTATTTTAAACTGCTTAACATATGCACACAAAAAACACTTCAGAAGGCTAAAACATTATGTAGAACCACAACCACTACAATTGCACTGTTTTAGGACAAAAATGAGAACGCTGCGCAATGTTTCTTACTTACGTTAAAAAATCGTTATGTATTGTATTTGGGTTGTGTAAAAATACACAAACGCTAAAAAAAATATACACACATATATAGTTTCTGCGTGTTTGTACAATACACAAAACAATCACTGTTGCCAATTTGGAGATTTTGCAGATAAATCTAGCGTTTTTGCAATGCCAATCGTGGGGAAAATGGTCGCTTAGCGGTTAGCGGGAAATCTAGCGAATTTTAAATTGATTTTAAAAGATACAATTTTTGTCAAATATCTAATGCATTTGAACAAAGTAAACTTGATGGCTCGCGTTGAACTGGAACCTGGAGATATCAGATTGGAGAAGAACGAAACGCACCCCATTTATAATCTGAAATATTTGCTGCACCGCAAAATAAGTGTAGAGGAACCGCATATGATATCAGGACCCGTCCAGTGTCAAAATTGCCAAGAATATGGTCTAGGGCTAACTGCAAGTTTACTCCGGTTTACGTTGTGTGGCGAGCTACATTATTCTGCTCAATGTGTCAAAGCAAGGGCTAAAAAATGTAGCAATTGGGATGGAAATCACACTGCAAACTAAAGAGGCTGTCCAGTTTTTCTATGGTAAGGAAGTCGACTCAAAAATTAAATACTCCTTCGAAGCAACCACAATATCGAGCAACTGCTTATTATCCTCAGCCCAAACAACAACCCAACATATTTTATACGCAGATATGCTAAAAAAGAATCATATAATTCTACTTTAAAAATTACACCCAGAACCCACCAGGTAACTGTAATCGTCTCGAAGCAAGCATTGAGACATAAGTGCATTCTTTAAACAGTTTTATGACATCTATGAGCAGCATGATGCAAGAAATTGTATGCAATCTATGATGTTGCAGGCTGTATTTAACAAACCACGAATTGTTTAAAAATATGTTTCTGGAACGCAAATGGCATACGCCAACACAAAAATGAACTCGAATACTTCCCGAAGAACCACAAATTGATGTCATGATGGTTTTAGAGACTCATTTAACAACAAATAGCTTTTTTAAAATCAATGGCTACACATTATACGACACTAAAGCCCCCGTAGTAGAGCATGTGGTGTATCTTTTAAAGGCTCTGTGTGATTTTTGTGAGGACTACCATTTAGCAACAAATATCTGCATTGAAGAATATCATCAAAACTTCGTTATTTCTTCGATTTATTAACCTCCTAGATTTCAAATATCAGAGAGTCAATATAGCGACTTCTACAAATCACTAGGTCCCTGTTTCATAGCATCTGGTGATTACAACGCTAAACATACTTTTTGGGGATCAAGACTGATTACTCCAAAAGGTCGTGTTTTATTTGATACAATTTCAAAAATGCGTCTGAATGTGATATCGAGTGCACAACCCATCTAATCGGCAAAAAAATACCGGATGTTATTGATTTTGGCGTGATTAAGGGTATTCCGAGAGAAATGATTAAAGTTGAAGCGTCATTTGAATTATCCTCAGATCATTCACCCACTATTGTCTATATATGGAACCAGCAAAATATCGTGTCACCAACAACTAGCACAAGCATTAATTGGTTGAAATATAGAAAGTATCTCAGTACACACTGTTCCGAAAATATACCGCTAAGAACACCAGAAGACCTGGATCAGAGTCTAATTATTTTCATCAAATCCTTAAATCAGCTGCCCAACATGCAACAACCAGCTAGATATAATTTAGATATAATTATAATTTATATATAATTTATTCTGTAGATGTCGAGCGGCTCTTGGATGAAAAATGAAAAATTCGCAGAGACTGGCAATTACACAGAACTCCTCAATTCAAATCTAGACTTAAAGATGGCTCGAAACGGCTAAGGCAGCTACTAGAATCTCGAAAAGTAGCATCTCTGGAAAATTACTTGGAAGACCTCGACGCCAACCTAACAGTTGGAAGCTGGTTAAAATGGAGTTTGTTCCTGCTAATGGGTAATAATACCGATTTGGCTGGGTTGAGAATAAGCTCGTTTGCCTTAGCCCATGTGCAGACAGCCTTTAGTTCCTCATTTTGTAACACATATCGTCAACAAGACCAATACGGCTAGATATGTACAATTGTACATCATCAGCATATGCATGAACATTAACAAAATTGACTACACTAAATATGTCATTTATATAAATGCTAAAAAGCAAAGGTCCTAAAACTGAGCCTTGTGGAACTCCAGAGGTTACATCTTTAAAGCCTGACTCCCTTGAACCAACAACTACCTTTTGTACTCGCTGAGATAAATAGTTGCTTATTAGGAACACTGCGCTGCGATCAAAGCCATAAAAGCATTCTAGTTTTCTGCAAAGATGTGAATGATCAACTCTGTCAAAGGCCTTTGAAAAATCCAACAAGCACATCAACGATAAATCACACATATCATACACTGGTCTTATATCATCGAGTACTTTTAGTACTGCGGTTGTACAACTATGGCTAGAACGAAACCCTGATTGTAGGGGAGACAGAAAACCATTCACTTTGAAGAAATCAATCATTTGACGTGATATAATTGTTTCAAATACTTTTCCAAGAACAGAAAGTGTACTTATGGGTCTGAAATCACTTGGGTCATTCGGGATATTTGTTTTTGCCACTGGTATAATTTTACCAATTTTCCACGCTTTTGGAAAAGTTGAAGTAGTAAAGCAATGATTAATAATATGGGTAGTTGTTCCACCAACATACGGGAGAATTATTTTTAAAAAACGTATACATACACTGTCCTCACCAATGGCATTAGAAAGAATACTCACCACAGTTTTATAGACTTCATCATCCGATACAGTTGAAAACTGAAATTTGTTAGGGTCCATAAATGAAGGCTGAATATAAGAAAAATCTGGTATTTTAGATTGTTTAGGGTGTCAGGATCTAAAAGACAATCCGAGTTTCCACGCGGGTTGAAACCTAACTTTTTAATATTTTTCCAGAGCTGCCTAGATGATAATGACGTGTTGAGCTTACGAGAGAAATACGCTTTCTTTGCTTCTCTAGTAACCAAATTAACACGATTTCTAGCTATCCTACAGTAATTGTTCCACCAACATACGGGAGAATTATTTTTAAAAAACGTATACATACACCGTCCTCACCAATGGCATTAGAAAGAATACTCACCACAGTTCTATAGACTTCATCATCCGATACAGTTGAAAACTGAAATTTGTTAGGGTCCATAAATGAAGGCTGAATATAAGAAAAATCTGGTATTTTAGATTGTTTACCGTAAAGAAATCATTTAGGGTGTCAGGATCTAAAAGACAATCCGAGTTTCCACGCGGGTTGAAACCTATCTTTTTAATATTTTTCCAGAGCTGCCTAGATAATAATGACGTGTTGAGCTTACGAGAGAAATACGCTTTCTTTGCTTCTTTAGTAACCAAATTAGCACGATTTCTAGCTATCCTATATAAGATTTTGTTTGAAGTAGAGGGGGTTTTTCTTCCATCTGTTATAAGCCTGATTGCGCTCCCGTATTGACTGATTAACGTCAGAATTAAACCACGGACAAGAACAGTTTTTGATGTAAAATCCACGTCGTGGTACATGTTTATTATGGATGTCTAAAATTGATGAAAGAAATACTATATATAATAACTTTCTATCTACAATAGATTCATACCAGTAATCATTCAAATTACTGTTGAAAAGGTCAGAATACAACAAAGGATAATGGATTGATTTAAAGTCTCTATACATTATAAAACTATCCGACATAAAACATGATCCGACACAAAAGATATTTTATCAAATAGCAATAAATAACCATTATCCGATAACAAAAGCAAATTAAGTAGACTTGGGTTACAATTTGTTGAAAACCGTGTGGGCATTTGCTGATTAACAATCGACAGACCAACCGAACTTACATAATTTTGTAAATTTGCTTTGTGATCATCATCACATAGCAAATTAACGTTAAAATCTCCACAAGTCACATAGAAATTATAACCTATTACATAATTGTTAAATTCAATAAAAAAAAGCCTTAAGGTCATACATTTTATTGGGATTATACACGCATGATATTAAAACTTTAGTAACGTTGTCAAAAATTTCAACAATCAAAAATTCAATTCAGCAATAAATTGCTACACCACCGCCTTTCGTGTAACATATATTGTTATTATAAAGAGTATATCTTACAAAAAAAAAACTAACTTAAACTTCTCCCAAAAATACTCCCCAAAAAGTTGCAATGGATTCGAGATATAAAAAAACAGCTAAAGTTAAAATAAATAATAATAATAAATAAAACGCAATAAAATTCGGAAAATTCAGTTGTTCAACTAAAATATCAACGCATTGACTATGTCTATTACTTACTTGACTGGTTAACCGACATGTTTGTATTATAAATGTTAAATTAAAACAAAATTCAAGAAAAAAGTTATTTAAGAAAACGTAAAATAAAGAAAAATTATATATTATATGGATTTTATTATATAGTTTAACAAAAATATTTCCAAAATATTCGTGTTCTATTAGTATATGGAAATATTTAAAAATTTATTTATGTGCCAAACAAATATCAAACTAGATGGTGTGGTAAGAAAGAAACTGAGTGAAAAACAAAAATCCGTGTGGAAGAAAAGTAGTTTATGCCCAAAAAATGGTGGTAAAATATTCCTCTGAAACTATGGGTTGTGTTCTGTTTTGGACTTATCAATGTTTCTCCTCATCTTAAGGGTACACTGGGATTCGCCGCAATTGCAATATTTATTTGCAATATTTGCAAGACTTGCGAAAACCACGTAATTTATTATTTAAGTAATTTTGAAAATGGCAAACGGATTGCAATACTTCACGACCGTGACTGATTAACTTAAAAAGACTTTAACGATTGAACCTATTCTTTCACACAGTGGTGGTCTAGTGACAAACGTAACTAGATTTCGTGCCCAACGTTGGGCGCTATTGTAACGTTTCAAAATTTCAACTTTCATTTACATTTTGCAATTTTCCCAACCTACATTACGCTCTTAACGATGGCACAATGCCAGTGTCTATGTAACACTAACTACTAATCTTCCATTCGACCCAGTTGTTCTGGGGAGGGACAATACACCGATTGTCTCTCTACCCCAAAATTGACAATTCACTCAATCTCTTACCTTGCCATTTGCTTAATGCACATACAAAGCTATATTTATTCTGTGATAAACACTTCACTGACTATTTTTGTATTTTCACTTATTTAAAAATTAGCTTACATTACATTCAATAATCCTACGATCGAACGACTGTACAATAAAGAAATCCTGCTCTTATTGTAATTTTCGTATAATGTAAATGTTATTTAATAATTTGGAATTTGTATGTTCTTAGTCTATGTGGAAACCAAAAATAAACTAACTTTGATTCTTTAATACAATCCAAATTCTTTTGCTGTCAAGTTTGTTTTTAATTCGTTTCAAGTTGAATTGTAAATATTAAATTTTATTGGTTTATACAGTGCGCTTAATTTTTGTTTTCTAAAGTTTTATATTCTACTACACAATTTTGGATTTTATATAAACTCCTAAAATTAAAAGACAGTTTGGCTAAGTGTATTTCTTTTCGGTCATTTTACTTTGTATATTTTACCATTTGTTTTTTTTATCACACTGTCTTTGAATTTTCAGTAATTCTATTTTGGAAATATTGGTAACAGTTTTGTGCTTTACCCCCTGTCCCCATTAGACACTATCATGCGTTAACAAAAGTCAAACTTCATATGAAAAAAAACAATATTTTTAATACTGTTTTTTGTTTATATGAAGTTTGCCTTTTTTTAAGACATGTTGATAGCAAATGAAGAGGGGGTTTAACATATATTTTTGGTCAAGGTATATTTCAAAGCATATCTATATAAAGTACATGCAGTTCTACAACAAATACAATATTACAAAAACCACAGGAATTTTGTTTGTGTAAAATTCGTTCTTAAAAGTCAAAAACAGCTGACTAAAGAAAAAAAAAATGTATATTAAATGTATTGAAACTGGTATATAAATTGAAAACAAAACTAAAATTGTTATTTTGTGCGCATAAAAGCTTTGAATAATTTCTGCAAAAAAAGATACTAATAATAAAATGTTTTTAGTACCGTTGTTAAGTGAATTTGTGGCTTTTGATGATGTGAATGTCGCCTTGAAAAAGCGTAGCAGCTACAAGGACGGTAATGCTGACGTATTTCCTGAGCACCAGGGCGTTAAGGTCGAATTCAAAGTTACAGAAGAAATTCTAAAAAATTTCTAATGAAGAATCAGATGATTGTTAAATGCAAGATGAAGTGGTGTAAGAGTCGCCACCACACAAGAAAAAGCCTGTTACCAAAAGACCACGCAAAAATAAATCCTCTAGTGATAGTGAAGAAGACAAAAAGGTATGTTTCCGCATAAGAAACTCATAAAAGTAAAATTCAATCATTTTCTTTTAATTTTTGCAGAAGAAGAAGAAAATTGTAATTGAAAGTGCAGAAATTAAAGTTGCTTTACCCAGTTTTCCTTTGCCGGTGCAACAGTTTATCTCAAAACCTAATGCTGACGAGGCCGTTAGAGAATATGCAGAACAGTTCAACTGTAGTGTTGTCTTATTACTTGGCATGTTTGTTAAACCTGAAGACAATAGTGTTCATCGTGATTTAGGTATAATTAACATTAACAACGCTTATTTATGTGAATCGATCCAAAAACACCTGTTATTACTTAATGAGCTTAAATTATCTATGGAATATTATAAAGATTGTAATTTTATGGCTGGATCATTTTATAAACAATATAATGTTAAAGTTACAAGAACACATATACTTCCAATTGTTAAAAGTTTAATAGATAAATAAAGTCTGCATGAAAAATACTCAAAATATTATGTATTATGCACCTTATTTATCTTTGGCAAGAAAAAAAAATTTTTTTATTCTTTTGCAAAAAATATACAAAGCATTTTTAACTTTTTAAAATTTTATTTTTTTAAAACATTAGATACAAATGTTAACACTTAAGTAGAAAAATATTTACTCAGCATCCTCATCTTCATAGGCTTTTGAGAAGTGGACATCGGAGTTGCCGTATAACTTCATTTTAACCCGCTCGAAGGTAACGTTGTTACCCAAGTTGTTAACTTTACCGTGAATTACCTGTTCACCAAATATTTTGTTTATTTTGTTCTTGAACTGAATATGTAAAAAAGAATAATTAAATAACTTAATACATATTTCTAAAACAGTTTAAAGTATTTACTTTTTACCTTCTGGGTGAATTTTCTTCCACTTCACTTTCTTTCGCGCTCATCTCAACATCTTTCAGTTGCACAACAAACGGCTCAGCATTTGGCAAAAGATATGTTTTTGTTCCCGAGTGTATGACGCTTGACTTCAAGAAATGATGCTGACATATTAAACTCCTTTGTGCGAATCTTTTATCACAAATTTCTTCCCATGCTTGCTTCTTTAGAGGGTCTTTTGGCACACCAAACAAGCTGCCACTTCCACTTACATATTTTTTGTTGCACAAACAACAAACACGCATTTTCCTTTTTATATTTTTAAAAAAGTAATTTATTTATAGGGTTTTATATTTTTTGCTTTTTTTTAAACACTTTTGTCCACTTTTTATTTCACTTTTTCACTTTTGAAAAATTCTTTGAATTTAATAAAAACAAACACAATGGCGCTTTAAAAATGAAAACAAATTTTGACATTTCAGAACAATAATAAATATTCACAGCTGTGGACTTGCATGTACTTTATATAGATATACTTTGGTATATTTATCTTACTATGTAGTGTCGTCCGCCCAGCTGATTTAGTAGTTCGACAAAACTTGTATGTGTTCAGAAATTTTATAGTGTAAAAGTGAGAAAGCAATAAAACACATACACGCCTTCTTAATTTTCTTCTATGTTTATTGACATTTCAAACTACAAAGCAACAACAAAATGCCATGTTGTTCTTGTATTGTTGTATTTGTTGTAGGGACGCCACTACCTAGTAAAATAAATATACCTTGTTTTTGGTTTTCTATTGAAACGAGTACATACTCAAGGCATATTTAACTAGGTGGCATTGCTACGACAACAAATACAACAATACAACAACAGCAGGGAATTTTGTTTGTGTAATTCCCAAAAAAGCTGTCATAAACATGTGTAAAAAGAAAGAAAATGAAAAGAAAGAAAATGAAGAAATTTTGTTTGGTAAGTTTTATAAATTGTGTGTATATTTTAAAAAATTTGTAATTTAAAAAGTGTAATTATTATTTTTATAGCACATACGTGGATACATTAATACATGGATATTCGTCATGTATTAATCCAACAAAAGAGGAAAATTTGTAATACAAATACCATGGAAATGTATATACAGCCACCCAGTTGTGGCACATATAGAAGATTTATTTTTGTTGGTATCACCTCAGTAAACCGTGCCATATGACGCTGAGAAAGAAGAAAACCTGGAATTAGAAGCAAAGCAAGCTGCTTTAAAAGCAGTCGATGAATCATTTCAGAGAGAATTGGAAAAAGGTATGTAAACGTTGATTTAATTCTACTATTTTAAAATTTTAATTATTTTTTTTTGTTGTCTTTTTTTTAAAACATACACGTTAATAAAGCTGATCCAACTTATGTGGAAAAATTAGTAGCACATGTCATAAACAATATCCAAATGAAAATTGCCAATGTTTATGTGAGGTACGAGGATGATACGAGAAGATGTGTCAACATTTTTTAATACTGGAGCTGATATCATCGGTTGCGAAACTGCTATGAAATTCCGAACCTAGCGGAGATAGCCCTCCCTTTTCTATACCAACAGATCTAACGCTGGAGATGAAAAAGATCAATGTTGGCGTAACAAGTTTCAGTTTATTGTAAGATTGGTGGATAATATTAACCAATTCAAGCTGGCCTTACCATATCGCCAATACAGGCCTTATAATAAAAGTGAGTATTAAACTGTTGAGATGCATATCACACACCATAATAATATTTTTGCTTTTAGCCTACAAAGGCAATGCCAAGATATGGTGGAATTTTGCTATAAATTCATTCTTGGAAGAACAAATTCGTAAAAAGAATCGAGAGTGGACTTGGGATTACATAAAACGTTTTTAAAAGTTTAGACACCTATTTTTTTAAATCGTAATATGTAGGCTCTTAATATATGTACTAAAACAGCATAAAATAAAATATTCAAAAGTTAACATTAAGATTTTTTTTAATTATCATTTAATTTGTATCATTTTAATTAATTTTTTTCTCATTAAAACTATAACGAATTAACTATAACGAATTAAACCTTTTATTTATTATTTATACTCTTCAACAGTTCATAATTTAAAAAAAGACAAAATCTGTTTAAGTTTAGAAATTTTTGTACTTTTTTGTTTTTGCTCCTTACAAGCATACAATTTGATAGTATGTGTTTGGGTAACACTGTTTTAAAATTTCAATATGTTTGAAATTTAAAACCTCTTTTTTAAATATTTTTGGTGGTCCTGAAAAGGACCGATTGGTGGTTGATGGCGATTCAGTCAGCTGCATTTTAATATATTTCCGTGTTTTTGGAACGTCCTGCAGCGTTGACACAGTTTTTTGATAATTTATTTTTTGTTTTTAATTCACTTTTTGTTTGTTTATTTGCTTGTTTCAATTTTAAGTTGATTCACTTTTAATTTATTTATACACAATTATAAAAAACACTAATGCACTTGAATCAATGAGACTTGAATGTAAATTAATTTTTTGGTTATTCGTAAACAAAACAAAATAGTTTGACATTCAACCTAGGAAACAAAGGAAAACGAAAATTTAAGAAAAAATTGTCACCTGCAATAGTGATGCCACCTGGTTAAATATGCCTTGTACATACTCAAGGTGATTGTAATCAAAAAAATATATATATTTACTTTTTTGAAAAACTAAAGTGTATTTGCGCAAAACAACTTAAAGAAACTCTAAACTGAAAATGGAAAATAAGTTTTATATTTTATTGTTTAAAACCGGGCTATTGAGTGCTCCAAATCGATCGTGCTAATAGCACATGTGCAGCTTCTTATTTCCTCATTATTTTCAGTTTTATTTCCAAGTAAATTTAAATATGCATAAATATAAACTTTATTTTAAAAGAAGCAATAGAGAACAAACTGAAAGACCTTTACGTCGTGTGCGACGTATTGCTCATCGTAAGAGTTGATTTTTAATGTAAATTTTTCTTGAGATATTTTTTTCGTAATTTTTTTGAGATATTTTGTTTTTGTCGTGCATCATTTGTTTGTTTTGTTAAATAAAACTTTTTATATAAAACCATGCAATAAAATACTTTTTAGTTATTTATTTTATTACACGGTATTGCCTTTTGCAAAAATGGATTTTGCATACTGTACTTTTTACGTGCTCTTAAAAATTTATTAATCTATAGATATAATAAAATAGTAACTTATTTCCGTCTGTCTGTCTGCTTTTCACCTGTGTTCTCATCTCGTTAAAACTACTGGATGGATTTTTACAAAATTTTGTGAGGAGGTACCTTAGTATCCTGTAGTGCAATTCAATAACTTTTAACAATACGACAATCGCTATATTAGTCAAGAGCTTTTGTTGTTTGCAGTAGCGATCGCAAGATTTACTAATTACCTTTTAACGATAGTAAGCAACACTATTTTTCTACCTACCCGAATTAGTATCATGAGGCATCTCTGCCAAAAAAAGTGAAAAGTGCAAAGATAAATAGAAAAGAAAAGATTATTATGAAATTGTGTTACTAAAGTCTGTATGAAGTTATTATTTAGACTTTTATAAACACATTTAAATAAATAAATAATAAATAAAACAGCTATTTGCGTGCTGTATAGAGAGAATTAATTTAAGTTAAGAAAAATTTAAAAAATGTGAATTTGTGGTAAATATGTACATGTTATCTGGTAAATACAGGGTGGGCCAAAAGAAACCAAGGGCTCTCCAAAAATTTGTCTTAAAAGTGCCATTGTGTCTCGGGCAGTATGGGCAGTGGCTCCGTCCTGCTGAAACCACATACCAGGTCTGTTTTCAAGAGCAGGACGTAAAAAATCATAAACCGATACCGCTCTCCATTTACGGTTACAGCACTTCCATCTTCATTCTCGAAGAAGTAGGGCCCAATGACATTTTCAGATGTGATCCCACACCATACTGTACACCTGATGGGGTGCAATTAGCGTTGATGAATGGCTCTTGGATTTTCAGAACCCCAGAACCTACAGTTCTGCTTATTAACAAAGCCATTCAAATGAAAATGAGCTTCATCACTCATAATCAAATTTTCAATAATGTCGGCGATATGCTCTTTGCGTTAAAATAATTGATCTCTGGTTTAAATAATACAATTCCAAGTGTTGTCTATATAATCTGAAAGAAAAAATAAAAAAAGTTAATAAACAAAAAAGTTATTAAACTTTTACACCCCTTGGTTTCTTTTGGCCCACCCTGTATGTTCATTATGTATGTAAATTATGTATGTTTATATTATTTTAGCATTTTAACTATTAGAATATGAAAACCAGATTAGAGTATGAAAACCAGACGACTGAATTGCATTTTCTAAACATTCAAAAGCCATTATAATGAAAAATAAAAACGTTATTGTCGACATTATAAACAACTTAAGAATGATGGCCGTTTATTTAACGACAATAGTTTTGTCAACGATAACAGCTGACTTCAAACAATAACGAGTATTGCTTAAAAGTGTTACTGTGTAGCAAAATCGATAATTTTGTTGTTTAATTGTTTTAACGATTCACTATTCGTTAAAACAGGTAAGTGAATTGCAGTACTGATCCCAATATAGAGTACTTTTTTTCGCAAAAAAATATCTTATTTCCAAGAGAAAGTGGAGAAAAAGCAGTGAAGAACGCAATTTCCGGTTTAAAGGTACTGATATTTTCGGTTTAAAACTAGGATTTTTCAACACGGTTTTTATTCAACTCACCTTTTTGTTTTTGAAAATGGGATACTTTAAGAAACTACTACGCAACAGATGGCGAAGGTAGAATAGAATTTGTATTTAATTAGTATTTTTATTTTGTGGTATTACATTGTTATTAAAATATTTTAAACACCTCTTATAGAGTTTTACAATAAGTTTTTGAATTTTAGAATTTTTTTAAATTTTAGAATTTTATCCAGCGATGGGTACCTTTATATAAAGTAAATACATAAACCATAACTGAAGCACTATAAAAATAAGTCTTTCAATTAGCACTGCTAATTAAAAATAATTTATTAAACTAAAAGACGGTTGTCTTCTTAAAAATTAGAGAAGTTTGTTTTGGTCATAGACCTTTCGACTTGTGATTTTGGAAATTGTATTCAGTGAAGGCAGTGTTGAACACAGTTCGGAGGAAAAATTGAGTGGGCCAGAAGAAGGCTGGCTAAACAGGAAATCTTTAGTAAGCGAGGTCGGTGTTGTTTATACAACTGTTCAAATCACTGCACTCGGACGAAGGGCGGCTATGCAGGAAATCTTCAGTAAACGCAGACAATTTCCTCGTTACAGATGTAGAATAAAGAATACGAACATTTTGCACTTACCTCTTTGGATCCTTTGGGAAAATGTGTAATTTTTCCTGATGCATTTGTTACTCCTCAAAATTATAACAATTAAAATACTTAAGAAACTTTTTTTAAGTTGTTTAAACTTATATTTGTATAGTTTTCCACAGATTCTCAGGCTTTTGTTTTTTGCAAAATACAATATCAAACAATTAGGTACATTTATGACTGAAATTTTCAACTATAACTTACCTTGAATACACTTGCTTTTTGTTTTTCTGAAAACAGCAATTAAATATTAAAAATTTATTTATACTAATTAATTACATATAATAAATTTTATAATCAAGCTTAAGTTCGTTTTTATTCTCTCTAAGAAAGAATTAATTAAATTACAAATTAGGTGATAATATTAAAGAAAAATTGGGAAAATTTAATTTTTAGACACCAGCACGAGCGGAATGCACATTTTCTAGACAGCCACGTCCGTCATCAGCACTCTTGTATCTAATCTTCTTTAACCTAATTTGTAATTTAATTAATTCTTTCTTAGAGAGAATAAAAACGAACTTAAGCTTGATTATAAAATTTAATTATATGTAATACATAAACAGTTCGACTAATAATAATTAAAATTTTAAAAATTAAAAATCGCAAAGCACCGCGCAATCTTGTTTACTCAACAAAGTTTGGTTTGATACTAGATTAGTGTTAACTAAAAACGAATGTTGGGAGTAAAACAAATAAACAAAAAGTAACTTTCATTGCTAACCGAAGGTTGGCTGAAGGAACAACAACAGACATATAAGGTGGTAAATATTAAAAAGTAAAAATATTCAACAAGAGGGAAGCTTAAGGTAGTGGTAGACTTCGTTCTCACCAACTGACGATTGATAATTGAATACAAGTTTTCTCGTATTCTTTTATATGGGTTTGGTTGGTTAAATTGATGATGCTTACAACTAAAACACTACCCTAAGTATATTAGATACAAGAGTGCTGATGACGGACGTGGCTGTCTAGAAAATGTGCATTCCGCTCGTGCTGGTGTCTAAAAATTAAATTTTCCCAATTTTTCTTTAATATTATCATCTAATTTGTAATTTAATTAATTCTTTCTTAGAGAAAATAAAAACGAACTTAAGCTTGATTATAAAATTTCATTATATGTAATACATAAAAAGTTCGACTAATAATAATTAAAATTTTCAAAATTAAACTAATTAATTTAATT
Source organism: Phasia obesa (assembly GCA_949628195.1). Taxonomy (NCBI): domain Eukaryota; kingdom Metazoa; phylum Arthropoda; class Insecta; order Diptera; family Tachinidae; genus Phasia; species Phasia obesa. The sequence goes on along the minus strand of OX451215.1, from coordinate 140,861,567 downwards.
TAAAATTAAATAGTTTTCTTTCTATGTTGTTCTTACAATTTTAAAATACGTTTATTTTTCATGCGCCAGAAAGTAGAACAAAAGAGAAATCGCAAGGCACTAGTTGGAGAAAGAGACGGATATAAGTCGTATTTTTTGCCGTCCTGTTTCTTCACCGTGAAACCTCTTGGGTTCGCTTTGCAACAAACTTCGTTGTGTTCGGTTCCGAACATTATTCTTAAAGGATAGTTTGTGTATTTACTATTGGTATTCGCTTGGATTTTTATTTTAAACTGCTTAACATATGCACACAAAAAACACTTCAGAAGGCTAAAACATTATGTAGAACCACAACCACTACAATTGCACTTTTTTAGGACAAAAATGAGAACGCTGCGCAATGTTTCTTACTTACGTTAAAAAATCGTTATGTATTGTATTTGGGTTGTGTAAAAATACACAAACGCTAAAAAAAATATACACATATATATAGTTTCTGCGTGTTTGTACAATACACAAAACAATCACTGTTGCCAATTTGGAGATTTTGCAGATAAATCTAGCGTTTTTGCAATGCCAATCGTGGGGAAAATGGTCGCTTAGCGGTTAGCGGGAAATCTAGCGAATTTTAAATTGATTTTAAAAGATACAATTTTTGTCAAATATCTAATGCATTTGAACAAAGTAAACTTGATGGCTCGCGTTGAACTGGAACCTGGAGATATCAGATTGGAGAAGAACGAAACGCACCCCATTTATAATCTGAAATATTTGCTGCACCGCAAAATAAGTGTAGAGGAACCGCATATGATATCAGGACCCGTCCAGTGTCAAAATTGCCAAGTATATGGTCTAGGGCTAACTGCAAGTTTACTCCGGTTTACGTTGTGTGGCGAGCTACATTATTCTGCTCAATGCGTCAAAGCAAGGGCTAAAAAATGTAGCAATTGGGATGGAAATCACACTGCAAACTAAAGAGGCTGTCCAGTTTTTCTATGGTAAGGAAGTCGACTCAAAAATTAAATACTCCTTCGAAGCAACCACAATATCGAGCAACTGCTTATTATCCTCAGCCCAAACAACAACCCAACATATTTCATACGCAGATATGCTAAAAAAGAATCATATAATTCTACTTTAACAATTACACCCAGAACCCACCAGGTAACTGTAATCGTCTCGAAGCAAGCATTGAGACATAAGTGCATTCTTTAAACAGTTTTATGACCTCTATGAGCAGCATGATGCAAGAAATGGTATGCAATCTATGATGTTGCAGGCTGTATTTAACAAACCATGAGTTGTTTAAAAATATGTTTCTGGAACGCAAATGGCATACGCCAACACAAAAATGAACTCGAATACTTCCCGAAGAACCACAAATTGATGTCATGATGGTTTTAGAGACTCATTTAACAACAAATAGCTTTTTTAAAATCAATGGCTACACATTATACGACACTAAAGCCCCCGTGGTAGAGCATGTGGTGTATCTTTTAAAAGCTCTGTGTGATTTTTGTGAGGACTACCATTTAGCAACAAATATCTGCATTGAAGAATATCATCAAAACTTCGTTATTTCTTCGATTTATTAACCTCCTAGATTTCAAATATCAGAGAGTAAATATAGCGACTTTTACAAATCACTAGGTCCCTGTTTCATAGCATCTGGTGATTACAACCCTAAACATACTTTTTGAGGATCAAGACTGATTACTCCAAAAGGTCGTGTTTTATTTGATACAATTTCAAAAAAATACCGGATGTTATTGATTTTGGCGTGATTAAGGGTATTCCGAGAGAAATGATTAAAGTTGAAGCGTCATTTGAATTATCCTCAGATCATTCACCCACTATTGTCTATATATGGAACCAGCAAAATATCGTGTCACCAACAACTGGCACAAGCATTAATTGGTTGAAATATAGAAAGTATCTCAGTACACACTGTTCCGAAAATATACCGCTAAGAACACCAGAAGACCTGGATCAAAGTCTAATTATTTTGATCAAATCCTTAAATCAGCTGCCCAACATGCAACAACCAGCTAGATATAATTTAGATATAATTATAATTTAGATATAATTATAATTTAGATATAATTATAATTTAGATATAATTATAATTTAGATATAATTTATTCTGTAGATGTCGAGCGGCTCTTGGATGAAAAATGAAAAATTCGCAGAGACTGGCAATTACACAGAACTCCTCAATTCAAATCTAGAATTAAAGATGGCTCGAAACGGCTAAGGCAGCTACTAGAATCTCGAAAAGTAGCATCTCTGGAAAATTACTTGGAAGACCTCGACGCAACAGCACAATCAGATTATTAATTTTGTTTTTTTTTTTTTAATTTAGTTTTTAGGACTTTAAGGATAAAATTCTTTTATAGTCCAGAAAAGATAACAGAAAGAGTAATGGGAAAAACTAATAATTATAATAATAACAATAATAATTCTAACAACAACAATAATAAATATTTAAATTTACAATTAATAAAAACAATTTTATGATGATTAAATTAAAAATATAATAAAATACAGGACATTCAGTCAATGAAATTAAAAGTATAAGGCTAGTTATTTTGCGTAACATATTTCTTAACTTCCTTTTTAAAGTTCTGTCTTTCAACAATTATTTTAATATTTGAAGGTAATGAATTCCATAGTTTTATGGCATTGATGAAGTAAAATCTGCTAGTGTTTAAGTAGTTGTATCTAGGTATTACTAACGTAACACCTGTGGATGACCTTCCGAATGAAATTTTGTTGTACACGTATGCCGGCGACTGGGTATGTATTAATTTGTGCAAAAATAGAAGATTGCGCATGCTGAGATAGTCCACTATGTCGCAAGCAAAAATCATAGTTCTTCAGGATGAAATACAACTGTATCTCTGTATGCCATACACATATCGTGTAGCATTGTTAAATGAGACTTGCAACTTATACAGTGAGAACGAGTCCAATTTGCTGTACACCTCCGCAAAACTAGTTATAAGAGGTAGAAGTAGCTGTATAACAAGACGTTTCTTGACTTCAGAAGGCGTATAAATTGAGGTTAATCGTAAGTTACGCAATGTTAGGTACATACTGCGTACTATATTATTAATGTGGTCACTACATGATAAGGATGAGTTGATATGAAAACCTAAATATTTAACCTTTTCAACATAAACAAGCCTGGTATCACCCAACCTAACAGTTGGAAGCTGGTTAAAATGGAGTTTGTTCCTGCTAATGGGTAATAATACCGATTTGGCTGGGTTGAAAATTAGCCCATGTGCAGACAGCCTTTAATTCCTCATTTCCACTATCGCTAGAACGAAACCCTGATTGTAGGGGAGACAGAAAACCATTCACTTTGATGAAATCAATCATTTGACGTGATATAATTGTTTCAAATACTTTTCCAAGAACAGAAAGTGTACTTATGGGTCTGAAATCACTTGGGTCATTCAGGATATTTATTTTTGCCACTGGTATAATTTTACCAATTTTCCACTCTTTTGGAAAAGTTGAAGTAGTAAAGCAATGATTAATAATATGGGTAATTGTTCCACCAACATACGGGAGAATTATTTTTAAAAAACGTATACATACACTGTCCTCACCAATGGCATAAGAAAGAATACTCACCACAGTTCTATAGACTTCATCATCCGATACAGTTGAAAACTGAAATTTGTTAGGGTCCATAAATGAAGGCTGAATATAAGAAAAATCTGGTATTTTAGATTGTTAACCGTAAAGAAATCATTTAGGGTGTCAGGATCTAAAAGACAATCCGAGTTTCCACGCGGGTTGATACCTAGCTGTTTAATATTTTTCCAGAGCTGCCTAGATGATAATGACGTGTTGAGCTTACGAGAGAAATACGCTTTCTTTGCTTCTCTAGTAACCAAATTAACACGATTTCTAGATATCCTACAGTAATTGTTCCACCAACATACGGGAGAATTATTTTTAAAAAACGTATACATACACCGTCCTCACCAATGGCATTAGAAAGAATACTCACACAGTTCTATAGACTTCATCATCCGATACAGTTGAAAACTAAAATTTGTTAGGATCCATAAATGAAGGCTGAATATAAGAAAAATCTGGTATTTTAGATTGTTTACCGTAAAGAAATCATTTAGGGTGTCAGGATCTAAAAGGCAATCCGAGTTTCCATGCGGGTTGATACCTAGCTGTTTAATATTTTTCCAGAGTTGCCTAGATAATGATGACGTGTTGAGCTTACGAAAGAAATACGCTTTCTTTGCTTCTCTAGTAACCAAATTAGCACGATTTCTAGCTATCCTATATAAGATTTTGTTTAAAGTAGAGGGGGTTTTTCTTCCATCTGTTATAAGCCTGATTGCGCTCCCGTATTGACTGATTAACGTCAGAATTAAACCACGGACAAGAACAGTTTTTGATGTGAAATCTACGTCGTGGTACATGTTTATTATAGATGTCTAGAATTGATGAAAGAAATACTATATATAATAACTTTCTATCTACTGTAGATTCATACCAGCAATCATTCAAATTACTGTTGAAAAGGTCAGAATATAACAAAGTATAATGGATTGTGTCGCTGGCTGCGATTTGAGCTTTGTGAAGGGGAATTTAACAACACCAAAAAAAGACACAAATTACTCTTTAAAATGGTGCGTTTATTTCTAGTTTAAAATACAAAGAATTAGTATAAAGAAATGAATTAATAATTAATATCAACTTACCGCAGTGCTTTTCTATCACAAACTAACTTTATTTTTAAAATATTTTGTTGGACAACTTCTTACTTTATGCATGTGTATAACACATTTAAAGTAACGGTACCAACTGAACGAAACAAAGCACTGCAATAAATTTAACATAAAAAAGAACAACAACTTGTACATAAGCTTCACAAAAATTTAAGTATATAAGACAATTAAGACAACATTAAGTATGCTCACAAAAAGAAAACAAAAATAATATAAAAGGCATTAAAATTAAATAAATAAATCTAAATATTTATGAGCCATTTGGCGACATCCCCACCCCCGTGGATCGGCTACGATTCACTATTCCAAATCAAGGACTGCAAGTTTGGAAACAGGACGCATCAGGACACCAGTGCTAGTACGGACATCAGCACGACGTATAATATCATCTTTACATCAACAGTTTAGCCGTAATCATAAAGTTGCTCAATAGACCAAGTGGATCGAAAATAGACATTACCACACTAAGCAACTCTCGTTTTGTAGGAGCCTTCAAACCATTTATGACATCAGCATTCACGTTGTGGAACCTCAACTCAAACCTGAAAGTATCATCTTTAGCTTGCCAGTACATACCTAGGACTTTTTCTGACTGCAGCTCGTTGATATCGCTGGAAAAGTTCACCGGCTTCTCCATAGCACCTTTAAGAGCCACAATTACCTCAGACGAATTGGATGAAAAATTTCTTAGCTCGAATCCAGCTGACTTATGGATGTCACGAACTTGTTGGGCAACTTCAATAGCTCTTTCAGGTGTTGGAAAACTGTCGACGAAATCATCCACATAATGATGATCTAAGATAGACTTCACCGCACGTGGGTATTTTTCCCGATAGCTTAGGGCGTTGGTTTCTTTGACATAATGGGCTACGCAGGGCGAACAAGCAGCGCCAAATGTCATCACAACCATCTCATAAGTATCTGGAGGCTTGCTGTCATCATCGCGCCAAAGGAAGCGTTGGGAACATCTGTCTTCAGGAGCCACAAGGACCTGGTGAAACATCTCTTTAATGTCGCCGCAAACTGCAACAGCTCCAACTCGAAAGTTGAATAAAATAGACGGCAGAGGCTTATATTGCTGAGGACCCTTTAAGAGCATGGAATTCAACGAAACGTCTTCAACAGTTGCAGCAGCATCAAAAACTAGCCGAAGCTTTCCAGGCTTGTTGGAGTTGACCACTCCAAAGTGAGGAAGATACCAAGTTCTAGGGCAAACACCAGAAGCTTCATTAGGCAACAATTTCCTTACATACCCCTTTGACACGTAATCGTTCATGATGGACTTGTAGGCATCACCAAATTCCGGAATTCTCTTCACTTTCCTCTCAATACCATTGAGTCTATTTAGAGCCATGAAATAACTGTCTGGCAGGACTACATCATCAGAGCGCCACAAGAGCCGGGTTTGAAATCTTCCTTCAACTTTCACAGTAGTATTCATCATTATTTGACGAGCTCGAGCAACCTCCTTCGATTCTATGACCGGTAAGACCTTGACTCCAAAATTTTCGATTTCAAAATAATTTGCCACCAAGTCGTAAAGTGTCTGCTCAAGCTGAACTGTCAACAAACATAAATTAGAGTTTGATGGCTTACCCCTCATCGGACCAAAAACGACCCAACCCAATGGTGTGTTGAAAGCATAGGGACCACCTTCTTCCAAAGGCACAATTTCATCAGGAAGACCAAGATGGCAGTGATCTAATCCTATCAGGACTTTAGGGGCCACACCATTGTATAATTTAATTGGTAAACCAGGATGAACGCTTAAATCCATATTGAAACTCTGACCCGGCAATTTCAAATTCGAGACACCACAAACATTTTTTAAAGCATATTTTCTTTGCTTACCAATCCCACTTACTTGCAGATCAACCACAGACGCCATTTCTTCAGATTCCTTTCCAGCGTACCAGTGCAAGTTCAATTTACTTTGATGCCCCCGGAGGCCCAGTTGCCTCACCAAGGAGCTGTCCACCATAGTAACCGAAGAACCTTCATCCAACAACGCGTAAGTTTCAACCTTGTTACTAGGACCATAAAGTACAATAGGCACAACTCGGAACAGGAGTACGCTCTTATCTGCAGGACGGGATACACAGCTCAAGACAGACGCACTTCCATTTGATGAACCACTTGGGGCTTCTGACTCACTTGGCCCAGAATATTTTTCGCGATTATTATTAATTTTTACATCATGTAGTAATTTGTTATGTTTTCGCAGGCAACCATCGATGGGACATTCTTTTCGTTTACGGCAACTCCTACTAGGATGACCCGACCCAAGACACGAAAAACATAACCTCAATTTCTTCACATTAGACCATCTGTCAGGCACACTCAATGAACTAAATTTTTTACATTCAAATAATTTATGATTACCCTGGCACATAGGGCATTCTTGTTTATGTTGATCATCAACGGCGTGGAGAACAACTTTTCTTTTAGGTTCACTATAATTTCGATTACTACTCACCCCTTGAATAGTTTGCACCAAATCAGCAACATCTTTGAGCCACCTGTTAAAATCCAAAACCGTTGGATATGGCTTAATTGTTGAGGAATAGCGAGCCCACTCCATTCGTTTGCTCAAGGGAAGCTTACCAACCAATTCATCCATTAATGTAGGATTCGCTAAATGCTGTTGTCCATTGGCAGATTCCAAAAAGGCGGCAAGATTCTGCACCTTAACAGCAAATGGCACAAGTCGATCAATAGCACTCTCACTAATGGGCTGAATTTCTTTCACTTGTTGGAGCTGACATCGGATAAGCATTTCTGGACGACCATATCGAAAACGCAACTGCTCCATCACCACGTTGACGTTATCCGGATGTATGAGCAACGATTTAACACTCTCCCTTGCGTCACCCTTTAATGCCTTTTGGAGCCGAACACAATTTTCAAAATTATTGTAATTATAAACAGCAGTCGAATTACTAAAGGCTGTTGAAAAAATGGGCCAATCCTCAGGTGTACCACAAAATTCCGGCAGGTCATATATTTTTCTGTGCACTGCCATCGAACCGCCATTTTGAACTGCCATCGAACCGCCATTTTGAGACACAAAATTATTTGGCGGTAACATTTGTGTTAAAGGCGATTGGCTTGCACAAAAACCGGTACTATTTGCATTGCAGCTAACACACGAAAATGGCGTACGGCGATCAGTGCAGTCAACGTTGGCTGAGACAGAATTTTCGACGTTGGCTTCACTAGTACCCATCACAGCTGGCGCCATATTGGATGGTTGGGGCACGGCTGAGGATGGCGTTGAATTGGCATTAAGGGCAATGGACAAAACTTTCTGAGCAGTCAGCAACTGGACCTGGAGTGTATTAATTTGGCTTTGCAAGTCTTCCAAATTGATACCGAAATTGGGCTGGGGTATCGGAAGCTGTTGGCTAGGTTGAACCGTGGCTGAGGGCATGTTGGACGCACAGGTGGAACTCGTAGACATTGCGACAGCGTCAGGGGCAGATAATATTTTATCACTTATTTGGGCAGTACTTACTATTGTCTTGGTTACTCCTGAGGTAGATGGAACTACTGGTATAGGCATTGCTGTTCCGGCGGCAGAGGAACTGGTAGACAGCAAAGGAGCTCCAGCGGCAGTGGGAGCCAATTGCTGTGACGGCAGATATGTTCCGGCAGATGGAGAACCACTATTATTTTGGCTTGATGTTGTCTGCAATCGAGCGCTTTTTCTCACTGGCGATCGTTGCATTATGAACCACAAATATTCTTTAAACAATTGTTGTCCCGGCAGACGAGGAACCACTTTAAAAATTTTCAAATATATTTTTATTTAACGGCAGGCAATGTCCAATAAAAATTATTTATTCCGGCTGACAAGGAACCACTTCAGCAAAAATTTATTTTCTCTTAGACAGAGAACCAATTGTTCCGGCAGGCAAGGAACCACAATAAATTTTTCCAAAGTCCACAATGGTCAGCTAGGAACCACAAGAATTTCCGCACAAAAGCTGAGAAATAAAATTTTTATTTAACGGCCGGCAATGTCTAATAAAAATTATTTATTCCGGCTGACAAGGAACCAAAATAAAATGTTCCGGCAATAAAGGAACCACAAAACAAATAATATATTCTCCAATAAATGTTCCGACAGTCAGGGAACCACACAGAAATAAATTTATTCCTCACAAAAATGTTCCGGCAGTCAAGGAACCACAAACAAATAAATTTATTCTTCAAAAAATGTTCCGGCAGTCAAGGAACTACAAACGAATTTATTTTTAATTGTTCCGGCAGGCAAGGAACCAAATCTTTCGCCAAAGTATTGCGAATTTAATTTTTATTAATTGTTCCGGCGGGCATGGAACCACTTTTGTCGTCAATAAAATATTTTATTAATTGTTCCGGCGGGCATGGAACCACATTTTTCGCAAAATAAAATGCAAAATAAAATTTTTATTAATTGTTCCGGCGGGCATGGAACCACATTTTTCGCCAAATAAGGTGCGAAATAAAATTTTTATTATCAATTGTTCCGGCGGGCATGGAACCACATTTTTCGCCAAATAAACTGCGAAATAAAATTTGTCGCTGGCTGCGACTTGAGCTTTGTGAAGGGCGAATTTAACAACACCAAAAAAAGACACAAATTACTCTTTAAAATGGTGCGTTTATTTCTAGTTTAAAATACAAAGAATTAGTATAAAGAAATGAATTAATAATTAATATCAACTTACCGCAGTGCTTTTCTATCACAAACTAACTTTATTTTTAAAATATTTTGTTGGACAACTTCTTACTTTATGCATGTGTATAACACATTTAAAGTAAAGGTACCAACTGAACGAAACAAAGCACTGCAATAAATTTAACATAAAAAAGAACAACAACTTGTACATAAGCTTCACAAAAATTTAAGTATATAAGACAATTAAGACAACATTAAGTATGCTCACAAAAAGAAAACAAAAATAATATAAAAGGCATTAAAATTAAATAAATAAATCTAAATATTTATGAGCCATTTGGCGACAGATTGATTTAAAGTCTCTATACATTATAAAACGAGAAGTCTTTTTTTGATTGAGACTGATCTTAAGGGAGCAAAATAATAGGTCATGATCCGACACATAAGATATTTGATCAAATAGCAATAAATAACCATTATCCGATAACAAAAGCAAATTAAGTAGACTTGGGTTACAATTTGTTGAAAACCGTGCTTTGTGATTATCATCACATAGCAAATTAACGTTAAAATCTCCACAAGTCACATAAAAATTATAACCTATTACATAATTGTTAAATTCAATAAAAAAAGCCTTAAGGTCATACATTTTATTGGGATTAACACGCATGATATTAAAACTTTAGTAACGTTGTCAAAAATTTCAACATTCAGAAATTCAATTCAGCAATAAATTGCTACACCACCGCCTTTCTTGTTACATCTATTGTTATTCTAAAGAGTATATCTTGATACTATAGTGATCAGTAGATAAATCATTATGAAACCAGGTTTCAGTTACACAAATAACATCAATACTAGAATTTTCAAAAGTGCACTTAACATATATAGAAATATATGTGTGAAAATATAAAATTATAGGACCATAAAAGAGAACTATAAAAGTAAAAGAAGGGTGGATAGAAAAACTTAAGTAGTTTTACAAATTGGGTCATACAGGTAGCAGTAAAAATAACAATAACAACAATGATAATAATAAGGACAATAATAATTAAAATAATAAAGTTAATAATAATTAAAGAAATAAAGAAATTAGACAACAAGAATAACTCTCGATTACAGTGTAGTTCCTTCATTTGCAAGAAAAAATTGGTTAAGGACATCAAGGCTCTCAATACATATTGGGCTATCAGCCTCCTCTCGTTTTACGTAAACAAGCCCTCGAAAAGAATATGCGGACTGTAGACGCTTTTGTTTTTTCAATTTGAATGCTTCTCGAAGTATTTTATAGTTACCATTTGTCAGATTTTCATTAAGGTAAAAATATTTATTTCTTCCATCAGTTTGAAAACCAAAAATATCCAAAGTTAAATTTGAATTTTGCTTTTTGAAATTGCTAAGAGATTTAAGCATCAAGTTTTTGACATGTGGCGATATTAATTTGGCAATTATAACACCATCAGAAGAATTGTCATTGTTTTTATTGTTTCTAGTCTGTAAACGATGAATATATTGCAGTTTCACTTTTGGAATCTTTAATGTTTTACAGATGGTGTCCAAACATAGAGGTAAGGTCTTCATTGGCAGCGAAAGGTACCCCGTTTATACGTAAGTCACAGGCAACAACGGAATTATAATGTTTTAATGATTGTATTTTCAATCTTTATATTTCTTTCTTAAGTTCATCCACTTCACCTGTCGCTGCTTCCAACTTGGAAACTCGCACAGATAACTCACCCAAGTCTTCTTTAAAAATGCAAAACTTATTATTTAACTCGTTAAGTAGTTTTTTTTCCGCCTCCTCGACTGACGATTTAATTTTCTCCATAATACGTTCTTCAGCATCTCTTAGAGAAAACATGAACATTTTTCCATCTATTTTCTCCGCCTGTAATGCGGTCGTATAAGTCTGATTCGCTTAGCAAGGGCAAATCTTGATCAATTAAGTCAGCATCAATGGCAGTTCTCTTTGATAATTGGCGCGTTTTACTCATGTTTATGAAGAAGTTGCAGAGATTAACTTAAAACTTTAATTTGTTTTAAATCACTCTATGGGTTTAGTTTATTTTAATTTATTGTTCCTGTTTTACTTTATTGACTGGTTTTTCACTTTTGTTTCAGACTGTATGTTTATTTTCACCCCTAAGGTATGCACTATTTTCAAAATATATTTTAAAGGTACAAGGCGAAAGCTTAACTTTATGTTCTATAAAAAGCTTCACCAAAAAATAATAAACAGCTGTTTTTATAAGAAACAATTTTTTTTGTTTCTTATGTTTTATAAAACAAAAAATTACAAATTACAAAATGCAATTATCAAATCACAAACGACACTTTTGCTATATGTTTTTTTTTTCACAATGATTATATAAGTTAATTGTTTTCAGTTTTAATTATTTACACTTTTGTTGCTTTGTGTATTTAGTAAAAATATTGTATCGAAACAGAGCGCACAAAAAACTCGTCCTTCACGGCGAAAAACAATTTTTTTTTTCATTATGGCGTATACAATGTATAAACCTTAAAAGTCTAGTCGTACGTAAGGCTCCTTTGCGAACTTCATGCGGAGACTAGGCTAGAAATGATACCGACAAAGGCAATTTATTTGTTAAACATTTGAAAAAGGTTTTCACTCCAAATATGTGTACTGATATAGTTGAGTTGCCACCAGTAGAGACTAGTGCCGAAGTACCCCTAAGATTTGAAATTAGCGATATTGAAAGGGCAATACCGGATTTATACACCAAAAAAGCCCCTGGCGTTGATAAAAAAGAGTAACAAGATGTTATTTGAGTTGCCCCGTATAGGTCGCATAATTATTCTTCTTGTTTTTAATGCCATCTTACGTAGTAGAATCATACAGACCTATAAGCCTTTTATCAAACATGTCAAAGTTGTTTGAGAAAATATTAATAACTAAGCTGAATCCAATTCTTAGTGAGAAAGGATGTATTCCGAACCATCAATTCGGCTTCAGAAAACAATATAGTACGATCCAAAAAAACACAGATTAGTAAATGTAATTAAAAAGATCTTTGAACAAAAAAAAATTCTGTTCTGCGCTTTTTATCGACGTTTCTCAAGCAATCGATAAGGTTTGCACGAAGGCCTAATATTTAAGTTAAAGCTGAACTTTCCCAAAAACAACTTTTGCCGTTTTCGATTTTTCATGTTTTTGTAACAAAAAACTTGGTATTTTAAAGCAAAAAATATATTTTTTGCTTAAATTTTTTATTATAACTCCGAAACTACTGGGCCGATTGAAACGCAATATATTAACGGATTAAAGATTATGTAAATTTAAATTTTTCTTTCCTTCACTTTAATAATATCGGACAAACGCTTTTTGAGTTATCATTAATTATGTGGAGAAATGTCTAAACAAATTTTAAATTTTACTTAACATTTTTTCAAAAAGAAACCTCTCCATAGAATTTCAAAGTTGGACCATATTTGTATTACTGGAACCACAATACATCAAAATTGTATAGTGATTTAAATACGTCTTTTTTGCTTTTGTCCTGTGTAATTGACCATGATTTGTTGAATTTCTTTTCTTTGGATACTAGTCAACGAAAATCAAAGCATATAAATACAAATTTTCAACATTAAGGTAAAGAAAATCCCGCAATTCCTAAAAAATACCAAAAATCCCATTAAGTCCACATATGGACTAGGGTTCATGACATACCTTTAGCAATAATTGGGATTATATATAGCTTTTTTACAGCAGTCTTCATTTTCCTATTCCTTTGGTTTAAAATATAAAATTTTTATATATACAAAATATTTATATATTTTTTAAGAATTTATTTTAATAAAAAAAGATTGGTGGCCCTTTTTACGCTGAAATAAAAAAATGCAATAATTTTGAAGCTTTTAAAATGAAAATCATCTAGTTGTTAATTTAGAAATTTTGAAATTTCTCCACAATATCTTAAATTTTGCTAGTTAACTACAAAAAAAAAAACTTAAAAAAAGTTTACGATGCAAAAACTTTCGAACGCTGTAGTTCCTCAAAAAGGTATTGTAAATAAAATACCCATCACTTATACATAATAGGGTTAGCAGAGTCCACATGCAAAGTACAGTCCATATGCAACGTACATGTGGACTTATAGCTACCCTATAGGCAACTCAAGTAACTTTTAATGCACTTTAAGCTAACTATTTTGCAAACAGGTGTAGTTGATACTTGGATCACTTTCATTAAAAATAACTGACTTTTTTAACATTGTGATGTCCTAGGGTGAAATTACTTACTTACTTACTGACTACTCAGAAGTTAGTTTAAAGTTAGTCAATTTTTAGTTAGCTATAAACTGAATATATGTACATATGTCAGTTAGCTATAAAGAGACTTCGTAATAGGGTTAGGTTAGGTTGCACGGGTCGCCGGCTCCATGTAGAGGAGATACCGACTCACTTGGGTCCTTTTGGTCCCGTTGTGACGCCCGAAAGAGGGATGAGCAGGAAGATACTTGCTGATCCACACTTTAGGTTAGGTGCAAAAACCATCCAGAAATCCGGATAAATGAATTTGTCCTTTTAATATCGCAATCCGATAAGTCTGCAAGGTCTTGCAGTATCGGGCTGCCAAGAATCGCCGCCCTTTCCGTGGATAGGGCCGGGCTGTGACAGAGGAGGTGGTTCACTGTTTCTTCCTCCTCCTGGCCCTGAGAGCTTCTACAGAGGTCATTGTACGGAAGATTTAATCTTCTAGCGTGTGCACCTATAGTGCAGTGCCCTGTCAGCCACTAGTGTGCCAATCTGTCCTCGAGGGGTTCCCAGTAGGATTGCAATACGTTTACAATCATACTGAGGCCATAAAAGCCTCGAGTTCATGTAGGTGGACTCGTTCGACCATTTGGTTTGCGCAGCCCCCAGTAGTTTCTGCTGGAAATTGTCTTTACAGCAACTTAGCGGAACGCCAACTAGTTGATCTATCTCCTGATCCCTAAGGTAGGTTCCAGATTTAGCCAGTTCGTCTGCAGTTTCATTTGCGGGCACTCCCGCTTGCCCCGGCACCCAAAAGAGTTCCAGGTTAGAATGTCTCGCCATCTCATCTAGAGATGTCCGGCATTCACGAACCAAATTGGACGTTGTTTAAATGCCCGATAAGGAGTATATCGCAGCTTTACTATCGGTACAGAACTGGATATCTTTACCATATATCCTGTGATACCTTAGCCAGTTTGCCGCTCTTTTTATGGCAGAAATTTCAGCCTGAACAGTGCTGCTTTGGTTTTGCAGCCTAAACCTCATCCTTATTTAAAAACGAGTGATGAAAACGCCTTCCCCACTCCATTGTCCGTTTTAGATCCACCTGTATAGACTTCAAACACGTCCTCTTGATGACGGTCATGTGTCAACATAGATGACGTGCCCGAAATTGATACTCCGAACCTTCTGGTCGGCATTACTGAGGGTGCACAATAATCAATATTTTCTGAGATAGTTAATATGCCACACATCCCAAAATAGTCGCATGGCCGAAACTCTTCGATTTCCATTCCCCGGTTGCACTAAGCCTTATTGCCGATTTCAAGGCCAGCTGTTTGTCCAATAGATCGGCTAGAAGCCAGTGCATTGATGGCGTTTGTAATATCCTGAATCAATATAATTTGTTTTTGATTGATGCCTTTCTTCTACGTTCACAAAAATATTGACATAAGAAATGCTCAATGGTCAATAAGATAACAAATAACATTAAGATATAATCTTAATTTATAAACATAAAAGAACGCAATGGATGTGACACAAATTTTCATTTTATAATTTTAAAAAAGAAATGAAAAATATCTATAACAAAATTGTCAAAAATAATTTTATTATTGATTTTGGGGATGTTTTGCTTTTACATTGTAGTTAGCTTATAGTTGGCCATAAAAGTTAACCTAAAGAGTGCATTTTCGTAGTTGACTACCATATTGCTTCTAGGGTACCGGTGGTTTTTTGTTTAAAATTGTATTGAAACTAGACTTGTGCATTTTAGTTCATTTTAGTTCAACGTAAAAAAGTGAACTACATAGTGCAATATTTTAGTCCAATCGCTCTTTTTTCTTTTGAGCTATGTTAGTTTAATCGGTCTTTTTCCTTTTGAACTATGATTTGTGTTCTGAACTGCTTTTTATTAGTCTTATTATAATTTCATTATTAATAATTTTCAAAAATAATAAATTTTTAAATTGGTTATTAAATTGTATGGCAATTCTATATTGTTGTCAAAAAAAGTAAATATAATACACGCACATACGTACATTTTTTTAATAGTTCAAATACAAAGGTCAAAAATTGAACTAGGTAGACATAAAATATTTAGTTCAATTGATAGAACAGTTCAATTGAACTAGTTCGTTCGTGAACTACCCAAGTCTAATTGAAACATATAAGCTTTTGCCAGTAAGTTAACATGAACCAATGTCCTAAATTTAAAAAAAGATTTTCTTTTAGTGCGCATTATGAAGGACACGACTGATATATTATTAAAAATTCGCCAATTGATGCAAAACCCGGCGTCAAATCCGAATGTGTCCTTAGCTGCTTATATTGTTACTTCGGATGATGCTCATCAGAGTGAATATATTTGTGAACATGATGGTCGGAGGGCATTTATTTCCGGATTCGATGGATCAGCAGGGACAGCTGTAATAACAATAGACAAAGCTTTACTTTGGACTGATGGTAGATATTATCAACAAGCTTTAAAGCAATTAGATAAAAATTGGCGTCTAATGAAGGATGGCTTGCCTATGACGCCAAGCGTGGGAAGTTGGCTGGCAATGAACATTCCTAAAGGAGGATCCGTGGGTGTTGATCCCAAACTGTTATCTTATCGTGTTTGGAAACCCATGGAAAAAGATCTGCTAGCCGCAGGTGATAATATAGTAGCAACAAAAATTTATGTACTTATTTAAAATGATATTTTGATCATACATATCTAGATTGCTCACTTGTACCAATTGAATGCAATCTTGTTGACCTAGTATGGGGAACAGATCAACCAAATAGGACTTTAAACCCCATAGTTACATTAGACTTGAAGTTTTGTGGTGAAACTGTTGCGGATAAATGGGTAAAAATAAAAAAACAATTAAATGAAAAGAAATGTGAAATAATTGTTGTGAGTGCTTTGGATGAAATCGCATGTATGTATAGATAAAGAAATATCAAAAGATAACGAAACTAAATACATAAATACATTCTTAGGGTTTTTGAATTTACGTGGGTCTGATATCAAGTACAATCCTGTATTTTTTGCTTATTTAATCATAAGTAACTCCAAAATTATGTTGTTCGTTGATGAAAGCAAATTACCAAAAAAGTTCGATGAACATCTAAGTGATAACGGAATCGAAATTTCGATACATCCGTATGAATCAATAGAAGAGTTAGATCTCATTGTAAGTTTATATATATATATATATATATATATATATATATATATATATATATATATATATATATATATATATATATATATATATATATATATATATATATATATATATATATATATATTTTATTTATTTATTTATTTATTTATTTATTTAATATTAGTCTATGGATACAATCCTTACAGACAATTTAACATACATATTAACTTAATCTTAGGAAAAAATCAAAAAGTTAAATTAGGAATTTAAAAAAAAACAATGATATTATGTTGAATTACTTTTACATTTACAAAAAATCAACAAAATTATACAAACTATTAAACTGACGACATATACGCGTGAAAGGATCAGCTAGGTTATAATTTGTTTTAAACAATTCAACAAAGTTTATAATGACGAGTACTGCGACACGGAACATTAAATTGTATATTACTCAACAGAAATTCGCTGTAAACATTACCATTTATAAGGTTTAACATAAAAGAAACATTTAGCATAGTGCGACGGCTTTTTAGCGTAGGTAGTTTTATTAACGCAAGTCTGCTAGAATATGAAGGGATTTATTGCAGGATTCCAATGAAGATTACGTAAACAGAATAGCAAGAACTGTTTTTGCACTGACTCAATATATTGGCAATAAATA
The DNA here is from genome assembly GCA_949628195.1 of Phasia obesa. Classification (NCBI taxonomy): domain Eukaryota; kingdom Metazoa; phylum Arthropoda; class Insecta; order Diptera; family Tachinidae; genus Phasia; species Phasia obesa. The sequence continues at coordinate 140,844,122 of OX451215.1, read as the reverse complement.
TTGTAATAAGGATCCCATACGATTGATCCATATTCCACGCCTGACCAGTGAAACTTAAAGTTGCTTGGGATCAGAGAATTCTTTTTCCCACCTTTTTATAAATGCAAAAACACCTTATTGACAGTCATACTAATGTGTGCAACGAAGTTTAATTTAGAATCAAGTAAAATTCCAAGATCCAAGAAAGTGTCGACTAAATCCAGCTGATGTCCTCCCAATGAGTAGTTAACAGCTATACAACTATTTCTAAAAAATCGCATACATTTACATTTTTTTAGATTTAGCTCCATTAAATTATTTTTGCACCATAAAAAGAAGTTGTCAAGATCACTTTGGAGATAAGCATGATCAACATATTGCTTGAAGCTATAACAAATTTTTACATCAAAATGTGGGAAAAGTTGATAACTTTCGGAAGGTCATTTATAAACAGCAAAAAAAGAAGAGTTCCGCCTTGCGGAACACCGGATAGAACATAAATGATCTTAGACGTACTCATGTTGAATCGAACATTTTGTTTTCTACAGGTTAAATAAGACATTTGCCAGTCTTAACTTCTACGGGATACACCTAATAAATCCAATTTTGTTAATAGTAATTTATGATTGACTTTATCAAAAGCTTTAATAAAATCAGTATATACAGCATCAGTTTGTTTTCTTTGCGAGAATACAAAACTTATTACAGTTGAAATATGAAGAAAGTTAGTCGTAGTCGAGCATCACTTTCTAAAACCATGTTGGCTAGGTGATATAATTGTTGAAATCTGATTACAAAGACTATCCGCAACTAGTGTTTCAAACATTTTCGGAATTTTCGGAATAGCACTTAATTTGGCAATTCCTCTGTAGTTTGTAATGTCAGACTTATTCCTAGATTTATGTAGAGGGATGATATACGAGTCACGCCAAAGCAAAGGAAAGTATCCATGTCTAATCGAAGAATTAAACAATAAAGTTAGAGGAGCAACTGAACAACGATTTAAAATGCAACTTGGCACACCATCCGGACCATGATTAAATGACATTTTCAGAGCCTTCAAGCCATTAAATATATCCTTACTATTTAAGTAGGAAAAGAAATAACACCATTTGAGGCTAGTGGATAAGGATATAAATTTGTTTCATCATATTGGCTATTACCATAAGTACTGGCGAAGAAATCAGAAAACATATTACAAATAACATCATCATCACTGGATTCTTTATTATACAATTTCATTATTGTCGGATAACCAATGGATTTTCTTTTTGAGTTGATGAAGGCATAGAAAGATTTTGAATCATGAAAGAAATTAAGTTTCACTTTATTTATGTAATTATTATATAACGAATGTAGAGTTAGATACTAACGGCATAAATGAAGTAATTAGAATAGTAGGATGATATCGATCTGCACGAAAACTAACAGGATTCGAGCGTGTTATTGAGCAATCATCGGAACAGTTAACAAACACCAAGTCTAGCAATTTTCCAAAGTCATTGTAAATATCATTCATTTGGTAAAGACTAAGCGAAAAAATATCCTTTATAAATTCATCACTGCAGTTTATATTTTGTACAATCAGTCACATGTTTCCAAAAAATAGACGGTAAATTAAAATCACCAAGAACAGATAGAATCAGTGGATTGTAGACATGAAGTGACAGATTCAATGGCTTGAATGTGTTTGACATATATTGAAGCATCAGATTCAGGAGGAATGTATGAACAGGTAAAGTTAATTTCTTTATTTTTCAGCTTTACGACGATAGCAACAAACTCAATGTTAGAAACTTCTCCTTAAATATATATTCACGGACAAAAGTATTAGTTGGCCAAAAATTCGGATCAACAATATCATCATAGAGATCAAAAGATACACCAAGCTTAAACGAAGTTATGCTCCTGGGTTGAGAATATAAAAATTTTTGAATAATAATATTAGCTTCAGTGTTCAGCTTAGATTTAATATAATATTCAATGTCATCAACAGTTGTAGCAGATGCAAAACGAGACACAAATATATATTTCCTTGGCGGTAAAACAATTAACTGCTTGTGGTTAACAGTGTTGGACTTATTATAATTTAACAGCGAATTAGATGAGCCAGGTTCATATGATATTATATTCGGATTAGATGGCACCAGAGACTGACAAAAAGTACTTATTAAAAAAATGTAGTTAAGTATTTACACATATTTTTGGGTATTAGTTATACCTATACTTATAACACAGAAAATACCTACACATACGCATTTGCAGTGATAACAACATTTATAACAAACATTGTTTATACACAACGAACTTAAAAATGTATACGTAATGCATGTATGAGTACAACTGGTTTTAGGTAGATAATGTGATGAGTATCTGTCATACCCATACTTCTAACTACCTAATACTTACAAGTATGGAAAAGTAGTTATAATACTCTAAGTATACTTATAAGTAAAACAACTACTTTTAGGAATTGTGTGTATAAAACGGTGTATGATGTTTAGCAATATTTTGTTTATAGCCGAACATTGGTTAAGTATGGAAAACCAAAATAATTATGATGAAGGAATGAACGTATTTTTAAATTGTGAAATAATTTATACATATATTTATAAAATACTCTAAGTATACTTATATTATTTACATACTTGTACTTATTCCCACTCTATACTTACAAGTATGGGTTAGGCCAAAACTTTATCCAACTTTTAATTATACTTGGTTGTATTGCAAAATATAATGAACAAGTATGCGAACACTTATTCTCTGCCTATACTTGTGGTTATTTAAGTTGAAATTGATATGAGTATGTGTGTATGGTATGTTGTTTGAGCTGTACACATTTATACATGTTTTGCCTCAAATACTTAATAAGTACTAATAATGATACTTTTGTCATTCTCTGGATGGCACAGAGATAACATCTTGAGCAGACGAGGCATGAATGTCAGAAATTAAATTATTCGTTGGATTAGTAGTTGAAGTATCTTCAGATTGATTATGTGCAGAATTACTTTGAATTACAGACTCAATATTACCTTTAGTTTTATTTCTGGATGATTTGCGACGTTTAGGTGAAGATTCCGGAATTTCAAATTTGTTAAGTTGTTTAAATTCTTCAAATAAATTTCCATAAGAAGCAAGCTCTTTAGACAAAATGGACATCTTATTTTGAATATGGCTAAATTTATTTTTCGTGCTTTGGAAAAAGCGATAAAATTCAACACCAATATTTTGGCAATCATTGCAACACCAATGTAGACCCTTAGTATTACGAAGGGCTTAAGCTACTAACGTTTTCAATCCACTACATTTAAAATGACATAGCCCAAGACATAACCAACAAGTAATCATTCTTTCATCATCACTAGACACCGAACAGCTTTTATTTAAACATTTAAATCTGGATTCACTCATCTTGCGTGTATATGGCCTAAGTTTTGAACCATAATAGGTAGACTCTTGAAATTTTCAAAGGAGGTATATAACTATGGCCGGTATAGCAACGAATACTAAAACTTATAGGGTGTTCCGAAAGTGATGTGTTAATTACAATTATGTCTTTATTTCTTGAGCTGTAGGAGGAAAACACTTAAAATTTGCAAACAGTAATTAAAACTATGTTCGCTTTATAAACAAGTATAAAAAATTGAACCTAAATATTAAAAGGTGATAGTGACGTGATTTGCATGTATATTACCTTAGTTATGAGCGATAATAGTTTTGAGCCATAATGGGTGGACTCTTAAAATTTTCACAGATGGGGTATTGCTATGAACCCTTTAAAAAACAGTAAAAATTAAAGGGTCTTCTGGCAGTGACGTGATTTGCATGTTTAAAGCCTTATTTCTTGAACCGTAACAGGTAGACTCTTGAAATTTTGTACAGAAGATGTGTTGCCACGGCCGTTATGACAATTACTAAAAATTAAAGGGTGTTCCGACAGTGACATGTTTTTCACATACAGTGTATTTTTTTTTAAATCGTAATAGGTAGACTCTTGATATATTTATTGAAATGGAGTTGCCATGGCCGCTATAACAAATAATATTAGAGGGTGTTGCGACAGTGACATGATTTTTACGTTAATAGAAGCAATTGAAAAACGGTATGAAGAAAGGCTTAAAAAATAGATAATGCTCAAAAAATCTGCGAAAAAAATGTTTGTGAAGTTACAAAAATTATATGGATCTATAACTGAAGCTGATAATAAAAACAAGGATATATGTGTTACAAAAGAAGAAAATAATAAGAAGATGTGTAACGAAATAAAAAAAGGTATTAAAAGAAACAAATGTAAAACAAAACAAACAAACTTTTGCAGAAGCTGTTAAAAAAATCGGTGTTGCCAGAGGCTAATATACAAGTGCCAGTAATTATTAAACCGAAAGAGAAACAAAAGATACAAAGAACAAAAGACGATTTAAACAATAAGGTGGCTACAATTGGTTTAAAAATAACAAAGGTCGAAAATAGAAATAATGGAACTATTATTATTCAGAGTGAAAATGCTGAAGAAAGAGAAAAAAAAAATAAAAAGTGTTTTACAATCCGAAATGAGCGATAAATATGAAATAAAAGTGCCGAGTAATAATTATATGGATATGATTATAACTGATATGTCTATTAAATATATCGAAGAAGAATTATTGAAAAAAATAAAAAAACAAAATGAAATATTGAAAAATAGCAAACTGCAAATCATAAAATGTTTCGAATTAAAAAAAATAATAGAGCAATATATAATGCAAAAATAATAGTCGAAAATGAAGTATATGCGAACCTCATAGCAGCAAGAAAAATCAATATAGGATGGGATATATGTAGGGTGTTTAATGGCATTGATTTAATGAGGTGCTACAAATGTCAAGCTAGTGAATGCAGAAATGATGAAGTATGCTACAAATGTCATAGCATGGATCTAAAGATTGCAAGACTGAAATAATATTGAAATGTATTATAGCCCATTCAGGCTGCCACGAAATTAAGTAATTTCGAGCTGAAATTACGAACGAAATCTAAGGTGTTCATACTGGGCTTTTTGACATATGAGATGATTTCGCAAACAGCTGATCACGTTTAGTTACATTTGTATAATTTTTTTCTTTGGAAAAAAGCTTTTGCACAACACTTTCGTATTAATTTCAAATATAAACGAATATTAAAAACAGCACTACAACAAAATGAATGTACAGTTATGTTTATATTTCCATTATTTCATTTGGCTTTTAAATTTTTTCTGACAAAAGCCCACTTTCACGGTTGTAAATATCGTCATTGTTGCAAAAAATGTAGCCTTTTATACAAAACCAGCGTTGTATATCATAATTTCAAGTTAATTTCGACGAAATTAAGTAGAACGAGTTAATTTCAAATGTATGCGAATTTACGTAATTTCAAGTTGATTTCGGCCGAAATCACGAAATGACTTAATTTCGTGGCAGCCTGAACGGGTTATTAACTGTGTAAAAATGAATAATAAATTACATTTGGATTTAGATGAGGACCACCAAACGATCAGCAGATCATGTCCAGTATACCAAAATAAGGTTAATGTTAAAAAGAGAAGATTAGGATTTATTATTTAACAATCAGAGAACATAAATGGATTATATACAAATGTGCAAGGACTAATCAATAACTTTAATCAATTAGTTTTAGTTGTTATGGAGATAATTCAAGCCGAACTGAAGGTGTGATAATGTATTTTAGGAACACTTGGGAGCTAACCAGCATTTACGAAATAGCATCGGATTCCAAATATTGGATATGTGCGTATTATAACAAAACATAAAAATATTTCAATTATAATTATGGCAGTTTACAGATCACCTAGTAGCAGTGAAATTGAATTCTGTGATACTTTCGAAGAAATAATTGAGGAATTATATGAAAAAAATAATGATATTCTAATAGCTTGAGACTTAAGCATAGACTGGATTTTTTTTCATAATTTATTTATTGTATCTTCAATATTTTTGAACTAACAATAATTACTCGTATCTTAAGTCTAAAATAAAATATACTTTTTAAGTCCAGTCAGTACTAGACAAAAATAATGTTTGTTTCACGGATTTTGCAATCATTTGCGGGTCATCCCTCTAATGTACGGCCAAGAAAAGCAGTATCTCTTCTTTTTTAACCGACTTCAAAAAAAGAAGGAGGTTATCAATTCGTCTGTGTGTTGCTTTTTTTTTTTTGCGCTATTAGATAGGTTATGGCTACAGATTGGTCCCATTTTAAAAGAATTTCAAAATTTTAAAAATTAAAGGGTGTCCCCATACAAAATTCATGTTTTTTACGTGTATTATGAACTTTATAGGTCACCAATTTAAAATTAAAAAAAAGTGCGTAGCACTATAGCTCCCAATAACAAAAAGTAATTAAAAAATAAAATTAAAAATTAAAGGGTGACTCCATAGGTGACGTAATTTTACCTTTATTCTCCTATCTTTTGAACCGTTATAGACAAACACTTGAAAGTTGCACAGAATGTTCGTTACTATGTGTGTTATAATAAGTATAAATATTTAAAATTAGAAATTAAAGGGTGTCCCATTAGTTGGTTTATTTTGATATATATATGGCCAAACTTTTGAACCTTTATAGACAGACAGTTGAAACTCACAAAGAACTTGTATTGCTAAGTCCGCTACAATAACAAGTGTAAAATATGAATTTGGAAATTAAAGGGTGTCCCAATAGTTAAAGTAAAATTAATATATATGGCCAAACTTTTCAACTGTTATAGATAGACAGTTGAAATTTACAAAGAACCTATATTGCTTACTCCGCTATTACAACTACTATGTCTGGCAAGTATAAATATTTAAAATTGGAAATAAAAGGGTGTCCCAATAGTTGATGTAATTTGATGTATATGGACAGAAAGTTAAAATTTAAAAAGAATCTGTATGACAAAGTCCTCTTTAAAAAGTATTTATATTAAAATTTTAATTTAAAGGGTGTCCCAATAGGTGACGTCATTTAATATATATGATCCTATCTTTTAAACAGTTATTGATAAACACTTAACAATTAGACAGAATGTCCATTACTATATCTGTTATAATAAGAATAAATATTTAAAATTGTAAGTTGCAGGGTTTCGCAATAGTTTATGTAATTTGATGTATATGACCAAACTTTTAAACCGTTACAGACAGACGGTTGAAATTTACAATGAACCTGTATTGCTACGACCGCTATAACTAGTATAAAATTTGAATTCGGAAATTACAGGGTGTCGCAATAGTTACCGTCTTAAAGAAACATGATTTTAAGTTTGTCTGTTTTGAAGTTGGTTTTTTTTTGCAAGAATTATAGTCGAATGTAACCAGGTTCATTCAGCATGTTACGCGCCAAAGGGTTTGAATAAGATTCAAGCCTTTTTAGATATGTGACTGCATGTTTCGCTATTTCTGCTTTAACTGATGGCATGTTTAGGTCTTTGTGGATGTTCGAATTTTTTATATACCGGGGAGCAGATGTAATAATACGTAGAATTTTATTTTGGCGCCTTTGAATTTTTTCCACATTGCTAGCTGAGGCAGTGCCGCATAACTGAATCCCATAACACCAAATTGGTTTAAGGATCAACTTGTACAGTAGAAATTTACAATCTAAGCTCAGGGTGGAGTTTCTGCCAATAAGCCAATTTAGTTGTACTGCTTTTAGTTTCATTTGTGTTAACTTGAAATCAATTTGGCTTTTCCAAGTAAGGCGAGGGTCAAGATGTATACCCAGGTATTTTACGTCTGAAAGCTGTGGTATCATTTGGTTATTTATGCGAATAGGAGGGCATGAGTCCCTACGCAGTGTGAAAGTTATGTGAGTACATTTTTGTTCATTCACTTTTATTTTCCAATTTTTTTAGCCATTTTTCCAAATTGAGTATGTGGTCATGTAAAAGTTGTGATGCTTCTTGGGCACTTTCATGAATACTTAAAAAAGCTGTGTCATCTGCAAAAGTTGATGTGTGGACTAGGGTGCTAATTGGCATATCTGATGTGTAAATATAAAATTGGTCCCAAAATACTACCTTGGGGAACTCCGGCTTTAATGAGCTGTGGCGAGCTTAAAAAGTCACCTTCTTTTAGCCCTTTCAATATCGCTAAATTCAAATCTTAGGGGTACTACGGCACTAGTCTCTACTGATGGCAACTCAGCTATATCTGTACATACATTTGGGGTGAAAACCTTCTTCAAATGTCCAACAAATAAATTGCCTTTTTCGGTATCATTCCTTGCCCAGTCTCCACAAGAAGTTCGCAAGGGAGGCTTACGTACGACCGGTCTTTTAAGGTTCCTACATGCACGCCATAATGAATAATCTGATTGTTCAGTTGCGTCGAGGTCTTCCAAGTAATTTTTCAGAGATGCTACTCTTCGAGATTCTAGCAGCTATCTTAGCCGTTTCGTGCAATCTTTAAGTCTAGACTTGAGTTGAGGAGATCTGTGTGCTTGCCACTCTCTTCAAATTTTTCTTTTTTCAGCCAAGAGCCGCTCGACATCTACAAAATAAATTTGATTGTATCTAGCTGGTTGTTTCTGTCGCATGTTGGGCAGCTGATTTAAGGTCTTGAATAAAATAAATTAGACTCTGGTCTACATCTTCTGGTGTTCTTAGCGGTATGTTTTCCGAACAATGAGTACTGAGATATTTTCTATATTTCAACCAAATAATGTTTGTGCAAGTTGTTGGCGACACGATATTTTGCTGGTTCCATATATAGACAATAGTGGGTGAATGATCTGAGGATAATTCGAGTGACGCTTCAACCTTAATCATATCTCTCGAAATACCTTTAGTCACGCTAAAATCAATAACATCAGGTATTTTTTGTCGATCAGTAGGCCAATAGGTGGGTTGTCCACTTGATATCACATTCAGACGCATTTTTGAAATAGTGTCAAATAAAACACGACCTTTTAGAGTAATGAGTCTTGATCCCCAAAACGTATGTTTAGCGTTGTAGTTGCCTGATGCTATGAAACAGGGACCTAGTGATTTGTAGAAGTCGATATATTGACTCTCTGATATTTGAAATCTAGGAGGTGAATAAATCGAAGAAATAACAAAGTTTTAATTATATTCTTCAATACAGATGTTTATTGCTTGGAGATAGTCCTCACAAAAATTACACAGTAAATTATGTTTAATTCGAACTTTTATTAGTATTGCTGAACCACCACATGCTCTGCCACGGGGGTCTTTAGTGTCATATAATATATAACCATTGATTTTAAAAAAGCTATTTGTTCTTAAATGAGTCTGTGAAACCATTATGACATCAATTTGTTGGTTCTTCAAGAAGTACTCGAGTTCATTTTTGTGTTGGCGTAAGCCGTTTGCGTTCCAGAAACATATTTTTAAACAGTTCATGGTTTGTTAAGTACCGCCTGCAACATCATAGATTGCATGCGAACCATTTCTTGCATCATGCTGCTCGTAGAGCTCATAAAACTGTTTAACGAATGCACTAATGTCTCGATACTTGCTTCAAGACGATTGTAGTTACCAGATGGTGTTTGTTCTTTAGCTTCTGGATGCATATTTGGGGTAGAATTGGTTGTAGGTGTCGCTTTGTTTGCTAAAACATGATTGGATTTTAACATATCCGCGTATGAAACATGTTTGGTTGTGGGTGAGCTAACTGAGGGTAATGAGCATTTGCTTGGTATTGTGGCTGCCTACCAGGATTATTTAATTTCTGAGTTGACTTCCTTACCATAGAAAAAACTGGACAGCCTCTTTAGTTAGCAGTATGATTTCCACCGCAATTGCTACATTTTTTAACCTTCGAGTCATCCTTTGGTTTGTCGCATTGGGCGGAACAATGAAGCTCTCCACACACAACGCAAACCGGAGGCAACTTGCAGTAAGCCCTTGTATGGCCGTATTCTTGGCAATTTAAACACTGAACGGGTCCTGACCGTTTATGTGGTTTCTCTACACTTATCCTGCGGTGAAACAGATATTTTAGATTATAAATGGGATGCGTTTCGTTCTTCTTCAATATAATATCCCCAGGTTCCAGTTCAACGCGAAATAGAGGTTGAGGGACACGCTCTCGATTTCTGAGATTGTCAACGCTTTTAACCTTAAATCCTGCTTTTTGAAGGCCAGCTTTTATTTCCACTGGATTAACGTCTTTGATGACTACCTGTAGGCCTTTGCTACTCTTCAGCTGATAGGTATAAAAGTTCTTTTTGCAGCATTCAAACTCCTTTACTGCTTTACGATAACTACTTTCCTCTATAAATTGAATTTTAGTTTCTTCAATGTTACCACGCTTGATAGGAATTACATTGAATGAATTTTCCCCAATAACTGAGATTAACTTATTTATTAATTCATTTGAATTTTTTTCCCTTAAAAAAATTGGTGGTGGTTTAAACGACTTGGGTGCCGTTTTTGTTTCGCTTGTTTCGCTATCTAAAATAGCAAAACAATTATGGGATTTGGCAACACTGTGTTCAGAAGGCGATTTGTTTGTAGATATTTTATTGTCATCGCTTAGTAAAAGTGAAGAACAAGATTGAGCACGTATAACTGGCGTAGCATTAATACGCAAATTATTTTCAGTTTTTTTGTTTTTATTTAATTCAGCATTGCCAACATTTTTGTTGCTTAAATTAAAGAGGCTCATTAGCTTTTATTGTTTTTATTTTGTTTTAAAAGTAGCAATTCAATATGCCGTTGTAAAAAATAAAGAAAAGGAAAAAGAAAAAAAATATTTTACAAACAACTTTGTTGTTGTTTTTTGTTTTAAATTGTTCACACAATGTATGTTTTGTTTTTGTTAATGCGAGCTTAAAAAAAAATCGCATCCGCACGCCAAAAACAGAACTGAATGAAAGAGGGACTGGATGAAAGAGGGAGCATACAAAAATCGGATTCAACGAATATTAAACGACTGGATTAACCCTTTGACGTGTGGCGTACATTATAATGTACGTCGCGTTTACCAACCCGTTACTGATTTGTATTTTAGCATAAATGAACTTTTTTTACAGTTATCTGTTTGTTGTGTTGTTATTATTTTAATTCCTAAAAAGCAGAAAAATTAGAAAACAACTTGAGATCAATTTTGGATATTTTATCTCGTCATTATCAACGCAGCGTATAATGTGTTAAGGTTTAGTTGCAAATCAAAAACAAAAAAATATTTAATTCAGTGTTTTTCATTACAAAAGTTATATTTTTTTGTATTTTTTATAAGTATGTAAACCAAAAAACTTTAAATCAATAAAAAAAATAAGATAAATTGAAAAGGTTTACACATTGTAGCGGATTTTACTTTAAAATGTAGATCTCCAAAACCCACTTTAGAATAAAAATTAGTCCACATAACTTTTTACATATGTTTTTTGAATCCCTTTTAAGCAATTAAAACTATATATACAATTTTTCATTTCCCAGAATTAATTCCCGTGTCAAAGGGTTAAGTAAATAATTACACCAGAATCACAGCTAACACGAAAACATTAATTGATTATATTATAACAAACAATGATAATATATCTGCAGTTACAAACATAAAATATCTGATCATGAAGTGATTGAAATAACTTTGAACAATGTAACAGAGAAAAGCTTTTAAAACACAAATAAAAATATTTAAATATAGAAAAAGTTTATTTAAAAACGAAATAATTTGAGTTTTAAAATATAATGATAATAATGACGTAAATAGTGTAAAAAATTTCGACACACATATTGAAAACACGATTGAAAAATACACCATCGAAAGAGAAATAAGCGAAAAAAGCAATGTTAATAAATGGTTTAATTCTGAATTAAGTGAATTAAAGCGTAATAAAATATTAAAATACCGAACAGCTAAAACGGATAATACGTACATTGTCTGGAATGATTATAAAATAATTCGAAATAAAAATAAATCAAAAGCGGAACATGAAAAAAATATATTTTTTAATAAAACAATTAGCAACGCGTCAGATCAAAAAATGTGTGGAGGGAAATAAAAAACCTAATTTTAAAAAAACCCAAATCTGTGATATACTCTGTAATATTTAACCAAATTGAAGTTAAAGATAATTATAAAGTAGCTTGTCAATTTAACGAATATTTTGTTGACAATATTAAATTAATAAGATCTAGTATAGAACAAGTGCAATATGTGAACCAAATCCCTGTAATAAACTCAAGATTTCAATTCCGTGCAATAAATTTAATAGAGCTGAAAAAGATATGTAAGAGCGTAAATGGAAAACCTGATTTTAATAAGGTTTCCATCAAAATTATATTATCATAGGAATATGTCTTTTAAAAATAATAAATAATTCATTGGTAACAGTAATTTTTCCAGAGGGCTGGAAACAAACAATAATATTCCCTATAGAAAAAGTGCAGAAAACAACACACTGTGAAGAATTTTGTCCCATTAATACTTTAAAAAAAGGGAAAAGATTTTGGAACTTGTAGTAAAACAAAAGCTAGAAAATTATTTGGAGCAAAATAGTATTATATCAAAATATCAATCTGGTTTCAGAAAAAATTTTCATGTGAAACGGCAGTTAGCTATGTCATTAATAGATGGAAGAAAAGAGCTACAAATAATAAAATTTTGGCAATTTTCTTGGACTTTTAAAAGGGCCTTTGAAACCATCGACAGAGACATTTTAATTCAAAAACTGCATACATATGTTGTTAATGGCAACGAGTTACAATGGTTTAAGTCATATCTTTCAAATAGAAAGCAAGTTGTAAAAGTTAACGGTATAAATTCTCATATAAAAGAAAACGAATACGGAGTCAAACAGGGTTCAATACTCGGAGCACTTCTTTTTATCATATATATAAATGATTTGCCTAATGGCATTAAAAAATGTGAAATAGTTCTTTACGCAGACGATACATTAATATTTACTGAAGCAAGTACTGATAACCAATGTCAAGACAATTTAGCATATGATATAAATAATGTGAATGTGTGGCTAAAAATGAATAAACTTAAATTAAATGAAAAGAAAAGAAGACAAAACTAATGCAAATAAATGTGGAAAATAAAATACAGTTTAATATTAATAACGAAAATAAAGAGAATGTTGATCAAATTAAATACCTGGGTTTTTATTAGATAAAAATTTAAAGAAAATAACATATAGAATACATATGTAAAAAATCGGCAGAAAAATCGGGGTTTTAAAAAGAATTGGAAATAAAATTTCAACACTAACGGCAATAAATATTTATAACACGATTATTAAACCTCATTTCGAATTTGGATCTACAATCTTATATACATGCTGCTCATTAAATCAATAGACAGATTACAGTTGCAAAAGAAAGCATTGCGGACAATATTAAAATGTAATCGTTACACATCAATAAATTTTATGCTTGTAACTTTAAAGTGGATTAGTATACAAAATAGACTGAAAATGAATACGACTACTTTTATACAAAAAATCAAAACTGGTGAAGCTCCTGATTATCTTATAGAACAACTAAACTATGTTGGAGAAGTACTGCCATATCAACTTAGAAACGCTGAAAACTGTAGACTACAAAGGGCTACAAATATGGGAATGCAACGCTCACTCTTTTATGAAGGTCTACAATTGTATAATTCTTTACCTAAAAACATTAAAGTTGAAAATAATTACAATGTGTTTAAAAACAAAATTACAAACTTGTTAAAATCTAATATTCACCCTTATTGTGTTTGGAGTTTTTGCGACGAAAGTCTGTCGTTTTTGAAAAATGGTACCGTACTTGGCGTAAAACGTTAATGAACACGACTCTTTGCAAAATCTATTACAAAACAATCTTCAAACGCGACTGTGTTTGGCGTATTTGTCTGTCAAAAGTACAAAAAGTTGTCGTTAAAATATTTCCTCACGACATATTCTAATCAAATAAAAAATAAGTTCAATAGAAGAAAATTCAAGTATACAAAAATATAATATATTTAATACTATTTAATATTTTCAAATTTTTTATTTTATTCAATGTATATGGTGATATGAATTTTAGTGTAAAATCACAACTGCAGCACAATTTGCCAAATAAGTGGAAATAATGGAACAAAAACCTTATTTGGCAAAAGGCTTTCATAAAGGTTTAAAGCCAATAAATATTGAACAAGGATGAAACGCTGTTTTCGAAGATTTGAATTATCTTGGTCCCGCATCCCGTTCCGGAGAAGGTATGGACAAATTTTAAAGTTAAATTGAAAAGAAAGCTTGTTCCTACAAAGTAGAAAGTTATGCTACAGGTGGCGGACCAGCAGAAGCAGCAATTATTTATTGGATATGCGTACGCTTTTCCAACATAAAGACGCATTTGGACTAAAAAAGACCGCAAATTGTTTCGCCAGACCCCGATGCAAACACCAACACTTTTTACTAACACTTTATTATTTTCACAGTAATATTTTTTTACCAAAATATAAATTATTGTAATATTTTTTTGTTATTTATAAAAATTTGTTTGACACTTTTTTAACAGGCTGTTTCAAAATCATTTAATTCAGTTTAATCTATTACATTATGATTCAACTACAAAATTTTACCTGTCGTAAATTTTAGACGGTAATATATACTTTTAAATTCGACAGCAAAAACGACAGTTGTCGTTTCTCAACTACGCCAAACACAATAAGGGTGATTTTGTAATAAAATTTATAATTTATATTGATTTATTGTAATAATTCTTGCAAAAAAAACCGACTTCAAAACAGATAATTCTAAACTAAAAATGTAAGAAGTATTCTGTACGAATTAGATTTAAACCAAATAAAAGATGCGCCAAAATTAGAGGGAAAAAAATGACTATGTGAATGTCAAGCCTCTCCCTATTACTATTCAAAAGTTAAGCTATTTTTACCAGCATCCGTATTTTATGGGGACACTATTCAAGCCTCTGTCTATAACTTTTTTAAAGATAGGGTCACATAGATAAAATAACATCACCTATTCGGACACCCTTTAATTTTCAATTTTGAATTAAAGTCCTCTTGTTATAGAGGACTTGGCCACAAAGATTCGTTGTAAGTTTCAATTATCTGTTTATAACGGTTCAAAAGTTTGGCGATATATTTCAAATTACATGAACTATTGGTACACCCTTTACATTATAATTCCAAATATTTATGCTTTTTATTATACCAGAGAAAGTAGTGGACATTCTGGCTAATTTTCAAGTGTTTGTGTTTAACGGTTCAAAAGGTAGAGCCATATATTTCAAATTTCATAATATATGGGGACACCCTTTAATTTCTAAATTTAAATTGTATACTTGCTATAGTGGACTTTGCAATAAAGGTTCCTTGTACATTTCAGCTATCGGTTTATAACAGTTCAAAAGGTTGGCCACATACATAGAATTACATGAACAATTGGGACACCCTTTTATTTTCAAATTCAAATTGTATACCTTTTGTTATAGCTGACTTAGCAATACAGGTTCTTTGTAAATTTCAGCGGTCTGTGTACAACTGTTCAAAAGTATGGCCATATACATCAAATTAATTGAACTATTGGAGCACCCTTTAATTTAAAATTTTGAATATTTATACATTTTATTACAACGGTCATAGTAGTCGACATTCTGTCATATTTTCAAGGTTTTGTCTATAACGGTTCAAAAGATAGGCTCAAATAGGTCAAATTACGTCACCTATGGGGACACCCTTTAAATTTTAAATTTATTTTTTTATTACTTTTTGCAGTTGGGAGCTATAGCGGTACGCAAGTTTTTAAGTCTTTGTAAATTTCAGTGGTCTGTGTACAACTGCTCAAAAGTATGGCCATATACATCAAATTAAATGAACTATTGGAGCACCCTTTAAAATTTTGAATATTTATACATTTTTTTATAACGGTCATAGTAATAGACATTCTGTCAAATTTTCAAGGTTTTGTCTATAACGGTTCAAAAGATAGGCTCAAATAGGTCAAATTACATCACCTATGGGGCCACCCTTTAAATTTTAAATTTATTTTTTTATTAATTTCTGCTGTTGGGAGCTATAGCAACACGCAAATTTTTTAAATTTTAATTTGGTGCCCTTTACGGTTCTTAATACACGTAAAAAACATGTATGTTGTATGGGGACACCCTTTAATTTTTAATATAATGAACTGATTTTAAAATGGGACCAACCTGAAAGCATAACCTTTCGAATAAAGGAAAAAATTTTAAAATCGGTTCAGAAATGGCTGAGTTCTGCGGTTACATACATAAAAAAAAGCAACATTCAGACGAATAGATAACCTCTTTCTTTTTTGAAGTCGGTTAAAAAGTATAAATAATACTACTAAATAAACTACTATTAAATAGCCTTATGTTATAAACCGTAATAGGTAGACTCTTGAAATGTTATATTGCAGCAGTAAAAAAACAAAAACCTGCATTGTCAGAAAAAAATATAAAGGCACGGTTAAAACTTGCCAATGAGCACAAAACTTGGACAGAGGACGACTGGAAACGTGTGATCTGGTCAGACGAATTCAAATTCAACTGCTTCCAATCCGACGGTCAACAATATTGCTGGCGCCGCCCCGGTAGAACGGTTCAAAGGCGCCATGTGAAGCAAACTGTGAAGCACGGTGGAGGAAACGTCATGGTATTGGGTTGCTTTACGTGGTGGGAGCTTGGACCACTGCAAAAAATTGATAATATAATGAAGAAAGAAGACTATTTGAGGATTTTGCAGACTCATCTTCCCGATTTTGTAGATAAGAGCGCCTATCCTGCAGAAGAAGTAATTTTTTAGCAGGATGGTAATCTAAAACACACGTCTAAAATCGTGAAAAAATGGCTTGGTAAGCAAAATTTTCAATGAATGTAGTGGCCAGCACAAAGTCTCGACCTCAATGATATTGAGAATTTGTGGTCAATCGTGAAGAGGCGGTTGGGACAGTACCAATCAGCCCCTACCAATTTGGACGAGGTTTGGGAGCGGATCCAAAATGAATGGAAGAATATTCCAAAAGAAATTGGTGGAGAGTATGCCAAATCGCCAAATTGCCCATAAATTCTACATACGGACTAGGGCACGTAAAATACTTTCAAAAACAATTTGAAACATATATAGCTTTATTACAGCAGTCTTCTTTTTGCGATCCCAGCTTTGGCATTTTGTAATATATAGGCTAAATTTCAAAATGTCGATGTAAATTAGGTCATATTGTGTGACCTCCATGTTCTACGAGGATAATCAATTTTCTACGAAATTTTTTTTAAACGTACACACATATAGTTAGCTTATACAAAAATATAAAATTTTATATATTCCTTAAGAAAATTTTTTCTATAAAAAAAAAAACGTTAATGGCCTTTTTTGGGTTAAAGTACACAAAAAAGCAATAATTTTGGATTTTTTTAATTGAAAATCGTCTAGTTTTGTAACTCAGTAAAGATTCAATCTTCAAATTTATCAAAAATATTTAGAATTTAGCTCGCTAACTACGATAAAAAATTTTAATGAAATTTGGT
Source organism: Phasia obesa (assembly GCA_949628195.1). Classification (NCBI taxonomy): domain Eukaryota; kingdom Metazoa; phylum Arthropoda; class Insecta; order Diptera; family Tachinidae; genus Phasia; species Phasia obesa. Next base: position 140,826,673 of record OX451215.1, on the reverse strand, counting down.
AAAAATTGTACCCAATATTTTGAAAAAACTGCATTAGGGTAGCGAAAAATCTAAAATTTTATTTCTTAAATTTCTCAATCATTTTTATATATATTATTTGCAAATTTAGATACCATTTTGTAGGTATTGACAAGACCTTTAAGACTATGTATAATTTTAGAAAATCAAAATAAAACTGAAGAAATGGCAAGCTGTAAAATAATTTTCAGGTGCGAGGTTCCCAACTTTGAGACCACATAGCGCCACCCATGGAGGGTTTATGGTAACCAACTCTAAAACTTAAGATCAGATGTTCCTCTGTTATGCTCATGTCAAATTTTGGATCAATCGGCGTAGCCGTTTATAAATGACTAAGTTATTTCCAAAATATATTGATTCTGCCTCACTGTGCAGCGGCGTCCTCAGATATCGTCCGAAAACCACTTATAAGCGGAAGAGCACGCAGCCTGTAAGTCGGTGAAAGTTTCTTTCTACATGTTTTAAAATTTATTGCTTCTGCCCACACCGGGTCAGCATACAGGATCACTGAATTACCAACCATTCATATTAATTTCCTACGTGAAGAAGTCAGTCTCCTATATTAAGTAGCATCCTCGCTATTGATGCCTGGGTTTTTGATGATTTCTCGCTTACATAGTCTATGTGTTTTATAAAATTCATTCTATTGTCTATTACTATCCCTAGATATTTTACTGTGCGAGTTGACCGTACTATTTGGTCTCCAACTTTGACTCAACTTTTTTTCTGCCAGTGATAAGTCTTTTGGGCTGCAAGTTCTAGACAAACTGACAATATTTTTGAACTAAAAATAGTTACTTATATCTTAAGTCTAAAATAAAAATATACTTTTTAAGTCCAGCCAGTGCTAGACAAAAGATTCAAGCCTTTTTAGATATGTGACTCCATGTTTCGCTATTTCTGCTATGACTGATGGCATGTTTATGTCTTTGTAGATGTTCGAATTTTTATATACCAGGGAGCAGATGTGATCATACGTAGTATCTTGTTTTGGCGCCTTTAAATTTTTTGTACGTTGCTAGCTAAAGCAGTGCCCCATAATTGAATGCCATAACACCAAATTGGTTGGAGAATAGACTTGTACAATAGAAGTTAAGCTCAGGGCGGAGTTTCTGCCAATAAGCCAATTTAGTAGTACTGCTTTTAATTTAATTAGTGCTAACTTGAAATTTATGTGGCTTTTCCAAGTAAGGTCAAGATGTATATTTCAGGTATTTGACGTCTGAAAGCTGCGGTATCATTTGGTTATTTATATGTATAGGAGGGCATGAATCCCTACGCAGTGTGAAAGTTATGTAAGTTCATTTTTGTTCATTCACTTTTATTCTCCATTTTTCTAACCATATTTCCAAATTGAGTATGTGGTCTTGTAAAAGTTTTGACGCTACTTGGGGGTTTTAATGAATACTTAAAAAAGCTGTGTCATCTGCAAATGTTGATGTGTGGACTAGGGTGCTAATTGGCATATCTGATGTGTAAAGTAAATACAAAATTGGTCCCAAAATACTACCTTGAGGAACTCCGGCTTCAATGAGCTGTGGCGAGCTACTTTTGATCCCTAAAACGTATGTTTAGAGTTGACTCTGATATTTGAAATCTAGGAGGTGAATAAATCGAAGAAATAACGAAGTTTTGATTATATTCTTCAATGCAGATATTTGTTGGTTGAAGGTAGTCCTCCAAAAATCACACAGTAAATGATGTTTAATTCAAGCCTTTAGCCACGGGGGTCGTTAGTGTCATATAATATATAGCCATTGATTTTAAAAAAGCTATTTGTTGTTGAATGAGTCTCTGAAACCCTCATGACATGAATTTGTTGGTTCTTCAAGAAGTACTTGAGTTCATTTGTGTGTTGGCGTAAGCCGTTTGCGTTCCAGAAACATATTTTTAAACAGTTCATGGTTTGTTAAGTACCGCCTGCAACATCATAGATTGTATGCGAACCACTTCTTGCATCATGCTGCTCATAGAGCTTATAAAACTGTTTAACGAATGCACTAATGTTTCGATGCTTGCTTCGAGACGATTGTAGTTACCAGATGGTGTTTGTTCTTTAGCTTCTGGGTCAAATTTGGGGTAGAATTGGATGTCGGTGTCGCTTTGTGTGCTGAAATATGATTGGATTGTAACATATTCGCGTATGAAACATGTTGGGTTGTTGGTTGAGCTAACTGAGGATTTTTTATTGTTTTGTTCATATGATTTATTGTATCTTTAGTTGCATGAACTAACAATAAGCACTCATATATTAAGGTTAAAAGAAAAATTTTAAATAAAAGAAAAGGAAATAAAATATACTTAATTAAGTCAAGCCAATGCTAGACAAGATATTGATAGTACACGGTTGATGTCGTCATTTGTGATAGTCACAATGTCCCTCCTTTTTAGTCGAGCGTAACCACGATCATTTAGGATGCTACGGGCCAGCGGATTTGGATGCATTTCAGCTTCTCTAAATATATTGCTGCATGTTTCACTATTTCTGCTTTAACTAATGGCACGTTTAGGTCTTTGTGAATCTTCGAATTTTTAATATACCAGGGTGCGACAGTAATCATTGGTAAAATTTTATTTTGGCGCCTTTGAATTTTGTCTATGTTAAAAGCTGAGGCAGAACCTCATAAATGAATGCCATAGCACTATATTGGTTTAAGGATTGAATTTTAAAGTAGAAGTTTAAAATCTAAGCGAGTTTCTACCTATAAGCCAATTTATTTGCACTGCTTTTAACTTGATTGTGTCATTGGTAAAATTTTATTTTGGCGCCTTTGAATTTTGTCTATGTTAAAAGCTGAGGCAGAACCCCATAAATGAATGCCATAGCACCATATTGGTTTAAGGATTGAATTTTAAAGTAGAAGTTTAAAATCTAAGCGAGTTTCTACCTATAAGCCAATTTATTTGCACTGCTTTTAACTTGATTTGTGTCAATTTTGCTTCTATGTGACCTTTACAGGTTAATCGTCGATCAAGATGTATACCAAGGTATTTAACCTCCGGCTGTTGTGGTATAGTTTGGTTATTTATTCGAATATAAGGGCATGACTCTACGCAATGTGAATGTTATGTGAGTACATTTTTGTTCGTTAATTTTTATTCTCTCCATTTTCGCAACCACAATTCCAAAAAAAATATATGGTCTTGTAAATATTGGGATGCTACTTGAGCGCTTTCGTGAATGCTTAGAAAGGTAGTGTCGTCAGCAAATGTTGAACTGTGGACTCGGATGCTAATTGGCATATCAGATGTGTACAGCAAATATAAAGTGGGTCCCAAAATACTACCTTGGGGTACTCCAGCTTTAATTGGCTGAGGCAAGCTTAAGAAATCTCTTCCTTAAGTACAAAATTACGACCGGTTAAATAACTTTATAAAAGTTTATAAAATTTTTGGGTAAGTTTTGCTTCAACTTGTAAACTAGGCGTTCGTGCCAAACTTTGTCGAACGCTTGAGACACGTCTATGAAAAGCACGGACCAATATTTTCTTTCTTCAAAAGCTTTTTTTTTACTACATTTACCAATCTGTGCGTTTGTTCAATAGTGCTGTGCTGTCTTCTAAATCCAAATTGATGATTAGGAATACATCCTTTTTCACTCAAAATTGGGTTCTGCTTAGTTATTAAGATTTTTTCAATAAGTTTTGACATATTTGATAGCAAACTTATTGGTCTGTATAATTCTACCTTCGTGTGGTCTGGGGGAAAGTACTGGAGGCGTAAAATAGCATTAAAAATAAAGAGAATGATTTTTACTGCGACGTGGGGAAGTTCCTTTAGCATCTTGTTGCTTGTTTTATCAAAACCATAGGCCTTCTCAGGGTTTAAATTAGCAATTGCCCTTTCAACATCTTGCAATTCCAACCTGAGGGGGATTGGTGCTTAAACATCTACATGTGGCATCGCAACTATATTAGTAGGTATATTCGCTGTAAATACATTTTTAAAATGGTTCACAAACAAATTGCCTTTTTCAGTATCATTTCTTGCCCAACCTCCGCACGAGGTTCGCAATGCAGGCTTACGTAAGGTTTTATGTGGCACGCCATAATGAATAATCCGATTGTGGGGTAGCATTAAGGCCTTCTAGGTATTTTTGTAGTGATGCAGTTTTACGGTCTTCTAGTAGATTTCTAAGCCGTTTCGTGATATCTTTTAGCCTGCTTTTTTCGTTTTTTTTTTTCAAATAAGAGCCTTTCGACATCTTAAAAATAAATTGGATCATATCTACTTTGTTGTCGGATTACTGCTGCTTATTGAGCAGCCGATTTGATGTTTTTATCAAACGTCTTGATGTTTTCATCTACGTCTTTTGTTGATCTTAGAAGTATATTTTCCGACCATTGAGTGCTAATATATTTTCTGTATTTTAACCAATTTATGCATGTGCTCTTCTTTGGTGATACGATCTCTTGTTGGTTCCAAATGTAAATAATAGTGGGCGAGTATTCTGAAGATAATTCTAGAGATGCTTCAACTTTAATCATTTCTCTGGAAATGCCACGAGATTACATTCAGGCGCATTTTTGAAATAGTGTCGAACAAAACACTACCCTTTGGGGTAATAAGTCTTGATCCCCAAAACGTATGTTTAGCGTTGTAGTCGCCTGATGCTATGAAACAGGGACCGATGGATTTGTAGAAGTCCCTATATTGTCTTTCTGATATTCGAAATCTAGGAGGTGAATAAATCGAAGAAATAACTAAGTTCTGATGAAATTCTTGAACAGATGTTTGTTGCTTGAAGGTAGTCGTCACAAAAATCACACAGTAAATAATGTTTAATTCGAGAATTTTTTAGTATTGCTAAACCACCACATGCTCTGCCACCGGGGTCTTTGGTGTCATATAAAATATAGCCATTGGTTTTAAAAAAGCTATTTCTTGTTAAATGTGTTTCTGCAATCAGCATGACGTCAATTTGTTGGTTATTGAGCTAACTGAGGATAATTAGCATTTGCTTGGTATTGTGGCTGCCTAGCAGGAGTATTTAATTTCTGAGTTGACTTCCTTACCTTAGAAAAAACTGGACAGCCACTGTAGCTAGCAGTGTGATTTCCACCACAATTGCTACATTTTTTAACCTTCGAGTCATCCTTTGGTTTGTCGCATTAGGCGGAACAATGTATCACTCCACACACAACACAAATCGGAGGCAACTTGCAGTAACCCCTTGTATGACCGTATTCTTGACAATTTAAATACTGGACGGGTCCTGCTCGCTTATGTGGTTCCTCTACACTTATCCTGCGGTGTAACAGATATCTTAGATTATAAATGGTGTGCGCTTCGTTCTTCTTCAATCTAATATCCTCATGTTACAGTTCAACGCGAAATAGAGGTTGAGGGATATACTCTCGATTTCTGATATTGTCTACACTTTTAACCTTAAATCGCGCTTTTGGAGGCCAGCTCTTATTTCAAAAATATTGAAGATACAATAAATAATAAATGCACAGAAGAAAAATAAATCTATGTATTTGCCACGGTGACTATGGCAATATCGTATGCGTATCCAACGATTTTAGTCTCGGGCTGAGTGGGGAGTCTAAGGACTATCGTACATTAGGTTCTAAAGAAGTGTACCAAGCACCGAGCCTTGTCGGACTCCGGCTGTAGAATTGTAATACGCTAGACTATTGTTACTTTTATAGATCAGTCTCCGATTCTCAAAGTAGTTGCTTATTATTTGCTTTATATATTTTGGGGCCTCCATTTGTACCAAGGCTTTATAAATATGTTTCCAGTACGCTTTCGTACCCACTACCCACCTTTTGCCTTCAATAGCTCGTAGTGCTGTATATACAACAATTTTTACGATATCTACCTTTCTAAAACCAAATTATCTTTCTGGCAAAACGGCTTTTTGTTCCATTATTGGCATCAGTCTGTTGTAGAGGTTTCTTTCGAGACTATTTCCTATCGTATCAAGGAGACATATTGGCCGGTACGATTAAGATTCTCCAGAGGGTTTATTACCTTTTGGTAGTAAAACCAGCCTCTGTCTCTTGCTTCTTTTAATAATTTGTTTCAAAAGTACGTCTTCCTCTAGATCTTAGCATTTTCCTTCTGGCTTTAGGACAGCTGCTTCCAACGATAAAGCTTTAAATTTGGTATTTATAAAACTTGAAAATTTTCGTTTTTTTTTCATTCTGAAGTATAGAAAGCTTTTTATCAATACATATCATTTTTTTAATGCATAAAAAGCTTTCTATACTTCAGAACGAAAAAAAACGAAAATTTTCAATTTTCAACTGAAAAAATAAAATAATTAAAAATTCAGTTCAACCAGAATAAATTTTATTTTTTTAAATTTTAAAAAATCAAACGAATAAAATCCGTAAAACAAATGTTTTTTCTTTAATTTATACTTGCAAAAAATAAACTGCACACATTGGAGTTACTGATTTTACATTTGTTTTTTTAAATGCCAATCCTATAAAAGTAACAACAAATACCATTAATATCAACGAAATTTATTTTAAGAAAATGACGTAAATTTATTTTAAGAAAATGACGTAAATATAAACATATTTCCTTATATATATTTACTATACATATATTTACTTACACATATTTCAAGTAATAAAGAAAATGATTGAAAAAGTTAAATGCAACGAAAAATCAGTTTTTATAACTACATAGTTTTTGTTTAAATAAACGTTAAAATCAGTTTAATTTTTTTCTCTTCATTTTTAATGTTTATTCATTTAGAAATAATTTTATGGAATACTAAATACTAAAACCTAAATGTGTTTTCTTTCTTCTTTTTTACCGAAAGAACATAATATTTCATTAAAAAAAACAGGTCCTTAGTATATCCGCAATACGAAAGATTCCAGCAGAAGTCGATATTTGACTGCAGCGTGTATTTCCACTTTGGTGGTGATTTCATCAATATCTTTTATCTCGAAAATTTCCTTTTCTAGTAGGTTTCGTACTGAGGCGTCTTCGCTTAAAGAGTTTGTTACGATATCCTTAAATTCACTATTTATATCAATCTTTGCACTGAGTTGTAAAAGTAGTTCGCCTTGCTGCGTCCTTCTTATTTTCGCTACTGCTCCGCCTAATTATTTTAATTAGGGGTCTGATTTAACTTTCTTTAAAATATCAGCTTTTGATGCAATTAAGATTACGTCTGGTCTCGACTTTTTTTCTTAAGTGCGATTTATTTTTGTTTGAATATTTTGATCTTACTTTCATCCAAACATTTCACATTTCCTTTCTATGCTACAGGACTTCCTCCGCCTTATCCTGATGTTTTTGATCGGGTTTGGCTAACGTTGGGGATTTAGGTCTACGTTTGGATAAAGGTGTCTCCTTACTTGGTTCTTGCTTGCGCTTTATTTTCTTAGCTTTAGCCAAGGAGAGGTTTGCGTGCTTTCATCTACACTTATTTCATTCACACTGTGAGTAGGAGTTGGACTAGCACAAACATCATAGATTGTTTTTATTAACTCTATCGTGTCTCTCATTGGCTGGTGTATCCATCTTCTTTTTGAATGGACTTTCCACATACAGATTACCCCTTTATTATTTGGTGAACGTAGGGTCTCAGCACTCTTTTTGAAAGGGAAATTCCGTGCGCACATCTTTGTTATCTTGTTTTTGGTTTGTATTCATGTTTCTTCTTTTATGGGCCCCAACTCATGATCTCTATTTGTTCTGTGTATTCGCCTTTTGAACCCATGATTACTGTGATAAAGCAGGGAGGTCATGCAAGGGTCAGCCTGAGCTGAGCCATGTGTATGCATGTATGTATGTATGTATATATTTATGTATGTATGTAGGTTTTTTTTTTCTTTTTTTCATCGAGGTAAAAATCATCGAAAGACTCTGGCTCGTTACCTATTACTGTTGCCAGGAGTGCGAGAAAAACCGCTACGCTAAAAAACCTCTTTCACTAAACCAATTTCTCTGTGGTACTATCGCAAAGTATTTCTTCACAGAGTGGGGAGTGCACATATTACCAATTTCACATAGTGAAATAGTATGCACAATATTTATCGGGTTGACACTACACTCTAACTAACTAACACCTCTAAGTTTGTTCTTCCACTGCGAAATCTGGGACATATGAAGAAAACATGTGTAGCCTCCTCTTCCACATAACCAGTACAATATGAACGGAACGGATCTATTTCATGTTTATAACTATGCAGGTAAGATTTGAAACAACCATGTCTACTTAAAATTTGTGTGATATAAAAATTCAAGTCACCATGTTTTCTGTCAAGCCAAACTTTTATTTCGGGAATTAACTGATACGTCCACCTACTCACTAAAGGGTGTCCTCATAATTGATAAAATTTTACCTATCTAGCACTATCTTTTGAACCGTTATAGACAAACACTTGAAAATTAGACAGAATCTCCACTACTATGTCCCGTATAATAACATTTATAAATATTTAAAGTTATAAAGGGTGTCTCAATAGTTGATGTAAATTGATGCATATGGCCAAACAAACAAGTATAAAAGAATTTGATTTGAGTACTATTTCTTACAGATTACTTCCTTTTAAATTTTTAGTTAAAAATTGATGCACATATATTTGTTTTGTAGTCGGTTTTTTTTACAAGAATTATTTACACCTTAAAATAGATACAATCAAAAATGGCAGTTAATTGCTAAATGATCCGCAGCCCCATTAGTAAAACAATCATTTGGTTATAGCTCTGATAGGGACATACAGCAGGATCTGTTTATTAATATTTCTATATTTAGTTAGATAGTGTAACCGAAAACCATTATAGTTGCATCTAGGTGTGCCCTCCACTTTAAAATTTTCGCCCATCTTCTATCGTTTTAGAAAAAAGGACCAGAGTCCTTTTTAAAATTTCAAAAAAGTGTTTTTTTTTTTTAATCGCTATAATTTCTAAAAAAAACACAGTGTTAAGAGTTTTGACTGTTGGACATTTAATTGGATGCAACTAGGTGTCCCCTCCTTTTTAAATTTTTCGCCCATCTTCCATAGTTTTAGAAAAAAGGACCAAAGTCCTTTTTGAAATTTCAAAAATGTTTGTTGAAAAATTTAGTTAGAAATTGAAATATTTAAAATTCCGAGTATCGGCAACAATAAATGGATAATCTTCAAACAAATTCCATTATTAGGGTTCCGAACACAAAGTGTAAAAACGTAACCCTATTGTTTTCGCTACAATGTCTGTCCGTCTGACCGTCTGTCAGCGCCTTTTATCTCTGGAACCGTAATAGGTAGAATCTTGAAATTTTCACAGATGATGTATAGTTGTTGCCGCTATAGCAACAAATACTAAAACTTATAGGGTGTTCCGATAGAGAGGTGTTATTCGAGAATATGTGTTTATTTATTTAACTGTAGGAGGCATACACTAAAAATTTACAAACAATAATTAAAACTTAGTTCGCTTTATAAACAAGTCTAAAAAATAAACCCAAAAATTAAAGGGTGTTTCGATAGTGGTGTGATTTGCATGTATAAGGCCTAAGTTTTGAACCATAATAGGTAGACTCTTAAAATTTTCATAGAAGGTTTATAACTGTGGCCACTATAGCAACAAATACTAAAACTTATAGGGTGTTCCGAAAGTTACGTGTTATTTGCCTTTATGTCTATATTTCTTGAGCTATAGGAGGAAACCACTTAAAATTTGCAGACAGTAATTAGCTCTATGATCGCTTTCTAAACAGGTATATAAAATTAAACCTTAAAACTAAAGGGTATTCCGAGAGTGACGTGCTTTGCGTGTATATGGCCTAAGTTTTGAACGATAATAAGTAGATTCTTGAAGTTTTACAGGAGGTTTATTACTACGGCCACTATAACAAATACTAAAAATTAAAGGGCGTTCCGACAATGTCATGTTTTTCACCTATAGTGACTAATTTTTTTAATCGTAATAGGTAGACTCTTGACATATTCATATAAAGAGAATTTTCATGGCCCTTATAACAAATACCAAAATTAAAGGGTGTTCCGACAGAGACATGATTTTTACTTAAATAGCCTTAGCCTTGAACCGTAGTAGGTAGACTCTTGAATTGTTTACAGTATATGTTGTACTTCGGCCGCTGTAACAATTACTAATTGCAAAAGGGTGTTCCATCAGTGACATGTTTTTCATGTACATTACCTTATTTTTTAACCGCAATAAGTAGGCGCCTGATATTTTCATAGAAAGTGTATTACCATGGCCGTTATAACAACAATTCCTAAAATTTAAAGGGTGTTCCAATAGCAATGCAATTTTCGCGAATATAATTTTGATTTGATTATAAAAATAAAGGGTGCCCCATAAGACATAAAAAAATCAACAACTTGAATTTTCAAAGTCGCACTAAACATAGTACGGAACCCTACGTGTGTGAGACTAACTCGCACTTGACTGATTTATTTTTTTTATCATGATGCGTTGTTTTCATAACAATTTCAGTTTTGATGCATAAACCAAATTTTTATTCTATTAACAGAGCTATGTTAACTATTTAACAGAGCTATGTTAAATTAAAAGGTTTGTGTCAATGCTAAGTTAAATTTTAAAATTTATCTTCACACACATATACTTAGTAGCTTTGATGGAATTTTAGGATGTAATATTCTTAATCCTTTAGGTGCAAGGATTGATTTAATAGAGAACATGTTAATTACTGCAAACGTAAAAATTCCGCTAATATATGATACATCTTCAACAGAATTTAATGAAAATGATAATTCTTTTTTAGTATCTTGAGTAGAAGATATACATTTTAATGAATCAAAAATAGAATATTTAAAAGAATCTTTAAAAGACAAATATTTGAATAGTGAGGAGAAGTTAATAAAATAAATGATAAATCTTTTTTAGAATCTTGAATAGAAGATATACATTTTAATGAATCAAAAATAGAATATTTAAAAGAATCTTTAAAAGACAAATATTTGAATAGTGAGGAGAAGTTAATTTAAACTTTTTTCATATTTTATTTATTGTATCTTCAATATATTTGAACCAATAATAATTACTCATATCTTAAATCTAAAAAAAGATATACTTGTTAAGTTCAGCCAGTGCTAGACAAAAAATTGTATGTAACAGTTGCTGTAATCATTTGCGGGTAATCGCTCTAATGTACGGACGAAAAAAGCAATATCCCTTTTTCTTAGTCGAATGTAACCAGATTTGTTTAGTATGATACGCTAAAGGATTTGGATGAGGTTCAAGCTTTGATACGCTACTGTATGCTTTGACTGATGGCATATTTAGGTCTTTGTGGATGTTCGAGTTTTTTTAATTTTGAATTTTCTCCACATTACTAGCTGAGGCAGCATCCCATAACTGAATTCCATAACACGAAATTGGTTTAAGGATCAACTTGTACAGTAGAAGTTTGCAATTTAAGCTGAGGGTAGAGTTTCTGCCAAAAAGCCAGTTTAATTGGAGTGCTTTTAATTTCGTGTTAATTTGAATTCAATGTGGCTTTTCCAAGTAAGAAGCACATTTTTGTTCCTTCACCTTTATTCTCCATTTCCTCAACCATTTTTCCAAATTGATTATGTGGTCTTGTAAATATTGTGATGCTACTTGGGGGCTTTCATGAATACTTAAAAAAGCTATGTCATCAGCAAAAGTTGATGTATGCACTCGAGTGCTAATTGGCATATCTGATATGTACAGCAGCAAAATACTACCTTGGAGAACTCCGGCTTCATTGAGCTGAGGCAAGCTTAAAAAATCTCCTTCTTTTAGGATAAACTTTCGATCAGTTAAATAATTTTGTAACAGCTTATAGAATTTTTCGGAAAAGTTCATCTTTAACTTATATTAGACTGTCGTGCCATACCTTGTTAAATGCTTTAGAGACGTCGATAAAAATGGCAGAACAGTATTTTTTTTTCTTCAAAGTTCTTAACGACATTTACTAATCTGTGTGTTTGTTTGCACAATGTTTTTTGGATTTTATGGGTTCAGCTTAGCTTGATATGTTTGGTAAAAGACTTATGGGTCTGTATGATTCTACCTTTGTTTGGTCTCTTCCTGGCTTAGGTATCATAGTTACCAAAGAAATCTTCCGCTCTGTGGAAAATACTCAAGACACAAAATGGCTTTAAAACAATTGAAATTTTTTTTTTGGCTACACGGGGCATTTCTAATAACATCTTGTTAGTAGTTTTATCAACTACTTTCTTGGTGTTTAAATCAGTTATTGCTCTTTGAGTATCTTGAAGCTTAAACCTAAGGGTAACTGCTGGACTAACATCGATAGGTGGCAGCTCAGCTATGTCAGTTGAGACATTTGAAGTAGACACATTCTGTATAATATTTTACCCAGCATCCATAATAAGTCCGTAAGGGAGGCTTCCGTGCGACTCTCTTTTAAGGTTTCTACATGCACGCCATAATGAATAATCTGTTTCTGGAATTGAGGTCTTCCAGGTAATTTTTCAGGGATGCTACTCTTCGAGATTCTAGCTCTCTTAGCATCTTCGTGCAATCTTTAAGTCAGGTTTATTCAGTTAAGAACCGCTCGATATCTACAGAATAAATGTGATTACATCTGCCTAGTTGCCGGGTTATTTTTGTATGTTGAACAGCTGTTTTGAGGTTTTGGTCAAAATAAATAAAACTGTGCTCTACGTCTTCTGGTGTTCTTAGTGGGATGTTTTCCGAACAGTGCGTACTGAGATATTTTCTATATTTCAACCAATTAATGCTTTTGCTAGTTGGAGATACAATATTTTGTTGTTTCCATATACATATAGAAAATAGTGGGTGAATGATTCGAGGATATATCAAATGATGCTTCAACTTTTATTGTTTCTCTTGGAATAATCAATATAAGAAGACTTCCTTAACATGGAGTATACAGGACAACCTCTGCAGTTAGCAGTCTGGTTTCCACCGCAATTACTACATTTTTTTAAACGTTTTCGTCGTTTCTCGATTTGTTGCATTGTGCTGTATATTGTAGCCCGTCCACAACAAAAACTGGAGGTAGCTTACAATAAGTCCTAGTATGAACAAATTCTTGACACTTTAGGCACTGGACAGGTCTTGATAGTTTATGCGGTTCCTCCACGGTGATATTTAAGGCTATTTATGGCTATATATGGGGTACGTTTCGTTCTTTTTCAACCTGATATCTCCAGGTTCCAATTCAACACGGAATAATGGTTGTGGGATGCGATCTCGATTTCTAAGATTGTCTACGCTTTTTACTTTAAAATCAAGTCCGAAGTCGTTTAAACCACCACCAATTTTTTTAAGGGAAAAAAATTCGAATGAATTAATAAATAAGTTAATTTCAGTTATCGGGGAAAATTCATTCTATGTAATTCCAATCAAGCGTGGTAACATTGATGAAACTAAAATTCATTTTATAGACGAAAGTAGTTATCGTAAAGCAGTAAAGGAGTTTGAAAGCTGCAATAAGAACTTTTATACCTATCAGCTGAAGAGTAGCAAAGGCCTACAGGTAGTCATCAAAGGTGTTGACTCATATGTTAATCCATTGGAAATAAAAGCTGGCCTCCAAAAAGCAGGATTTAAGGTTAAAAGCGTTGACAATCTCAGAAATCGAGAGCGTGTCCCTCAACCTCTATTTCGCGTTTAACTGGAACCTGGGGATATTAGATTAAAGAAGAACGAAACGCATCCCATTTATAATCTAAAATATCTGTTACACCGCAGGATAAGTGTAGAGGAACCACATAAGCGGTCAGGACCCGTTCAGTGTTTAAATTGCCAAGAATACGGCCATACAAGGGCTTACTGCAAGTTGCCTCCGGTTTGCGTTGTGTGTGGAGAGCTTCATTGTTCCGCCCAATGCGACAAACCAAAGGATGACTCGATGGTTAAAAAATGTAGCAATTGCGGTGGAAATCACACTGCTAACTACAGAGGCTGTCCAGTTTTTTCTGAGGTAAGGAAGTCAACTCAAAAATTAAGTACTACTGCTAGGCAGCCACAATACCAAGCAAATGCTCATTACCCTCAGTTAGCTCAACCCACAACCAAACATGTTTCATACGCGGATATGTTAAAATCCAATCATGTTTTAGCACACAAAGCGACACCTACAACCAATTCTACCCCAAATATGCATCCAGAAGCTAAAGAACAAACACCATCTGGTAACTACAATCGTCTCGAAGCAAGTATCGAGACATTAGTGCATTCGTTAAACAGTTTTATGAGCTCTATGAGCAGCATGATGCAAGAAATGGTTCGCATGCAATCTATGATGTTGCAGGCGGTACTTAACAAACCATGAACTGTTTAAAAATATGTTTCTGGAACGCAAACGGCTTACGCCAACACAAACATGAACTCGAGTACTTCTTGAAGAACCAACAAATTGATGTCATGATGGTTTCAGAGACTCATTTAACAACAAATAGCTTTTTTAAAATCAATGGCTATATATTATATGACACTAAAGACCCCCGTGGCAGAGCATGTGGTGGTTCAGCAATAATAAGGGCTCGAATTAAACATCATTTACTGTGTGACTTTTGTGAGGAATACCTTCAAGCAACAAACATCTGTATTGAAGAATATCATCAAAACTTTGTTATTTCTTCGATTTATTCACCTCCTAGATTTCAAATATCAGAGAGTCAATATATCAACTTTTATAAATCACTAGGTCCCTGTTTCATAGCATCAGGCGACTACAACGCTAAACATACGTTTTGGGGATCACGCCTAATAACTCCAAAAGGTCGTGTTTTGTTTGATACAATTTCAAAAAAGCGTCTGAATGTGATATCAAGTGGACAACCAATCTATTGGCCTACTGATCGACAAAAAATACCTGATGTTATTGATTTTGGCGTGACTAAAGGTATTTGGAGAGAAATGATTAAGGTTGAAGCGTCACTCGAATTATCCTCAGATCATTCACCCACTATTGTCTATATATGGAATCAGCAAAATATCGTGTCGCCAACAACTTGCACAAGCATTAATTGGTTGAAATATAGAAAGTATCTCAGTACTCATTGTTCGGAAAACATACCGCTAAGAACAACAGAAGATGTGGACCAGAGTCTAATTTATTTTGATCAAAACCTTAAATCAGCTGCCCAACATGCGACAGAAACCAGACAACCAGCTAGATACAATCAAATTTTTTTTGCAGATGTCGAGCGGATCTTGGCTGAAAAAAGGAAAATTAGAAGAGATCTCCTCAACTCAAATCTAGACTTAAAGATTGCACGAAACGGCTAAGACAATTGCTAGAATCTCGAAGAGTAGCATCTCTGAAAAATTACTTGGAAGACCTCGACGCAACTGCACAATCAGATTATTCATTATGGCGTGCTTGTAGGAACCTTAAATGACCGGTCGTACGTAAGCCTCCCTTGCGAACTTCTTGTGGAAACTGGGCAAGGAATGATACAGAAAAAGGCAATTTGTTTGTTGGACATTTGAAGAAGGTTTTCACCCCAAATGTATGTACTGATATAGCTGAGTTGCCATCAGTAGAGACTAGTGCCGTAGTACCCCTAAGATTTGAGTTTAGCGATATTGAAAGGGCAATAGTGGATTTAAGCACTAAAAAAGCCCCTGGCGTTGATAAAACAAGTAACAAGATGTTAGTTGAGTTGCCCCGTATAGGTCGCAGAATTATTCTGTTTGTTTTTAATGCCATCTTACGTCTTGAGTACTTTCCCACAGAGTGGAAGGTCTCTTTGATAACTATGATTCCTAAACCAGGAAAAGACCACACAAAAGTAGAATCATACAGACCTATAAGCCTTTTATCTAACGTGTCAAAGTTATTTGAGAGAATATTAATAACTAAGCTGAATCCAATACTTAGCGCGAAAGGATGCATTCCGAACCATCAATTCGGCTTCAGAAAACAACATAGTACGATCCAACAAACACACAGATTAGTAAATGTAATTAAAACGACCTTTGAAGAAAAAAAATACTGTTCTGCGCTCTTTATCGACGTTTCTCAAGCATTCGATAAGGTTTGGCACGAAGGCCTAATATTTAAGCTAAAGCTGAACTTGCCCGAAAACTTGTATAAGCTCTTAAAAGATTATTTAACGAATCGCAAGTTTTTACTAAAAGAAGGTGACTTTTTAAGCTCGCCACAGCTCATTGAAGCCGGAGTTCCCCAAGGTAGTATTTTGGGACCAATTTTATATTTACTGTACACATCGGATATGCCAATTAGCACCCTAGTCCACACATCAACTTTTGCAGATGACACAGCTTTCTTAAGTATTCATGAAAGTGCCCAAGAAGCATCACAAATTTTACAAGACCACATACTCAATTTGGAAAAATGGCTAGAAAAATGGAGAATAAAAGTGAATGAACAAAAATGCACTCACATAACTTTCACACTGCGTAGGGACTCATGCCCTCCTATTCGCATAAATAACCAAATGATACCACAGCTTTCAGACGTTAAATACCTGGGTATACATCTTGACCGTCGCCTTACTTGGAAAAGCCACATTGACTTCAAGTTAACACAAATGAAACTAAAAGTAGTACAACTAAATTGGCTTATTGGCAGAAACTCCACCCTGAGCTTAGATTGTAAACTTCTACTGTACAAGTCGGTCCTCAAACCAATTTGGTGCTATGGGATTCAGTTATGGGGCACTGCCTCAGCTAGCAATGTAGAAAAAATTCAAAGGCGCCAAAATAAGATTTTACGTATTATTACATCTGCTCCCTGGTATATAAAAAATTCAAACATCCACAAAGACCTAAACATGCTATCAGTTAAAGCAGAAATAGCGAAACATGCAGTCACATATCTAAAGAGGTTTGAATCTCATCCAAACCCTTTGGCGCGTAACATGCTGAATGAACCTGGTTACATTCGACTAAAAAGAAGAGACACTGCTTTTCTTGGCCGTACATTAGAGGGATGACCCGCAAATGATTTCAAAATCCGTGAAACAAACATTATTTTTGTCTAGCAATGGCTGGACTTAAAAAAAATATTTTATTTTAGACTTAAGATACGAGTAATTATTGTTAGTTCAAAAATATTGAAGATACAATAAATAAATTATGAAAACAAAAAAAAAAAAAAAAATTTTTTTTAAGGCCAGGTTTTATTTCTAAAGGATCAACGCATGAGTCCATACCTTTAATAACGATGTGAAGACCTAGCTGGTACGTATAAAAATTATTTTTTCGGCTTTCAAGCTTCGTAACTAAATTACGATAAGATTGTTCATTATTTACCTGTATTTTTGTTTCGTAATAGGGAAAAAATAAAAAGAGTTTTAATTTTATTTTTTACAGAAAACTTAATACAGTTTCTTTGATCCATTTTTTGAAATAGTAAAAAATCGAAGAGCACACCAAAACACGACTAACCTTTTTATCTGTCAAAAACAAACTGACAATCAAAAATGGCTAATATTGTCAACATAAATAACAGACATGTGTACCAACATTAAAAAAAAAAATGCGAAAATCGAACATACGTACCTCACGAAAATTGAAAATAACAGTTATTTTTTTATCATACTCCTATATGCGGAAATTAAAAATTACTAACAATTTAAATTTAAAAAAAATTGTATTTGTGTAAAAGTTAAATTCTTTTATCATTTATGTAAGTTCTTTTTTGATTCGTTTTATATCATTGCAAACTTAAAAAGTGATTTTTTATTTAGTTTATTTCTTTTAAGTTTGTTTTTGATGTTAATTATACTATTTGGTAGTTTGTTGAGGATTGTAGGAAGTATTACATATTCATTTGCAAACCGGGTAATTTTGAATCTTCCCTGGGCACGTCTCCTGGAATTGTGAGAGTGATCAATTTTTTCTTTCTGTTTAGTAATATTTTTTACTTCTAGAATATTAAAATCTTCGGTCAGTTTTATTAAGTTAAAATGTGTTAATGAGTGGTAGCGTGTTATATTGTAGTTGTTAATATCCTGATGTTTTCTGTGAAATAGTTATAGTGTACTGTACTTTGGTTTCATGAAGTTGTGTTGTTGATAGTTTCGTGTATTGTTGTTGGTGATGGTACTAGTGCTTGTTGGATACGATGCGTTTCTAGAATAATAGTGTTTCCTCCATAGAATTTTTAGAATTCGGTTTTGTGACTTTTATAGAGTACTGCTAACATTAACATTTTCCCATGCTGTCATGCCATGACGAAGATATGACTCAATTAGGGAGAAATAAGCTTGTAGATCAATTACATGGTAAAACATACATATGATGTTCTCCGCATTTTTTTTAAGTCCTAAATGTGTCTTTTTCAATTAAAGTTACTATCAACGTATACTCCTAGATATTTCGATGAATTAACTTTTTCTATTACTGTTGAGCGGGTCTCCTTTGAGTTTTTGTTGTTTATTACTTTTTGTTATTTACTTTACGTGTCTACATACACGCTATGATTTGATATTTTAAGTTAAGGGTTGAGTTTTCTAGATGAGCAGGTTTTATAAGCATTAACGTTGTTTTCTTGGCGTTGATTATTAGGCCGTTGTCGTGACACCATCTTATTGTGTAGTCTAATTGGTTTTGCCTTCTGTTTGTTGCCATCACTATGATTTTATCCGCGACAATAATAGCAGTATAACATATCATTTGCATAAATTATGTATAATATTGGACCCAGCTTAGATCCTTGTGGAACTCCACAGTTATATGTAGCTTTGCTACTCATCTTGTCATATATTTTTACGTAATATGACCTGCATTCCTGGTAGCTTTTTAACCAATTTGGAATGTTGCCCCTGATTAAATTTCTTTCAAGTTTTTTTTCATATTATTTATTTATTGTATCTTGAAATTGTATGAACTAACAATAAGTGCTCAAATCTTAAAAGTTAAAGTAAAAAAATTAAATTAAAGTACATACATATACACACATATATACTGAAGTTCAGCCAGTGCTAGACAAAAAACTGTATGATGACACGGTCATTGCTATAAATTAGTCACCTCTGTGATGTTTGGCGTAGATAAGCAATATTCCTCCTGCTTAGTCAAACGTAACCACGATCATTCAGGATGTTGCGGGCCATTGGGTTTGGATGCGTTTCAAGCCTTTTCAGATACGTTGTTGTATGTTTCGCTATTACTGTCTTTACTAGTGGCACGTTTAGATCTTTGTGGATGTTCGAGTTTTAAATATACGAGGGTGCGGCTATAATTATTCGTAAAATATTATTTTGGCGCCTTTGAATTTTTTCTAAATTCGAAGCTGAAGCAGTACCCCATACCTGAGAGCCATAGCACCGTTTTGGTTTCTTTCAAGTATCTGAAACAGATTAGTATGTGAAAGAGTGTCAAATGCCTTAATAAAATATATGAACAATGCCACGACGCACACTGGGTTGAAATTGCTAAAAACGGCTCTTAATTTAGGCGTTAGAGATAGCACTTATTTTTTCGTTTCGTAGTATTAAGTGGGTCATTACTACTAAAAAAAAATCATTTTTGAAAAAAAAAATTTTTTTTTAAACGCCAGGGGTGTTTGTCAGTTCGCATGAATATTTAAATTGCTTTGGAAACTCCATTATAGAAGATAAATTAATGAAATTTGGGCAATTTGATTTTTTAGGTTAGTAACTCAACATACAAAAATTCACCGAAATCGGTAAATGATTTCGTATAGCCCCCATACAAAATTTTCCCGAAAATAGGCTATACTAATCTTTATTTATAAAAAAGTTTTTATTAATATAAATTTACTTTTTATGTTTAATACTATTAGTCTTCATATTTGCTGTCACAAAAATAAATATCATCGGAATTATTTTCTTCAGAAATCTCAGATAATAATAGAAGGTCCAATACCTGCTGTGGTAACACGCTAATTTTCTTTTTGTAATGTTTGCTCATATTACTAATAATAGGATCGGAGCTTATTAAAAATCTATTGAAAATATCTTATTGCACTTTTCACGACTGCATTTCCGTTTCCGTTCTCTGTATGATTTAAAATCTTTATTACGAGTTTCCTGTGCTTCCTCCGATAACTGGCCAATAGGTTACAGTGCATGAGTAATAATATGCGGACGATGTATTACAAATTTATGTAAAGTGGGAGACATGTTATACATACCATGGGTATTTTTCAACAAAGTATTTTGCAGTCGATAAAGTAAATTTTTAAAATTTTTCAACATTAATCTGATGACCGCACGATACAGCAACTAAAATAGTATGTAATTTTTTGATAAGTTCATCGACGATTTTAGTAATTTCCGCAGAAACTTCGGGATTTTGAAAAAAAACCGTCTGGCTGTATTCCCGTAATTTGAATTCCCAAATCCTGGTTTTGGTTGGCCAATTATAAGTCCAGTTTTTTTTTCTGAAATCGATCTGTATTTTTGATCTGGTTTTATTCACATCACTTTTGGACATAATAACACCACGATATAAAAAAACCAAAACATTTACAATTGAAACAAACAAAAAGAAAGTTAAAAAACAATTATTCACGTTGCTAAGCATACACAAATTTTTCTTTGATGTTGAAATAGAAAACAAAGTTTTTACCACTGTTTTCAAAAACTTAAAAAAAAAACTTCAACTTTGACAACGCACAACTCGAAAACTGGATAACATAGAAAAATGAAAAAGATAAATAGTGATGCACAATTTTGTTTACTATAACCCGAAATAGATTAATTTTTAAAAATATAAATTTTTAATTTTCAATTAAGAGCCATTATTGGGAATTTCAACCCAACGTGCAAATACTTAGAGAATAGTTAATTTATATTTTTTTCCTTTTTGGAAGTCGTATTCATCACTTTTCAAAAAAAACAAACCATATATAACACATATATTCAACAGTATTATAATGACTAGCACCTTTCCGTCGAAATGGAAATATGCAAAAATAGTGTCAATACCGAAAACTGATTCTGAATTCAGGCCAATAGTTATTCTGTGTTACCTGTCCAAAGTTCTAGAAAAAATACTTAATTTTTAAATCTCATCTTATATTAGCGAAAATAATTTATTGAAGGATTAACAATCAGGCTTTCGTAAAAATCATAGCTGTGTTTCTGATGATATGCAGTTATACCTAAGTAGTCCAGTAAAATCTATCACTGAAAATATTGTGCTTATTAATTCGCAATAGAACATTTGATTCTAATATTAGTATAAACATTTTAATAAACGGAGAAAAGATCAATATTGTGATTGGTGCCAAAAATCTTGGGCTTATTTTCAATAATAGCCCAACTTATATAAAGCTTAAAACTTATATAAAGGCCAAGTGATTGCAAAATCATACCTTCGCCCATGTTTAATATACGATTGTGAACTCTTCGCAAATTGTGATTCTATTAGCAAAAGAAATCTGAATCTTATATATAACAATATTGTAAGATATACATATGGCCTGGGAAGATATGATCATGTGTCCCATTTTTCCTCCAAGCTTTATGGTGTCTCATTCAATAATATTCTACATATTCGATTACTCTTACATTACATAAAATTATTTATTCAGAGGTTCCACGATATCTTGCCATAAAATTAGGTTTGCCAGATCACTTAGAGGTAAAAAGATCATAATTCCCCTACACCGCTTTCTTGTGTCAGAAAGGCACTTCTTCATTCATGCGGTACGCCTTTGGAATTGTCTTCCTGATGTCAGCAACTTAATAGCAACGTATGTAGTTTTAAAAAAATTTTGTTTAATTATTTTGCACGACAGTAAATCATTATTCTCACAATATAAATAATTTTTAATTTAATTTAGTTTTATCTTTACAAATGTGTAATGTGTAACTAATTATCTTACATATGTCCAACTAATGATCCATGCTTTCCTGGACTTTAAATATAAGATTAAATCTTGTTGTATAGGAATTGAACAAATAAATAAATAAATTTTATTTATTACTGAAAGGTAATAAGTATATCAAGCTGAGTTTCTTTTTCGCGGCGTTTTGGCTTCTTCTATGCTAGAGTTAATTAGTTTTGCAAGTATAGGTGCTAGAGAACTGGAATTTATCTTGGGATCTTTTGCACGAATTTTATCCACCCCTGCTCCTTTTTGTATGTTTAGGGTTTTTAATATGTCATATATATCCAGTTCAGACAAAACTGTCTAGAACAGCGTTTAGGTCTTCATTTTTATTTTGAAAAATTTTATTAGTCGAACGATTTATATTTCATACAATGAAATTTATAGACAAGCTTGAGTTCGTTCTATTCCTTTTAAGAAAAAATAAATTAAAATACAAATTAGGTGATATTATTAAAAAAAAATTTATTTTAGACACCAGCAGAGCGGCATGCATGCACATTTTCTAGACAGCTACGTCCGTCATCAACACTCTTCGTATCTATCTACTTTGGGTAGTGTTTAGTTGTAATCATCATCTATTTAACCAACCAAATTCAGATAAAGGAATATGAGAAAACTGTATTCAATCATCAATCGTCAGTTGGTGAGAACGAAGTCTACCACTACCTAAAGCTTCCCTCTTGTTTAATATTTGTACTTTAATATTTACCACCTTATATTTGTTGTTGCTTTAGCTAACCTTTGGTTAGCAATGAAAGCTACTTGTTGGGGTTGCTGGGTAGTTTAAATAAAATATTTTAATTGAATTGTAAAAATAAAAATACGGGTGATTAATTTTCTAAAATTAAAAATTTCCCACCAAACCTAATGTTTCGATTTTTTCTGAAGTCAGACCTGTCGTAAGTAATTCGTTAAGATATTTCGGTAGTATGTCTGAAATTAGACTTGTCGTAACGAATTCGTTAAGACATTTCAGTTGTTCGTCTGAACAAAAAAATATAAACTTTTGAGTCATACGTAAGTAAATAAAAGCCAAAATTGTATTAAATTAAAGAATTAAAATAAAAAAAATTTAAAAAACAGAAGCAAGATGGACAATTAAAATTGAATTGATTACGGTAAAGTATTGTCTTAAATACCAAATCGTTAGATAATAATTATATTCACTTAACTTTCAGAGAACGAAGCTTATACGGAGGTACCGACAGAAAACATGTTGTGATTTTGTACCTACATGTAGTTGCGATTTCATACCTACATTTCGTTACGATTTCGTAACTACATATCTTTACGAAGACGTGTCAACCCTTTCATATAAAAATCGTTACGATTTCGGTAATATTTCGGTTCCGAAATCGAAACATTTTTTCGAACAGTCTACGAATTCTTTACGAAATCGGAACATTTGGTTTGCTGTTTTTATTAGTTTTACAATTCAGTCTTACAAATCATGTTGTATTTTTTGGTATGAAAAATTAGGGTGACCAGTGTAGACATCCCGGGAGCTAGGTGGCCAGGAATCAAAAATTACATTTCAAAATATATTAAAAAAAAAGAAGTAACAAAAAATAAAATAAATAATAATAAAAAAAATAGACCATTGAATTGTCTGGCAAGGACATTGATGCCGATGGTGGCGCCACCAGAAACCGTAGTGGTATCAACCATGTTGCCCTTCTGACGGTGGTATTGACGAGCTTGGTTGTGGGTTGCGCTCGTTACTCCCTTGCTGTTTTGCTTCTTTTTGTGTTTCTGCGTGGTGCTTTTAAGTTTAATGTTGTCTCTGTTTGTGTTGTTAAGTTTGCTGTTGCCGTTTTTGTTGTTAGTGCTTGGTATGAAGGTTTTGGTGGCACTCCATGCATCTTTTCCGACTGCGACAATCTTTTACAAAGTGGAGTGGGCCTGACAATTAATATAATATTTGTATTTCTTGACCAACGGGGGATAAAGATGCTTTCGAGGTAAGGGTAATCATCGACAAATGCGCGCCATCTGTTTATTTATTTCAAACATTCGTCCCAATCCGTTTCCAATACAAATTTGTTGCATAATAATTTTTGCAACAACAACTTTAGGTGCAAGTCACCCAACGGGGTCAAATAGCTTTGCTATTTGAGATAAGACAGAACGTTTTGTGACGACAGAGTAATCGGCCGTCAGAACTGGCTTGAAGAAAAAATCATCAATGCTCGCATTCCAACCTAAACCCAGAGTTTTAGTTTTACTAGCGTCTGATAACTTAAAAAAATCGGAATCTAATAGATGTGCGGGGGTAAATTTGCAAGAAGACTCATTGTTTGCTGTCCGCTTTCGAAGCGAAAATCCAGCAGGCTTTCAAACACGCGTTACTTCATCACGATTACGAACTTCTTCTTCAATCGTATTTAAGCCAGCAAGAATATCGTCAACAGACATTTGATTTGGGTGGAGTTGTTTACAATCATCAGCCAGCTGATGCCAAGTTCGTATCGCTAAATATGGGGCACAGTTAACACCAAAAGTAACTGTTTTCAACTCGAGATCTTTAAATTCCTTATTAAGATTTGAACGATATACAATTCGTTGAAATGACGCTTGATTCGGCCTGATCAATATTTGCCTATACATTTTTTCAATGTCAGCCTTAAAAACAAATTGAAATAGTCGCCATCTAAGCACTAAAATAGCTAAATCAGACTGTAAAGTGGGTCCAGTATGTAAAATGTGATTCAAACTCACTCCATTAGAGAAGGGGTTTTGATGCTTTAAAAACTACACGAAGTTTAGTAGTTACTCTATCAGGCTTTAAAACAGGATGATGAGGTAAATAGTTGTAAGTATTCGGGGTATAAGAACTATATGGAATCACTTTATCCATATGGTCTAGAATAACATACTCACAGACAACCTGGTCGTATTGGGTTTTTACCTCAGGAGTCCTTAACAATCTTAATTCGTTCCTATGAAACGTGAGACAAAACTGCTTTTCGAGAGATACCAAGTTTCAAATTGTCAGGAAAATCGGACTTAAAGGGTAACGAAACGACATAAAGTCCGTCCTCATTCCTATAAGTGGTCTTACGATAGAAATTTTCACAAAAAGAGTCATCAGAAGACAACTTTTTGATCTCAAGCACTTCTTCAATTTCCCAGAATCTAGCAATTTGTTCATTTAAATCCAAATGATAATAAAATGAAACAACAGAGTTCATGTGGTGTGACTGAGGGACTTTCCCTATAAGTATCCATCTAAAAACTGTATTTTGTGCTATCAAGTTTCCACCAGGATGTTTTTGAACATCTATGAGCATAATTTGAGAATATATGTCTGCACCGATAAGAAAGAAACGAACATGTGGGTAGCCGTCCACTAAGCTTCTCAACAACTGTTTTCAGTTTTAAATTCTGATCTATGGAAGATCCTATAGAAATCAGGCACATTTTTTTGTCGATTTTGCTGCCGTAGCACTATTTAGGCCTACAATTGTGGGAGCAGGGGCAGAAAATGTGGGAAGGAGTGGACTGTAATTTAGTAGCAAAGTTTTTTAAAAACGTGCAGCGTGACGGTCTCTCATCCGTATCAGCACTATTTACAGTAGTATTAGGGGGAGAATTTAAACGACGATGAGAGTTTTCAGGGTTAATTAAATGTGCTTCGAATCTTTGTCGTACGTGAGCAGAAGATTCCGAACGATAAAGCAGCGGATGGTGTTATTGTTTACATATGTAACACACATGTGAAGTAGCTACAATTGCCAAGCGTTCACTAATAGACATTCTCAGAAAATAGAACATAATCGGACATTCTGATTTTCGGTACAGAGCAAACATTTTCTCGGAGGTATATTTGGGGTAACACTTGTACGAAAGCTTTTATATTTCTTAACTTCTTGAGTCTTTTTCGGGTAATGGCTTGTTGTTTTGGTCGGGTTATGAGCACCAAATATATCCGAAACCGATTCTAAAGTTCGATATCTAGCCGTTAGAAAATCATCCATACTACTCCACTGCGGTAAATCGGAGGTAGGTCCCTGGGACTGTTCCCAAAGTCCGAGTGTAACTTCAGGTAACGGGGTTGAACAAATAAATACAAAAATTATGTTCCAATTTTTAGTTTCAATGCCCAATAAAGACAAATTCGTAATACAATTATTCTTTGCAAACGTTTAATAGAGGATCGGATTTTTTTTCTATTGCTTAAAGGTTAAAAAGGGTTTTTAGTTGAGCGCTGACTAAAACTCGTTTATTTTCATATTCGTTATAGGCCACGTACGGATTGTATTACGGGCTTCACCTTCAGTTTTTTGCAACAAATAATACATTTTTTGAATATTACTCACATGTCAGTTAATCTTATATAGGGCGAAAACATATCTCTGAATGTTGACCAAGTCGAATAATCGCCTGAGAATGTTTCGGCGTCGCAAGGCGGAAGATGTATTGGAAGAGTGTCCGATAAAGCTGCGCATTTATCTTTAATTTTGTCAACTAGGGTTTCTATAAACGATACGCATGGAAAATAGGTGGTGTAGCCTTCCTTATACTTGGCTTTAACCTTCTTTGCTGAGACCTTTGTTTCCTTATGAGTTTCTAACAGTTCATCATGGCAGTCGCGAAATATTTCCCACAAACGAGTTAATTCCTGACGATGTGTATTCAGGGAGTGAACAGTATGCTCACTTTGTGGGATAGCCTAAATAAAAGCTTCAAAACCAGTCAAACGACTGCAATTTTTCAATAAAGATTTAATGGCTGCCATTTGCGTAAAATTGTTTAGAAATAAGCATATAAATCAAAAAAATCTACAAAAGGTCAAGAAATAACGAAAACGGAACTAAACTCTGAAGTATTCAGAATAAAATCGTGTAAAAATCAAATTCGATTCGAAAAATTTAAATTAAACGCAAAAAGTTCAAGTTAAAATTAAATTGAACAAAATATCAAATTTAAAAACAATGGTAATAATTTAAATTCTCAAAATTAATATTTTATTAATTAATATTACTGTATATGACTTTAATATTTATAAATGTTCTAAAAATATCAATTAGTCCTATTGTTATTCAAAAAACAAATCAAATTAATATTTGCTTACAAGTGGTAAGTTTAATTACAAGTTGTGAGTTTAAGATACCAACTTGTTTCTACTGGTTGTTTACTTTACGCAATGCGTGATCAACACAACCAAATAAAGTACAACAAGAAATGTTTATACATACCAATGTACACTTGTTTGTTTTATGTGCTGTTTATGTAACCCAATTGAACAATGATTTGTGATTTGTTTAATTTGTTTTAACTTCCACTTTTTATATTTATAAGCACTTCAAATTTATTGTACGTACTTTGCAAACAAAAAATAAAAAAAATGAGTCTCTGAAACCATCATGTCATCAATTTGTTGGTTCTTCAAGAAGTATTCGAGTTCATTTTTGTGTTGTCGTAAGCCGATTGCGTTGCAGAAACATATTTTTAAACAGTTCATGGTTTGTTGAGTACCGCCTGCAATATCATAGATTGCATGCGAACCATATCTTGCATCATACTGCTCATAGAGTTTAACGATTGCACTAATGTCTCAATGCTTGCTTTGGCGGTGTCGCTTTGTGTGCTGAAATATGATTAGATTGTAACATATTCGCGTATGAAACATGTTGGGTAGTTGGTTGAGCTAACTGAGGATTTTTTTGTTTTGTTCATATCATTTATTGTATCTTTAGTTGCATGAACTAACAATAAGCACTCATATCTTAAGTCTAAAAGAAAAAATTTAAATAAAAGAAAAGGAAATAAAATAAAATATACTTAATTAAGTCAAGCCAATGCTAGACAAGATATTGATAGTACACGGTTGATGTCGTCATTTGTGATAGTCACAATGTCCCTCCTTTTTAGTCGAGCGTAACCACGATCATTTAGGATGTTACGGGCCAGCGGATTTGGATGCATTTCAGCTTCTTTAAATATATTGCTGCATGTTTCACTATTTCTGCTTTAACTAATGGCACGTTTAGGTCTTTGTGAATCTTCGAATTTTTAATATACCAGGGTGCGACAGTAATCATTGGTAAAATTTTATTTTGGCGCCTTTGAATTTTGTATATGTTAAAAGCTGAGGCAGAACCCCATAAATGAATGCCATAGCACCATATTGGTTTAAGGATTGAATTATAAAGTATAAGTTTAAAATCTAAGCTTAGGATTGAGTTTCTACCAATAAGCCAATTTATTTGCACTGCTTTTAACTTCATTTGTGTCAATTTTGCTTCTATGTGACCTTTCCAGGTTAAGCGTCGATCAAGATGTATACCAAGGTATTTAACCTCCGGCTGTTGTGGTATAGTTTGGTTATTTATTCGAATATAAGGGCATGACTCTACGCAATGTGAATGTTATGTGAGTACATTTTTGTTCGTTAATTTTTATTCTCCATTTTCGCAACCACAATTCCAAAGAAAATATATGGTCTTGTAAATATTGGGATGCTACTTGAGGGCTTTCGTGAATACTTAGAAAGGTAGTATCGTCAGCAAATGTTGAACTGTAGACTCGGATGCTAATTGGCATATCTGATGTGTACAGCAAATATAAAGTGGGTCCCAAAATACTACCTCGGGGTACTCCAGCTTTAATTGGCTGAGGCAAGCTTAAGAAATCTCTCTTCCTTAAGTACAAACTTACGACCGGTTAAATAACTTTATAAAAGTTTATAAAAATTTTTGTGTAAGTTTTGCTTCAACATGTAAACTAGGCGTTCGTGCCAAACTTTGTCGAACGCTTGAGACACGTCTATGAAAAGCGCGGACCAATATTTTCTTTCTTCAAAAGCTTTTTTTTACTACATTTACCAATCTGTGCGTTTGTTCAATAGTGCTGTGCTGTCTTCTAAATCCAAATTGATGATTAGGAATACATCCTTTTTCACTCAAAATTGGGTTCTGCTTAGTTATTAAGATTTTTTCAATAAGTTTTGACATATTTGATAGCAAACTTATTGGTCTGTATAATTCTACCTTCGTGTGGTCTGGGGGAAAGTACTGGAGGCGTAAAATAGCATTAAAAATAAAGAGAATGATTTTTACTGCGACGTGGGGAAGTTCCTTTAGCATCTTGTTGCTTGTTTTATCAAAACCATAGGCCTTCTCAGGGTTTAAATTAGCAATTGCCCTTTCAACATCTTGCAATTCCAACCTGAGGGGGATTGGTGCTTAAACATCTACATGTGGCATCGCAACTATATTAGTAGGTATATTCGCTGTAAATACATTTTTAAAATGGTTCACAAACAAATTGCCTTTTTCAGTATCATTTCTTGCCCAACCTCCGCACGAGGTTCGCAATGCAGGCTTACGTAAGGTTTTATGTGGCACGCCATAATGAATAATCCGATTGTGGGTTAGCATTAAGGCCTTCTAGGTATTTTTGTAGTGATGCAGTTTTACGGTCTTCTAGTAGATTTATAAGCCGTTTCGTGATATCTTTTAGCCTGCTTCTTTGTTTTTTTTCAATTAAGAGCCGTTCGACATCTTAAAAATAAATTGGATTTATCTACTTTGTTGTCGGGTTACTGCTACTTATTGAGCAGCCGATTTGATGTTTTTATCAAACGTCTTGATGTTTTCATCTACGTCTTCTGTTGATCTTAGAAGTATATTTTTTGACCATTGAGTGCTAAGATATTTTCTGTATTTTAACCAATTTATGCATGTGCTCTTCTTTGGTGATACGATCTCTTGTTGGTTCCAAATGTAAATAATAGTGGGCGAGTGATCTGAAGATAATTCTAGAGATGATTCAACTTTAATCATTTCTCTGGAAATGCACTTAGTCACGCCAAAATCTATAACATCAGATATCTTCTGCGGATCAGTAGGCCAATAAGTAGGTTGTCCACACGAGATTACATTCAGGCGCATTTTTGAAATAGTGTCGAACAAATCAATAAGTCTTGATCCCCAAAACGTATGTTTAGCGTTGTAGTCGCATGATGCTATGAAACAGGGACCGAGGGATTTGTAGAAGTCCCTATATTGTCTTTCTGATATTCGAAATCTAGGAGGTGAATAAATTGAAGAAATAACTAAGTTCTGATGAAATTCTTGAATGCAGATGATTGTTGCTTGAAGGTAGTCCTCACAAAAATCACACAGTAAATAATGTTTAAATTGAGACTTTTTTAGTATTGCTGAACCACCACATGCTCTGCCACCGGGGTCTTTGGTTTTTTTTCGCAATTTTTATTTATTGTATCTTCAATTTAATTGAACTATCAATAATTACTCATATCTTAAGTCTAAAAATATACTTGTTAAGTCCAACCAGTGCTGGACAAAAAAAATGTATGTTTCACGGTTACTGTAATTTGTGGGTTATCCCTCTGATGTACGGATGAGAGAAGCAGTGTCCCTCCTTCTTAGTCGAATGTAACCAGGTTCAGTTAGTATGTTACGGGCCAGTGGATTCGGATGAGTTTCAAGCTTCTTTAAATACCTTATGGCAAGTTTCGCTATTTCTGCTTTAACTGATGGCACGTTTAGATCTTTATGGATGTTCGAATTTTTTATATACCAGGGAGCAGATGTAATAATACGTAGAATCTTATTTTGGCGCCTTTGAATTTTTTCTACGTTCGTAGCTGAGGCAGTGCCCCATAATTGAATGCCATAACACCATATTGGTTTTAGAATTGACTTGTATAATAAAAGTTTGCAGTCTAAAGCTAGAGTACTATTTCTGCCAATTAGCCAGTTTAGTTGGACTGCTTTCAACTTCATTTGTGTTAACTTTGTTTCTATGTGCCGTTTCCATGTAAGGCGCCGGTCAAGATGTATGCCGAGATATTTGACGTCTGAAAGCTGAGGTATCGTTTGGTTATTTATCCGAATAGGGGGGCAAGATGCTGTACGCAGTGTGAAGGTTATGTGGGTACATTTTTGTTCATTCACTTTTATTCTCCATTTCTTCAGCCAATTTTCTAAATTGGATATGTGGTCTTGTAAATATCGTGATGCTACTTCGGGTCTTTCGTGAATGCTCAAAAATTCTCGATGTGTGAACTCGGTTACTAGTTGGCATGTCTGAAGTATACAATAAGTATAAAAAGGGCCCCAATATACTACCTTGGGGAACTCCGGCTTCGATTGGCTGGGATGAGCTCAAAAAATCTCCTTCTTTCACAATAAATTTTCGTTCGGTTAAATAACTATCTAGCAGCTTATATAGGTTTACGGGCAAATTCAGTTTTAGCTTATATATTAGGCCTTCATGCCATACCTTATCGAATGCTTGAGAAACGTCGATAAAAAGCGCAGAGCAGTATTTTTTCTCTTCAAATGTCTTCTTAACAACATTGACTAACCTGTGAGTTTGTTCGATCGTACTATGTTTTTTCCTGAAGCCGAATTGATGGTTTGGAATACATCCTTTGTCGCTTAGAATAGGGTTAAGCTTAGTTATTAACATCCTCTCAAACAGCTTTGACATATTTGACAAAAGGCTTATAGGTCTGTATGATTCAATTTTTGTGTGGTCTTTTCCTTGTTTAGGAATCATGGTAACCAAGGACACCTTCCAATCTGTGGGAAAGTACTCAAAACGTAAAATAGCATTAAAAATAAAAAGAACGATTCTGCGAGCTACACGGGGCAACTCAATTAACATCTTGTTACTGGTTTTATCAACGCCAGGGGCTTTTCTGGTGTTCAAATCCGTTATTGCCTTTTCAGGATCAACAAATTCAAATCTTATCGGTACTGCAGCAGTAGCCTCGAGAACTGGCAACTCAACTATATCAGTCGATATATTTGGGGTAAAAACCTTTTTCAAATGTGCAGCAAATAAATTTC
This sequence comes from Phasia obesa, assembly GCA_949628195.1. Taxonomy (NCBI): domain Eukaryota; kingdom Metazoa; phylum Arthropoda; class Insecta; order Diptera; family Tachinidae; genus Phasia; species Phasia obesa. Next base: position 140,795,092 of record OX451215.1, on the reverse strand, counting down.
CTTTTTCGGTATCACTCCTTGCCCAGCCTCCAGCTGAAGTTCGCAAGGGAGACTTACGTAAGACTGGCCTTTTAAGGTTTCTACAAGCACGCCATAACGAATAATCTGATTGAGGAGTTGCGTCTAGGTCTCCCAAATAGTTTTTTAGGGATGCTACTCTTCGAGATTCCAGCATGTCTCTTAGCCGGTTCGTGCATTCTTTAAGTCTGCTTTTGAGTTAAGGAGATCTCTGTGATTGCCATTCTCTACGAATTTTTCTTTTTTCAGCCAAGAGCCGTTCGATATCTGCAGAATAAATTTGATTGTATCTAGCTAATTGTCGGGTTATTATTGATTTGAGGTTTTGGTCAAAATCAATAAGACTCCGCTCTACGTCTTCAGGTGTTCTTAGCGGGATGTTTTCCGAACAATGAGTACTAAGATACTTTCTATATTTCAACCAATTAATGCTTGTTGTAGTCATTGGTGATATGATGTTTTGTTTGTCCCATATATAGACGATAGTGGGTGAATGATCTGAAGATAATTCAAGTGACGCTTCAGCTTTAATCGTTTCTCTTGGAATACCCTTAATCACGCCAAAATCAATAACATCCGGTATTTTTTGTCGATCAGTAGGCCAATAGGTGGGTTGTCCACTCGATATCACATTCAGACGCATTTTTGAAATTGTGTCAAACAAAATACGACCTTTTGGAGTTATTAGGCGTGATCCCCAAAACGTATGTTTAGCGTTCTAGTCGCCTGATGCTATGAAACAGGGACCTAGTGATTTGAAGAAATCGCTGTATTGACTCTCTGATATTTGAAACCTAGGAGGTGAATAAATTGAAGAAATAACTAAGTTTTGATAAAATTCTTCAATACAGATGTTTGTTGCTTGTAGGTAATCTTCTCAAAAATCACACAGTAAATAATGTTTGATTCGAGCCTTTATTAGTATTGCTGAACCACCACATGCTCTGCCACGGGGGTCTTTGGTGTCATATAAGATATAGCCATTTGTTTTGAAAAAGCTATTTGTTGTTAAGTGAGTCTCTGTAACCAGCATGACATCAATTTGTTCCTTCTTAAGGAAGTACTCGAGTTCATTTTTGTGTTGGCGCAAGCCGTTTGCGTTCCAGAAACATATTTTTAAACAGTTCATGGTTTGTTAAGTAACGCCTGCAACATAGTAGATTGCATGCGTACCATTTCTTGCATCATGCTGCTCATAGAGCTCATAAAACTGTTTATCGAATGCACTGATGTCTCGATGCTTGCTTCGAGACGATTAAAATTACCAGATGGTGTTTGTTCTTTAGGATGCGATTGCAAATTAGGAGTAGAATTAGTTGTCGGTGTCGCTTTATGTACTGCAGTATGATTGGTTTTTACCATATCCTCGTATGAAACATGTTGGGTTGTTGGTTGGGCTAACTGAGGGTAATGATCATTTGCTCGATATTGTGGGTGCTTAGCAGGAGTATTTGATTTTTGAGTGGTTTTCCTTACCATGGAAAAAACTGGACAGCCTCTGTGTAGTAGGGGTCTTTGGTGTCATATAAAATATAATTATTGGTTTTAAAAAAGCTATTTCTTGTTAAATGTGTTTCTGCAATCAGCATGACGTCAATTTGTTGGTTATTGAGCTAACTGAGGATATTTAGCATTTGCTTGGTATTTTGGCTGCCTAGCAGGAGTATTTAATTTCTGAGTTGACTTTCTTACCTTAGAAAAAACTGGACAAACTGTAGCTAGCAGTTTGATTTCCACTATAATTGCTACATTTTTTAACCTTCGAGTCATCCTTTGGTTTGTCGCATTGGGCGGAACAATGTATCACTCTACACACAACACAAATCGGATGCAACTTGCAGTAAGCCCTTGTATGACCGTATTCTTGGCAATTTAAACACTAAATGAAACCTGATCGCTTATGTGGTTTCTCTATACTTATTCTGGGGTATAACAGGTATTTCAGATTATAAATGGAATGCGTTTCGTTCTTCTTCAATATAATATCCCCAGGTTCCAGTTCAACGCGAAATAGAGGTTGAAAATTGAATTTGTCAACGCTTTTAACCTTAAATCCTGCTTTTTGGAGGCCAGCTCTTATTTCCACTGGATTAACCTTTGATAACTACCTGTAGGCCTTTGCTACTCTTCAGTATAAAAGTTCTTTTTGCAGCTTTCAAACTCCTTTACTGCTTTACGATAACTACTTTCATCTATAAATTGAATTTTAGTATCATCAATGTTACCACGCTTGATAGGAATTACATAGAATGAGTTTTCCCCGATAGCTAAAATTAACTTATTTATTAATTTATTCGAATTTGTATCCCTTAAAAGAATTGGTGGTGGCTTAAACGACTTGGGTTCCGTTTTAGGTTCACTTGTTTTGCTATCTAAAATAGCAAAACGATTTTGGGAACTTATTTCGTTAGCCTCCTTATTTTTAAGTACACTGGACATTGGTGGAATTTGCGAAGATTTAGGGCTTCGACCTCTTTTCAATACAGTTATGTATCTGTCCATTCCCACTTGTGTCTTAGGTTTTTCTACATTATTACTACATATTAGTTTTGGTAAGACTGTGTTCAGAAGGCGACTTGTTTGTAGTTATTTTATTGTCATCGCTTAGCAAAAGCGATGAACAAGATTGGGCACGTATAACTGGCGTAGCATTTATACACAAAGTATTTTCAGTTTTTTTGTTTGTATTTAATTCAATATTGTCCACATTTTTGTTGCTTAAATTAAAGAGGCTCATTAGTCTTTATTGTTTTTGTTTTATTTTTAAAGTCGCAGTTCAATATTCCGTTGTAAAAAATAAAGAAAAAGAAAAAAAGATTTTACAGACAACTTTGTTGTTGTATTAAAACAAGTTGGTTTTTTGTTTGAAATTATTCACACAATGTATGTTTTAGTTTTTGTTAATGCGAGCTTAAAAATATCGCGTCCGCACTTATCAACGCCAAAAACAGAACCGATCTATTGTCACAGAAACAGAACACGTCAGCAAAGTTTCATGTACCGTTTAAATAAAAGTATTTGCAAAAGAATTTACGCGATTGCCCTCGTAATTAATGTAAATTATCGTTATGTTGCATTGTTGTGGGAATCTAATACGTATGCAAAGATTGATAAGAATCTGTTAAATAAAATAGTTGAAAAAGCCTTTAAATAACAAATTTTAAAAAATTTGGCATTTCTTAAAAATCAAGCTCCTAATAAAACCTTAAAACAAATATATATATTTTAATGTTTTTATATTGATAATTTTTGTTAAAACAACAATTTTTGCAAAATCTGAAAACGATTCATTTTGGACATAATTCGGTATCTCATGAACCACTGAAGATATTTAAATAAAATTTCATAGAGGCAAAGCAGAGGTGTTCCTGAGTGCAGCTGCGAAAGTTCGGCATCTAGGGTAAAAACGGGGGCTTCTGGGTACTCCCCCAAAGTTGGGTACCTCGGGTGTATAAGTTTTTGGAAATGTTTAGTTTTAACTCAAATGTTAAGATTTTTTAAATTTAAGTAGAACTTGAAAATATATAAAAAAATGTTCGTACATGTGTAATTATCTCTTTTAGTATGGGAGAAAATTGGTTTAATTTTATTTTTTTTTTAATTTTTCCCGACCCTAACTTTTTGGCGTTGTGTACTTATTATGGATCGGATTATTATTTTAAGACATTGGCTATATTATTGATACAATTTAGAATAAATTAGTTTCAAATTTTTGTCTGGTTGCGCTTTTCGGTAAAAAGTTACAAGCCCCTGAATTGGGAAAATGTAAAAATACCGTTTTTTCAAGATTTTCCCCATAAAGGTGATATGATTATTTTACTTGTATAATTTAAACTTACTTCGGTACTAGTAAATTTTAAGGGACAATGCGAATAAAAGAAAAATTATGTTGAAAATTATAGTGGTTCTCCCTCCAGCTCTATTCAAACGTAACCAATTAAAAAAAAAATTTAAATTATCATTAAAATTCTCGGAGAACATTTATTATTTTTTACAATCCTTATCAATAAACACTTTATCTAAAAAGTCATATACATACCAGAGACCTGCATGATTACGATTCAAACGGCAACATTTTGCATTTTCTAAAATGAGTATTGAGCTAGCACTTAACATTAAAAAAATGAATGCTGTTAATGCATGATTCATATTAATGACACTGTTGTTAACATATGCTTCTCACTGCTTGCAATTTCTGTTTATTCCCATGATTCACAAAAGCATATGCCACTTTTTTTTTGGTTTCGCTAAATTCTTCTTCGACAGATATTATTCACAAGTGACACACGTCAGGTTTCTGGAATATTTTTGTAAAGCAGATGTTAAACAATTAAAAAAGTCCAAAATTGAAAATATTCGAATATTAGAACAGAAGTTATGGTAAGTAAAAGTCGATTTGGGGATTTTTTTGGGAATAAAATCCCCAAAAACCTGACAACGCTGGGTCAGAAACTGGTTTGTGCTTTGCATTGAAAAAAACATCGCTCTTTATATACCCACAAGAGCTTATCTCATTTATGCTCTTTTGCATATTTTGGTTGCCTTTTAGGGATGACTGTTCATAATGCAAAAGAAAAACTACTAAAAACCTGTCGAAATGTTAACAGCTAATTTTTCGAAATTTTGTTTTTGAGTCGAAAGCCACCTTTTCATAGACCGGGTCACATATAAATAAATATATGTATGTATGTACATATACACTTATTATAAAAGTAACAATATTAAATAAAATAAAAGAGTAAATGAAATTATCTATTAGTCATATTTATCAACTGAATTCAGGAAAAGTAAATTATTTACTGTTTTCTAACCAATGCACAGTGGCGCCATTTGAGTTTTTTCGTTGCAAAAATCATATCTTTTGAACCGAATAAGATAATTAAACAGTTTAAACAGCATATGATAGATAACTGAAAGGGTGCTACGCTTTGTAGGGGTCCATTTATGGGTTATCAAAGTTAAAATTAGTAGAAAAATCAATTTTGTGGTAACTAAAAAAAATTATTTTTACATTTTTAAATAGTTCTTATTTTTTTTCTTTAGGGTTTTATGTTTTAAATTATTACCCAACAAATTAAAAAAAAATAATTTTTTTTTTAAATTAATTTTTTCAATTTACTGTAAAATATTCATCACAAATCGTAAGAGAAGGTATATCTAAAAGACTAACCATTTCTAAACTATCATTATTTTCTAACTCTATTCGTGACTTCACATGCCGCAGAGAAGTAATAAGTGGATCGGAAGATGCTGCCAACATATTGAAGAGGTCCTCATTTTGCCTTACCCTTGATGCTTTGAATGTGTTCTGCAATCTATATTTTTTATAAAATTTGTTAAGAGACTCCTGTGCTTCTTCAGAAAGCTCTCCAATTGGCAAAGACTGGTACTCAATTATATCTTTGCCATGCGCCAATATTTTATTGACGGTCGGGGTCAACTTCTTCTGTGGATACATTTCTGCTAAAAGAGATGCAGTTTTCGACGCATATTCTCCATATTTTGTAGAATTGACATTTTCTTTGCAGTTTAAAACATCCAAGATCGTTCCCAATCTCCATCGCAGCCCCATTTGCTGATCAATGTCAACTTCTCAGGAAGAATTTTCACCTCATTTTCAGGAAGACTCTCCAACAACCGTTTTACTGTATGGCCCATGAGATCCTGCGATTGGCTTTCGCAGAGACTTCCGTAAACTCCGTATGCAGTGGTCGTGAATTTATTTTGGCATGCGTAATATGCTTGTATCCGGGTAAAACGTCAGCGCCGTGTCGCGTTAAAGATGCCCGTAGTTTCTCATATTTCTCTTTGGAAAGTTCTAAGTCCATAAACAAGGCCAAGGCTTCTTCGGAACCATACTTTTTAATGTGTGCGTTTGTGGGCGTGGGAATGCTTTCCTTAATCCTTTTTAGTCGGGCTTGCATCAGCAACAGATTTGGTTATCTGAGTCCTAACTCTTTCACTATCCTTTGTATATTTAATAGCTAGCGCGTCCGATAAATGCTTCGTGGTCAAGTCATTGGTGGCATCGGCAAGTTTCCGTTTTCTTGTGAAAATTATACACTCCTCAATACTTTTTTTTGGCCTTTCTTTTGCTCCTCTGGTTGATGTGGTGGGTTTATCTACTGCCAATATAGCCAGGATGGTGTCTTCATTAAGCCAGTCCTCGTATTTGGAGTTGAAGTTCTGAATGGTTCAATTAGAATTCCCCCAATTTGCCTTAATATTTGCATATATCAGATAAAAATTATTTTTTATAATTTCGCTTCTCAATATTTCCGTATAAGCTATCAAGTTCTTCTAAAGCAGCTTCCGTGAAAAACTTTGGTGTGGTTGACTTTCTAAACAGTTCAAATAATTTTAAATTGTTCAACGCCATGTTTTCAGTACTTAAATTGTTTAATGGTTTCAGTAATTGTTGCGCCAACTTTCAGTCGTAGACTAATCCAGGCATTATGCTTATTTTGCAATATAAAGCATAAGCATAAGCCTACCATGCCTAAAAGTTTACTACTAAAAAAAATTTAAACAAAAATTTAATACTAAAAAAACTACTGTCAGTCAAAACATATAAGGGATGGACGCCATACAATTTCTGCAACCATGTCTTTTTAACCTTTTTTACCTCTAGAAGCCAAACGGGCACGTACAGGTAGATAAAACCTTTTGAATTATGTAAAGAAATAATCAAAGAACAGGTTTTGCAAATATGGCAAATATAGAAAAATATAGTTTTTTTTATTTTCCGTCAAAGTTGAAAAATAGTGAAAAAACGGATAGTTTTTAAATAGTGATTTACCAAGAGAAACACAAAGCAAACAGTTAATTTTTTTTATCATTATACATTTAATAAATACATCAATCAATACAAACAAAAAATATGGCGATTCGTTACCTATTTTTCGTGATATTACACCTGAAATCGCAACAAATTGACTAAAAATTTTGTGTTTTTTTGAAAACCGAAAGTCGGTCACCTTTGAACGGTTATATCTTCTAAACTAAAAATTTGATATTATTAAGAGTGGCATATTTGAAATCGTTGAAAAGTTTCCTATAACATGGGTTTATTCAAAACTTCGTGTGCGCTCATGTAAATTTTGGTTTTTGCAACCTCGTTTGCTCTACGGGCGCCACTGTGCAACGACTAAAAACGCGCACTCGAAAGCACTACTTAAAGAAATACTTAGAATTGTTGTGCAAGTTTGTGTTAGTTTTACGAAGTTTATAAATACCTACTGAAAGAAATAATTTTAGAGCAATGTTTTATATATATGTATATTGTAAACAATTTACGCAAATTTACAAAAAAATAAATGTGTGTAGGTAAACCTCTCTACCTGGAAAAGATGCAAAAAAATATTTGGTATTTAAAATCTTTTTCGTTATAAATAATATACATATTTTAAACTCTTCTTTTGAAAATTAATTTTTCCCAAACCTTTTTGGTTCAAGAATATATTTTTTTGATACCTACATACAAAAAACAAACAAAAATATAATTTTACAGAAGAAGCAAAAAACTTTGTGAAATGGAAACTAAATTATACCATACGTCTCTTTGTTTTTTGTTAATAAAAGCGTAGAAGTTTTAAACTTGGTCAAGACATTCATAAAAATCAATCAAAAACTTTTTGATTTCTTGAATAGTTACGCCTTACAAGGCAGTAATTTATGATTGTCTTAAATTGTTTTTTCATTATATAGAACACAAATTTATGGTGAGCCAATAGAGAATTCAGTTAATGAACAAAATTGTATTAACACTTTTGTCTATTTTGATTTTTCTTTATCCATTAACACTACTATTTGTCAATACTTATTTTGCTTTTTTCAAATAGAAAAAAATAATTACTTTATTGTCGAAAAACTCACAATTTGTGTGCCTTACTATTTTAATATTTTTAAAACATAGAATAAGAGTACATGTACGTGAATTCCAGGAATACTTGCAATCTCTTAACCCTTCTTTCAATTGAATTTGATGTTTACTTTTACCTGCCCATTTGTGGCAGGTAAAAGAATTTCAACGAATGTAGCAAATCCAGTTGGGTTATTACTTCACAAGAAAAAGTTTGCATCCAAATGCAAAGAAAATTTTTTTAAACATATGCTAAAAACTATTTACCTGTGCTTTTAACATACAGACTTTAAACTTTTCTCATTAACAATGAATTTATCATAAAACTCTTTCACAAAAAAGTATATTTTTTGTTAACAACTTCTGTATATGACAGTATTTTAAAAAATACTTGAAATTGTTATTTTATTATACTGTCCACTAATTTTGCACATATTAGGTATATATATTATAATTCATAAAAATTGAACCCAATTACCACTTTCTTTAAATATTTACATACTCGTACATAGATGTTTCAAGATTCTTATTAACAGAATTGCAGCCCTACATAAACATTATAACATTCTTTTTCGAACGCCAGTCAATACTTTGACAACGTGTTTTTGTGAGTGGTTTAAGTGTTCTGCAAAACAATCAAACAACAGCAAAAATTTTTACACTCTTTCGCTAACAGCACATATAAAACAAGGGTGTGTTAATAACAGTCAGTTGGTAAAGAGTTAACACTGCAAGCAATATCATTAGTACATATTGATGTTAAAAGACAGAACAAAAGCAATTTAAATGTGAGTGGACAGCGAAAGTGAATCAACTCATGCAGGTCTCTGATACATACATCAAATTACATCACATAGAATTTCAAGTGTCTACCTATAACGATTTAAATGATAACTAAAAGGTGACAGACAACCTTTAATTTACAATTTTCATTATTTATACTTAATATAGCGGACGGAAACACCTTTTAATTTTTTTTTTTGCAATCTTCATTTATTGTATCTTCAATATAATTGAACTATCAATAATTACTCATATATTAAGTCTAAAAAAATTTAATATACTTGTTAAGTCCAACCAGTGCTGGACAAAAAAAAATTATGTTTCACGGTTACTGTAATTTGCGGGTTATCCCTCTGATGTACGGATGAGAGCAGCAGTGTCCCTCCTTCTTAGTCGAATGTAACCAGGTTCATTTAGTATGTTACGGGCTAGTGGATTCGGATGAGTTTCAAGCTTCTTTAAATACCTTATGGGAAGTTTCGCTATTTCTGCTCTAACTGCTGGCACGTTTAGATCTTTATGGATATTCGAGTTTTTTATATACCAAAGAGCAGATGTAATTATACGAAGAATCTTATTTTGGCGCCTTTGAATTTTTTCTACGTTGCTAGCTGAGGCAGTGCCCCATAATTGAATGCCATAACACCATATTGGTTTTAGAATTGACTTGTATAATAAACGTTTGCAATCTAAAGCTATAGTAGAATTTCTGCCAATTAGCCAGTTTAGTTGGACTGCTTTCAACTTCATTTGTGTTAACTTTGTTTCTATGTGGCGTTTACATGTAGGGCGCCGGTCAAGATGTATTCCGAGATATTTGACGTCTGAAAGCTGAGGCATCGTTTGGTTATTTATCCGAATAGGGGGACAAGAATCTCTACGCAGTGTGAAAATTATGTGAGTACATTTTTGTTCATTAAATTTTATTCTCCATTTCTTCAACCATTTTTCTAAATTGAATATGTGGTCTTGTAAATATCCTGATGCTACTTCGGGTCTTTTGTGAATGCTTAAAAATGCTGTGTCGTCAGCAAATGTCGATGCCCCAATATACTACCTTGGGGAACTCCGGCTTCGATTGGGATGAGCTCAAAAATTCTCCTTCTTTCACAATAAATATTCGTTTGGTTTACGGGCAAATTCAGTTTTATCTTATATATTAGGCCTTCATGCCATACCTTATCAAATGCTTGCGAAACGTCAATAAAAAGCGCAGAGCAGTATTTTCTCTCTTCAAATGTCTTCGTAACAACATTGAATAACCTGTGAGTTTGTTCGATCGTACTATGTTTTTTCCAGAAGCCGAATTGATTGTTTGGAATACATCCTTTGTCGCTTAGAATAGGGTTCAGCTTAGTTATTAACAGCCTCTTAAAAAGCTTTGACATATTAGATAAAAGGCTTATAGGTTTGTATGATTCAATTTTTGTGTGGTCTTTTCCTGGTTTAGGAATCATGGTAATGAATTGAGTACCTTCCACTCTGTGGAAAAGTACTCAGGTCAAGAATGATTTTTCGAGCTATACGGGGCAACTCAAATAACATCTTGTTACTGGTTTTATCAACGCCAGGGGCTTTTTTGGTGTTTAAATGCGTTATTGCTTTTTCAATATCACTTCAAATCTTAGCGGTACTACAGAACTGGTCTCGACGATTGGCAACTCAACTATATCAGTCGATATATTTGGGGTAAAAACCCTTCTCAAATATCCAGCAAATAAACTGCCTTTTTCGGTATCACTCCTTGCCCAGCCTCCAGATGTAGTTCACAAGGAAGCCGGTTCGTGCATTCTTTAAGTCTGCTTTTGAGTTGAGGAGATATCAGTGATTGCCATTCTCTACGAATTTTTCTTTTTTCAGCCAAGAGCCGTTCGACATCTGCAAAATAAATTTGATTGTATCTAGCTAGTTGTCGGGTTATTGTTGAATGTTTGGCAGCTGATTTGAGGTTTTGGTCAAAATCAATACGACTCCGCTCTACGTCTTCAGGTGTTCTTAGCGGGATGTTTTCCGAACAATGAGAACTAAGATACTTTCTATATTTCAACCAATTAATGATTATGCTAGTCGTTGGTGATTTGATGTTTTGATTGTCCGATATATAGACGATAGTGGATGAATGATCTGAGAATAATTCAAGTGACGCTTCAATTTTAGTCTTTTCTGTCGGAATACCCTTAATCACGCCAAAATCAATAACATCAGGTATTTTTTGTCGATCAGTAGGCCAATAAATGGGTTGTCCACTCGATATAACATTCAGATGCATTTTTGAAATTGTGTCAAACAAAACACGACCTTTTGGAGATATTACGCGTGATCCCCAAAACGTATGTTTAGCGTTGTAGTCCCCTGTTGCTATGAAACAGGTACCTAGTGATTTGTAGAAGTCGCTATACTGACTTTCCGATATTTGAAATCTAGGAGGTGAATAAATCGAAGAAATAACTAAGCTTTGATGAAATTCTTCAAGACAGATATTTGTTGCTTGAAGGTAATCCCCACAAAAATCACGCAGTAAATAATTTTCCATTCGGGCCTTAATAAGTATTGCCGATCCTCCACATGCTCTGCCACGGGGGTCTTTAGTGTCATATAATATATAGCCATTGCTTTTAAAAAAAGCTATTTGTTGCTAAATGAGTCTCTGAAACCATCATGACATCAATTTGTTGGTTCTTCAAGGAGCACTCGAGTTCATTTATGTGTTGGCGTAAGCCGTTTGCGTTCCAGAAACATATTTTTAAACAGTTCATGGTTTGTTAAGTACCGCCTGCAACATCATAGATTGCATCATGCTGCTCATAGAGCTCATAAAACTGTTTAACGAATGCACTAATGTCTCGATACTTGCTTCGAGACGATTATAGTTACGAGATGGTGTTTGTTCTTTAGGTTCTGGGTGCAAATTTGGAGTAGAATTGGTTGTCGGTGTCGCTTTATGTACTGGAGTATGATTGGTTTTTACCATATCTGCGTATGAACCATGTTGGTTGGGCTAACTGAGGATAATGAGCATTTGCTCGATGTCGTGTAACAGGTATTTCAGATTGTAAATGAGGTGCGTTTCGTTTTTCTTTAATCTGATATCTCCAGGTTCCAGTTCAACGCGAAATAGTGGTTGGGGGACACATTCTAGATTACGGAGATTATCTACACTTTTTATTTTAAATCCCGCTTTTTGGAGTCCGGCTCTTAATTCAGCTGGATCAACGTATGAATCTACACCTTTAATGACTACCTGTAGACCTTTGCTGCTCTTCAGCTGATGGGTATAAAAGTTCTTTTTGTAGTTTTCAAACTCGTTTACTGCTTTACGATAACTGCTTTTAATTTCTGATTTTAAATATTTATACACATTCTGTGTAAATCTCCATGTCTGTCTATAACGATTAAAAATAAGTCGATATACATAAAATACATTACCTATAGCGAAACCATTTTCTTTGTAGTAGTTATTGTGTACATAGTGATATCAACACTGCTTAAATTTCTGTCTATTACAGTTCAAAATATAAGCCATACAACATTGACTATGTGGACACCCAAATTGATACTGTTTATAGCGGACATAACAATATAAGCTCTTTATAAATATCAAGCATCTTTCTTTAAGGGTTCAAAAGATAAGGCCATATAAGGCAAATTACGTTACATATGAGGATATAGTAACATTATTGTGGATATAGTAATATTCGTGTTGGTAAACTTTGAAGTGATTATTTATAAGGGTTTAAAAGATAGGGTCATATACATCAAGTTTCATAAACTAAAGGTGCACCTTTAAATTTCAAACTTTTTACTTTTAATGTAATGTAATGTAATGTAAATATCAAGTATCTGTGTATAACGATTCAAAAGATAGGGCCATATACTGTCGATAACGGTTCAAAAAATAAGGTCATCTACATCAAATAACATCACCTATTGGGACACCTTTTAATTTCCAATTTATGGTATTATAGAGGACTTAGCAATACAGACTGTTTATAAATTATAACTGTCTGACTCTGACGCTTCATAAGTTGGGCCAAATATGTACATCAACTATGGAAACACCCTTTAATTTCTAATTTTAAATATTTATTCTTGTTTTTACAACCGCCATATAATACGGCCAACGGCCATGTACTCTACATTCTGTGTAATTTTTAAATGTTTGTGTATAACAGTTGAAAAGATAGGGCCATATAAGTCAAATTACATCAATATGGGGCCACCCTTTAATTTCCAAATTAAAATTTTATACTTGTTTCTATAGAAGACTTGGCAATAGTGGCAATTTAAACTGTGTGTATATAACGGTTTAAGAGTTTGGCCATATAAACTAAATTACATCAACTATTGGGACACCTTTAATTTCTAATTTTAAATTAAATACTTGTTGTTATAGAGGACTTTGTAATAGAGATTATTTGTAAATTTCAACTGTTTGTCCATAACGGTTCAAAATTGGTTCAGCCTTTAATTTCCAAATTCAAATTTTACACTTTTTGTTATAGCGAGCTTGGCCATAGAGATGCTTTGCAAAATTTAACAGTCTGCCTATAACAGTTCAGTATTAAGGCCATATAGATAAAATTACATCAACTAATGCGACACCCTTTAATTTATAATATAATATATTTATGCTTGTTGTTATAACAGACTTATAATTATAATTTTCAAGTGATTGTCTATAAAGGTTCAAAAGATAGGGCCATATATGGACACTCTTTAAATTTTAAGTTTATCGGGAGCTATAGTAAAACGCACTTTTTTAAAATTTTAATTTGACGCCCTTTAAGGTTCAAAATACAACTAAAAATTACGTAGGTTGCATGGGGACCCTCTTTAATTTTTAAAATGTTGAACTGTTTCTAAAATGGGACCAATCTGTAAGCATAACCTTTCTAATAAAGAAATTTTTTAAAATCGGTTCAGAAATGACTGTGTTCTGCGTACACAATAACCTCCTTCTTTGTTTTTAAGTCAGTTAAAAAGCCTATTCGCCAATAAGCATCTTTCATATCAACCTTAGATATGTTTGACTTAGGTAAACTAGCAAAAATGCCTTCAATACTAGGTAATGAGTATGCGTGTTTTCATATGAACACAGTCGTACTTTTTTTTTATTATTTTTTAATTAACCTTGTTTCATATTCTTTAGAGTCAAACTTTGTTCGTTTTTGGGCTTTTAAGGTCTTTTGTTCAGAAAATGTAAAATAAAAAACTATGATTTCATTTTATTATCCAACGTTTCGATGGTATTTTCCAGCTTCATCAGGGATAAGTTTGATTAAATCTGGCAACGATATAAAAAACATAAACACAATAATGTAGTAAGGACAACAACAACATGATAACTTAGTTTAACTTATTTTACTTACATATAGATTTCTCGTCCATTTTTACTCTTTATTTTGAACAATACAAGTTTTACACAACATAACATAAAACACAAAATATTAAAAAAAAGGACAGAAAAAAAAACAAACTTGAAAATTATTTCGCAGCTAATAATATGTTCAACTAATATCACAGTTGGAGCAAAATGACTACTAAATTATTGCAATCATATAATTGTCTTCTTTTCTATTTATTTACATCCGCATTCTGATGGCATGGTTGAAAATTCAATAGAATCCTTGAGGAGTATCTGAGAAAGTTGGTTAGCACTCACCAGCGCGATTCGGATGAGCATATACTAAAATTTTTGTTGGAGTACAGAACAACTATCCACATCACGAACACCAGCGGGGGCTATTGCGTAAAATCTAAAATCTAAAACTAGATTTTTTCGAAAGCAATTTCCGAATGAAAAGTTAAATCGTTCTGCGTAACTGGTTCGAAACGATTACAGAGTTCTATTTTCAAACAAATGGAGCATTAAGATGACCTTTGCTAGTTCTAAATGCTTAGACATGAATTAAACCATTTCTTCATACTGTTTTTATTTGTATAAGAATTTTTTTTCTAAATTTTCCTTTAAATAATAATTATTTCGTTTAGTAGTTTTGCTCCAACTGTGATACTAGTTTAGCATATTTCAACTGTGATATATTTTAAAGTTTGTTTTTACGTTTTTTGAATAGTTTGTGTTTATATCGTGGTGTATAAAACTAATATTGTTTAAACTAAATGCTAAATTGACGAGAAAACTATATATTTAATAAAATTATCCCTGATGAAGCTGGAAAATACCAGCGAAACGTTGAATAAAAGATGAAATAATAGTTTTTTATTTACATTTTTTAAAATTTCAAGACCTTAAAAGCCCAATATAGATGAAATTTCAAGTAAATAATTATTTAGGCCTAAGTTATTTATTATAAAGACATATTTTAGACTTTTATTTATCATGAAACTTTTAAATATTTACAGTTTTACTTTTCTTTCAATTTGTCACTACCATAATAACTTTCGAACAATTTTCTAACGCTTTTTGCGTAACTGACACTTGTTTTCGTACTACAGAGCTGACCTTTCGAAAGCTATTTTGGAAAATAGGGATTTTTTGTTTTTCGTAACACAGAGTTGCTCTTTAGATGGGTATTTCTATTTTTTTTTGTTAGAGTACAAAAAAGTTCCGCACTTTCGTAATACGCAGTACGAATAGTTAGAACTCTTACATTTTTTCTTTTGAATCGAATTAAGCAGTAACCCCCCTGAAATACCCTGCTCTGAATGAAGCAGCGTGTTGAGTGTTTTCTTTCACAGCACATAAATGATAAATGTGAATATCCAACTTTGCACAGAAGTATGGAAGAAACGTACACAAAATATCAAATTTCATTTGCACATACATACATTTGTGCAAGAAATGTAAATTTGCTCATTTGTGCAAGTTTCTTATACATTTCTGTGTAAAGTTGGATATGCATATTCATCATTCATGTGCTGTGAATGAAAACACACAACACGCTGTTTCATTTCGTGCAATGATGTGTGTGCAAAACCAAAACATATCATTTTATGAAAAAATAACAAGCAAAGCAGATGCACGCACATGTGCAGTGAAAATGAGTAAGTAAGCAAATGTCAGTAGAACAATACCGTTCTATTTCGATACTTCCCATTATTTACCAAATTTTTTAACACATATTACTCAACCATATTTTTATTTGCGCGCAAGGTGTAATGCTGTCTAGCGCTTAACTTTGAACAAACCTAAATAAGAGTGCAGCGCTCTGCAATAAACAGTAATGTTATTTTATTTTGTTTAATAAAACTAATAAATTAAACGCAAAATAAAGGTAAAATCGCTGTTATAGCAGAAATTAGCTAAAATGTCACCACTCTTATACAAAACCAATAACAGCTTGTTTGCATCCAACATCACTAGCTAACGCTTTGTTTAAATTGAATTTTCCAATTAATAAGCGTTGACTCAGAGCTATTTAGGTTTGCTTCATACATTTTCTATGTATTTTATATCTATTTTATAATATGAATGTAGCAAACACATAATAGCTACTTTGAAAGACTAAAAATTCAAAAAATAATTATTTGTGTTGTACTGGAAAAATCAAAGTAATTCAGGATTTGTTTAAGGCAGAAAAATATAACAACATTTTTGTTCGCAAAAAAACAGAGATTGTAATGATTATGAGTTTTATTTTAAAAATTGGGTTTTAATGATTATTTCTTGATTTTTATTTTCTACTCAAAGAATAAAAATTATTCTCTGAGCTTTATTTAATGCTTAGAACATAACGATTATGTATTAAGTTTTATTTTCTGCTTTGGGAATAAAAATTATTCTCCGAGTTTTATTTTCTGCTCAGAGAATAAAAATTATTGTCTGAGTTTTATTCTTTGCTCGCCATTTAATGATTGATGTTTAAGTTTTATTTTCTGATTGAAGAACAAAAATTAATTTCTGAGTTTTATATTTCACTTAGAAAATAAGGATTATTTTCCAAGTTTTATATTTCGCTTAGAAAATAAAAATTATTTCTTGAGTTTTATTTTTTACTTAAAAATAAAAATTATTTCTTTCTTTTGTTAATTTGGACATATGTAAGTATATAAATAGTACTTTTTGGAACTTTTTTACTGAAACACATATCTCTCTGAAACCCTATCTCAAATAACGATACTAATATTATTTCTATGTGTTTCAGTAAAAAAGTTCCAAAAAAGTACCAAAGTACACGTTTTATCCCCCAAATATTGAAATGAAGAAAAAGTACCAAACACTAGTTTGATACTTTTACTATATCAAAAGAATGCTAACTAAACTAATTTCTATGTTTTTTAGTTATAAAGTTTCAAAAAGTACTATTTATATACTTACATATGTCCAAATTAACAAAAGCATTAATTTTTATTTTTAAGTAAAATTTAAAACTCAAGAAATAATTTCTATTTTCTAAGCGAAATATAAAACTTGAAAAATAATCCTTATTTTCTAAGTGAAATATAAAACTCAGAAAATAATTTTTATTCTTCAATCAGAAAATAAAACTTAAACATCAATCATTAAATGGCGAGCAAAGAATAAAACTCAGACAATAATTTTTATTCTCTGAGCAGAAAATAAAACTCGGAGAATAATTTTTATTTTCCAAGCGAAAAATAAAACTCAACAAGTAATCATTGATGTCTGAGGAAAAAATAGAACTCGAAAAATAATTTTTATTTTTGATTTTTTTCAATAAAACTTAAAAAATAAAAATCATTGGCGGAATGGACAGTCCCCTTAAAGACGATTGCAATGGTGTACTCCTTGTACATGTAGCATATCCCTAACATAATGATTTTTTTCTTTTAAAATGTGATGGATAATCATTATTTGCGATCCCTGCAAAAAAATAACAAGTTGATAACATGTTCTGAATATGTAGTTCAAACGGTTACAAAAAAAAAAAAAATGAATTCCACATAGCAAATTGAAAGTGCTTTCATTCCGAATTTTTTTTTTCCTTTGAGATGTCTAAAACATTTATAAACTGGAAATGATTAATTAATCAAAATTTCACGTCAACAAATCTATACATATGTATAATAAAATAGTAACTTATTTACTGTCTGTATGTCTGTCTGTCTTTCTTTTTGTGTTTGCATCACGTAAAAACTACTGGATGGATTTTAACAAAATTTTGTGAGGAGGTGCCTTAGTATCCTGATTACAATAGAAGATACAAAAATGTCTTATTTCCAAGAGAAAGTGCAGAAAAAGCAGTGAAAGTACGCAGTTATTTCAGTAAAGATGACACCCTTTATTTAGTAAATAAATAAACCATAACTTAATCACTAACCGTTATGCTTTAACTATGCATATCGGTTAGTGCTTCAGTTATGGTTTATTTATTTACTTATTTTAGCAGGGATGATAAACTTTATATAAAGTAAATACATAAATTATATGAATTTTATTTGAACTATTTATTTAAAAAAATTTCAAAAAACTCTATCTCCTACACACAGAAAAAACTGTCTAAAAACCTAGTAAAATAGAACAAAATTTATAAGATATCTCTATGGTTTTTTTTCAAGAAGAAAGTCTTATTATTTTAAGAAGAAAACTTAGGATTTTTATTAGGTATTCTTATTGTTTTTTTTTCAAACAGGGTTTTATCTTGATTTTATTAGGTCAGGGGAGCTTCTTCTGATGGATTTCCTAGAGGGGGTTGAACCCACCTAATTTAAAAAACCCGAAAAACCATGGTGAAATTTTTTTTCGTTCTCTGCCAGGTATCGAACCTGGTATGCTTCGTTTTGTAAGCACGCACTTAACCACTACACCAAATGTATATTTTATATTTTAACAAACAGTTTCTATGTTGATTTCTATTAACAAAATAACAAGAAAACTAATATAATCAAGAAGATAACCTTATTAAAAAAATTAAAAACTTGATTTACACATGATCATATAGGAACCTTAATGAAATCAATCAGAAAAACCTTTTTTAAAAAACCAATTATGCAGCCTAATGAAACCAGTAAGGAATACCTTTTTGAAAAAATCAATTAGGTAGTATAATGAAATCAATAATAAATCCATTTTTTATACAAATTATAAGAAAATCTAATGGAATCAAAAAGTTTTTCTCTATGGATTGTTTTTTTTTTTTTGTGTCAAAAATGAGTAAAAAAATTGTGAATAACAAGTTTTCTTATTGATTTCATGGGATTCCCTTATTGATAAAATTAAAAAGATTTACCACATGAAAATAATAAGGAATCCCTTTGAAAATTACTTATTTTCTTTTTGCTGGCATACCCCTTAGCCTAAAAACATTTCATAGAGGAAATCTTTTTTATTCTATTAGGCATTTTTGGCTCTATGTATGAAATATAATGTAAAATTAAAAATTTCTCATATTCTATTTATTTGATAAGTTTGTTTAAATAGAAAATTAATAACAATTGAAACTACCAGGTAGATAGATACGAAGAGTATTAATGACGGACGTAACTGTCTAGAAAATGCATTCTGCTCTAATTTTTCTTTATCTCATTATAATTAAGAACTTAAGACTAAATAAATATTTTATTCATGTAAATACATAAACCATACCTGAAGCTTTAAAAAAGTAAGAATCTTTGGTGTGGATTGCTTTCAAAGCAAAATCGAACAAAATATTGCAAGAACGTTGACGAAGTGGCGGCACAGCTAGTAATTAATAAAACGAGAGTAAAATGGTAAAAACCAAAGCTAAATAAAATGCGTAGTTTAAATTTTAAAAAAGCCAGCCAACTAATATATAAATTAGCTAATTTGGAAATTTTCTTCAACGTACCTAATGATGTTGTTTATTGACCTTAAAGAAAACTCAAGCAGGCAAAACAGAAAAGATTTGTAAATATTTAATGATAATATTTTAACATGACAATAATTATCTTCAAATCTAATGTTACTTTAATTCTAATGTTTTTTTATTTTTCAAAAGAAGCTTGAATTGGATTATACTTTCTACTTGGAAAGTACTTTACGTAATTAGACTGTATTTAAAAGCAAATTTTAATTCATTCAATAAAACTGTAATAACTGTAGTATTCTAGTTGAACACTGTAATGTTCAACTTGAATACTAGTTCCCTTAATACAAGTATATTAAATATATGTTGAATTAAGCTTTTTTTTGTATTTGCTTTCGAGTTAAATTGATTATTGGGATCGTAATAAAAAAATTTCTTTAAAGTATTTTATAGTTCATGTCAATAATTTAATTTAATGAAATATGATCCATATAAATTGCATCTTTTGGCGATTAATTTGCTTTGCAAATATCTAGTCACTTATTATTCCTTTCAGCCTAAAGCCAACTTTTAGTTAAATAATTTCCACACATTTTTCCACAATTTTGTATAATTAAGCCAATAATAAGCTTCATGTACACGAAAATTTTATATTTAATTAATGTAGACAAAATGTGTAAAATTAGAAAATTTATTGAACAATGCAAATAATTCATACGTGATCTTAATAGCCATTAATTGTTTCAACAAAATCAAAAAGAGCTAAGTTGACATCACGTGTATTTATTATTGTTGCAATTTAGCTGTAAATACTTAGTCGAAAAAAATTCATGGAATGATGTTGGACAATCGAAGAATGAACGTGCGTGAGGCATCTCAACCGAGCGGGTGTATAAAATGTTGCATTAATATTTGTATATATAAAAGCCCCTTCGGCTATTTTCTGTTTCCAAATTGGTCAACAGAGGTCATTATTGAAATGTTGTGTGCCTTGAGAAATTTTATTATTTAGAGAAAAATAAAAAATGCAAGAAAGGCTGGATTTTTATGAGAAATACTCTCTATACTCATACTAAAAAGGAGTGATCAAAAACGGAAAGTCGTCGTAAAGGTGCATAAAGTTGAGTATTTCGTTTAGACTTAAGAAAAGAAAATTCACTTACCAGAGTTTTAGTTTACCCAATTTCATAATTTTAAAAAAGAGTTAGGCAAATGAAAAAAAAAAATCGTCTTAGTTTTTAATGAATTAATTTCAAGGCAGTTCTGGGACATCCAATTAGAAATTGAATTCAAATGAGTACTTATTAAAGTTTAAGCAGTCTACTTGTGTATGGCTTGCAGAATACAACAGCAAAATATCATCCGTAAAGACATAAGGTGTACAGAAATTATTAATCATGAGTTGCAAGCAAGCATTTAAATAAATTAAAAATATAATTGGCCCAGTTCTACAGACCCTTGAGGGACGCCGGATGTAATAATCCATGTACTTGAATTAATATCATTAAGAGAAACATATTGCGAACGGTCAGAAAGATAGTAATATATCAATTAAGAAAACCTAAATTTGGTTTGTAACTTTTTTATGAGAAGATTGTGGTTTATCCGGTTAAAAGTTTTTGCAAGATCCAATGATACTACAGTGCATTTTTAATGTTTGTTGAGCTGTTTTCTAATTGTATCAGTAAGTGAGAGAAGTAGCGATGAGATGTTGTGATTCTTACAAAAAGCACATTGAAGGGGATGAATAATAGAGTATCATTCGCAATAGGATAACATTTGCATTTTCATTATATTTGCTAAAATTTTAGACATTGCTGCTTATAGGTCTCAAATTAGCACTATCAAAATGACCACTTTTTGAAATTGGGATAACTCAAACTAACTTTCATGCTGCTGGATGTGAAGATACTGTTAATATTGAGTTGATAAGATAAATGTGAAATTAGAGAAAAAATAATTATTATAAATTTAATAGGAATATTATCATAACCAGACGCGTTGGTTTTAATAGAATATAATGTAAGATATACATCATATTCTGTAACATTGTTAAAAGAAAATAAGTTAGAATTTTCTACAAAGTTTTCAAAATTAAAATATTCCAGCTGATTAGTACTTAGATTACTTAAATATTTAGCTATTGACTCATATCTTCTTTGCCAATTTAGCTTTCTTCCTTCCAAAACACCCAAGCCTACGAATGTTTCTCCAAATTTCAGTATTATTAGAAAATAAACGTATACTATGTTTTTCTTATTACAGATTTAGTTTTATTTCTTAGCTTGCAGTATGATCTCCACTTTTCATATGTACGATTTTTAAAATAAATAAAATAAATGTCTCTTTCTGATCTAGTTTGTACTATTTTTCTAGAGTTCATCCGCCTAGAATCATTTACGTTTAATTTTATTTTAGATACTGGGACAAAGGAATGGAAACAATTATTTTAGAAAGTTCAATAATTATAGAAATTTAAAAATCAACATTATTTGAACTAAATATAGAAGGCGAGGCGAAAACATGTACATTATGTCGAAATTCATCATAATTTATTCGATTGTAGTCCCTAAATTTAATCCAAGTGTTCTGTGCATGTGAAATTTAAATGAAACTATGATGTGACAAGAAAAAAGGAAATTGCATCTGACCACTATTAGCAACACACAAGAAATAAATCTCACAAGAAATAAATCTAATAATTAGGTATTTGGTAAAATTATATGGGTAGGTAAACTGATGTGTTTAAAGTAAGCCCACATTTTGAAGCCAAGGCACGAAAACTGTTTGATTTCATTGGGTTAAAAGGATTGAAATTTAAGTCCCCCATTACAATAACATTATAAAAACAATGAAATAAATCACTGCGTAGGCTTTCAAAAGCGTTAATATCTCCGTTAGGAAGGTAAACAACATCAACGATTAAAGTAGACCCTCTTATTCCACAAATTTCAACAAACAAAGATTCACAAACTCTATACTGCCTACCTCTAAACACAATTTCATAACGCAGTTTCTTTGATAAAAATAAACACACCTAGCACTTTTTGGATCGTTATTGTTACATAAATGCCCTAGTATCGTTTGACAAAATTAAAAAAAACACTCATTAAAATTTCCTTGAAAACTGTCAATACTTTTCTCTTTTGAAGGCTTATAAAAATTACTACATTTATAAAACTTAATTTTTATTATCAAAGGTTAAACGAAGTTCGGGAAAAATATGGATATCTCCAAACTCAAGTTACTACCTTACTGCATTTATACCGAAAAGACAACGACATCAGGAGGTGTGTAAAGATTATAGCATAAAATATTTTCTATTTACACTTAAATTTTTTCTATAGATAACACCTATTGCTGTTAATAAGGCTATTAAAAATATAACTGAAATAGAAGGTTTTATAAATTGTCATATCAGAGATGGTGTTGCTTTGTGTCAGTATTTCTCATGGTTAGAAAACATGGTGACAACCAAACAACACGTCGATGAAATATCAGGAGCAGCTAAACTAGAGGAATTAAGATCGTAAATATGCAGCAATTTAAAGGGCTTGGCTTTTCTAAATTAAATGTTTAATGTTTATTTTTTAGAAAAAACAGCAATTTCATGGGCCTAAGTTTTCCAACAATTAGCGCATCTGGACCAAATGGATCTGTTATACACTACCATCCCGAGAGTGAAACAAATCGTCAAATTAATGACAACGAAATTTATTTGTGTGATTCTGGCGCCCAGTATTTGTAAGTACATGTCTGTTATTAATAATTTACAAGCTTTAATATGTATGTATTTAAAGAGATGGCACAACTGATGTGACTCGTACTCTACATTTTGGAATACCATCTAATTATGAAAAGGATTGCTATACGCGGGTATTAAAAGGTCAACTTACACTTGGATCTACAGTTTTTCCAAAAAAAGTCAAGGTAAATATTAAATAAATATTTACACTCACTTAAACAATAAAAATTATATATGTATATGTAGATATGTACATACATATATGTTTACTGTGATAATAAGTAAAGTATTTTGAAAAAAATCGATTATGCAAATAGTATAAATATCATTGAAAATTTGCAATAAAGGCTAAACGGATTTTAATGAAATTTGAAACATACTTAGGTCTTATGTATCGGGTTTATTTTAGCTGCATGAGAACTATCGATATCGATAACAACTGAAAGCTGCGAAATTCAAATGTATTGATATTTATTTCTGTTCAGCAAGGTTAGGCAAGTAATCATGAATCGTTTAACGCCAGAACAACGCTCCTAAATTGTGGAAGTTTTATTGAAAACTTCCACAACTTTATGGTAAAGGATGATCACTTGCTGGTTATGTCATGGTCTTTGTCACTTTAAATGTAGTGGTCTTCCTGTTCTTGTTGCTGAATCTCTTTCGAAGAATAATGGACTGTCATGGTGCTGTAATAATTGTAGAAAAATAAGTGTTAGTTTCTACCGTTTTTTCCAAGGAACTAAAAACCGTTTTCTAGAAATTCAAGAGGAAGCAAAAAAACTATCTGAAAGAATTTCACAGTATGGGTTACTCTTTGAGGAATTTAAATTATAAGATCCCTTCAAATCCCCCGTTCAATCTTCCCCTAAAGGACGTAAATCTGCAAGGAAAAATAAAGAAAAACTTATCGATCCTCCAGTGAATAAAACTATACCACTTTTGCAACAAACTGATGATGTTGCTACTTCCCCTGCTGCCACTAACTACATTTTTAATACTGGTCCAATCCAAACACACACGTCTGGTTCTACTGTTGTTGATATTAATATTAATTCCACTACACGCTACTGATAAAATTATATCCAATCAAGACAGTCAACAACCAGTAGAATTAACTGTCATTCCTCCAAAAAAATCAATATTTATCTCTCGATTTGCTTATGCCACCACCAGTGATCAGATAGACGATTATTCTAAATCTAAGTTAAAAAGCAGTGCTGACATAAAAGACAAAAAGTTTTCATATTCTCAACCTAGAGATATCACATCATTTAAAGTAACGGTACCAGCTGATATCTTTGATCGAATAAATAACTCAGATTTTTGGTCCAGAAATAATTTGGTTCATGAATACATATTTAAAGAATATACTCAACGTAATAATATAGCCCAATTACCATTAAATGTTGAAGTTAATCCAAAAACCAAGCCTGTATTTTTTGCCTATCAGTACGTATGAGGATTAAATACCAAACTGTCAAATTTATATATTGAAAGTTTTAATTTTGAACATCATGTAATTGCCTTTACCCAAACGGCTAAAAAAAAATGTTTCGATTCTGAAATCTTTTGCAACAACCATCAAATATACAGACGTTATAGAGGTGATTATAATTATGGTGGTGCAGTATTGATAGCTGTATCTTACATGTTATATTTTGAACTTGTATTACCAGCCAATAATATAGAATTTATATGCGTTTAAATAAAAATACGTAATCGAGCAATTTTCTTAACGTGTTCCTACATTCCTCCCAAATCAGAGCATTCTATATACATTAGTCACCCTCATAGTATATAATCTATTTTACTAAAAGCTGACACGACAGATTCAAAAACTGCAATGAATAATTCGATTCCTAAATATACACAAAAGACAAAAAATGGGTCGCCGTGGATACAAACCGGTTAAATAAACTCAAAAATAAAAAGAATAAGCTGTTTAAGATATACAAAAAATCTTCTTCAATTACTGATAATGGAAACTATTCTATCTGCAGAATATAATAAACTTAACTCTTATTGTACAATAACTATTTAAACATAATGAAATTAAATTTTAAACGTAATCCCAAATCGTGTTATCGATTTGTAAGTTCTAAAAAAAGATCGAAGGAATTTCCAACAGTTATGAAATTATATAATTTGGAATAAGAAGATAATGCTGCCATTAGTAATTTATATGCTGATTTTTTTGCCTCAACATATTCTGATGCTGATTACTGCAACACCCGTGAGTAGCTATATACACTGTTTGTCTATCAATTTCGTTTCCGCCTATTTGTACTGATGACGTTTTGCGTGATTTAAAAATGTTAAAAGCTTCTGTAAATCATGGACCTGATGGTATTCCTAGCTCTATATTAATTAATTGTGCTGAAAGTTTATCAACTCCATAGGCAACTTTATACAATATTTCCTTACAACATGGTTATTTTCCTAAATTTTTGAGAGAATCATGTATAATTCCACGATTTAAAGCTGGTAGCAAATCCAATATTTCAAATTACAGCGGAATTGCAAAGCTAAGCATAATACCAAAGCTCTTCGGAAAACTCGTATTATATTATTTATGCCATCACACATGCTCAGTTTAGACACCTCATCAACATGGTTTCCGTAAAAACTGTTCAACTATTACCAACTTATTACATTTTACTACAATAAATTAATCAGGGTTTCGTCAAAGGTGAGCAAACTGATACTGTTTACACTGACTTTAGTATAGCCTTCGAAGTTAATCATAAACTTCTTTTGCATAAATTGAGCTTGCTGGCATTCACTACGAATGACCTGGAAATGGATTTCATCATACTTGTGTGAGCGAAAACAAAGGGTGCTATTTAAAAACAACACCACGAAAGATATTTCAGTTTTATCTGAAGTACCCCAAGGCAGTCATCTTGGGCCAATTTTATTTTCCCTTTTTATTAATGATTTCCTAAATGTGAACCGATTCTCCAACATTTTGAATATGGTCCAATAATATGGGACCCACAATATAATGTGCACAGCAATCATATTGAATCAGTTCAGAAGCAATTTCTAATTTTCTTTTTAAGAGGTTTGATATGGCAGTCTGGAGTACATCTTCCACCTTATGAATGCATACTAAAATTAATCAGATTGCCAACGCTGAAAAGCCGCAGAAACAATGCTTAATGTATCTTTTGCAATGAACTTAATTAACGGAAAAATTGTTGCCGAATTTCTGATTTCTAATATATTTTTCAATATTCCGCGTAGTTTAACTTGAAGTTATCAGCCACTGTTTTTAAAGTTCTTCCGTAATAATTATTGAATTTGTAAAGATTTTAATAATTTATATCAATTTATTGATTATTTATTATCGGTAAATGTTGTGAAACGAGATATAATTGTTTATTTGAACAACTAATTTTAGTTTTTAAACACATGTAATAGTCTGTAAGGATTTCATCTATAGACTAATAAATAAAATAAAATAAAATAAATAAATAAGGCACTTAAAATTGTATAGAGTAAATTAAAGATAAAGGGTGTCCCCATAGAAACACGATTTTAAGGAATATGGATTTTCTAAAGCGTTATAGGAAACACTTGAAAGAGTTTAAATATTTGCATATATAATAGAAGTACGTTAAGCCGGATAACTGCGATGGTCAGGTCAGGGAAACTTCAAGTATATCTAACCAAAATGAAAATCGAAAAAGATGATACTTGAAAACTGTGTCTGGAAGAGACTGAGACGGTAGCGCACATTGTGTGTGAATGTCCAGCATGGTTAGCATAAGACTCAGGACCACTGTTAGAAGCTTGTTAAATTTGAATGCTATGGGGGGCCTAAGCCTTAAACAAATGCAAGCAATAACTAGAGACAGCGTGATGAGAAAGATGGGCAACAGTTATCAGTCGAAGCAGTCACAAACCAAATCTCTAACGATCACGGAAATTTCAATCAGAAAAATACCGTTATGTCTATTTTTATGTTGCTTAAAACCATTACAACCATTTTTTTTAAAAACTGACTCTCGTGAACATTTGTGAATTTTGAGTTTGACTGTTTATGATTTTGTGTGCGATATGTATGCGCATGTACAAGTGCAAAATATTCATACAACGTTTTCTTTAAGCATTTTTAATTTTCTTCCATATAAATTTTTATTTATATTTTTTATCTATGTATGTATGTACATATTTTGGGGAAATAAAAAAATATGTTTTTTGACAGTTTAATCAAATATTTTTCTTAGTCAAATATTTTCTCTATTGTGACCACACGGTGAACATGTTTTCCCAAATATATATGTATTTGCTTATGTTTGAACAAACAAAACTGAACAAATAAATGTGTCTAGTGTGACTACAAAATAAATTTTAAAATATTTTAAGAAAATTTAAATCAAACACCAAAGAACTATTTTGAGGAAAACATTTGCCTAATGTGACCGTACCTTAAGTATTGTTTTCACATATTTGCCTAATTGATAGCGTGGGAATTGATCAAATGAAACTATAGGTCGTAACGGTACATTTTATTTATGGATTTTATGTAATCTATTGATTCTTCGGGCAGTTGCTGCAGAACAATAAAGCCTACGTTTTTTCCACCTAACATTATATTTTGTTTTGAAAAGATCCATTATATTTCTATTATTGGTTTTGTTTATTGTATTATTCGACCTTTTAGTTTATAAAATTATTTATTTTTATTTGGGCTCAAGGTCTAATTTAAATAAAACTCTATTTTGTTTTATTAAATTTTATTTTTTATAAATCGATATTTCGAACACCTTTGGTGTTCTTCATCAGGAAAAAATTGAGTAAAGCTGTCCGCTTTCAAAAAGAGTGCAATGCTTACTAAAAGCTCTTTTGTTTATATTTTGATACAATATGCCTATACGTATGCGCGCAATTTTCTGTGTCTGTTTTAAAATTCATCCTTATGTCCGTGGGAGTATTTATTATATGTAACATTTCTATTGTGTATCGTTTTTTATAATTACTTTCTTGTTGTAATATTGTTGTATCGACAAGGTTGGGAGAGTGACCTTTGA
This sequence comes from Phasia obesa, assembly GCA_949628195.1. Lineage (NCBI taxonomy): Eukaryota > Metazoa > Arthropoda > Insecta > Diptera > Tachinidae > Phasia > Phasia obesa. The sequence continues at coordinate 140,766,961 of OX451215.1, read as the reverse complement.
TCGCACAGTGGGCTGCCAATGCTGTTTTTTGTTCTGTAGTACCTTTACGTGCGTACGTGTTTTATAATCTGATTTATGTGCAGCCAATCTTGTTCTTAATTTTGATTTTGTTGTTCCAATATATATTTTATTACATACATTGGACCCGTCTCCATTACAAGGTATTTTATATATTAAGTTTGATTTGTCCAAATAATCTATTTTTGATTTCGTGTTTGTGAAAAGCATATTTAAAGTTCTATCGGTTTTTAATGCAATATTGAATCTTTCCTTGTCATATATATTTGAATGTACGATCCTCTCCGAGAAACCAGGTACATGTGTTAACGATTTGAATATTTTTTCCGTCTTTGCAACAATCTTTTTATCATAACTCTTTGTAGCATTTTTGATAATCTTTGTTGCCATACTAAAAGAATAACTATTTTTCTGTAATATTCCCTTAATTTTCTGGACGTTCTGTTGGTGGAAACTTTTATCACTTATTTTCAGGACTCTTTCTGCAAAATTTCGTGCAGTATTAATTTTCACGTGTTTCGGGTGGTTAGAGTAAAAGTTGATAATACGAGCTGAGGCGGTTGGTTTTTGGTACCAGAAAAACAAGAAATAGCCAGAACTCAACTTGTAACAACTATGGACAATTACCTAAACAAAAGATCATTAACAACAAGAGAAAGAGAGTTGATAAGCACAGTGGATTCAACGAAAAAATTTTTAAACAAAAACAAGAAATTTTTTTTTTTTATTGAAAGCAGATAAAGGTAACACTACAGTAGCGTTTGAAAAAACCGAATACGAATCAAAAATGAGAGGGATTGTACAGGACATGTGTACTTATAAACGTTTGAAAATTAACCCTACAACAAAACTTCAAACACGAAACAATATACTGGTGGAAAAATTGTTTAAATTAAATGTTATCGACGCATGGGAAAAACATAAGTTAATAACTAATGTAGCTACCGCACCAAGGTTGTATGGACTCCCCAAGGTACACAAAGAGGGTACACCGTTAAGACCTATTTGTTCATCCGTAAATTCACCGTCATACAATTTATGTAAATATTTGGTGAGCATTTTAAAAAATTTAACGAAAGACTCAAAATATAACGTAAAAGATTCAATAGAATTTAAAAGAAAAGTTTTCTAATTCATATATTGCTGACAATGAAGTTCTAGTTTCTTTTGACGTGGTATCGTTATTTCCCAGTATCCCAGTGAATTTAGCAATAGACATAATTAACAAAAAATGGGAATTAATCACTACACATACGCAGATACCTAAAGAATTGTTTTTTGATATCATAAAGTTTTGTATCAAAGATAACAGATATTTCAAATTTGATGATAAAATATATGAGCAGTTAAGAGGAATGCCTATGGGCTCACCAGCCTCACCAGTAATTGCAGATATTGTCATGGAAGAGTTGTTAGACACCACGATTGAAAACCTTAACATAAAACCGAAACTCATGAGCAAATATGTGGATGATTTGTTTTGCATATTAAGAAGAGATGCTGTAGATGTTACTTTAGAAGCTCTTAATAACTTCCACAGGCAAATACATTTCACGAAAGAACTGGAAAATGAAGAAAAGTTACCATATTTAGACGCACTTCTTATTAGAAAACAAAATATATTATCCGTAGACTGGTACCAAAAACCAACCGCCTCAGCTCGTATTATCAACTTTTACTCGAACCACCCGAAACACGTGAAAATTAATACTGCACGAAATTTTGCAGAAAGAGTCCTGAAAATAAGTGATAAAAGTTTCCACCAACAGAACGTCCAGAAAATTAAGGGAATATTACAGAAAAATAGTTATTCTTTTAGTATGGCAACAAAGATTATCAAAAATGCTACAAAGAGTTATGATAAAAAGATTGTTGCAAAGACGGAAAAAATATTCAAATCGTTAACACATGTACCTGGTTTCTCGGAGAGGATCGTACATTCAAATATATATGACAAGGAAAGATTCAATATTGCATTAAAAACCGATAGAACTTTAAATATGCTTTCCACAAACACGAAATCAAAAATAGATTATTTGGACAAATCAAACTTAATATATAAAATACCTTGTAATGGAGACGGGTCCAATGTATGTAATAAAATATATATTGGAACAACAAAATCAAAATTAAGAACAAGATTGGCTGCACATAAATCAGATTATAAAACACGTAAAGGTACTACAGAACAAAAAACAGCATTGGCAGCCCACTGTGCGATCAAAGGTCACTCTCCCAACCTTGTCGATACAACAATATTACAACAAGAAAGTAATTATAAAAAACGATACACAATAGAAATGTTACATATAATAAATACTCCCACGGACATAAGGATGAATTTTAAAACAGACACAGAAAATTGCGCGCATACGTATAGGCATATTGTATCAAAATATAAACAAAAGAGCTTTTAGTAAGCATTGCACTCTTTTTGAAAGCGGACAGCTTTACTCAATTTTTTCCTGATGAAGAACACCAAAGGTGTTCGAAATATCGATTTATAAAAAATAAAATTTAATAAAACAAAATAGAGTTTTATTTAAATTAGACCTTGAGCCCAAATAAAAATAAATAATATTATTGGTTTTGTTTAGTTTTGAGGTAGGGTCTGTTCTTGTTACACGATACGTGTTCTTATCCTCCAGTATACATATCAAATAGAGTTTTATTGGTTTGTTTTAATAACTAGGGTGACCAGCATAGACATCCCGCTCCGCTTGCAAGAATGCAACAAGGAGAAGCGAGAGCTAGGTGGCCAGAGATCATGTTAAATTTCCAACAGATATATAACAAAATTAAAAATAAAAAATAGACCATTTTAGTGTTTGGCCAGGATATTGATGATGATTGTGGCGCCACCAGAAGCCGTAGAGAGCATAACCCATGCTGCCCTTCTGGCAATGGCCATTGATGAGCTTGGTTATGGGTTGAGCCCGTTATCCCCTTGTAGTTTTTCTTCGTGTTGTTTTTGGGTTTGTTGCTGTCCTGGAGACACTCCATGCATTTTTCCCGAATGCGACAATTTTTTAGAAAGTTCGTGTGGGCCAGGCAATAAAAATAATTGTATTTGCTGAGTCGCCGATAAGGGTCCATCTTCCGGAATACCGGGCACTTTCGAAGCGGTTGCTCTTTTTTACATAAGCTGCAGGATGAGCCGGATGCAATCACGTCTTGGGGTATATATAACAAAAGCAAAGAGGGAAAAAACGAATTGGTTCTGCTTGGGATTAGGAAGCAGTAGGAGCTTAACGATTGGCCTTGTTAAAACGCCATTGGCAGTACGAACATCGTCCACTCGTACTTTCGAATCAGAACTCGACTGATTCGCCGAGCTTCAACTCGTTTGGGGGTAAATAATCATTACTGATAACAACAAAAGCATCAACTTCAAAATCCCTTTCAGGGTATATCAACTTATTGTGCTTGTGAAGTTCAATCAAATTTTCGTTCTTCCAACGGCAAGCAAGTGATTGATGCAGAATCCTAAGTTTTCGCCAACGATTAGCGGACGTCAAAGACTCGGTTGGCAAGTCAGGTTACCAGGGGTTAAGAGATTGAGGTCCGACGGGTTATCTGTCATTGGACACAAAGGTTGAGAACTTAGACAGGCCTCTATCCTGGAAAGCATTGTCGAGAATTCCTCAAACGTATAGCCCTGAGCATTCGAAATCTTTTTCAAATTAATTTTGAAACACTTCAACCAGCCTCCCAAAGGCAACCCATATGTGGAGCTCCAGGAGGAGTGAAATGCCAATCAATTAAATGAAAAGAGTTCTTGGCTAAGAGTTGGTTCTTTAAATCCGAAAGAAACTGATTTTTTTCCTTTTTCAAAACATTAGCGGCACCAATAAAAGCGGTTTCATTATTCGAATAAACATGGGATGGACAACCTCTTCGGGAGAAAAATCGGGAAAATGCAGCTACAAAACTGCCAGTGGTCACAACATTTGTGGCTGTAAGATGAATAGCTTTCGTGGTAAAACAAACAAATACCAAAACGTATCCTTTTGTTATTCGACATCACCGACCTACATATATAAGATTTTATTTCGAAAGGACCTGCTGTGGAAAATGGATGGAAGGATCGCCATGTAGAAAGCCATTTATTATATTTTTAAATAATTTAGACTTTTATTTTATTTTAGTTTTTTATACTTGGTGCTCCGCGGTTAGAGCTACCAAGTGACTTTTTATTATTCTTGTTATTCTTACAAAAGTCTTCTGCTTATATACTATTTGGTTGAGTGTTTTTACAAATCACACTCAACCTCGTAATTCTATTCTTATCCTAATTAGTCTATGCCTTAACATAATAAAATACGAGGCAATCATGAATTTTGAGTGATTTCCAAAATTCATGATTGAGTGAAACTTTAAAATTTAAAGTGTTTAAATCTATGGGAACCATATGGGAAATATGATCTATTTATTAACAGTTTTTATTTTAATAATTTTTATTTACAACTGAAATATTTTGGGGTGTAATATGAAGCGTGCTGATCGGCGTGTGCGGACAACAAAGTCAAGGGCATTTTAGTGGTGCATTAATTTGAAGGCCACTTGACTGTTGTTTACTTAAACTGTGTGTGGGAATTTATTATTGTTAATGCAATGCAACAACAATGTATGTTTGTTTGTTACTCCACTTGAACATTAATATTTATTTACCGTACCAAATGTGTTGGTAATTAAGACATGTGTGATGGTTATACTAACCGATCAGTCACACTACACCTCCGCTTTTCATAAGAATGTTCATATAACGTGAGTTTTATGGACATTCTTTTACAATAGTTCTTTTATATTTAGTTATAAAGTATTTATTATATTGTTTTGTTATTATTAATTTTTTTAAATTGTTATTACTAATTTTTTAAAATTGTAATTACTAATTTTTTAAAGTTGTTATTACTAATTTTTTAAAATTGTCATTACTAATTTTTAAAATTGTCCGGACATTTTTAAAGTTTTTATCTTAGCAGTAATAGTATTTATTATTTTTTATAATATATCTTAAGTCTATTTTTATGAACTTTTTGTTCTTTATTTGTTTTCTTATCAACTATGGTTACATTATTTCTTAAATCTATTTTTTTAATTTTAAATGGTCCTTTGTATTGGACATCTAATTTATGACCTACTTCATTTTTTAATAAAACTAAATCTCCTAATTAACCGACTTCAAAAAAAGAAGGAGGTTATCAATTCGTCTGTGTGTTGCTTTTTTTTTTTTTTTTTTTTTTTTTGTATGTTTGTGCCTTCATAACTCGGTCATTTTTGAACCGATTTTAAAAATTTTTGCACTATTAGAAAGGTTATGGCTACAGATTGGTCCCATTTTAAAAGAAGTTCAAGAAGTTCAAAATTAAAGGGTGTCCCCATACAACATACATGTTTTTTACGTGTATTATGAACATTATAGGTCACCAATTTAAAATTAAAAAAAAGTGCGTATCACTGTAGCTCCCAATAACAAAAAGTAATTAAAAAATAAAATTAAAAATTAAAGGGTGACCCCATAGGTGACTTAATTTCACCTTTATTCTTCTATCTTTTGAACCGTTATAGACAAACACTTGAAAGTTGAACAGAATGTTCGTTACTATGTCTTTTATAATAAGTATAAAAATTAGAAATTAAAGGGTGTCCCATTAGTTGGTTTATTTTGATATATATGGCCAAACTTTTGAACCGTTATAGACAGACAGTTGACAAAGAACTTGTGTTGATAAGTCCGCTAAAATAACAAGTGTAAAATTTGAATTTGGAAATCAAAGGGTGTCCCAATAGTTAATGTAAAAGTAATATATATGGCCAAACTTTTTAACTGTTATAGATAGACAGTTGAAATTTACAAAGAACCTATATTGCTTAGTCCGCTATTAAAACAAGTATAAAAGTTGGATCTATAAATTAAAGGGTGTCCCCATTATTGATGTTATTTGACCATTATGTCCTCATCTTTGGAACCGTTATAGACAGACACTTGAAAAATAGACAGAATGTTCACTACTATGTCTGGTATAACAACAAGTATAAATATTTAAAATTGGAAACTAAAGGGTGTCCCAATAGTTGATGTAATTTGATGTATATGGACACAAAGTTAAAATTTAAAAAGAATCTGTATTACAAAGTGTTCTTTAAAAAGTATTTATATTAAAATTTGAATTTAAAGGGTGTCCCAATAGGTGACGTCATTTGATATATATGACCCTATCTTTTAAACAGTTATTGATAAACACTTAACAATTAGACAGAATGTCCATTACTATATCTGTTATATGTTATAATAAGTATAATTATTTAAAAGTATAAATTACAGGGTGTCGCAATAGTTTATATAATTTGATGTATATGACCAAACTTTTAAACCGTTACAGACAGACGGTTGAAATTTACAATGAATCTGTATTGCTACGACCGCTATAACTAGTATAAAATTTGAATTCGGAAATTACAGGGTGTCGCAATAGTTACCGTCTTAAAGAAACATGATTTTAAGTTTGTCTGTTTTGAAGTCGGTTTTTTTTTTGCAAGAATTATTTAAAATTGTAATCTATTACATTTCTATCACAATTTTGTTTTTGTTCTACTTTATTTCTATCTAATAATATTCGAGCTCTTTTAAACGCTATTTCTAGTCTATATTTTGCCTCTTTGGCGTAGTTATCTATATTGTATAATGGAGTAATTTTATCTACCTCTGTAAATTCTGAAAATGTATTTGGGGTTTTTGAAAAAACTAATTCATAAGGACAATAGTTATGTACTGTTGATGGTGTAGTATTAAGACAATATGTGAAATATTTCAACCATTCATCCCAATCTGTTTTATCTATTGAAATATAGGAACGCACATATTCATTGAAAGTTCTATGACTTCTTTCTATTGTTCCTAGAGTTTGATGATGCTGGGCCGTTGAGGTTAGTTTTTCTATTTTGAGGAGACTACACAATTCCTCCAATATGGAATTTTTGTATTCTGTTCCCATGTCCGAAATGAACGTCTTCATCGGGCCATAGGTAAGAATCGATTTAGCGACTGTTTTAGCGCTTTTGTCCTTAATGGGTATCGTAACTAAATACTTAGTTAGGTCACATATAAGTGTAATTGCATATTCATTCCAAGTGAGAGACATTGGAAATGGTCCTATTGTGTCTACGTATACTGTGTCAAATGCTTTATATGGTGTAGGCGTGATAGTCATTGGAACTTTATTGTGCTTGAAAGTTTTTGACTTTTGACAGTTTTGACATGATTTAATATGATTTAACATACTTTGTTATGTTCTTTGTCATGTTCTTCCAGTAGTAATACTTTTTTATTTTTTGAATTGTTCTATATATTCCACAATATCCTCCTTCTATAGGATCATCGTGATATTTCAGCATTATTTCAAGAATTGCCTTGGCATGCTTATTATTAATTTGGGTCACCTCATTCAATAGCGCTATTTTCAATTTCTTTAAATATTTATTGCCCATAATCTTAAATTCATTTGTTGAGATAAATTTGAAAATTTTCTCACTAGGTACCACTTGTAATTTTTCAATATTCAGTTTACCGGCCACTTTCTCAAGCCTAAATAAAAATTGTCCTAAGTCAATTTTCTTATTAGTAAACAAATCATTTATTTGCATATTTGCAATGACAGATTTTCCACGCTTAATATAACATTTTGCGGGTGTAATCTTCAATTTAATATATTTTCTGACGTCAGTGTTCTTCAATGGTATATATATATATATATATATATATATCTGGATCGTCCCTAAAAAGGACGAAGCAAGTGGCGAAAAGAAATGGCGCATAGTTATTGATTATCGTAAATTAAACGATAAAACCATTGACGATAAATACCCTATTCCTAATATGGAAGAAATACTTGAGAAACTAGGAAGAAGTATGTACTTCACAACCCTTGATCTCGCTAAAGGCTTTCACCAAGTCGAAATAGACGAAAGAGATGTGCACAAAACTGCATTCTCTGTTGAGGGAGGTCACTACGAATTCCTAAGAATGCCTTTCGGCTTAAAAACAGCACCAGCCACATTTCAACGTCTGATGAACGTTGTACTAAGTGACTTATTAGGAAAGATTTGTTTGGTCTACTTAGACGACGTAATAATCTTTTCTACGTCACTCGAAGAACATCTGAATTCCATCAGATTGGTATTAAACCGAATCAGGCAAGCTAACCTAAAAATCCAACCGGACAAATGTGAATTCCTAAAAAAGGAAACAGAATTTCTTGGACACATCGTAACCCGCGAAGGTATAAGACCAAATGAAAAAAAAAGTGGAGTCTGTATCCAACAACCCCTTGCCAAAAACTCCAAAAGAAATCAAGCAATTTCTCGGTCTCAGTGGCTACTACCGTAAGTTCATAAAAGACTATGCTATGGTGGCAAAACCAATGACTAAGTATCTAAAAAAAGATGTAAAACTAGACACTAACGACCCCGAATACTTGAAAAGCTTTAATACATTAAAAACTCTTCTCACTAATAACCCAATCCTAGTTTATCCTGATTTTAATAAAAAATTTGTAGTAAACACTGATGCTAGTAATTACGCAATAGGAGCGGTCCTTTCCCAAGATAACCACCCCATCTGTTATGCTAGTAGGACACTTAACGAACATGAAATAAATTAAAGAAAAATTTACGACTGAACACAAAAAAGAGGCACAAGAAACATTTTGGTACCTAAGAGATCAACTAGTAAAAATACTTTCGAAATATAATATTCAACAAAAAGTTCCACACAATATTGATGAACCCATAAAAATAGACGTTAACATAATATTAACACCACAAAATACTGAAAAATTAGACACAGTTGAAGAAGAAAATACAAAAATGACTCAAACATTAGTAGAATTCTTAAATACAGCGTCAAAGCTAACAACAGATTTCGATGGAAATTCTGAAAACTTACGTTCTTTCATTGATTCATTAACTCTAGTTGAATCAATAAAAGGTTCTCACGAATCCTCAGCTATATGTTTAATAAAAACAAAATTAAAAGGTAATGCAAGAAATTTAATAAGCAATGAAACTACCATTAGAGAAATTATTAACAAACTTAGTATTACCGTTAAAGGTGAATCAGTAGAAGTCCTAACTGCAAAAATAATGAACATCAAACAAGGAAATAAAACCGCTAATGCTTACTGCAACGAAATAGAAAGCATTACAAAGTCCTTAGAAGTTGCTATAAAAGCAATAACCAAAAACTGTACCATTGATAAAGTAAAACTTATCATGGAAGCAGGTCAATTTAGCAGCATGAATGAAGCTGTCAGCAAATTTGTGAACAGTTGCACTGAAGCAACTGGACAACAAAATGCCATACTCTATTATAAACCAAGGCAAAATTTAAATTCTTTTCAAAGAACTAACAACAATTTTGGTAGCAAAAATATTTTTCCAAGAAATAACTATAATAACAATAGTTATAATAACAATAATTACAGAAACAATAATAGATACAATAATAATAATAGAGGATACAGACGTAACGTAAGAGCAACACACTCACAAGAAGACAACTCGGAAAACTCCGAAGTTCCCCTAGGATTAATTCAATAGATAGAAAAGTATATAATCTAAACCTCAACTTATGTTTTTTCATAAATATTCAAACTAAAATTAATAATAACATAATAACACTATTAGTAGATACAGGTGCTGATACATCAGTAATAAAATTCGAACACTTCACACTAAAACAAATTAATACTAACAAAACAACAACCTTAAGTGGAATAGGACAAGGTAAAATCAAATCAATAGGAAGTACATATTTAGATTTAAAATTCAAAAATTTTCTAATACCACACAATTTTCAAGTTGTACACAATGATTTTCCAATACCATGCGATGGAATTATTGGAATGGATTTCATAAAAAAATATAATTGCATTTTAGATTTCAATGACGATTACAATTACCTTGGTAAAAGCAAACAAAGCATTTATCCGTATTTTAAACACTAACAATAATATTACAACAATTAAAAAGAATAACATCAAAACCCGAAACATCTCTGATTATCATATACTAGCAAACAAAAACAGTCATAAAAACAATACAAACAGAAAAACGGAAGTATTGAATATATTAAAAAACATTTTTCCAGATCAATTTAAAGAAACATTAACTAAACTTTGTTCAACATACACTGATATTTTCGGTTTAGAAACAGATACTATTACAACTAATAATTTTTACAAACAAAAGTTGAGAGTTAAAGATAAAAATCCGGTATATATTAAGAACTATCGTATACCACATACTCATAAAGAAGAAATAGATAAACAAGTTAAGAAATTAATCGATGATCAAATAGTTGAGCCGTCACAATCAGAATACAATAGTCCTATTTTACTAGTACCAAAGAAATCACTTCCAAACTCTGAAAACAAAAGATGGAGACTTGTAATAGATTATAGGCAAATTAACAAAAAGTTAGTAGCAGACAAGTTTCCCTTGCCAAGAATAGATGATATTTTAGACCAATTAGGTCGTGCTAAATATTTTTCATGTTTGGATTTAATGTCTGGATTCCATCAAATTGGTCTCGAGGAAAACTCACGAGATATAACATCGTTCTCAACTAATAATGGTTCATACAGATTTACTAGATTGCCTTATGGATTAAAGATTGCTCCAAATTCTTTTCAAAGAATGATGACACTTGCTTTTAGTGGTTTAAAACCGAACCAAGCTTTCCTGTATATGGATGATTTAGTTGTATTGGGATGTTCAGAAAAACACATGCTTTTGAAGCTACAAAATGTCTTTGACTTATGTAGAGAATACAATCTAGAACTCCACCCAGAAAAATGTTCATTTTTTATGAAAGAGGTTACCTATTTAGGTCATAAATGTACAGATAAAGGAATATTACCTGATGATAGTAAATACTCGATAATAGAAAATTATCCAACGCCAAAAGATGCAGATAGCGTAAGAAGATTTGTCGCATTTTGTAACTATTATCGAAGATTTATTAAAAACTTTTCGGAATATTCACGACACTTAACAAGATTGTCAAAAAAAGGAGCACAATTTGAATGGAGTAAAGATTGTGAACATGCGTTTAAGTATCTAAAGAAAGCACTTATGAAACCCACACTACTTCAATATCCAGACTTCACAAAAGAATTTTGTATAACAACAGATGCAAGTAAACAGGCTTGTGGAGCAGTGTTAACACACGAATCCAATGGAAAACAATTACCAATTGCATATGCATCAAAAACCTTCACCAAGGGTGAAAGTAATAAATCTACGATTGAACAAGAGTTAACAGCCATACATTGGGCTATAACACATTTCCGACCATACATGTATGGAAAACACTTCCTGGTTCGCACTGATCACAGACAACTTTCTTACTTGTTTTCTATGAAAAATCCAAGTTCTAAATTAACCAGAATGCGTTTAGATTTGGAAGAATATGATTTTACTGTAGAATATCTTAGGGGAAA
>OX451215.1:140539284-140755239 GCA_949628195.1 Phasia obesa | reverse complement strand
CGATAGTGGTATAGGTCAGTCTGTTTTCAAAGTTTGTCAAAGTAGTTGTTAGTAATTTTGTCATGTCTTCAGATACCGGTTCAGGTATGATCGGGTAATCCTAGTAATGAAAAAATGCACTATTTATAGTTAATGGTAGACATTATACGGCGAAGAAGTATAAGTAATGCACCCAAGAAATGAAAACAAATAAGAACAAATGGCTCAGAAAGATTTCATTTCGACAAATAAACGAGGAGAATCAACGACTAATAGAAAGAAGATAAACACCAATGGAGAAGTTGTGTCTTGGCTAAAATACAATGGATTAGATTTCTAAAAAATGCTCCATATAAGATGTTTTGTAAAAATTCTTTGGATGACAATTTAGAATTCAAAGTGTAAAACCTTTCACCTAAAGGGACAAAGCTTATGAATATACGAAAATATTGATTTGCTTTCATTATACACAATCATTAGACCAATAATAGAAGAAAAACGTAAATATATGATGGATTTAGTACCCTATATCCCAACAATTTTCCACAAACACTTTATTTCCCTAAATACTAAAAAATAAATTACTTAGTTACAATATGAGTTTGAATAAAATGTTAATTTCTAACAAAAAATTTTTTCTTGACGGTTTAAGTGATTTATAAAGTCATGCAGTTAATTTTGAAAATGGTATAAGTCATTTCAACCTTTCAAAATCACATTTCCTTTTAAAAATGGTTATAAATTTCACACTCATAATAAATAATTATTTGTTGGCACTATTTACTTGTCAAATTATTTAATTCCATAATGCAAAAATATTTTTTAATCCTTTAAAATGCAAACCTCTTAATATCTCGAAACAAGAAACATATAAATTATACCACTTTCATAATCAAGGCCTCATATAACTGATCCAAAAATATTTTTTATTCTTTAAAACATTTCAAAATGCTAAATTAATATTAAAAAGAAAATAATGACAAAAGCAATATTTAAGGCAAATTTATCAAAACGATGTCCAAAGAGCTGACATACTCAACCATCAAAATTCACATTGTGGAAATTATAACAATTTTATGAATAAAAAATTATGTTAATAAGTAATTAATTCTCTTTGCAAAGGGAATTTAACGTTTAAATGTCTTTTGTTTCTCGCTCTAGCCAGGACAATGTTACTTCATCACCTAGATCCTTTATAATAGGGGAAAGAGTATTCCAAACGAGACGGTGATATTCGTTAAGCTGTTTTATCTAGAATATAAACATTAATACATGAAGCCACAACTATTATTTTAAAATACGTCATGTTTCTGCAAACCTCATTATCAAGCAAAAGATCCTTTTTTATCATTTTAGTTTGTTTTGGACATAGTGTTATTGTTTAAATGTCAATGCTCCTCTTCCATTAAAATTATTCTCAGTATCAGCTGGAACTATTTGAACCATATCTTCAATGCGAATGCCAAATTTTTCCATCTTGATAGTACCACAGGCTCTGTAAAATATAAGTAAATTTTATTATTATTTTTAATACGAAGATGGATGGAAAAAAGATGGTATTACAAAGGTAGTCGAGTACAACAATAAATTTTTAATTAAATTTCAACATATATTGTGTTTAGTAAATGAATAACAATTTTTTACAGACTAGTATACAAAGTAAAATATTAAATAAAATATTGTGCCAACTTAAACACACTGTCATTACATGTCATTGCAAAGTATCTATACTGTTGTGCCCTGTTGTGCTGATCAACAAGTTGTATATGAGCATATGAATAAGGTTTTGAGGTGTGTGGTTAATGTTTTTCGCCTTGATTGGTCATATTATTTGTTTGAGGTCATCATCAGCAATTGCCTTATAGAGAAAATATGAATACTAATAAATAAAATAATTTAACGCAAGTTTCTTTGTATTACCTGTGACAAAAAAAAGAAAACTATCTTATATATAGGTTTGTATCGTTAAGATAGAAAATGAAAAAAATCAATCTCAACGAACTCAACGAAAATAGCGAGTAAAACCTTGAAAAATATTTTTTCACAAATAATCATGTTGTCTGGTTTCCTTACTAGAGCCACAATTGCAATTAAAGAAAATATTTATATTCTCCACTGCTTTAGTAGATAGTTTAGAGAGGGTATGAGAGGACGATACACCGGGCAACCTCGACAGGTGAAACGTCTTTTCCTCGATCTCATCACCATAACAACTTCTGTTATACAGACCCAATGCAATAACCAATAATAAGACCACCAATATTCCTCAATTAATTTCATTAGAATCTCAGACGACTTCAGAACTATGGTGTTAAGTTTAGTTTAATATTTGCATTTGCTTAGATTGGGATTTCACAAATCTCTTCTTTTTCGATCAGTTAAACAAGTTACCGGCATTGGTACACATAAGAATTAAATTGTCTAATATATCGATTAAAGATTGATTTAAAATTCAAATTCACAAAAAAAATTTATTTAGAACAATTTCTGTTCGAAAAGTACAATTTAAAAAGCTGGTTAGTACACTTTGAAGATTTAATATACCATCCCTGATCTATACTGTTGTGCCCGGTTGTGCTGATCAACGTTTTGTATATGCGCATATAAATAATATTTTGAGTTGTGTGGTTAATGTTTATTTCTCTTTCGTTGGTCGTATTATTTGTTTGAAGTAGTCATCAGCAATTGCTTTATAAAGAAAATCTAAATACTAATAATTAATATTTAACGCTCGCATTTTTATAATGTATTCAGCTAAATAGTTCGTATTTTCAAATTTCTTATAAAGGCATTTTCTGATCGATTGTAAAATATCTGGTAATTTCTTCAAAATACACTTCATGATATATTTTTTTTAGCTTATTCATGAAATATAACAATAAAAATAGGTATGTTTGTAGTACAATTTAGACCTGTAAAACAAACCAACTGAATATACCTGTTAAAAATAAAAATTAGGCAAAGTAAATTTCCCGGATTTTGTTTTTATTTTTACGGCATACATATGTACGTTTAAAAGATCAGTATTTATTTATTGCTAGGAATTTCTAATAGCACGTGAATAATTTTGTCTATCTAATAAGTAAAAATACATTTCAAAATTATGTTTTTCCTTTAATTCTTTGAAAACAATAAAAATAACAGTCAACTGCATGAATAAATTTTCTTATTGTATTATTTTCACTTTCTTTATGCATGTTATAAACAACACAAGTAACTAGAAGACATCGTATAAAACAAGTGTCGCATTATGTTGCATGCGTGGTTTTATTGCTCGTTTTTAGAACCATGCTAAAATTTACTTGTAACTTATTCAGCACTGTCTTCGTATGCCATCTCAAACATGTTCTAACAACAGTGTATGAATTGACAATAGTATGGTGCGACAATTGTCATCATGTTGTATAGTTCAACATATGCAGCTCTTCATTCTATGATGTTGTAGGCGGTACTAAACAAACCATGAACTGTTTAAAAATATGTGCAGAAGGCTTACGTCAACACAAAAATTAACTCGAATACTTCCTTAAAAACCCAATTTGTTTGGTTGTCATGCTGGTTTCAGAGACTCACTTAACAACAAATAGCTTTTTTAAAATCAATGGCTATATATTATATGACACTAAAGACCCCCGTGGCAGAGGATGTGGTTGTTCATCAATACTAATAAAGGCTCGAATTAAACATTATTTACTATGTAATTTTTGTGAGAACTATCTTCAAGCAACAAATAATTGCATTGAACAATTTCATCAAAACTTCCTTATTTCTTCAATTTATTCACCCCCTATATATCAAATATCAGAGAGTCACTATAGCGACTTCTATAAATCACTAGGTCCCTGGTTCATGGCATCAGGCGACTACAACGCTTAACATACGTTTTGGGGATAAAGACTAATTACTCCAAAAGGTCGTGTTTTGTGTGACACAATTTCTAAAATGTGCCTTAACGAGATCTCGAGTGGACAAACCACCTATTGGCCTACTGATCGGAAAAAAATACCTCCCGTAAAGATTTTGGGGTGACTAAATGTATTTCAAGAGAAATTGTGGAAGTTGAAGCGTCACATGAATTATCCTCATTCACCTACTTTTGTCTAAATATGGAACAAGAAAAATATCGTGTCACCAAGAACTAGCACAAGCATAAATTGGTTGAAGAAAATATCTCAGTACTCAATGTTCGGAAAACATCCCGCTAAGAGCACCTGAAGACGTGGAGCGGAGTCTTATTGATTTTGATCTAAACTTTAAATCAGCTGTCCAAGACGCAGCAGCAACCAGAAAACTAATTAGACACACTCTAATTTATTCCGCAATCGTGGAACATACATTTTTTTGTCTTGCACTGGCTGGACTTATAAAGTATATTTTATTTTAGACTTAAGATATGAGTAATTATTGTTACTTCAAACATATTGAAGATACAATAAATAAATATGAAATAAAAAAAATTATTCCGCAGACGTCGACAGCCTCTTGGCTAAAAAAAAGAAAAATTCGCAGAGAGTGGCAATCACACAGGTCTCCTCAACTTAAAAGCAGACTTAAATAATGCACGAAACGGGTAAGAGATTTACTAGAATCCCGAAGAGCAGCATCACTGAAAAACTATTTAAAAGAACTTGACGCCACTCCTCGCTCAATCAGATTATTCATTATGGCGTGCGTGTACAAATCTTAAAAGGCCTCCCTCGCGAACTTCGTCTGGAGGCTGGGCAAGAAATGATACCGAAAAATGTTTTTACTCCAAATGTATCGACTCATATAGTGGAGTTGCCAACTGTCGAAGCTAGTGCTGCAGTATCCTTAAGATTTCAATTTAGTGATATTGAAAGGGCAATAATTGATTTAAACACAAAGAAAGCCCCTGGATTGGATAAAATCAGTAATAAGATGTTATTCATTTTTTTGCCATTTAGGCGACAAAGGATGTATTCAAAACCAACAATTCGGCTTCAGAAAAAAGCATAGTAGAATCGAACAAACTCACAGGTTTGTCAATGTAGTTAAGAAGACCTTTGCAGAAAGAAAATAATGCTTTTGATAAGGTATGTCAAGCTGGCCTAATTTACAAGATAAAACTGAATTTGCGAGTAAACTTATATAAGCTGTTAGGTAATTATTTAACCGATCGAAAATTCACTGTGAAAGAAGGAAATTTTGTAAGCTCACCTGAGCCAATTGAAGCCGGAGTTCCCCAGGGCAGTATATTGGGGCCAATTTTATATTTGTTGTACACTTCAGATATGCCAACTAGTGACCGAGTCCACACATAGACAGTTACCGACGACAGAGCTTTTTTAAGCATTCACGAAAGTCCCGAAGTAGTATTTAGAAAAATGGTTGAAGAAATGAAGATTAAAGGTGAATGAACAAAAATGTACTCACATAACTTTCACACTCCGTAAGGAATCGTTCCCCCTATTCGCATAAATAAGCAAACAATACCTCAGCGTAAAATATCTCGGCATACATCTTGACCGGCGCCTTAAGTGGAAACGCTACATAGAATCAAACACAAATGAAGTTAAAAGCAGTCCAACTAAACTGGCTTATTGGCAGAAATTCTACTCTCGCTTTAGATTGCAAACATTTATTGTACTAGTCAATTCTAAAACCAATTTGGTGTTATGGGGCACTGCCTCAGCTAGCAATACAGAAAAAATCCAAAGGCGCCAAAATAAGAGCCTACGTATAACATCTGCTCCTTGGTATATAAAAAACTCAAACATGAACAAAGATTTAAAATTGCCATCAGTTAAAGCAGAAATAGCGAAATATGCAGTTAATTATTTAAAGAAGCTTGAAACACTTCCAAATCCGTACATTCGTCTAAGAAGGAGGGACACTGCTTCTCTCGCTCGAACGTCAGAGGGATGACCCGCAAATGACAGCAGCAACCGTGAAACATACAATTTTATGCACTGGCACTGGCTGGACTTAACAAGTATATTTTTTTTATTTTAGATTTAAGATATGAGTAATTATTGTTAATTCAAATTTATTGAAGATACAATAAATAAAATATGAAAAAAAAAACTTTCTGCGGATGAGGCTTTAGTTTTTCTTCTGGAAAATAATTTTTTAAAACAGCAGTATAATGCAATACGCCACGAAAGCAGGTTAAGAAACAACCATATTTATCCACTGATAGATTGCATCACGACCGCAGAAACCTGTTAGACGTATTTAATAGGGCTATCGATACTTCAGATCCATTAATTTCCACAATATGTTTAAGTTAACGTTTACAAAAGCGGAAAGGTTCTACATTTCCACCTGATGTAATTGAACTATTATGTTTTATCGAAACCATAGAAGAATTTCAACCAAGATGATGGCATTGATCAATGTGAAAAAATTATGAAACTGAAGAAATTGAAAAAATGAATAATAAAAGTGAAGAGACCCTATTTGATTTAAATTTAGAAAATGAATTAGATATACATAATTAACTATTAATTGTTTTAGTATAATAAAAAATAAATAAAAGAATAAAGTGTATTACGTTTGCATAAGAAGTTGTTAAAGGGTTAATTTTGACTTTTGGGCGTTAAAGGGTTAAAATTAATTTTTTATCAGATTTATTCTCACATTTTGAATATTACAATTCTATAATCTATTCTAAAAATAATTTATTTTGCAAAGAAAAAGGGGCTATTTGACCTATGGTGCAATGTTTGTTTTTATATTTACTGATGTGTCACAAGCAAAGTGAGTTTTATAAATAGGTTTTCTGGGAGAAATTGTTCTAAGAGCCTTAGGTGTCAAATCATATTGTTAGTTATCCAGATTTATATTCGATGCAATATTAGGAGTAGCAGGTTGTGATTGTGAAGGAGAAACCAAAATTAGCCAAGGAGGTCCAACACTCGTAGTATGATCAGTAACTGCACTCATTTCTGTAGCAATATTCGGAGTTCCATTGCAAGATCGATCAGTAAAGATTTCTGTGGTATTCGGAATAAAATGTACACTTGACATTCGAGCCATTAGAATTAGAGGAAGGAATCGGGAATGATTTTGCCGTTCTTTTACGTTTAGGTTAAGGGGAACCAGCAAAATTGTCTAAATTTGTAAAAAAGTTCCCCATATTTATTAAATTTGGCTTGCAAAATATATAAAATATAAAATTCAACATTGATTATTCTACAGCTCGAGCATGTCCAATCAAGATTCTTATTTTTATGAGATACAGAATCCGCAAAACGAACTTTAAGGCTACTACATTTTAAGTGATAGTTGCATAGATACAACCAACAAACCACCAAATCAGATATGGAACAATTTTTATTCATACATTCAATGTTATAATATAAACTGAGGTGTAGTAGTATTATTATTACATCATTAAAAGTGGGAGATATAAGGATTTAAATTTTTTAACGAAGGATAAATTGAATGTGGTGTTATTGTTGTTTACAATTCAGAAATTAAATGCAATTGTTTTTTATTGCTGCAGTTTTTAAGAAGTCATTTGTGATTTAATTTGTTCTTATAAAGGGTGTTTCAATAAGAGCGCAAGATTTTAGTGTTCAATAAAACATGATTTTCTGTAGCAAAGTATTGAAATATTTATTGATTTAGAAAATATACATTTAGGAATTATGTATGAAACAATAGCCGCGTACCCTTTTGCTGAAATTTTCAATAACGTTATTAAATACATGTGGTAGTACTTTATTGATACAGGATCTAATTTCGGCTTTCAATGCTTCGATGGTAGCAGGCTTATTGGCATAAACCTGTGACTTTAGGTAATCCCACAGCCAGAAGTCTAAAGGCGTTAAATCGCAAGAGCATGGAGGCCAATTCTGGTCACCAAATCGGAAAATGACTCGACCAGGAGCAAACTCGTGCAAGATCGTCAATGTCTCACGAGTATGTTATGTGGCACTGTCCTACTTAAAGCACATGTCATCAAGAGCAATAGCTCCCAAATGAGGCATAAGAAACTGTGTTATCGTAGCACGATAAGGCGTCGTTATCCATTCGCCGTTACCGCTTTACAGTCTTCGTTTTCGAAGAAAAGCGGTCCAATTATTCCTCCAGACCATAATGCACACGAAACAGTGACTCGTTGTGGAATAATGAATCATACGTGGATTTTCTAAGCCCCAAATGCGTCAGCTTTGTCTATTAACAAAGCCATCGAGGTGAAAATGGGCCTCTTCACTGAAAATGCTTTTGTTTGCAAAACCGGCAGGATGCTCAAGGATCCAATTGGTGAATTATCCTCTCTGTTCATGGTCTACTGGCAGAAGTTGTTGAGTTAGTTGCATTTTGTAGGCGTGCAGCTTTAAATCTTTAGTGAGAATTCGCTCAAGAGTGCCTGTGGAAATGTCCATTCTTGTGCCCGATGATTATGTTATGTTCTGAACTAGAGGTCGTTCAGAACATAACATAAACATCATCATATCGTGTGTTTCACATCACTAACCGAACCAGTACTCTAGAGTTTTTTGGTTATTCTTTTCACAGCAGATGAATTAGGCACATTATTTCAAGTGAACATTGGACATACTTTACGAATAGTGGCAATTCAACTTTCACCATTTTGATAATAATTTTTGGCAATGAGGACGCGTTGTTCTACCGAGTAATGCTCCATGTTTATTAACTCCCATCTGTCGAATTCCGATCTGTCACGTCATAATCATGTGACATTATGACTCTCAAACATGGTGCGCAATTAAAATCTTCCACTCTTATTGGTACACCTTTTACTATTATAATGTTAATTGTAGTGTTATTTATTGTTGTTTACGCGAAAAGTAAAGAACACGCCTATTGTAAGCTTAACGAAAATCTCTCTTGTTATTTCTTATCGCTTTAAAGATTTTCTTTGGTTAAGATACAAATTAATACTTGTGTATACCCCGCTAAGGTACGTTGTACTTCCCCATCTTTTAATTATTTAAATAAAAAAAGTTTTACAACGTTTTAAGAAAACTTTCAATTCTTTTCCTATTTTTTGCTAATTTTTGACATAAATATTTTACCGAGGAAAACATTTAGGTCCTTCGAACCGAATACATTAATCCATCCGTTTAGTAAAATAATTTATTTCGGAAATTATTTTATCTTCAGATAACCTCACTGGAGAATAATATTTTTGGTCTTTTTTCAAATAAATCTTTTAAATTTAAAAATTTTCGATAAACACCCGGATAGAATTTTATTTAGTTAGTGTGAAAAAATATAAATAAACAAAAAATAACGAAATTAAAAAGTGCAGAGAGTACATAAAATATATGCATACATACGTTAACTATGCTTAACAATTTCTTAAAAAGTGTACCAACAAAATTTATGTAAAAAAATCCCTGTAAAAAAAAACCGTGTATACAAAAATAGGTGATTGGTTCCTTTTCTCTAAAACCTATTAAAATTAGTGAAAAACGAAAATTTTTTTACGAACAAGAAATCATGTTTATTTTTACACATATATGCATGTACATATAATGTGTATTTGCACCGTCTATTTGCATCTTTAGTTCTAGACTCCAGAAATCACCGATTGCCTAATTGAATTTTAATTTTTTTTAGAGTGACTTATTGTGACTTCGTTTAAACCGAACATTTTGCCAAGAAATGTTGAGCTTTCTCCATTTCGAAGGCGATCTAAAATTTCAATTCTGTTTTCTAAAGAAATGACTTTACGTTGTAGTTTATTATTTGTAGTTTTCGACGTCTTCTTTTAGAGATGCATTGATAGTTCACAAAATATTAACATATTTCAATTGCTCTAACAATTAAAAATGCTTGTATGCACAAAAAGGGAATTCCTCTAAATTTTTGATATCAAAAATTTAAATTTTACAAATAAAATCTAAGCTCAAAAGAATTTGAATCGTGCTAAATGGAATAAAATCGTGTGAAAAAATAATTTTTTTATTTTCAAACCGTGTTAAATCAAAACCGTGTAAAAACAGAATTGGGTGTAATTTTAAATTTTATTCGTGTCAATTATTTAAAATTATTATTGGTTTAATTTATTATTATTAAAAATTAATTGTGTCGAAAATATTTTTAATAAAAGTGCAAACACAAAAGAGCTGAGTTTTTTATTATTGTTAGTTGTATGTATATATGTACATACGTGTATATGTGTCTCTCACTTTAATCACATAGTGTTGCAACATTTTTTACAAGCGAATAATCCGAATATTCGTAATTTTTATATTGAAATATAAATTAACTTCAATGATATATATATATATATATATATATATATATATATATATATATATATATATATATATATATATATATATATATATATATATATATATATATATATATATATATATATATATATATATATATATATATATATATATATATATATATATATATATATATATATATATATATATATATATATATATATATATATATATATATATATATATATATATATATATATATATATATATATATATATATATATATATATATATATATATATATATATATATATATATATATATATATATATATATATATATATATATATATATATATATATATATATATATATATATATTTTACACGAGATTTATTGGTTGCAACTGTTAATTGTGATTTTAATTTCTTTGATTAAAAGTGCCTTACACTATGCGATTTATCCTTTCGATTATTGCTTCAAATTTTTACACTGCGGGTATTCGGGTAAAAATTTCAGTTCACTTTATTAAATTTGAACACTTATCATATTTTTTCCGTAACATTGTATAAAATAAGATAAAAATTAATATTTGATTTTCCCCGTTTGAATCTAAAATTATGAAGTTTTGAAAAATAAGAACGGTTTTGGTTTTGTAAATTTTACGATTTTTTGAATTTTTTTTCTGATTTGAAGAAACCTTTTTGAAGCTTTTTTTAGTAAGTTCTTCAGAGATGGCAGACATTTGTCTTAAGCAGGCCAATGAGTTAACACAAACTCTAGTTCCAAATATGTATTTAACGACGTGCGACACGGAAATCTGTTATGAGGACTACTTTAATTGTCCTACTTTTCGGGACATGTTTTCCCCTTTATATAAGAATAACCCCCGATTGAGTCCTGTAGAGATTTTGTATGATCTACTGCAAAAACCAACGGTGAAGCCCATGAAATTATTTGAACTTGTCCTTTGACAAATGATGGGTTTGCACTAGCTTGGCAGAATTTAGTAGATAGATACGAGAACAAGCGAGTTCTTATTAACGCTCCATTAAAGATATTATTCAAAACTCCCCCCGTAACACATGAAACCGGCCCAAATTTAAAATCATTACAACGAACTAAAAACGATTGCGTTACAAATGAAAGTTTGAGGCCAAGAATATAGGTTTGTTTCCATCCACTAGAAGAATTTTATGCCGGTAGATGCCACTCTAGAATCCCAATCACCTCTTTCTATTTTTTATTAATATCTAAATTTTTAGGAGTTCCTTTTCTATTGTGGAGTATTGTTCCACATGCTAGTATTCCTTCTGTTTTTAATTTTTCTAAAAGCCGGACTGAAGTTAAGTAATTATCAAAAAAAAAAAAACGATTTTGTTTTTTCCGCACTCATTTTCAATCATTGATAATGCAACTCGTTCTCCAAGACCAAATTCAGAATATTTTTTCTCCAAATCTTCGTCCTTGCCTTGGTATATTGAATACTTTTCCACATAGCCTTCCTGGTCCTCTTTTTACTGGCTTCATTGGACAATACTGCTTCATTGAATTTCGACCTTTGAACACTATCATCGATTCACCAACGGAAAGTTGTCTTGTGCCATGGTAAAACTGTTGGACCTTATGATTCAACTCATCAATCATCAATCATAGGTCGAAGTTTGAATAGTTTTTCCAACTCGGAAGTTTATGATAGCCCATAAAATAAAATTTTTGAACCGCTGAGTGGCATACACGTTTGATTGAAATATTATGTTTTCAGTTATATCCGAAATAAATAAAATAAAGTATTCAGTAGGGCTGCTGCTATTGTCAAATATGCCTTCTATATGCCTTCTCCAGTTTGCTTCCACTGCTACTTGGCGTTATATGGAACATTTTCTCTTCATTCTTAAAACGACTTTCATCCTCCATAAGGTCATTGTTGGGTGAAATATCATCATCTAATAATTCTTTTAAATACCCCTTCAATGTGCCGTCACCAGGGTCATTTTCGTCATCAGTTTCAATATCAGTGTCTTCGCTGTTATCAACTGGAATAGATTCAAAAATAGTCCGAATTTCATCTTCGCCAAGACGTTTACCACGAATTCCAGCCATAATCCTATTAGCGTCAGACACTAAATAAATAGAAACAAAAACGGTACTTACCAGTCCTCTGCAATTATTTCTAAAACAAAAGACAACTAACAACTTTTTTACGTAAGCAACCAAATTTATGTGCACAAAACTAATTATTCTTCAATAAAATTACACTTTTAGAGTACGAACAGCTAAAATATCTAATTTTTAGGCAATTGAAAATTCTGCTACAAAATCTCACGTGAACAGCAGAAACACATTTACCGTTATTCTGAATATGCAAGGTTGCCAATAGGCAATAAAATAATTTTATTTTGACGATTAAAGATAACTTCAAAATACCTTTAGATAATAAGAATGAATATATCTTTCGTATTCATTTTGAAAGCTCAATACTGTTATGGTACTTATAAGTACCGTCGCACAGTGGCTGAAAATCGTTTTTCGTTGGCCAAAATTCTGTAACTTTTGAACCGATCAAAATATTGAAATAATTTTTTTTTTAATGGATAGATATTTAGCTCAGCTTGATTCAGTTTTAATTACACTATAATTGATTGAGGACTTTTTAAGGAATTCGAGGTCAAAGTTGAACATTTTAATTTTTTTAACTTTAAGAGTGAAATATGGGTTTATTCTGTGTGTAACATAGTAAAATATCCCTCTAAGATCCAAAAAAGTATATATATTCTTTATCAGTGATGAAATCTAAGACGATATAGCTATGTCCGTCTGTCCATACGTCCGTCTGTCCATCCGGCCGTCCGTCCATTCGCCTGTCTGTATGAACACGATTCAGTCTAAACGAAAAGAGCTAGACCCTTGGAATTTGGTACATATATATCTTGAAGGATAGGGCAGGCTAAGTTCGTAAATGGGCCAAATCGGACCAGAGGAAAAAAAATTCCCCTAAGAAGAACTAAACCAACCCCTGAAAAACTACACATTTTTACAAGTTTTTTTGTAAATTTGTTAAGCAAATGAAACATTTTTATGTCAAAGAAGGTTCAAGGTCTTTACCCTGGAGCCAGAAAATCATAAAAATTTATTTTTGGACCCCGCCCCCTTTTTGGGGGCGATTATATAGCATATTATATGAAAAATAGTGTCAATAATTAACAAATTGTATTACCTAAGCCTAGATTGCATAAAAAATTAATTTTTAAGCTTTCATGACGAATGGAAAATGTACTTGGTTAAGCAACAAGAAAATATAATTTTTATTCATTTGACTTAAATAATAATTGCAAATATTCCATATTTTGTTCTGTGCTATTTCTGTTCTTTAGTAGTTTTTTGGCTTCTTCATATAAATCCCGATGTTCCACTTTCCATTGATTTCGAATACTGGATATGAACGGATCTGACGTTGCCAATAATATATTAAATAGATCTTCATTTGTTGAATTCCGTGAAATTTTCCTAGTATTGTGCTCTCTATAAAATATGTAATCCTTGTTCCTTTTTTCCTGAGCCTCCTCTGATCTCCAAGTGGCACCAAATGATATTTAATGACATCTTCACCATGATAAAGGATTTTGTGAACTGTTGCAGACATATTTCTCCATGGGTAGTTAGTTGTATATATTTTTGCAGTTTCCTTAGCATAATCTCCAAATTTTCTACAGTCAATTTCTTCATTGCACGCAAGTACTTCTAGTATTATTTTAAATCTGAAAATAAGGTTGAAATCCACTCCTGTTATTTCAGATGCTGTTTCTGGATTTGAAAAGAATCTTCTTGCGGTATTGCCATCATTTGTATTGCCTGACCCTTGTTTTGGCTGATCTATAATCAGTCCACGTTTGCGATATTCATCTTGAACATGTTTCTTTTTTGAACTTCTTAACTCTTTGTTGGTCACGTTGTTTCTTATTGATCCTGAAGACCCGAAATCCAAATCATAACTCATTTTTAGTATGTGTTCCATAAGTCGTATTCTTGCGTGTAGTGGTGATAATCCAAATTCATATGCATCGGTATTATCTAATGATTTTGCTGGGACTTGGTTTAATAGGGTTGAGTTTGCTTGGCATATAATGCAGCTGGATGCAGCCTTCGTGTTAGTCAAAGCCTGACCCACTTTTCCATCTATCATTGTCAGGACTAACTGGTAGCTTACTTCAATTTGCTGCCCATCTAACTGTAATTGTAATGGCTGTAGTGCTGTAGTGCTGTAATTTGGGCCTTGATATCACTAATTTCTTTATTAATAACATCATTTGTTTCTTTTTTGAATTGAAATTTGATTGGCCTGCAGTATTTCGTAGAAGATGGTGTCTCATTTTTCCAAATATCCATTGTTTGCGTTGTACTAGTCGAAGGCTCTGAATCTTCCAAAATCTTTTTCAATCGCAATGGTACAAATGATACCATGAACATATCTGAGTCAGAAATATTTTCACATACAGCTTGTTTATATTGTTTTTGTCCCGAAGAACCATCACATCCCCATTTACAAAAAAGAATTAACTTTGTGTTTCCGTATTTCTTCAACTCATTTCCTGTTATTGATTGCAGCAAGCGTGCGGCTGTGTGATCAAGTAGAGATTGTAGTTGTACCTCTGCCGAAATTGGTGTGATTGTAATAGTGTCCTTTGATGGCAAACAGTCCATTTTAGCAGCGGTTATGTGATGATATGCTGGATATATATTTGAGCCTTTTTCAATCGCACGCTGTCTGAGTTTAATATATTGCTGTTTTGTTAATTTCAAATCCAGAAATAATGCTAATGCCTCCTCATTTGTGTATTGTATTGCATCATTCGGAGTTGGTATACTTTTAAGAATCCGTTTTGTTCTCGGTGGACTAGCTTTAACAACTTTTTCAATGATATCCACATTTGTAAATTGGTTCTGTGATCGTAATTGATGTAGGAAAGATTCTTTTATATTTGTAGAACCAAAGGCATCGTTAATATCTTTAAGCTTCCGCCTCTTAGATCTATCGCTGCAATTGTCCACTAATGATTTGCGTGGTCTTCCAGCCTTATCTTGTTTTGCTGTTTCTGCAGCGACAGTAAGTTGACCTTCTAACCACTTTGCACTTTTTATATAAAATTTTTGTTTACTGTACATAACTTCTTTGTAGCGTTTTTTTAGTGCTTTGACGAAATTATATAATTGCTCTTGCATTTCGGTGCTACACGAATTTATGTTTAATTTTATTTTAACGTAACTAAGAACATCTTCCTGATTTTTGTTTCTAAAATACACTTCGGCCAGTTCTTTATAACTGAAGCTCTCCATTTTCTTTTGAATATTTTTATATGCGTTTGTTATGTTTTATCCGTACACTTAAAGGATTAAGTTATTACTGAGTAATCCCTTAACGAATCCGTACTTTTATAAATTTTTAGATACATGTTCTTCACACACTGATCTTTAATTTCATAGCAGGTAGCGCTTAAATTGAACAAAACTGCACTCATGCGTCAATATGGGGTTGTTTTTTAACTTTAGTGGTTTAAAGTCGCAATTATTGTTATAAAATTGTTTATGACTTTGGTTGACCCTAACATTTGATAACAGGTAAATTTAGAAAGAGATCATATGCTTCCTGTAGAGCCCATTGTGATAATTTTATTACTTATTTTTTGCTGATCAAAACAAAGCCATTAAACCCTTTCTAAGGTATTATATTTATTTTTTTTAGTTATACGTAGCCTAAACTAAAAAAAAATAAACTTTTGGGCAAAAAAGTGAAAATTTAATACACCATTGTATATAAATTTTTTTCGAGTAATTTCATTAAAATGAAAAAAGTGTTCTACAGGCGGCTCGTGGCGGGTGCAAAAGTATATATAGCCTTAAAGAGGACACTTTCACCTTTCTCGTGGTTGTATACGTTTCTTGTTCCCTAGAAGTTCTATTCCACTAAAGTTTAAATTTGAGGAAAATATAGTAGTTTCATAAATATTTCATAACGCCCCTAATATTAAACGCTAGAGCTGTGTCTACTTACAACAACTAAAGACAATAATCCTACCCACACTTTAAAAAAAACCGCAGACCATTATCGATGATAGCTTGCGAGTAGTAACCATTTAATTTTGATAAAAAACCAAAGAAAAACACCTTTTTCTGAAATTAAAAAAAAAGTTGAGTTTGACAGCATGCCACGCACACAATTATCAATATTTTAACATAATTTTTTGGATACCTTAATTTGGATATATTAACTACAAAATGACGTAAAAATTTTAAAAATCTGTGACAAAAAAAAATTTACTTTTGGCCAACGAAAAACGATTTTCAGCCACTGTGCGTCGGTCGACAATACGGAAAGTTAGCATGTAATTTTTTTTTATATGTGCTCAACTAAACTATCCGATAACACTTTAGATCTCTGGGAACAATAATTAAAACGTGATGCGAATATGCCAATATGGGATGAGATGGATAAATTCCTGATGACTCGTTATCAGACTCTAAATCCGTCTACGACATAAAAGGCTCGCATCCAACTGCAATTCAGAATAGAAATTCTAATCCCGGGAACTCGAATAGTTCAAAAAAATCCCATAATGATTCAATGAGAATCAATACTAAGGCTAACACGAAGCAATCTGTTAATCGTTGTGTACTTTGTCAAGAGCATCACCCGTTAAGATTGTGTCCCACATTTTTGAGACAAAGTGAAGAAGATCGTATATCTACAGTGAAACGATTTAAGTGTTGTACGAGCTGCTTTGCTACATCCCATGAATTTAAAAACTGTAAGAGTGTACACGTTTGTTTTTTGTGTAACTAAAAACATCACTCGCTCTTACATAGGGATAATCAGTCGACTAAACTTACTTCTAATAATATGGTACAGAATAATCCCCCGAATAACTCACCCGTATTTGTACCAAGAAATTCTCATGCGTCTAATTGTAGTCAAGCTATTATTCTCACTAGTGCTGACAATATTCCGTCTACTTCGGCAACTACTCGTTCTTTTTAGACCCAAGTTAGGTACTACGTATTGCCAAGTAGGAGCTAAAAATATTAAATCTTCAGCTGGAGCATTAATTGATCCAGCTTCTCAAGCAACATTTATTTCGAAAAGATTGCAAAGAAAGCTTGCTGTACGAATACTATCGGCTCCTTTAGCTGAAATTACAGGTCTGAATGGCAGTGTAGCAGCAAAGTCTTCAAAAATTTGTTTCATATCGATTGGATCGCCTATCGATCCGAACTTTAAAAACTGATGTATGTAGTGGAAAAACTTAAAGGGCGTCGGAATACTTATGTTCCAACTTCAGAAACTTCAGATTTTGGCTTTTTCCCCGAAATATCAACGACGTTAATTCTGTTCGATTAGATATTCTCCTAGGCGGTGATTTTTATTCGCAAATATTACTTCCTAATGCCAATCTCGTAGCGCAAAACATAGTGTTTGGCTGGATCGTAACTGGTAAAATCGGTCGATCTGAGCCCTCTGTTCCCGTTTCAACATACTTTAACCAAAACGAGTTAAATAATCAACTCGCCCGATTTTGGGAACTCAAAGAAGTTCTGCCCGTACCGCGATCAACCCAAACGCTTCAAGTCCATTTACTAATGGGCTAATGGGGTCCGATATTACAAGCGGATCTCACTATTTTAATTCTCCGTTGGAGATTTTATCGCTATGTATTTAATGCCGACATAGAGAAAATATACAGGCAAATCGTTATACATCCCAATCGTTCCACGTTTCAAAGGATTCTTTTCCGATGTTATCCTGATGACGACATTAAGGATTACGAGCTTAAAACAGTAACTTTTAGAGTCATTTGTGGGCCTTATCTGGCTGTAAAGACTTTACTGCAATTGGTGAATGATTGCAAAGCTCGCAGTCCTGCTGCATCTGAGATGTTAACAGACAATATGTACGTCGATGACTTATTGGCTGGTGCCCATGAGCAAGAAGACGGTTTAAGAAAACGTGATGAGCTCATTGCAGTTCTTCGTTCGGCTGGTTTCATTCTCCAAAAATGGACCGCTAATAATATATGTACGTCTTCTAAGAAATATCCCGAATGCAAATTTGATTGATGCAGATTTTTTTTAAATTTTCAGATCTGAGCACTGCGAAATCTTTAGGCTCGCATTGGAATGCTAAAAATGATAGCATTTACTTTAAACTCGTAACACAGCCTAATAGAAACGTGGTCGCAAAACGAACTGTCTTGTCTAAAATAGCGAAATTATTTGATCCCGCAGGTTGGCTTTCCCCGAAAATAGTTGTTGCAAAAATGATTATGCAACAAATATGGAAGGACAAGACAGATTGAGCATTGGTCTCACATTGATTCCAAAAATAATCCCGCATTGGTCTCACATTGATTCTAAAAATAATCCCGCTGATATAGCAAGTCGTGAATCTTTGGAACTCGATTTAATAAACAATTCCTTATGGTGGCATGGGCCTCATTGGTTGTCAAAACCGAGAAACAAATGGCCTCGAAAATCAGCATTCATGCGCACCTGGAATGTGTTAAATTAGATATAGAAGCGCGAATACCAATTGATGTACTGAAAAGGTTTTCAAATCTACCCCGAGCAATCAAAGTTATTGCATATTGGTTTCGCATGTTGCGCTTTCTCCGTTTGCGTAACAGTTTATGTTCGAACTTAGAAATAACCCAATCTGAAGTGATATTTGTACGAAATCGTTTAATTATTATATGTCAGCAGACTTATTTCAAGGAATATGCATATTTGTCAAAAGGAAATACCACTTCCCTCAAAAAGCCATCTTGCTCTCTTTAAACCCATTTATAGACTCGGACGGGTTTATTAGAATGAACGGGCGTCTTGTAAAAGCCCCAGCCAGGTCTGGCATATAATGAAAATTTTTCAAAAATATAGCCATATGAGGCTGCTTTTACAAATCTATTTGTGCACATGTCCATAAATGTACGATTCATCGTGGACAGGCTTTGATGATGCGCATTATTTGAATGGAATTTTGGATCCCTAATCCCAAGAATTTTATCCGTGGAACGATTCGTACTTGCAAAAGATGTATTCTCTTCAGAAAAGAAACTGGTCAGCAATTATTGACTTCGTATTTGTGATTTAAGAACGGCTTCAGGCTTATTAAGCCGGCTTATTGTTAAGTTAATGTATGTTGATGACCCAATTCAGACTGTTAGAAGATTTAAATATTGCTTTAATTGTTTTGCGACTACTCATATTTTGCGCAATTGCGATAGTCGGGACCGGTGAGGAATGTCTCGAGGAGCATCACACTATACTACATAGATTCCGACGCCAGGAAGACGAAAACTCTTCATCGAGAAGGAAGACGAATTTTACCAAAGCACCTAGAGTTGAAAAAATTCGACACCCCAACAGCAACACCGCGTGCAAGCAAAACAACTCACCCAGCGCCAATCTCAACAACCATATCGGCGACATCAACATCACCAACAACTTTAACAATACCAGTCTTACCAACCGCAGTACTGTAGCAACCAACCTGCCACTATTATTATTAATGTGCATTTAGGGTGTACTGTATACATTTTGTTATTTTTTGATTACTCTATATTTATATTTTAATAATTCAAAATTGTTAATTAGTTAAGTACTGGATTTGTATTATTTTTATTTTTTATTTTTATTTTTTGAACGTATGCGTTTTTTCCATTAGCTTCCCTTGTTGCACCCGTGCAAGGGGGACGGGATGTTTACGCGCAAAGTAAAGAACACGCCTCTTGTAAGTTTAACGAAAATCTCTCTTGTAATTTCTCATCGCTTTGGAGATTTTCTTTTGTTAAGCTACAAATTAATACTTGTGAATACCACGCTAAGGTACGTTGTACTATTTCAACCCCCGTCTTTAAATTATTTAAATAAAATAAATTTTATAACGTTTTAAAAAAAAATCTTTTAATTCTTTTCTTATTTTATGTTAATTTTCGAAATAAATATTTTACCGAGGAAAACAATTGTTATTGTTTTATTTTCTTTTTAAAACTGTTTTACTAAGATCAATGTTTTCAATGCTTTACAAGTATTTTGTTGTTTTTACTTTTATATAAGTTTATTTTTTTTTTGTTTAGAAATTTAAAGTATATTTTTTATTT
Source organism: Phasia obesa (assembly GCA_949628195.1). Taxonomy (NCBI): domain Eukaryota; kingdom Metazoa; phylum Arthropoda; class Insecta; order Diptera; family Tachinidae; genus Phasia; species Phasia obesa. Next base: position 140,734,938 of record OX451215.1, on the reverse strand, counting down.
TTTCAATTTGGTATAAATTAAAAAAAACAAACGTAGAATTAAAGATTATTTAAGCATAATATTAAAAATAATTAAAATACATAAATTACATTTTTACATAGTTAAAAGAGTATGTTATACAGATAATAGCAATTATTAACGGAGCCAAACAAGACAATATGGTAATTTCATGTAAAATCAACATGGCAACCAAAATGACTACTTCAGATTTTGTTAAAACTTTTTAGGGTTCCGTACACAAAGTGTAAAAACGTAACCCTATTGTTTTCGCTACAATGTATGTCCGTCTGTCAGCGTCTTTTATCTCTGGAACCGTAATAGGTAGACTCTTGAAATTTCTACAGATGATGTATAGCTGTTGCCGCTATAGCAACAAATACTAAAACTTATAGGGTGTTTCGATAGAGAGGTGTTATTCACGAATATGTGCCTATTTCGTGAACTGTAGGTGGGATACACTTGAAATTTACAAATAGTAATTAAAACTTAGTTCACTATATAAACAACTATAAAAAAATAAAAATAAAAATTAAAGCGTGTTCTGATGGTGGTGTGATTTGCATGTATAAGGCCTAAGTTTTGAACCATAATAGGTAGATGCTTGAAATTTTCACAGAAGGTGTATAGCTGTGGCCGCTATAGTAGCAAATACTTAATCTTATAGGGTGTTCCGATAGGGAGGTGTTATTTAGGACTATGTGCTTTTTTCTTCACCTGTAGGAAGAATACACTAAAAATATGCAAGCAGTAATTAAAACTTAGTACGCTATATAAACAAGTCTAAAAAATAAACTTAAAAATTAAAGGGTGTTCCGATAGTGCCGATAGTGGTGTGATTTGCATGTATAAGGCCTAAGTTTTGAACCATAATAGGTAGACTCTTGATATTTTCACAGAAGGTGTATAACTATGGCCGCTATAGCGACAAATATTAAAACTTATAGGGTGTGCCGATAGAGAGGTGCATTTCACGAATATGTGTTTATTTCTTGCACTGTAGGAGGCATACACTAAAAATTTACAAACAGTCATTAAAACTTAGTTAACTTTATAAACAAGTCTAAAAAAATAAATTTAAAAATTAAAGGGTGTTCCGATAGTGGTCTGATTTGCATGTATAAGGCCTAAGTTTTGAACCATAATAGGTAGACTCTTGAAATTTTCACAGAAGATGTGTAACTGTAGCCACTATAGCAACAAATACTAAAACTTATAGGGTGTTCCTAAAGTGACGTGTTATTTGCCTTTATGTCTTTATTTTTTGAGGTATAGGAGGCAACCACTTAAAATTTGCAGACAGTAATTTAATCTATGTTCGCGTTATAAGCCAGTATACAATATTAAACATAAAATTAAAGGGTGTTCCGATAGTGACGTGATTTACAACTATGTATATGGCCTAAGTTTTGAACGATAACAGGTAGACTCTTGAAGTTTTTACAGGAGGTGTATTAATATGGCCACTATAACAAATAGTCAAAATTAAAGGGTGTGCCGACAGTGACATGATTTGCATAAACATTGACTAATTTTTTAACCATAACAGATACACTCTTGAAATTTTCACAAATGGTGTGTTACTATGACCCCTATAAAAACAATAAAAATTTAAAGGGTTTTCCGACAGTGACGTCTTTTGCATGTAAAACGACATATTTTTTGAACCGTAATAAGTAGACTCTTCCAATTTGTATAGAAGATGTGTTGCCATGGCCGTTATGACAATTACAAAAAATTAAAGGGTATTCTGACAGTGACATGTTTTTCACGTATAGTAACTTATTTTTTTAATAGTAATATGTAGACTCTTGATATATCCATAGAAAGAGAATTGCCATGGCCGCCATAAAAAATAACAAAATTAAAGGGTGTTCCGACAGAGACATGATTTGTACGTAAATAGCCTTATTTTTTGAACCATAATAGGTAGACTCCTTAAATGTTTACAGTAGATGTTGTATGTCGGCCGCTGTAACAATTACTAATATCTAAAGGGTGTTCCATCAGTGACATGTTTTTCACGTATATTACCTTATTTTTTGAACCGCAATAGGTAGGCGCATGTATATTTTTATAGATAGTGTATTACCATGGCCGCTATAACAAAAATTGCTAATATTTAAAGGGTGTTCCAACAGTGATGCAATTATGACTTTAATTTGAAAATTAAAGGGTGACTCATAAAACATTAAAAAATTAACAACTTGAATTTTTAAAGTTGTACTAAACATAGTATGGAACCCTACGTGTGTGAGTCTAATTCGCACTTGACTAATTTATTTATTTATATGCCTTTACTCCCTGAATCCAAATATAATTTGAAAAATATATTTGAACAGTTATATATCGCTTTTTGCATGTGCGCTCGAGGATAAAGTATATTCTAATTCCAGTTCTATAAGCCCTAGGAAGTTGAGTAATAGGTAATTTTAAAGGGGATTGTATACGATTTAAAAAATTTTTAAAACATTTTTTTCTTATATTTAAAAAAAAAACGTTTTATTTAAATTTGTGAGGTAGTGGTTTTAATTTTTTTAAAGTTTTTTTAGTAATAAATTAACATACAATGAAATTTATAATCAAGCTTAAGTTCGTTTTTATTCTCTCTAAGAAAGAATAGAATTACAAATTAGGTGATAATATTAAAGAAAAATTGGGAAAATTTAATTTTTAGACACCAGCACGAGCGGAATGCACATTTTCTAGACAGCCACGTCCGTCATCAGCACTCTTGTATCTAATCTACTTAGGGTAGTGTTTAGTTGTAAGCATCATCTATTTAACCAACCAAACCCAGATAAAGGAATACGAGAAAACCTGTATTCAATTATCAATCGTCAGTTGGTGAGAACGAAGTCTACCACTACCTAAAGCTTCCCTCTTGTTGAATAATTTTACTTTTAATATTAACCACCTTACATTTTGTTGTTTCCTTCAGCCAACCTTCGGTTAGCAATGAAAGTTACTTTTAAGCTTGATTATAAATTTCATTGTATGTAATACATAAACAGTTCGACTAATAATAATTAAAATTTTCAAAAGTAATATAATAACTTCTGATCCCACATTAAAAAACATACATATCTAAATTTTAAAATTAAAAAAATTGTAATTAAACCTTTCTTTTAAAGATTTTATAGAACTGGAATATTATAATTGGAATTAGAATATATTTAATCCTCGAGCGCATATGCAAAAAAGTGATATTTTTCTATTTTGATTTTAATGTTAGTACACATGTGTTAGTCATACTGTGAGCGTCAAGTGAAAGTAAACACTTCATGTTATTTGAAAAAATATGTATTACATTTAAATAAACAATGATATATAAAAACCAATATTGGATAATTCTTTAGTAATAGCATGGAAATTAAATTCATTAAAACTAGAACCTAAAACAAAGGCATATAAGAAAAAATTTTCTTTTAATTTATATTACACTAATTTAACGCGTCAAATGAAAGTAAACAGAAGTCCGCAGGTTGCACCAAAGGCATATTTAATAAATTGTTTGTTGTTCTTTTGATTTTACTACAGCCTCTAACCTCCTTGACATCGATTCAACAAGTTTTTGGGTAGTCAGGGGGTAGTCAGGTGGAATTTTACTCCATTCATCCTGAAATGCAGCCTTTAGGCCATCCTTCCAAGAAATGTTTCGCTCCCTCACTTTTTTGTCTAGATATTCCCACAGATGCTCAATTGGGTGTAGGTCTGGGGATTGTAGTGTATGATCAAGCGTTTTAGGGGTGAGATAGAGCAACCGTTCGTTCACAATTTTGAATGAATGCTTTGGATCATTATCCTGTTGAAATATCCAGCGCTCTACTAAGCATAAATTCTTCACGCTAGGGGCAACATTGCGTTGTAGAATTCTGAGGTAATCTTCTGTTTTCATTATTGAATAGATAAACACAGGATTGCCCCCCACCACCGATGCCGCCATGCATCCCCAGACCATTACGGAGCCTCCACCATGTTTTACAGTTTTGATAACGCACTTATCCTTAAATGCTTTATTCACACTTCTCCATATGTATAGAGATTTTTTGACACCAAATATTTTAAATTTACTCTCATCAGTAAAAAGAATATTTTTCCAAAATGTTAATGGCTGATTTTTATTATTTTTTGCGAAATTCATCAGTTTAATTTGATTTGCTTTCGACACATAAGGCTTTTTACGTCGTAGTCTACTATGTTAGCCATTATGGTATAGGGAAGTTTATAATAGATATTAATATATTTTTACTGCACTGGAAGCTGGATTTGCTTTCACTTGCCGAACTATAGCCCGATAAAGATACAGATAAAGAAGTATCTGTAAGACGCTTTGGTCGTCTTTCACTTGGCAAATTCTACACTGTTTTATATTTGGCGTATTTGTCTATAATTTTTTATAGTACAATGGTTGATTCCAATAATACTACCTATTTCACGCAGTGATTTTCCCTTTTTATGCAAATCTATTATGATTTTACGAGCGTCAATTGATGTTAGCTTTTCCATTGTATATTTTTGACTATTTTATTTAAAAATTATTTTGTTATTTTACTTGCATTTTAAAAGTGACGAATATTTGCAACGGCACTTTACCGTTATACTTTAACACAAAAAAAATAATAAAAAAGTTGTAGAAAATGTAGTTTTATATTTCGGTTTTATTTGAAGACTAAAGAAAATTATTAATATAATTTGTTTTTCAATTTGTTACAAAAACAAAATGCTATTATTTAAATTCAAAAAATATTTGTATAAACAAAGTATATAAAATGAAAAGTTGTAATAATTATATTCCAACACCCTTCCTTAATTAATACAAATAGAACAAGCTTCTAAACTTCGAAAATTTAATATATCCTAGTGGTTTAGTTAATATATTAGCTTGCATGTCTTCTGTAGGACAACTTCAAGATATTTTTATTCAATAGATCGCGTATAAAATAATATTTAGTATCAACATGTTCTAGTTCTTAGTTCTTTTGCTAAATTATTCACAACCGACTAACTTAATGCAGCTTTGGTTATGTTCAAACAGGGTTGTAGGTTCGTCAAGCTGAATTTTAAAATCTTCCTTAATCATAAGGTTTCTTGTGCTGCTTCAGCTAGTGCTATATATTCAGCTTTTGTTGACGACAGCGACACACATTGCTGTTTACGACAGGACCAGCTTACACACCCACCATTCTATTTAAACACATAGCCGCTGAATGATTTTCTGTCAATCCGGTTTTGTGCCCAATCGGAATCCACGTAAGTTTTTGCAATCGATTACCACCGAGTTTTAGTTTTAAATTCATAGTACCTTTAAGATACCTTATAAGCCTTTTCAGTTCTACCCAATCTTCTTTGGCTGGCTGTACAACATGTTAACTAAGAATGGAAACTGCAGCTGAAATATCCGGACGGCTGTTAACGGAGAGATATATCAAACATCCGATAAGTTCTTGATATTTTTCGTTATTATCCATTACACTAAAATTATTTCTGTCTTGGGCAATATATCCCACATCCATTGAAATTTTTGAAACTTAGCTTTCCTCTAAATTAGCCCGTAAAATAATTGAATTAATGTATTGGCTTTGATGAATATTATAAAAAACATCACCCGATTTTACAATTTAACACCAAGGTAAAAATTCACATCTCCGAATTTAGTATGTTCAAAATTGTGCCACAAAATTTTTTCAACCATAATAAATTGTTCATCCTTTTTTGCTGTTACCAAGATGTCATCTACATAAATGAGAATGTAAATAAAATCATTACCAACCCATTTTGTAAATAAGCAGGGATCGGCATTGCCCTGAATAAATCCTTCCGTTTTAAATATACCAAACAGTTTTGTGTTCCAACGTGCTGCCTGTTTGAGACCATATAAACTTTTTTGTAGCTTGCATACAATTACTTCTTTACAGTTTTTAATCTTTTTATAGCCAATTGGTTGACGCATAAATATCTCCTCATCAAGTTCACCATTCAGAAACGCTGTTTTTATGTCATAATGTTTAACTTTGCAGTTGTTCGAACCAGCAATAGTTAAAAACATTCTTAGTGTAGACTGCCTTACAACAGTAGCAAAAACTTCGTCATAATCGGCACCAAATTTTTTACTAAAGCCCTGTGCAACTAATCGTGCCTTGTACTTGACAGTTTCTCCATTCAAATCTCTCTTGATTTTATAAATCCATTTGCAACCTATTGCTTTTCTTCCTTTGGGTAATGGCTGAATCTTCCAAGTTTTATTTTTAATTAAAGAATTAATTTCATCATTCATGGTTTCAGTCCATTGTTCTTTTTCATTACTTTCCATAGCTTCTTTATATGTGCAAGGTTCCACAATTCTTACCATATTTGCGTTCCTTTTTGGCAAAGCACCTTTCAAACGACTTGATCTTCTCAAATTTGTTTGAGGTTTTGAAATGAGATCTACATTATTACTATCCTGTGCATAAGAAGTCATCTTTAGGTAATCGGTATCATGGGTTGTAGTCATATTTCCAAATTCTTCATCAGCTGAAGTCAGTTTGTTGTTTAAACTGACTTCAACTTCATCAGGTCTCGATTTTTCTAGTTCCTTTACCATTGAGTTAGACTTTAGTATTTGATAATCTCTACTTATTACGATTTTGAAGGTCGTTGCGTTTAAAAACCGAAGAGCTTTTGATTCTGCTGAGTATCCAACAAAGATCAGTTTTTGTGTTTTTCTATCTAACTTTTTTCGCATCTGTGATGGTATTAACACATGTGCCTCCGAACCAAAAACTTCAAAATGTTTTATATCAACCCTCTTCCCTTCCCAAATTTCAAAAGGAATATTTTTGTTGGACCTTGTCACCGTTTGATTTTGTATAAAATTAGCTGTTGATACTGCTTCACCCCAAAAAATATTTGGTAACTGTGCATCTGTAAGCATGTACCTTACCATTTCTACCAAATAACGATTTCTCCACCACCACCATATACCCCCACCATTCTGCTGGGGGTATATGGCGCTGTTAACTGTTGTTGAGTACCCACCTTTTTAAGAAATTGTTTAACATTATCTCCAAGATATTCTACACCACGGTCTGAACGCAATATCTTAGGAAACATACCAAATTTTGTTTTTGCATAATAAAAATATTCTTTAAGTTTTATGTAAACCTCACTTTTATTTTTTAGCAAGTATACTACGCAATATCGACTGAAATCGTCGATAAAAGTAATAAAATAACGATTACCACGTGGTGTCCTTTCAATCATAACAGCTAAGTCAGTATGCACCAAATCAAGAATATTTTTAGACTGCTTATCAGATGTTTTGGGAAAAGACTTTCTCGACATCTTACCACTTAGACAAATTTCACACATATCATCATGACCGCATTTGTTTATCTTGATGTTTACATACTTCAGCATGTGCTTTACAGCCTTTACATCTCTGTGACCCATCTTTCGATGCCATTCGTGTATACATCCACTATATTGTTCAAGTTTACTCCATTATAATTCACTCTAAGCTTGTATAGATCTTTTACCCAATCACCAACTGCAACAGTAAAATTATTTTTTAAAATTCTGAATATTTTGTTTTCAAAATACACACAATAACCCTTTTCAGTTAACTTTTTGACTGATAAAAGATTACATTCAATTGAAGGAACATAGAGAACATCCTTGACAAAAATGATTCACTAGAGTTATCTTCTTTAAGGACTACGATTTTTCCAGAACCTTTACCCTCGGAATGATAACCATTTGCAACATTTACTGACTCAACGTGATTTTCATTTAGACTCGTAAAAAAAGATTTCTGATTAGAAATGTGGCAAGTAGCTCCAGAGTCCAAAAACCAGTCCTCTTTATTGCTCTTACCAACCCAAAAACAATGTTCTTGATGACTAATATTTGACTTAGGATGTGTTGTCATGTTGACTTTATTCTTCTTAGCAATGGCTTCTCTGCAGTCCTTTTTAAAATGGCCAGGCTTATCACAATAAAAGCATTTCTTAGAATTATCCTTCTGTTGCTTTCCCTTGTGAACCTTCATGACAGTTATATCTGCTGCTGTCCTTTTATGGACCTTACGGTTTGCTTCTTCAATCAATTTGCCCTTTTCAAAGGCAATATTTAAATGTTCTTCACTTCTAGCTTCTAAGGCAACAATTAAGGGATCATATGTATCAGGAAGGCTTCTTAATAAAATTGCTACAGCTCCAGATTCACTTAATGGATCACCCATCACGGCAAGTTGATCAATAAGCGCCTGCATCTCGTTGACATGTGCCTCCATTTTTTCATCATCTTCAAGTTGTAATTTACATATGGTCTTCAATATATGAACTCTTGTGTTCAAAGATGGTTTTTCGTAATGATCTTTTAGATTTTTCCAATAATTATAAGCATAACCCGAATTTTTGATATAAATCAGCTGTGAATCTTCCACCATTAGTCCAAAACATGCTCTTGCTAGTCCGTCCCTCTGTATCCAATTTGTATCTGGCTCTGCGGGTATTGGTTTTGAAACAATATCCCACAAATTGTCTCTAATTAAGATTAATTCCATCTTAATTTTCCATACAGAATAATTTGCTCCATTGAGTTTGCTGACGGTAGCCTTTATTTCTTCTCTTAAGTACATTTCTAAATTTTAATGACCCATAACCTGTAGAAAATGCAGTTTTATATTTCGGTTTTATTTGAAGACTAAAGGAAATTATTAATATAATTTATTTTTCAATTTGTTACAAAAATGCTACTTATTTAAATTCAAAAAATATTTATATAAACAAAGTATATAAAATGCAAAGTTGTAATAATTATACATATTCAAACAAAAGTTTCCACCATTTTTGAATTTTCAGTCCATCTTCTTTAAGCGGATGAGACTGTTTACTTTCATTTGACGCGTTAAATTAGCGTGATATAAATTAAAAGTAAATTTTTTCTTATATGCTTTTGTTTTAGTTTCGTGTTTTAATACATTTAATTTACATGCTATTACTAAAGAATTATCCCATATTGGTTTTTATATATCATTGTTTATTTAAATATAATACATATTTTTTCAAATAACATGCGAGTTTACTTTCATTTGACGCTCACAGTATGTTAGTCATATGTTGGCATTATCAGCCAATTTGGATTAGTAGTTTGTTGTTGGCAACTGCACAGGTTAGTAATTTTGGTTTTTGAAAATTTATTTCATAAAAAAAAAAACCATTGTTGTTTTGTTGAATCAAAAATGTAACTAACTTTATTTTTAAAAAGGTCTTAGTTTAAATACTAAAATAGTTTACAAAAATGCTTATTGATTATTCTTATAAACTATTAAGAAATCAATTGTTTACAAAATAAAGTTTATTTTCATAGTTGGGCAATAATTCTTGAGAAATTCATATTTTGAAATCAATTGATCTAGTTAGTTTATTGTTGACCACCCAAATTATATTGGAAATGCCAATATAATTTGGGTGGTCAATTGATCAATTGATCTACTTAGGATTCATTGTTAATATTTTGCCACCCAAAATAATATAAATGTAAACAAGCGTTCTTGGAAAAGAACGATTAAAATATGTCAAGTGGTTTATGCATGCATGTTTGTGCACAGTGTTGTGGACAAATATGCATGTTAATAATTTTCTTTTTAATAGGAAACAATTAAACGAAAATTTGCACGTAAGTAGATATTTAATAAAAGCAAACAAACGTAAATGCTTTTATTGTGGACAGTATTTTAAAAATGATCTAATTTATTTTTAACCGACTTCAAAAAAAGAAGGAGGTTATCAATTCGTCTGAATGTTGCTTTTTTTTTATGTTTGTGCCCGCAGAACTCAGTCATTTCTGAACCGATTTTAAAAATTTTGCACTATTAGAAAGGTTATGGCTACAGATTGGTCCCATTTTAAAAGAAGTTCAAAATTTTAAAAATTAAAGGGTGTCCCCATACAACATACATGTTTTTTACGTGTATTATGAACATTATAGGTCACCAATTTAAAATTAAAAAAAAGTGCATATCACAGTAGCTCCCAACAACAAAAAGTAATTAAAAAATAAAATTAAAAATTAAAGGGTGACCCCATAGGTAACTTAATTTCACCTTTATTCTCCTATCTTTTGAACCGTTATAGACAAACACTTCAAAGTTGCACAGAATATTCGATACTATGTCTGTTATAATAAGTATAAATATTTAAAATTAGAAATTAAAGGGTGTCCCATTAGTTGGTTTATTTTGATATATATATGGCCAAACTTTTGAACCTTTATAGACAGACAGTTGAAATTTACAAAGTACTTGTATTGCTAAGTCCGCTAAAATAACAAGTGTAAAATATGAATTTGGAAATTAAAGGGTGTCCCAATAGTTAATGTAAAAGTAATATATATGGCCAAACTTTTCAACTGATATAGATAGACAGTTGAAATTTACAAAGAACCTATATTGCTTAGTCCGCTATTAAAACAAGTATAAAACTTGGATCTATAAATTAAAGGGTGTCCCCATTATTGATGTTATTTGACCATTATGTCCTCATCTTTGGAACCGTTATAGACAAACACTTGAAAAATAGACAAAATGTTCACTACTATGTCTCGAATAACAACAAGTATAAATATTTAAAATTGGAAATTATAGGGTGTCCCAATAGTTGATGTAATTTGATGTATATGGACACAAAGTTAAAATTTAAAAAGAATCTGTTTTACAAAGTGTTCTTTAAAAAGTATTTATATTAAAATTTGAATTTAAAGGGTGTCCCAATAGGTGACGTCATTTGATATATATGACCCTATCTTTTAAACAGTTATTGATAAACACTTAACAATTAGACAGAATGTCCATTACTATATCTGTTATAATAAGTATAATTGTTTAAAATTATAAATTACAGGGTGTCGCAATAGTTTATGTAATTTGATGTATATGACCAAACTTTTAAAACGTTACAGACAGAAGGTTGAAATTTACAACGAACCTGTATTGCTACGATCGCTATAACTAGTATAAAATTTGAATTCGGAAATTACAGGGTGTCGCAATAGTTACCGTCTTAAAGAAACATGCTTTTAAGTTTGTCTGTTTTGAAGTCGGTTTTTTTTTGCAAGAATTATCTTTGTAAACATTTAATTCTGAATTTATTCCATATGTTAGTATTAGAGAAAATCTTATTGGTAAAAATGTAGTTATATGATTATTTTATTAGGGGTTAATATAACTCCCCCTTCGTTAGAGTGAGGCTCCGACAAAGATGTTTTTGTTCTAAGTTTTCTAACATAAATTATAATTATAGCAATTAAAATTGTAGAAATTCCCATATTACTGCCAGTATTAAATAAAGTGTTTTTCAGAAGTTTATGTTTAACAATTTTTATCGTGTCGTTAAAGTGTATTTCTTTAATGTACGAGTCAGTAAATGAAGTATTGCCTTCTTTGATTTTTAATATAAATTTCTCTAAAATGAACATTTCTTTTATAGTTTTCATAAGTTCTTAGTTTTGTTTTAACAATGCAGTTTTGAAACTTTAATAAATAAGTCTTAAAATTCTTACAATTAGTTTCAGCTGTATCTTGATAATGCTTAAATATAAGTAAACCAGGGTAAATTTCTTTTTCTTCTTGTTTTTTTTTATATTTATATTACATTTAGGTTCTAGATTTTGTACAATATTAGTTAAACAATCATGGTTTAACTTTTCTTAAATGGTGATTTTTACTTAAATGTTACTTTTTTATTATTTCCTCTTCATCTTTGATATCTTTTAGAAAACGAGTGCATCTTACAATCCTAAATTTATTATTGTTTGAAAATAGTTCCTCATAGGTATTCTTAATTGTGTCAAAAAATTCTTCTTCTACAAAAATTGCATTTAATTGAAATTGAAGTATCTCTATCGAGCTCTTTGATTCCTATAATTTTCCTATTATTTTTAAATATTTTTTTCGCTTTTTATCCTGGCTGCTCCTGAGGAAATCTTCTTAATAATAATTTGATTTTTAAACATGTTGATAGGGGATTAAGTTTCTTTTATGTTAAGGACTTCTGTTTCTAGAGAATTAATATTAGCAGTTTCAGGTTCTATTCGTGAGTGCATCCGCATTACCATTTTTTGTCCCTTTTTTTATATTTTATTTCGTAGTCAAATTCTGTGAGCTTTAATCTCCATCTTACCAATTTTGAATTTGTTTCTTTTATGGAAAATAACCAAGGCAGTGGTTTGTGGTCAGTTTTGATTATGAATTTTCGTCCAAATAAATACGGTCGAAAATATTTAGTAGCCCAGGCGATGGAAGTTCCTTCTCAATAGTGCTGTAGTTACATTCATGTCCGTTGAGTGTTCGGCTTGCGTAGCAAATGGGGTGATTGTCTTGCGAAAGTACTGCTCCTAGAGCAAAATTTCTTGCATCTGTTGAAAGGCAGAATTTTTTTGAAAAATTTGGATATGCTAGAATTGGGTCATGCGTTAATAATGTTCTGAGAGTGTTAAAACTTTTTACGTATTGTGGATCAGCAAGATTTATTTTGGTATCCTTTTTTAGGTATTTGGTCATGGGTTTAGCGATCAAGGAGTAGTCTTTTATAAATTTTCATAGTGTCCTCCTTCCACAGTGAAAGCGGTCTTATGAATCTCTTCCTCCTTAATTTCAATTTGGTGAAATCCTTTTGCTAAATCTAGCATGGTAAAATACTGGCATCTTCCCAGTTTATCAAGAATTTCATCGATATTTGGAATTGGGTACCTGTCATCTATGGTTACTTCATTAAGCTTCCGATAGTCGATGATCAGTCTCCATTTAGTTTTTCCGGTTGCATGGGCCTTCTTCGCAACGATCCAAATAGGTGCGGAATAAGGAGAATTACTATGTCTGAAAATTTTATTTTGAAGTATTTCTTGAATTTGTTTTTAAACTTCATTCTTATATATATAAGGATAACGATATGATTTGGTGTAAATGAGTATATTGTCAGAAGTTCTGATTTCATGTTTTATGGCAGAGGTAAAAGTCAATGTTCAGATAAAAGATTAAATTCTATTTCTGTGTCTTCTGTATTTAAAATACCTTCTCTTAAAATTGTTCTATTATTTTCTTCTTTGAAATAGATTCACTCATGTGGAGTTTGTATCTGGTTTTTATTTATTGTTTTATTTTCAAAACGCATTGGTAATGTTTTATTACCGATGATTATTTCTCTATTCTTATAATCAATACAAGCATCTAATGGTCTTAATATATCATTGCCTATTTTATTATGTAGAATTCAAGTGTTTTGTTAGACCCGTTAATATTAAATTCCTCAAAAATAGGTACTATAGCTTATTCTTCTACGTAAACTTGGTGTTGAAGTGTTTTAATAAGAATTGGATTTGTTGGATAAATTCTTTTCGGATTACAAATTCCTGGGTTCAAAATGGAATTTGTTGCACCTGTGTCTATTATTAATTTAAGAAATCCTAATTTGGTTTTTATTGTTACAAATGGTAACTTGTTCCCGAGGCTCTGTCCCGAAAATTTTCTGATATTTCATTAGTATTTGTATCCATTGGTTCTGGTCGTTGAAGTGGTTGATAATTTTGATCATTACGCCAAGTATTTTGCTGTTGGTTTTGGTTATTTCGCCATCTGTTAGCATTATATTGCTGTGATGCGTTTTCGTTATTTTGCCATTGATTAATATCATTCGTTTGTCGAATATGTGTATCTTGACGATTATGTGAAAATCTCTGATTGTCCCTGTATTTCTGATTCTGTTGTGTTTTGAGGATTTATACGAATGTGAGATTGATTTTTTGATCTGAATGGCATGTATATGCGTATCCAGCTTGCAATAAAATATCCATTGCCTCTTCCAAGTTTCTACGATTTCTACAGAAGAGAATTGTTTTCATGGGCTCTGGGATTTTATTTTTAAAAATGTTTAATGCCGCTCGCATGTTTTTGATAGATAATTACTATTTTATTATTTAACCTATGTAGTCTGGTTTTAATTTCGTTGTAAAATTCTAACGTATTTGACTTAAAAATCGTTGCCCTAAGTTCTTCGAAAAGTTCATCGCTTGTACGACGATCTCAGAAATTGTTTTCAAGTACAAGTTTTATCTGTGTCTAAGAAATAGCATGGCAGTTAATTTCAATAGTTTGTCGGGCATTGCCTTTTAATTTTGATTTTATAAGTCCGAAAAAAGTTGCTGAGATAGTTCATCGATGTATTCTATCAATAAGTGTTATAAAAGTTTGTTAGTCTCGGTTCTTCCCGTTGAAGTCTGGTAAGTTATTAAGGTATTTTAGGGGGTCAATAACTAATCTATTAACTAGATTTCCGTTTTTATTTTCAAATTCTTATGCGTTTTTGTTTTATGTTTTTATTTTTTATATACTTTTGTCTTGCACTAATTTTTATTAACGTAATCCTACGTAAAAAATTTGTTAAAACTTCGATATCTTCTTATTTACCGGTATATAATATAATTCTTTCTATTTCGGACCCTATTTCATGTTTTTCTATTAAATGCATTTGCAAAAAAAAGATTTTTATCTTTTGGAAAAAATTTTATTTTTGGAAAATAAGAAATTTGCTTTCTCGCTGATTGGACGCTTTCCGCATTTTTGTTTTTTAATCGTTGTTTAAAAAGTTGTTTTTCAGTTATTTTTGCATCAAAATGAAATATATAAAAATCTCTATATAAAAACAATTTTAATTTTTCATCATTTATCTTTTTTTTTAATAAAATTTACAAATTAAATTGCATACATAAAGTAATCGCAAATCTGTAAACATAAACAATAAACAAAAGAATTATAAGTAAAAACAAAAAATAAGAAAAATATAAAACCTAAACCATAATAAACAATAACAAATATAGAAACAAGAAGTGACTCGGCAAAAAGAGCAAGAGAATCACATCAGGATTCAAATCAAGACACTCTTCTCGAAAATTACAATAAAGCGCCGCGACTAACTAGTGGTGATAGAACTTTTTTTTTAGAAATTTGATCAAAGAGAGTGAATATTTAACTACTCAAAAAATTACAATCTTAATACGTGAGAGCGAGAACATTACTTCAGATGTAATAAAAAAATTCGAAAAGAGAGAGTGAAGAGAAGCACTTTGAATATATAAAAAACCTGATTAAGGAAAGTGAAGAAAAAATGCTCTGTGTTATTGAAGAAAAAATAAATGTTGTTAAAAATCAATTGAACTCTATTACTGAAAGAGTCGAACAACTAGAAGCAAAGAGTTTGGAAATTCAAGAAATTAATAAAGAGATGGTAGAGTTAAAAGTAAATATTTATAAACAAGAAAATTCAGTCGTTGCCAGTAGTATTCGAATTACTGGGATACCCTACTACGAAAATGAAAATTTACAAGGCATTTTTAATAATATTTATAATACTATAAAAATTCAAATTCCCCATGTCGAAAGCATTTATAGACTGAAAAAAATTTATAAAAATCACAAAGCATATGATCCGAAAGAAGAAACCGTTGTCGTTAAACTACACACCCCATTCGAAAAAAAACTTTCTGTTGAAATCAGTTGCAAAATTTCGCAGAGAAAATCGGTCCAATCAGAGTCTCAGACATGCTGGATTTGACAGTGACATATACATTTACATAAATGAAGACTTAACCCCCAGAAACCACAAAATTTTTAAGGCAGAAGAAAACAAATAAAAACATTAAATCTGCTTTCACCTTACGTGGCCTTGTATATGTTAAAAAGACTGATAATGAAGACCCTGTTCTCCTGGAATCTATGGAAGATCTTGAAAATCTTTTTCGTGAATGACAAAATAATGTTTTTGTACTATTTTTTAACTAAAAATCTTTTTATTTTCTTTTTAATTAAAATTAGTAAAAAATTAGTTTATAAAACTTTTCTTAAGTTAACTATGTATTTTTTCAACTCAAGAGATCGTAGTTTTTAACCGACTTCAAAAAAAGAAGGAGGTTATCAATTCGTCTGAATGTTGCTTTTTTTTATGTTTGTGCCCGCAGAACTCAGTCATTTCTGAACCGATTTTAAAAATTTTGCACTATTAGAAAGGTTATGGCTACAGATTGGTCCCATTTTAAAAGAAGTTCAAAATTTTAAAAATTAAAGGGTGTCCCCATACAACATACATGTTTTTTACGTGTATTATGAACATTATAGGTCACCAATTTAAAATTAAAAAAAAGTGCATATCACAGTAGCTCCCAACAACAAAAAGTAATTAAAAAATAAAATTAAAAATTAAAGGGTGACCCCATAGGTAACTTAATTTCACCTTTATTCTCCTATCTTTTGAACCGTTATAGACAAACACTTCAAAGTTGCACAGAATATTCGATACTATGTCTGTTATAATAAGTATAAATATTTAAAATTAGAAATTAAAGGGTGTCCCATTAGTTGGTTTATTTTGATATATATATGGCCAAACTTTTGAACCTTTATAGACAGACAGTTGAAATTTACATAGTACTTGTATTGCTAAGTCCGCTAAAATAACAAGTGTAAAATATGAATTTGGAAATTAAAGGGTGTCCCAATAGTTAATGTAAAAGTAATATATATGGCCAAACTTTTCAACTGATATAGATAGACAGTTGAAATTTACAAAGAACCTATATTGCTTAGTCCGCTATTAAAACAAGTATAAAACTTGGATCTATAAATTAAAGGGTGTCCCCATTATTGATGTTATTTGACCATTATGTCCTCATCTTTGGAACCGTTATAGACAAACACTTGAAAAATAGACAAAATGTTCACTACTATGTCTCGAATAACAACAAGTATAAATATTTAAAATTGGAAATTATAGGGTGTCCCAATAGTTGATGTAATTTGATGTATATGGACACAAAGTTAAAATTTAAAAAGAATCTGTATTACAAAGTGTTCTTTAAAAAGTATTTATATTAAAATTTGAATTTAAAGGGTGTCCCAATAGGTGACGTCATTTGATATATATGACCCTATCTTTTAAACAGTTATTGATAAACACTTAACAATTAGACAGAATGTCCATTACTATATCTGTTATAATAAGTATAATTGTTTAAAATTATAAATTACAGGGTGTCGCAATAGTTTATGTAATTTGATGTATATGACCAAACTTTTAAAACGTTACAGACAGAAGGTTGAAATTTACAACGAACCTGTATTGCTACGATCGCTATAACTAGTATAAAATTTGAATTCGGAAATTACAGGGTGTCGCAATAGTTACCGTCTTAAAGAAACATGCTTTTAAGTTTGTCTGTTTTGAAGTCGGTTTTTTTTTGCAAGAATTATTCTTTATTTTTATTGCGAGGTGTTAAATTTTATTTCAAACAGTTACCATAACAAGCTCTTTTAATTCACTTGATTCCAGAGATGGAAACTTTAACTTGGTTAGAATACTAGCAAACCGTCATAATGCTTTAAGTGTATTTCATATCAATGCGCAGAGTTTGCTACCAAAGATTGACGAGTTCCGTTACCTTTTTGAAAACTCTGTCATTGATGCCATATGTGTTTCGGAAACATGGTTCAATACGGAATTGAGTGATGGTATACCTGGTGTTGAAGGCTACCGCCTCTTTAGGTATGATAGATCCGGAAATGGAGGTGGTGTTGCAATTTATATAAAGAATCATATTTCAGGTAAACTTGTAATGAATTCTTGTGAAGGTGATCAAATAGAATACATTTTTATAGAATTAATTTCTTACGATAGTAAAATTTTACTTGGATGTGTCTACAGACCGTATAAAAATATAAAATTAGACAGTTTAATTGAGAAATTAAAAATTTTGTCTGTAAAATATTCTGATATTATAATAGCAGGTGATTTTAACAGTAATTTGCTTGTAACAAATGTACTAAGTGATACTATGCTAACTTTTGGATTATCATCTGTTAATAACTCCAACCCCACGCATTATACAACTACCTCCTCGACATTGTTAGATTTATTTTTTGTCAGCAAATTACATAATGTATTGCATTATGAGCAATTATCTGCAGCGTCTTTTTCGAAACATGATGCTATTTTCATTTCATATAATTTTCTTTTAGAAGAGCAGGTTCACAACTTTACCTATCGTAATTTCAAACATATAGATTACCAAAGTTTACATAATGACATCGTAAATACTGATTGGGATGTTATATACCATACACCGGATGTAAATGAAAAAGTAATGTTTCTTAATGATATGATTGTCAAGATATATAATGATCGAATTCCCATAACTACAATAAAACCACGTAAAAGTGTTAAATCATGGTTTACTAACGATACGAAATTACTAATAGCACAACGTGATTGTTTAAATTTTCTGTGGAAACGATATAAGACTGCTGAATACTTTAACGAGTTCCGTCAAGCTAGAAAGGCTGTTGTAAAGAAAATCAAACATGATAAGACCGCATATTACCACAATAAGTTTAATTCTGCCACTGACAGTAAACAAAAGTGGAAACATATTCGAGACATTGGAATTGGGAAAACTACACGTAGAGTAGAAAACGTCGATGTTAACGATATTAATGAGAAGTTTGTAAATATTCCTCAACCAAATGTAAACTCCGATTCTTACAATCTAAACTACAATATTCCTGATAACCTTGTCGAATTTAACCTTCAACCCGTTGAGATTTTTGATGTTGTGGAGGCTTTTTATAAAATGAGGTCTAACGCGGTTGGTTTAGGTGGCGTAGATCCACGCTTCGTAAAGATTATCCTACCATGGATAGTGAAATATATAACAAATATTTTTAATAATATCATTATAACAGGTATATTCTCTAAAGTTTGGAAGCATGCTAAGATTGTCCCTATACCAAAATCTGGAACAGATTATCGCCCTATAGCCATACTACCCTACTTTTCGAATTTCGTATTCTACATTCAAAAATTTACTCATACATAAATGAAAACAATCTGTTGACTACTTGTCAATCTGGCTTCAGACCTCAACGAAGCTGTATAACAGAACTTGCAAACGTAGTAGAAGATATAAGAGGTAATATAGACGATGGCAATTTTTCGTTTCTGGTATTATTGGACCATTCAAAGGCTTCTGATACTGTCCATCACTCGATCTTGAGCATGAAATTACATAATCAATTTAGGTTTTCTTTACCAGCTTTGCGGCTAATTCAGTCCTATCTAAATGACAGAACACAATCGGTTGTTAACAATGATCAGATTTCTCGTTCGATACCTGTGACTAGAGGGGTACCCCAATGCTCTATTCTTGGACCATTATTGTACTCTCTCTACTCCAATGACCTTCCCCTTCAGCTGGGTTTTTCAAATATACAGATGTATGCTGATGATATCCAATTATACATTAGTAGTACCAAGGAATCATTGGTTTCAATGATAAATGAACTAAATTCTGACTTAGATAAAATTTCCAATTGGGCGTCTGCTAATGGTTTAAAAATAAACCCAAAAAAATCTGTTTTTCTTATTATATGTAAAAATTCAATTAGATTTGAAAACGAGATCAATATTTCCATTGATGGTTCGAAAATCGAATTAGTGAACACTGCAAAAAACTTGGGTGTGACTTTTAATAGGACACTAACTTGGTCAAATCACATAAGTCAAGCCTGCGGAAAGGTTTATAGCAAGTTGCGCAGTTTATGGGCTACACAGTATTTCACACCACTAAATATAAGGACCTTGTTAGACAAAACTTATCTACTTCCCACATTATTGTATGGAGTTGAAATTTTTTCCGGTTGTTCTTCTCGAGATATGAGAAAACTTAACACAACATACAACAACATCGTCAGTTATGTTTATGGTCTAAAAAAATTCGATAGAGTTATACAATTTTCACTCTGTTTTATGGATCTGTCTTTCAATAATTTATTAAAATTTAAATGCTTAATTTTTCTCCATAAAATTATTGTGACTAAAGAGCCGGAATATTTATTTAAACGCCTTAGATTTACTAGATTCTTACAATCTAAACTACAATATTCCTGATAACCTTGTCGAATTTAACCTTCAACCCGTTGAGATTTTTGATGTTGTTGAGGCTTTTTATAAAATGAGGTCTAACGCGGTTGGTTTAGGTGGCGTAGATCCACGCTTCGTAAAGATTATCCTACCATGGATAGTGAAATATATAACAAATATTTTTAATAATATCATTATAACAGGTATATTCTCTAAAGTTTGGAAGCATGCTAAGATTGTCCCTATACCAAAATCTGGAACAGATTATCGCCCTATAGCCATACTACCCTACTTTTCGAATTTCGTATTCTACATTCAAAAATTTACTCATACATAAATGAAAACAATCTGTTGACTACTTGTCAATCTGGCTTCAGACCTCAACGAAGCTGTATAACAGAACTTGCAAACGTAGTAGAAGATATAAGAGGTAATATAGACGATGGCAATTTTTCGTTTCTGGTATTATTGGACCATTCAAAGGCTTCTGATACTGTCCATCACTCGATCTTGAGCATGAAATTACATAATCAATTTAGGTTTTCTTTACCAGCTTTGCGGCTAATTCAGTCCTATCTAAATGACAGAACACATTCGGTTGTTAACAATGATCAGATTTCTCGTTCGATACCTGTGACTAGAGGGGTACCCCAATGCTCTATTCTTGGACCATTATTGTACTCTCTCTACTCCAATGACCTTCCCCTTCAGCTGGGTTTTTCAAATATACAGATGTATGCTGATGATATCCAATTATACATTAGTAGTACCAAGGAATCATTGGTTTCAATGATAAATGAACTAAATTCTGACTTAGATAAAATTTCCAATTGGGCGTCTGCTAATGGTTTAAAAATAAACCCAAAAAAATCTTTTTTTCTTATTATATGTAAAAATACAATTAGATTTGAAAACGAGATCAATATTTCCATTGATGGTTCGAAAATCGAATTAGTGAACACTGCAAAAAACTTGGGTGTGACTTTTAATAGGACACAAACTTGGTCAAATCACATAAGTCAAGCCTGCGGAAAGGTTTATAGCAAGTTGCGCAGTTTATGGGCTACACAGTATTTCACACCACTAAATATAAGGACCTTGTTAGACAAAACTTATCTACTTCCCACATTATTGTATGGAGTTGAAATTTTTTCCGGTTGTTCTTCTCGAGATATGAGAAAACTTAACACAACATACAACAACATCGTCAGTTATGTTTATGGTCTAAAAAAATTCGATAGAGTTACACAATTTTCACTCCGTTTTATGGATCTGTCTTTCAATAATTTATTAAAATTTAAATGCTTAATTTTTCTCCATAAAATTATTGTGACTAAAGAGCCGGAATATTTATTTAAACGCCTTAGATTTACTAGATCCCAAAGATGTAGAAATATTATTCAATTACGTCATCGAAACCATGCGTCCGAATGCCAATTTTTAATTTTCACCATACGTCTCTGGAATCAACTTCCTAATTATCTTCAAAACACCACCAGTGCAATAAAATTTAGGAAACTACTTAATGACTATTTAAAATCATAACCCTTAATTTTATTTTTTCATATGCACTAAAAAAGTATAAAACTTTATTATTATATTTATGAAACTTGTTATTAGTTATGTCATTTTACCTTTAATATTTCAGTTTATTATTTTCTTGTTTATTAATCTAATTATTTTGTTTGTTTAACTATCAATGTAATTTTTGCTAAATTGTCCATTTTAAGCTTGAAAACTTTAACTTCTCTGATTCTAATACTCTAATTTATAAGATTATATGTCTTGTTGTATTAGAAAATCAATATTAATAAATAAAATAAAATTATAAACAAACCTTACTTACTACTTTTACTCTTTGTACAAAATATTGTTACGTTTTTACTTTACGTTGGGTTCTTTTAATTGCAAAATAAATACACGCTGTTATTACTTTTACTGTAGGTCACTTTATTTATTAATACCACTGTTAAAAAATACAGCAAACTGTTAAACACTCTTAAAATTCGACAACTTAACTCTTTGACTATTAAATTGATACTGCCATACTACTCGCCAGCACGATTCACTTATATAGGTGATTTAAAAGCACCAGAATGTTCTATTCCAGACAGGTCTGGCAGGTTCGATTGTTATTGCTCTTGTTTTCTGTTTGTGTGATTGTTTATTTCTTTATACCTGTATGTGTGGCTATTTATTTCTTTATACCTGTATGTGTGGCTATTTATTTGTTTATGCTTGTATTTATGTATGTGGCTGTGTATTTAACAGAAGAGTGTTTATTTAATCTGTGTGTGTATATGCGAATTCGAATGTTTGTATGAGGCGTTTCTTTCTTCCATCATTGTAAGAAAATAAACCATTAATGTTGTTGTTGTTGTTCGAGAGTATTGTTGTTCAGAGCTTATAATGAATAAATTCTTCTTTCGTAACACTACCACCTTCTCAAACCTGTTCGTCCCGAACAGACACAAATGTACCTTTTCCAAGTGCACAACTTTCATTTTTGATCTTGGGCTCTGAAATTTCTGTATTCTGTAAACTACGTCGTTTAGCCGCTTTATTACTTTATAAGGTCCATCCCAATGATTTTGTAGTTTGGGTGACAATCCTTTCTTCCGTTGTGGGTTAAAAAGTAGAACCAGTTGTTCCTCGTTCAATCCCTCAGAGTTGGCAGCTCGATCATATCTCGCTTTCATTTTAACACTGGTTAATTTTATCCGACTCCGCACGAATTCGTGAATCTCCTGGAGGTCTCTTTGTGCCTGACTAGATTTTTCGCCGTCTCTTTCTGCCGATGTTGGCTTAACACCAAACTCTAAATCTGCAGGCAAATTTAGCTCAGATCCAAAGACTATTTTCGCTGGTGTTCGTGAGGTGGAATCGTGAACAGCTGATCTATATGCTAACAAAAATTTGGGTATATGCTCATCCCAGTCCCTCTGATGTGCGTTGACCACTTTTCTCAGATATTCCTCCAGGGTTCGATTGAATCTTTCGACCATACCATCAGATTGCGGATGTAACGGTGTCGTTCTGGTCTTTCTTATTCCGTATACTTCGCACATCTCTTTGAATATAGCGGATTCAAAATTTCGGCCTTGGTCGGAGTGTAGTTCTAAGGGAACACCATAGCGACACACCCAGTTCCTTAAATACGCATCTACAATCGTTCTGGCTTCTTGATTAGGAATGGCATATACTTCCGGCCATTTTCTAAAATAGGCAATGACCACTAAAACGTAACGGTTTCCAGCATTACTAGCAGGGAAGGGACCTGCTACGTCCATCGCTATACGTTCAAAGGGAGGGCCTGAATTGTACTGCTGAAGCTGCCCCCGACTCCTTCGTACTGGACCCTTTGCTGCAATGCACTCCTGGCAATTGGCTATCCACTCGTCTACAGCTTCTTGACAGCCGACCCAATAGAGCCGTTGTTTTATCTTTTCCAGCGTCTTCGTTACACCAAGGTGACCTCCGCTAGGACCATTGTGGAATTGTTTCACGACCTCTTTGATCTTGGAGGATGGCACGACGATTAAGTCTATCACAGTTTTGCCGTCTGTGCTTTCCCAGGTGCAACTTAAGCAGCTATCCTTCAACCTTAGACTGTTCCACTGGGCCCAATATGCCTTCGCCAGTGGACTTTCTGGTGAGATCTCACTTCGCGTCGGTCATCTGTCTTCCTCTTTAGCTGCTATAATTTTTGCCAATATGGGATCGTTTCTTTGTGCAGTCGGCCAGTCTTCACTAGATTCTATATGTGTAAGCCGAACATCAATAACGAATTCTTTTCTCTCCGCCTTTGTGCAATGCTTACACCCCAGATCACATGGTCGCCTAGAAAGGGCGTCTGCGTTGTTATGCTTGCCTCCTTTTCTGTGCTCAATACTAAAGTCATAGCTCTGAAGTCGCTCAATCCAGCGTGCAAGCTGTCCTTCAGGGCTCTTGAATTGCAGCAACCACCTGAGTGCGGCATGATCTGTGCTCAGCATAAAATGTTGGCCATACAAATACTTGTGGTAGTGTTTAGTGCACTCCAATGCTGCTAGCAGCTCTCGTCGCGTTACGCAATAGTTTCTTTCAGGCTTCGAAAGAACTCTGCTGTAGTAGCCTATAACCTTTTCTGTCCCATCTACCACTTGAGACAGCACGCCTCCTATTCCATATCCGCTCGCATCAGTGTCTAGCACGAATTTTTGCCCAGCTACTGGATATGCTAGGATAGGTGCCACACACAACAATTCCTTGAGCTTCTGCAATGCTTCCTCGGCTGCTTCACTCCACTGGTAAGGTCGCGACTTTTTGGTTAGCTCATGTAGGCTCGCAGCAACACTAGCAGAATTTGGCACAAATCGTCTGTAGTATGTGCTGAGTCCCAAAAAACTTCGTAACTCGTGAAGATTTTGAGGACGAGGCCAGTCCTTTACTGCCCGTATTTTATCTTCATCGGTTGATATGCCCTCTGCTGTTACACGATGCCCCAAGTATTTGACTTCCTTCTGAAACAATGCACATTTCTTAACACTGAGCTTCAGTCCAGCTGCTGATATACGCCTGAAGACTTCTTCCATATTCCTTAGGTGTTCGTCGAAGGTCTTTCCCATGACAATTATGTCATCCAGATACACCAGACATGACTTTCAATTGAGTCCCTTTAACACTCGTTCCATTAAACGCTCGAAGGTGGCTGGAGCGTTGCAGAGACCAAATGGCATAACATTAAACTGCCATAAACCATCGAGAGCACTAAAAGCAGTTTTTTCTTTATCTTTGTCAGCTATCTCGACTTGCCAGTAACCGCTCTGTAGATCTAGCGTAGTACCTGCTAGTAGTCCAAGGTGTCATCGATTCTTGGTAGCGGATAACTGTCCTTTTTGGTAACATCGTTGAGCTTTCTGTAGTCAATGCAGAATCTAGTGCTGCCATCTTTCTTCTTTAGTAAAACTACCGGCGAGCTCCAAGGACTCGAAGACGGTTCGATAATTCCGTCTCGCTCCATTTCGTCGACTAGCTGCTTTACTTCGCTCCGCTTGGCTAGGGGAATGCTCCTGGGGGCTTGTTTTATGGGCCTCGCTTCGCCAGTATTTATTTCATGCTTCACTATTGCCTTTCTACCTTGGCTTTTATCTTTTAGGGCGAAGACAGAGGCGTACTTTCGTAGCAGCTGCTTGGCTTTGTTTCTGTCAGGCGGCTTCAGCTCTGCTACCCATTTCCCCACGTGTTCTGCTAGTATTTCGCGCTCTTTAGTTGACAGTTTTTCAGGCTCCGAGTTTTTCTCGGAATTAATTATGGCCTCTGCTGCAGAACATTGGGCTATCTGAGAGTTTTTACCAATTACCTTTTCACTGTTGGATAGATTTAACACTCTCACAGGAATTTTTCCATTCTTACAGGTTTTCACGAGGGCTTTTGCTGTAATTTTCTCACTCTTAATTCCTGATGGTTCTACCACCCACAACCGGTTGTCCTCACAATCTTCCTCAATACGTGCCCATATCACAGTTTCTGCCTGAGGTGGTAATTTCTGGGATGCTACAGCAACCAACTTCCTTACTGCAGATTTACTCACATATCCAATATCAAGGGGTATTTCGACGTTTCGCCAGATCATTATTTGTTGCCCCATGGGCAGATCGACTCCATGCATGATCATAAAATCTGCGCCAATAATAACTTCGTCAACGTTATCGGCAACAATGAACACATGGTCCACACTCATGTTGGCTATAGTTAATCTGACTTTGGCCTTACCATAGACAGTAGCAAATTCTCCGGTAGCGGTGTGCAGGCTTACATTATTCAATTGTTCCACGTTTCCCTTTACTAAATCGGGCCTTATTATAGACTGCGACGCTCCTGTGTCTATTGTCAGAATACGCTTTCCTCCGTTGATATACCTGCTTGCAGTAAGATTACTGTTTTGCTGCTGCATCACAGATATGGAGATTGTGGGGCCCTCGGTTGTGGGAGCTAGCTCATGCCCCTTAGTACTAGCTCTCTTTAGTTTAACGACTCTCGAGATGTTCTATAAGTCGCACGTTTAGTGTTTCTTGGCGGCGAAACAGATCTGGCTCGTTTTCTTGCTGCCTTACAGTTTCGTTGAAAATGGCCGACTTTGCCGCAATTAAAGCACTTAGCGTTTGTCTTACCTTGTCTTTCATCTAAGATTTTCTTTACCGACTCAAGTACTTGCTTTATGTCGTCCATTGTTGTTTTTTCATCTTCAGCAGCAACTTCAATTTTTCGCACTTTGTATGACTGCGGCCTCGAAATGACTTTTGCTGTTTCTTGAGCCAGAGCGTAAGCAATGGTTTCAGCAAAGGATGTGTTTTGCTTAGCGCAAACTGCGTGCTTAATATCTGGGTCACGAATACCATTAACAAATGCCTCCACTTTGAACTGTTCTAGAAGTGGATGGTTTTCCCCAGGGTATATTAGCTGCACCAAGCGCTCTATCTCCATGGCGAAATCCTGAAGCGTCTCATTTGCTCTCTGCAGCCTGCCACGTAGCTCCATTCTATACAGTTCCTTTTTATGATCGCCGCCATATTTACGCTGTAACGCCACCATTAAGTCCTCATATTTATTTCTGCAGCTAGTTGGTAGGCTTTCGAGGACTTCTGCTGCAGATCCTTTAAGTGCCAAAATTAGCTCAATCGCTTTTTCTTCATTGCTCCATAGATTTTTACTGGCCACTGTCTCGAACTGAAATTTGAAGACGTTGTAAGGTACGGTGCCGTCGAAACTGGGAGCTTTTATCCTATTTGTGTTTTCAGTCACTACCCCCCGTACTGGACCTTCTCTTATTTCCAGACTCATAATTTTGTTTTCAAGCTCCTGCAGCTTTACATCAACATCCTTCACCAGTACTTCGACACCACTATTTTCTAGAAGATTCACTTTTCTGTTTAAACCAGACAGTTGCACTTCTACGGCAGAGATTTGTTCATCGAACTTGCAGACTTTTGTTTCTAAGGTGTCAACACGTTTATTGACGGTTCTAGAAATTTCCTGTAGCTTCTCGTTAACTTTTTCTAGTTTCTCACTGTTAGCCCTAGAAGCTTCCTGTACTTCACCTCTTACTTCTTGTACTTCAGCTAACAGTTTTTCGCTGTTTGCTCTAGAAGCTTCCTGAACTTCATCTCTTACTTCAGCTAACAGTTTTTCACTGTTTGCTCTAGAAGCTTCCTGAACTTCGACTAGCTTTCCGTTTACATTTTCTAGAAGCATTCTAGAGTTTTCTCCCATTTTCTCCATCATAGCGGGAAATATCGTATTGAAGTCCATGATACTTGCTGTTGTTTTTCACGGCTACATACCTCTGTCATCTCTTTTTCATCAAACTCATATGCGCCAATGTCCATGCCACGACGCTTGAATTCATCTATGAGCCTCTTCTGCAGTTCTGTTTTGTTACCTGCTGTTGGCAAATCCAGCTTACTCAACTCCTTTTTCAGCTGCTCCACTTTAAGATCTTCAAATTTCATTTTTATTTATTATTTTTTAAGTTATTTTATTTTACAATTTCACTTCTGTCACCAATTGTTACGTTTTTACTTTACGTTGGGTTCTTTTAATTGCAAAATAAATACACACTGTTATTACTTTTACTGTAAGTCACTTTATTTATTAATACCACTGTTAAAAAATACAGCAAACTGTTAAACACTCTTAAAATTCGACAACTTAACTCTTTGACTATTAAATTGATACTTCCATACTACTCGCCAGCACGATTCACTTATATAGGTGATTTAAAAGCACCAGAATGTTCTATTCCAGACAGGTCTGGCAGGTTCGATTGTTATTGCTCTTGTTTTCTGTTTGTGTGATTGTTTATTTCTTTATACCTGTATGTGTGGCTATTTATTTCTTTATACTTGTATGTGTGGCTATTTATTTGTTTATGCTTGTATTTATGTATGTGGCTGTGTATTTAACAGAAGAGTGTTTATTTAATCTGTGTGTGTATATGCGTAAATTCGAATGTGTGTATGAGGCGTTTCTTTCTTCCATCATTGTAAGAAAATAAACCATTAATGTTGTTTTTGCTGTTCGAGACTATTGTTGTTCAGAGCTTATAATGAATAAATTCTTCTTTCGTAACAATATGTTTTTTGTTACTTATTTTATAATTTTAGTATTGGAAGAGAAAAAATTTAGTCTTAATATTATTTATTTACTCTATCTTAAGGATGTGATGTTCAGTGGATTAGTCGAGGATTATTTTGGCTCCGGATGTCCTTGGTGCTGTACAGATGGTATTTTGGCTTCGTATGTCTTGTTGGCTTAGTATTGTTTTAATTTTCTTTTATTGCTTTTCTTTCAAAAACTTTTTTTCTATATTTTCTGGTTTTATTAAAACAAAGGAAAAATGTTCTTTGTTAAATCTCTTGTTACTACAATCTTTTGTAGTCAATACACAAAGTGAAAATAAATCACAATTATAAGGTCCAAAAAGTTAATTAAAATATCGCGTTTATATTAGCGCACAAAGAGTTGGAAATTTTGTAAAAGATAATTTTTACAAAGGATTACATTCACTCCTTTTTGTATTTTTTTGGTAACTTTTTTTTCACTACCGATTTTGCAAGGTATCGCACTAAGAATAAAAATTCAATTCCTACATAAAACTTCTGCTTTTATGGATCTGCGATAACCTACCGCCTGCGCCAATTTTGGTTTTTGAAAATTTATTTTATAAAAACAAATATTCAAAATGTGACAAAAATGCTTATTGATAATTCTTATGAACTTTTAAGAGTACAATTGTTTATAAAAGAAAGTTTATGGTTTATTTTAATAGTTGGGCAATAATTCTTGAGAAATTCATACTTTGAAATCAATTGATCTAGTTAGAGTTTATTGTTGACCACCCAAATTATATTGGAAATCCCAACAATTGTTTTTCGAAAAAGTAAAATGGTATGTCAAGTGTTCTATAAATCAATTGATCTACTTAGGGTTCATTGTTAATATTTGGCCATCCAAAATAATATAAATGCAAACAAGCGTTCTTGGAGAAGAATAATTAAAATATGTCAATTGGTTTATGCATGCATGTTTGTGCACAGTGTTGTGGACAAATATGCATGTTAATAATTTTCTTTTTAATAGGAAACAATTAAACGAAAATTTGTACGTAAGTAGATATTTAAGTATTTACGTTTGTTTGCTTTTATTGTGGATAGTGTTTTAAAAATGATCAAATTTGTTTTCTTTGTAAACATTTATTCCATATATTAGTATTAGAGAAAATCTTATGGGTAAAAATGTAGTTATATGATTATTTTATTAGGGGTTACTATAACTGTTAGTCACGTTTATGTGTGTCTTCGATTTTTAACTTTTGAAAAAAATCATCAAAGAATATGTATTAAATTTTGCGTTAAAAATGGAATAAAATGCTCCAAGGCACTTAAAATGTTGACAGTGGCATTCGGCGAGTCTACTTTGTCCTAAAAAAGTGGTACAGGCGCTTTCAGAAGGATGTTAATGACGACGAGCGTCCTAGAGTTGCGACCACGTCAACGAGTGAGGAAAACAATGAAACAGTAAAAAAATTTTTTTCAGCGAAGTTTGTTTTAAAATTGCTAAATTTTGAGCAAAAGCACAGCATTAATATCGCTTAGGAGGTGTTGATTGACATCAACGACGACCCTGGTTTGCTCAAAAGGGTCATAGCTGAAACAAAAAAAACTTTCGATAATCGAATATACACAGCCCGCGAAATTTCAAAAATTCCATTTTTTTTTGAACAGGGCTTCATCCACGTCTTTATATAGACACGTATACGAGGTCTTCCCAATTAGCACGAATGTCTAAAGTGCCTAAAGATAGGGACTCTTAACGGACTAAGTTTCCAAACCGTTGTGCCATTGTGGATAGTGTTCGAAATAAGACCAAAACGGCACCCAAATCGTTCAATCCCCTCCACTTTATTTAAAAGTACTTGATTTCACTGTTGGAGAACTCATTTTATGAATTCTTATTAAGAGTGATAACATTTGCAAGTAACTGATGAAAGAAGTTATCGTAAAACAGTAAACGAAACTTATATCCGCAAAAAAAACTTTTATACCTACTTAAGATTAGCAAACGCCTACAGGAAGTTATTAAAGGACCCAGCTGGATTTAAGTCAAAAAATGTATATAATAAGGTAAAAAGTGTAAAAAGTCGAGAATTATTTCCCAACCTCTTTTTCGAGTTGAACTGGAACCTGGAGATATCAGATTGAAAAATAACGAAACGCACCCTATTTTCAATCTGAAATATATATTGCACCGCAAAATTACAGTAGAGGAACCACACAACCTATCAAGACACGCACAGTATCTAACTGCAAGTTCCCAACAGTTTACGTTCACAAATTCTTGTTACAATTATCTGTCAGTAGACCACAGTGTCAAGGAGTGTAAGAGTAAGCTAAGTTGTAGATTGTGCAAGCAAAGGCATAACACATTGTTGCACAAGTCAAACACGACCCAGTCTAACAGTACACCTATTACTGATGAGCACGTGAGTAAAAATACGGCAGCAAGAAACAAC
This sequence comes from Phasia obesa, assembly GCA_949628195.1. NCBI lineage: Eukaryota > Metazoa > Arthropoda > Insecta > Diptera > Tachinidae > Phasia > Phasia obesa. Next base: position 140,704,443 of record OX451215.1, on the reverse strand, counting down.
TTAATACAGTGCACTAAAAAACCATACATTCCACTATATACGTCATTGACTCTACGTGAAGAAAATCAATTCGCATCAAATTTTCAAGATAAAAAAATTTTATTATTCACTGGGTTAGTTCACATCGAAACAAGAGGTCAACGATTCCAGGCGAGAACTATCATCGACCCTGGTTCACAATCAAAGTTCATATCGGACAAATTGAAGAACTGATTAAATTTATCCAATAAAACAAATTTAGTACACGCTTCAGGTTTGAGTAAAACTGTATCAGAAACTTCAACCAAAGCCTGCTTATTTAACCTTTGTCCTCGTGTGGACCCTAGTTTTAAATAAGAAGTCTGTGCGCCGGTCCTTAGGACCCTCCATTCTAATTTACCACCGCAAATGTTAGACTTGAGGCAATTCAGTGAGGCTGCTAAATTTGAACTTGCAGACCCTCACTTTAATAAAAACCGACCCATCGACCTGCTAATAGGCCCAGACTTAGGCGCGAGCATATATTGTATGAAAACACCGATGAGGTCTATTGGATATCTTTTGGCACAAAAAACAGCATTTGGCTTGATTGTGGGGGGACCAATTTCTAAAACGACTCAACCAAAAACAACCATTTCACTACTTAATACGTCGTCCCTCAACAAAATCCTTACACACTTTTGGGAGGTGAAATAATGCCCAAAAAAGATTATGTGGTCAAACAAGGACACAATTTGTGAAAACAATTCTAAAACTACGACACTTAGAAATGAAACGGGACGATATATTGTTACCCTACCCTTTAAAAAAGGAGAAGACATAGGCTCTTCTCGAAATATAGTCATTGCCCAATTTTTCAGAATGGATCGAATGCTAAGCCAGAAATCCGACCTCAAAAAACAATGCGACGAGATCATTTTAGAATATTTAGAGTTGGGACACATGAAACAGGTCTCCCCCATGGATATAAATAAGGCACCAAATTATTACCTGCCGAACAACGAAGCTTAGAGTAGTTTTTAACGCCTCCAGCCAGACGTCAAACAAGAATACTTGGTCCATAGCCGTTTATTTTGTAATACACTATTTATGCGTTTGGGCATATTTATTTTATTTATTTATTAAGATGGCGATCTAGCACAACAAGATTAAATATCTTATAAATGATAGAGCTAATGATAAATACATATGTTTGTCATTGGAAAAGGAGATATAAAATATTACTAAATATAAGAAATCAACAGTAAAATAAATAAAAAATAAATCAGTCAAGTGCGAGTTAGTCTCACACACGTAGGGTTCCGTACTATGTTTAGTACGCCTTTAAAAATTCAAGTTGTTAATTTTTTCATGTCTTATTTTTAAAATAAAAGTCATATTTGCGAAAATTGCATCGCTATTGGAACACCCTAAATTTTAAGAATTATTATTATAACGGCCATGGTAATACACTTTCTATAAAAATATCAGGCCTACCTATTGCGGTTCAAAAAATAAGATAATATACCCTTTTGTAATTAGTAATTGTTACAGCGGCCGAAGTACAACATCTACTGTAAACAATTCAAGAGTCTACCTATTACGGTTCAAAAAATAAGGCTATTTAAGTAAAAATCATGTCTCTGTCGCAAGACCCTTTAAATTTGAACGGCCATGGCAATTCTTTTTCTATGAATATATCAAAAGTTTACCTAATACGATTAAAAAAATAAGTCACTATACGCGAAAAACATGCCATTGTCGGAACACCCTTTAATTTTTAGTTATTGTCATATTGGCCGTGGCAACATATCTCCTGTACAAAGTTTTAGGACTCTACCTATTACGGTTCAAGAAATAAGGCGTTATACATGAGAATCACTTCACTGTCGGAACACCCTTTAATTCTTATTATTTGTTAAAGTTTCCATATAATAATAAATAATAATAATAAACCTCCGGTAAAAACTTCAAGAGTCTACTTATCATCCTTCAAAACTTAGGCCATATACACGCAAAGCACGTCACTCTCGGAACACCCTTTAATTTTAAGGTTTAATTATGGCTCCTATTACGGTTTACAACTCAACTATACTTCAGTTGAAATTTTACAATTTGGTATTATCAATTACAACTCAACTTGTCAAAAAAATTTAAGTCGAATTTAAATTGTGTTACAACTCTGCTGTAGTTTCACCGTTTACGACCCTGTGTCAGTTCAGTTAACAAAAGTTTAAAAAAATTACAACTCGACAGTAGCAGTTGTTTCAAATTACAACTCATCAGTAGCAGTTTTCTTTCAAGTTGTCTGTTAGACAACTCAACTGAGTTGAGTTGTAAACCGTAATAGGGGCATATATATACTTGTTTAGAAAGCGAACATAGTGTTAATAACTGTCTGCAAATTTTAAGTGGTTGCCTCCTAAAGCTCAAGAAATAAAGACATAAACGCAAATAACACCTCACATTCGGAACACCCGATAAGTTTTAGTAATCATTGCTATAGTCGCCACAGTTACACACCTTCTGTGAAAATTTCAAGACTCTACCTATTATGGTTCAAAGCTCAGGCCTTATAACTACATGCAAATCACACCACAATCGGAACACTCGTTAATTTTTAGGTTTATTTTTTAGACTTGTTTATAAAGCGAACTAAGTCTTAATTACTGTTTGTAAATTTTTAGTGTATGCCTCCTACATTTAAAGAAATAAACTCACATTCGTGAATAACGCCTTTCTATCGGAACACCCTATAAGCTTTAATATTTGTTGCTATACCGGCCACAGTTATACACCTTCTGTGAAAATTTCAAGAGTCTACATATTACAGTTCAAAACTTAGGCGTTATACATGCAAATCACGCCACTATCGGGACACCCTTCAATTTTTAGGTTTATTTTTTTAGACTTTCTTACATAGCGAACTAAGTTTTAATTACTGCTTGCATATTTTTAGTGTATTCCTCCTACAGTTCAAGAAATAAGCAGATATTCGTGAATAACACCTATCTATCGGAACACAGCATCAATTGAAAATTTTTCCAAGTCAGACATTCCTCGACGACGTACTTGACAATTTGTTTAATATGGTGACGTTGAATTATCTCCTGCTGTCGGCGCCAGTAATACTGTTTACTATCAGACTGATATTGGTTTAATTTGGACTCATTTGACCGTATTACGCTCTTCTTGCTGTCGATCTTCCAACATTTTTATTTATTGTTATCTAGGTTGCCTTTGGCGTTAAAGAGTTGTCAGCTCTCATCTTTCTCATAATAAGACGTGCGTCCCCATCATTTTAAAATTGTCAGTCTCTAGCCGAAAACTTGCAGACATACATTTCGCCGTTTTATCATTCCAATAACCACTGATTGGCCTTAATAAGCTATTATAAGTGATAAAGAGCCTTCCAGTGTCATACTTACAATATAATTTTTCACGGTTCGTCACAGTTTTTTCATTGTTTTAAAAAATATTTACTTTTTTTTTTAATTAAAAAGCACTTTTTGGTATATGAAGTTATTCAAATACAATTTAAAACTAAGGTGTATATTAACAAAGATTATAGCAACCAAATCGAAAACTGAATGTAAAGTAACGGTAAATTTGAAATTTTTCTACTAATTTAGTTGAAAACAAGTATGAGCAAAACTGAGTACAGATGAGTTATTTTGTTGTTATTAAAATTGAAAATAGCAATTTTCAATTTTAATTTTTTTTTTACAGTTTTGTTAAGAACTAAATAGGAAAGAACAAAAAAAAGATATTTGAAAATCACTACGTTTTTACTACTGCAACTAGCAATAGGTGCATAAAAATCCCTACTGTAGATAGGTATATACTAGAGATCTGCATTAGTTCATTCGTTTTTTAAATCACATTAAATCACAACACTAACACGCATTAACTCCTTTGTAAAAATATGGATAGAGTGAGCAATATAAACATGTCGACATAAAATCTTAATGTCAAGCTTTCTACAAAGATTATTGTAAATATTTCAATAATTTATTTATTAGGTATTAAAACTAGTTACAATATGCAATTTAAAAACTTATTTTGCGTTAAAATAATCATTTTTTTAACAAACGATTTTTTTTCTGAAATTATTTTTAAAATATGAGCTAAATTTCTTTCTTTTTAATTTTTTTAAGGCCTGTTCCAACGATAATTAACATTAATTACGAGGGCAATCGCGTAAGTTCTTTTGCAACTACTATTATTTAACCGATGCACGAAACTTTACTGACCTGTTGTATTTCTGTGACAATAGATTGTAATAAAGTTTTTAATCCACGAGGCAGTCGTGTAAGGCCTTTTCCAACTATTTTAATGAACCATTTATTAAAAAACTTAGCATAATATTAAATTCAATTAACAATGCAAAATTATGAGAATTTACATTCGGCGTAAGTTGTTTTGAAATTCAGATCCACCTTCCGTGAAAATATCAAAAGTCTACCTCTAATGGTTCTAAAATTAGGCCTTATTCATGCAAAACGACACTTTCGGAAAACCCTATGTTTTAGTATTTGTTTTTGCTACAGTAATACATCTTGTGTGAAAATTTCAAGACTCTAGCTTTTGCGGTTCTAGAGATAGAAGGAGCTGACAGACGGACATACATTGTAGCGACAACAGTACGTTTTTAAGGAACCCTAAAAACGGTTAAATAAAATAGTTGAAACGGACTTAAATAACAAATTTTTAAAAAATATTACATTTGTTAACCATCTACCTTTAAACAAATATACATATTTTTATATTTTAAGATTGATAATTGATGTTTACAAAATTGCGCTCTTAACCGCAGTGGTATATAAAATTTAAAACAACACTATTGCATTGTTCTTTTTTGCTGATAAAATAAAATGAATTGTTGTCTTTTTCTGATAACTCTACTGCATACAATTGTCTCTGATCTCATTTGAATTTAATCTGTAACTCATTTTTGTAATGCATGTGCTGTTTCATTCGTTTCCTAAACTTCGGCACGAAACATGTTTTATGTTGAAAATAATGCGAATGATTTAAAAGGCGTTCATGCAGATGTCTAGTACATACATACATACATATATACGCTTTCCACCTGGGGCGAAGGGTATAAAAGTTAAAAAAGTTTTTTTAATTTATTATGCATATTATTCTTACCGTTAGAAATTATCATATTTTCCTGTAGACCTGAATCGTCGGGCATCAGGCGAATACCTATACCCATAGGTCCTTCATGAACGTTAAGAAAATGACCAACGCCATGTCCTGTACCATGACCATAATCAAGGCCAATATCCCAAAGAGACTTTCGGGCTAAAGTATCCAAAACTTGACCCTGTTAAATTGCAACAAAAAAAGAGTAGTTATAATTCACTAAAAAAAAATCAGCAACAATCGAGATATCCTTGTTTACGTACTGTTACTTGCATACTAATCAAGTTATTTTCTCCTGACAGAACAAAATAATGCAAAAACAGAAAGAGTAATGTACGGTATCAATAATTTGTATGCAAAGTTAGGCAAAATTTGAGATTATAGAAAAATCGAAATGACTCTTAAAAAATATAACTTGTAAACGATGTATAAGATTACATTGTAATTGCAACAAGAGTACCTTTCATATATTTTTTAACCTAATTAGATTTTCATAAGAGCCCATAGCATCGCATTGATTCATTCTATTTTTAAGATTTTTTTTCATAATTTATTTATTGTATCTGCAATATTTTTGAACTAACAATAATTACTCATATCTTAAGTCTAAAATAAAAATATGTTTTTTAAGTCCAGCCAGTGCTAGACAAAAATAATGTTTGTTTCACGGATTTTGCAATCATTTGCGGGTCATTCCTCTAATGTACGGCCAAGAAAAGCAGTATCTCTTCTTTTTAGTCGAATGTAACCAGGTTCATTCCGCATGTTACGCGCCAAAGGGTTTGGATGAGATTCAAGCCTCTTTAGATATGTGACTGCATGTTTCGCTATTTCTGCTTTGACTGATGGCATGTTTAGGTCTTTGTGGATGTTCGAATTATTTATATACCAGTGAGCAGATGTAATTATAAGAAGAATTTTATTTTGGCGCCTTTGGATTTTTTCTACATTGCTAGCTGAGGCAGTGCCCCATAACTGAATCCCATGACACCAAATTTGTTTGAGGATCGACTTGTACAGAGAAGTTTACAATCTAAGCTCAGGGTAGAGTTTCTGCCAATAAGCCAATTTAGTTGTACTGCTTTTAGTTTCATTTGTGTTAACTTGAAATCTATGTGGCTTTTCCAAGTAAGGCGACTGTCAAGATGTATACCCAGGAGGGCGTGAGTCTCTGCGCAGTGTGAAAGTTATGTGAGTACATTTCACTTTTATTCTCCATTTTTCCGAATTGAGTATGTGGTCTTGTAAAAGTTGTGATGCTACTTGGGCGCTTCCATGAATACTTCAAAAAGCTGTGACCTGCAAATGTTGATGTGTGGACTAGGGTTCTAATTGGCATATCTGATGTGTACAGTAAATACAAAATTGGTCCCAAAATACTACCTTGGCCGGGAACTCCGGCTTCAATGAATGCTTCCTTATCGAATGCTTGAGAAACGTCGCACAGTGGTCAATTTCGCGAGATAGCGGTCAAAACTCTATAACTTTTGACCGGATTGGTATTTTTTTACGCAATTTGTTTTGTTCAATAGGAGGGACTTTAAGCTTCAATTTGAGTGTTCAAACGTAAAAAGCGACTGATAGGAACGTAAGTAATGTGGAGTTAAAAATGCATTTTAATTTTTTGTTGAGTTTCCATGTAAAAGTTGAATATTTTGACATTTTAAATAGGTATTTTTTTTTATAATTTCTTATTTTCTTCAATCGTATTTTACAAACAATTTATTATTTATTATTCCTAAACTTAATTTTGGTCAGAAAATGCCAACATTTGGCCCCTGACATTTATTTAGTCTCAATATTCACAGGGGCCAAAGGTTGTTTTTTTTTTTGGAAGAAAGCTAATTCTTGTGAGGATTAAACTGAAAAATAACACTGAAATTCACAACAATATCAATACCATTTGGATATATTATATACACAACACAACATCGATAAAATTTTAAGTAAACTTTTACTATTGATTTAAAGTGCACATATATTTTATTTAAATGTATTAATAAAATTTATACTAAAATTAGAAACAAATTATAATCTTTAAACTAGTATTAATTAAACAATATTAGTAAAAATTTCTTCCAAATAGCTTTGATTTTCATTTTGCAGTAGTTGTTTAGCTTCTTCATCTAACTCTAATGAGGTTGATTTCCATTTTTGTCGAATACTGGACATATATGGGTCTGATGTGCACAACAAAATATTAATAAGATCTTCATTAGTACAATATCTGGAAATTTTTCTTGTATTGTGCTCGGGAAAGAATCTGTAGTCTTTGTTCCTTTTTTCTTGCGCTTCTTCTGATTGATCTCCAATTGGAAGCATATTGTGCTGAATTATTTGTTCCCCATGGAACAAAATTTTGTGAACTGTGGTTGGCATATGTCTCAAAGAATATTTTTGGTTATAAAGGGTTGCTGTCTCATTAGCATACTGACCAAATTTTTTTGCATCTATCTTTTTGCAACATGCTATAACTTCTAATATGATTTGGAATCGTCGTATTAAATCATAATCTACTCCAGTTATAGAAGCTGCAGTTTCTGGATCGGAAAAAAATCTCCTTGCTGTGTTTCCATCATTAGAATTTCCTTCTCCTTGCTTTGGCTGGTCAGTTATAAGGCCTATCTCACGGTATTTTTCTTGAATATCTTTTTTTTTTTGCTTTCTTTTTTCCAAATTTTCTTTGTTGTTTCTCACTGTTTCGCCTAACGGGCCATATTCCAAATCGTATCCCAGTTTAAGAATATGCTTCATAAAACGAGTTCTAGCATGAAGAGGTGACATTCCAAATTCATATGCTTCATTAAAACTATCATCTTGTGTTGGTGGTTGGCTCAATTGACTTGATGTTTTTTGGCATATGGTGCAGCTTGACGATGACTTTGTTTCGGTTAAAGCTTGTGCAACTTTTCCATCGATCATTGTAAGTGACATTTTAAAGTTAACTTCGATGCATTGGTCATTAAATTCAAATATCACTGGTTGAAGTTCTTTAATTTCATCTGTTATTTTGCCAACTTCTTCAGTTATGACATCTTTAGTTTCTTTTTTGTAAGCAAACTTTATTGGTCTGCAAAATTTTGTTGACGAGGGAATTTGATTCTTCCATACATCTATCTCTGCAGCTCTACTAGTTGACGGCTCTGAACCAATATAAGTTTTTGTTAAACGTAATGGAACGAAAGAAATCATGAATAAATTGGCATCTGATGAATTTTCCGCATTACATTGTTTGTATTGTTTCTGGCCAGAGGACCCATCACATCCCCATTTAGAAATTAAAGTCATGCTGCAATTTTTAAACTTCTTTAAATAGTCAGCATCAAATGTCTTTAATAATCGTTCTGCAGTTTGTTCAAGAAGATCCTGCAATTTTATTTCTGCTGAACTTGAAGTTACACTAATAGCAGTTGGTGAAGGTAAGCAATCTTTTTTGGCAGAAACTATATCTCGATATGATGGAAAAATTCCACAATTTTTTTCATTGGTTCGCTTCCGCAATTCTGTATATTGGTTTTTAGTCATTTTCAAATCCAAAAATAGTGCAAATGCTTCTTCTGGAGTAAATTTATTTTCTTCAGTTGGTGTCGTCGGCATACTTTCTAAAATCCTTTTTGTGCGTCTGGGGCTTGCTTCCACTATTTTTTTAATGATAGCAATTTTACTCTTTTTAGTTTTCGATGGTTGAATTTGATGCAGATTTGAATCCTTTATGATGCTACAAGAAACTTCTTCATTGATATGTTTAAGCTTGCGTCTTCGTGATCTTTCACTACAATTATCAATTGGCTTTGCTGGTCGACCACCTTCTCCAGTTTCCGTGGTAGTTACTGATGGCTTTTTAAAAATAAGTTTATTTCTTAGCCATTCTTGTTTCTGGAACATTGATTGTACCGTTTTCTTAAAGTATTTAAAAAGTTTTTTATTTTTAAGTTATGAATTTTAATTTCTTGTTTGTCGCATATTTTGAAGAATGGATTATTCATTATATTTAAAATAATGTCGTTTTCATCTTTCCGTTCAAAATATATATCAGATAGAACACTATAACTGAATTTAGCCATTGTTTAAACAATAATGAAGAAAAAAATGAATGCATGGATTAATATACTATTGCTCGAAGTTTCAACATGATCTTTTTTACCTCTTTGAAACATAATATAACAGGTACTTGGTTTTACTAGTTATTTCCATTGGTTTTAAATTTATTTGCAATTTTCAGGTATTTAAGTTGTGTAATATTAGATGGCAATAAAATCATTTTTTACCTTTTCCAAATGAATTGCCAGATACCACATAATTTGAGAGTTCTATTGTCATTTTTGTCAAAATTTGATACACCCTTCTATGTGGACTAGGTCCAAATATGGGCCAACTTCTCCTAATTTCAACAGAATTATTTTTTGGGTCAATAAGAACTCTTGTACAAAATTTCATCAAAATATATGTATAATAGCCACTTTCACATACAAATAACTTCTCAAAAAATATGACGTGCATTTGTACCGCATATCTTACCTTGGGTCAGAAAAATTGCTGTAGCTCAAAAAGTGCAGTCCCGATGCATGGACATGTATATATAGGAATGTAGGGGAGAGTTAGGACTACAATATAGTAAATTTGACTCAGCTTGACTCACAGGAGTTGTGCTCTATGAAGTAGGAAATTTCCGAGAAATTTGAAAAAAAAAATATTTAAATTGTTCTGAAAACAGTAGAGCCTCCAGTAATAGGAAATAAGTTAAGTTACAACACAAAATTTATTTCGTCCAAAAATCTTGAAAAACAAAAAAGTTATGATCATTTAAACTTTCAAAATTAACTAAAAATATCATAAATTTACTAAATTCTGAAAAAGCCCATTTTGGACCACCCTGTTCTCAATGAAATAGTTGAAATAGAGTTCTAATTTTTTGGCTCCCGAGGTTTACTACTGTCTACTTTCATATGAGTCTAATAACTTTAAAATCGGAGAACAATAACCAAAAGGAGTTTTGGCCGCTATCTCAAAATATTGACCACAGTGCGTCGATCCAAAGCGCAGAATAGTATTTTTTTCTTCAAAGTTCTTTTTAATTACATTTACTAATCTGTGTGTTTGTTGGATCGTACTGTTGTTTTCTGAAGCCGAATTGATGGTTTGGAATACATCCTTTCGCGCTAAGAATTGGATTCAGCTTAGTTATTAATATTCTCTCAAACAACTTGGACATGTTTGATAAAAGGTTTATAGGTCTATATGATTCTACTTTTGTGTGGTCTTTTCATGGTTTAGGTATCATAGTAATCAAAGAGACCTTCCATTCTGAGGGAAAGTACTCAAGACGTAAGATGGCATTAAAACGAAAAGAATAATTCTGCGACCTATACGGGGCAACTCAAATAACATCTTGTTACTTGTTTTATCAACACCAGGGGCTTTTTTTGGTGTTTAAATCCGTTATTGCCCGTTGAATATCTCTAAATTCAAATTTTAGAGGTACTGCGGCACTAGTCTCTACTGGTGGCAACTCAGCTATATCAGTATATACATTTGGGGTGAAAACCTTCTTCAAATGTCCAACAAATAAATTGCCTTTTTCGGTATCATTCCTTGCCCAGTCTCCACAAGTAGTTCGCAAGGGAGGCTGGCTTACGTACGACCGGTCTTTTAAGGTTCCTACATACACGCCATAATGAATAATCTGATTGTGCAGTTGCGTCGAGTTCTTCCAAGTAATTTTTCAGAGATGCTACTCTTCGAGATTCTAGTAACTGTCTTAGCCGTTTCGTGCAATCTTTAAGTCTTGATTTGAGTTGAGGAGATCTGTGTGATTGCCACTCTCTTCCAATTTTTCTTTTTTCAGCCAAGAGCCTCTCGACATCTACAAAATAAATTTGATTGTATCTAGCTGGTTGTCGGGTTACTGTCGCATGTTAGGCAGCTGATTTAAGGTTTTGATCCAAATAAATTAGACTCTGGTGTTCTTAGCGGTATGTTTTCCGAACAATGAGTACTGAGATACTTTATATATTTCAACCAATTAATTCTTGTGCAAGTTGTTGGCGACACGACATTTTGTTGGTTCCATATATAGACAACAGTGGGTGAATGATCGAGGATAATTCGAGTGACGCTTCAACTTTAATCATTTCACTCGGAATACCCTAAGTCACTCCAAAATCAATAACATCAGATATTTTTTGTCGATCAGTAGACCAATAGCTGGGTTGTCCACTCGATATCACATTCATATGCATTTTTGAAATAGTGTCAAATAAAACACGACCTTTTGGAGTAATTAGCCTTGCTCCCCAAAACGTATGTTTAGCGTTGTAGTCGCCTGATGCTATGAAACAGGGACCTAGTGATTTGAAGAAGTCGCTATATTGACTCTCTGATATTTCAAATCTAGGAGGTGAATAAATCGAAGAAATAACGAAGTTTTAATCATATTCTTCAATGCAGATGTTTGTTGCTTGAAGGTAGTCTTCACAAAATCAGACAGTAAATGTTGTTTAATTCGAGCCTTTATTAGAATTGCTGAACCACCACATGCACTTTAGGTGTCATATAATATATAGCCATTGATTTAAAAAGAAAGCTATTTATTGTTAAATATGTCTCTGAAACCATCATGACATCAATCTGTTGGTTCTTCAAGAAGTACTCGAGTTCATTTTTGTGCTGGCGGATTCCGTTTGCGTTCCAGACACATATTTTTAAACAGTTCATGGTTTGTTAAGTACCGCCTGCAACATCATAGATTGCATGCGAACCATTTCTTGCATCATGCTGCTCATAGTGCTCATAAAACTGTTTAACGAATGCACTAATGTCTCGATGCTTGCAGTTACCAGGTGGTGTTTGTTCTTTAGCTTCTGGCTGCAAATTTGGAGTAGAATTGGTTGTCGGTGTCGCTTTCTGTGCTGAAATATGATTGGATTTTAACATATCCGTGTATGAAACATGTTGGGTTGTTAGTTGAGCTAGCTGAGGGTAATGAGCATTTGCTTGGTGTTGTGGCTGCCTAGCAATAGTATTTAATTTCTGAGCCTCTGTAGTTAGCAATGTGATTTCCACCGCAATTGCTACATTTTATAACCTTCGAGTCATCCTTTGGTTTGTCGCATTGGGCGGAACAATGTAGCTCTCCACACACAACGCAAACCGGAGGCAACTTGCAGTAAGCCCTTGTATGGCAGTAATCTTGGCAATTTAAACACTGGACGGGTCCTGATCGCTTATTTGGTTCCTCTACACTTATCCTGCAGTGTAACAGGTATTTTAGATTATAAATCGGGTGCGTTTCATTTTTCTTTAATCTCATATCTCCAGGTTCCAGTTCAACGCGAAATAGAGGTTGAGGGACACGCTCTCGATTTCTGAGATTGTCAACGCTTTTAACCTTAAATCCTGCTTTTTGGAGGCCAGCTTTTATTTTCACTGGTTTAACACCTTTGATATCTACCTGTAGGCCTTTGCTACTCTTCAGCTGATAGGTATAAAAGTTCTTTTGGCAGCTTTCAAACACCTTTACTGCTTTACGATAACTACTTTCATCTATAAATTGAATTTTAGTTTCATCACGTCTGATAGGAATTACATAAAATGAGTTTTCCCCGATAACTGAAATTAACTTATTTATTAATTCATTCGAATTTTTCTCCCTTAAAAAAAATTGCTGGTGGTTTAAACGACTTGGGCGTCGTTTTTGGTTCACTTGTTTCGCTATCTAAAATAGCAAAAGGATTTTGGGAACTTATTACGTTAGCCTCCTTATCTTTAAGTACTTTGGACAATGGTGCAATCTGCGAAGATTTAGGGCTTTGACTTCTTTTGAATACAGTTATGTATCTGTCCATTCCCACTTCCGTCTTAGGTTTTTCTACACTATCCATATTAGTTTTGGTTACCCCCGGGGGTTCCAATTGTCACTGCAGGAATATTTCAAATGCTTTGACGCGGTTCACTCGGGGAAAATAGGGGCACCAGACACTAGGGTTCCTAGAGCCTAAATCTGGAAGAAAAGGTCTGCGATAAACATTGCGGGTCTTCTTCGAAGCCCGACCAGTGCCTTAAGGACTGGTATCACGGGAATCGGTGGCCCCACAGAGAGCCTATCCTCTCTGTGACCGGTTATTGGTGAGGTCCCCTTCGGGGGTACACGTGGTGGTTGTAGTTTAAGATCGATTTATGTAGGTAAGGTGCAAGGTCGATCAAGTGTGCTGTTGCACTCTCAACAGACGGAGTTTGGATAGTCTCCAAACCCCTAAGCAAGAGGTTATAATGTGGATCTAGGCTTGCCTTGGAAAGGCTTGCCATATTATATAAATTGCTACTCATTGTGACTGTATCACACACAAAAAGCGATTGGTGGCAATCGTAAAGTGTTGTTATACTACACAATGGGGGCGCTAGTCTACGCCTAAGTTTCACTCGGTGGTAAGACCACCGTGAGGTTAGGCTGAGTAGGCAGGTACTCACGTTAATCTTGTTCCACAATTAGATTTGGTAACACTGTGTTCAGAAGGCGACTTGTTTGTAGTTATTTTATTTTCAAACGCGAAGAACAAGATTGGGCACCTATAACTGGCGTAGGTTTAATACACAAGTTATTTTAAATTTTTTGTTACTTAATTCAACATTTTTGTTGCTTAAATTAAAGAGGCTCATTAGCCTTTATTGTTTTTGTTTTATTTTTAAAGTAGCAATTCTTTATGCCGTTGTAAAAAATAAAGAGAAAGAAAAAGAAAAAAAAAAGATTTTACAAACAACTTTGTTGTTGTATTAAAACAATGTATGTTTTGTTTTTTGTTAATGCGAGCTTAAAAAAATCGCGTTCGCACTTATCAACGTCAAAAACAGAACTCTATGCAGGAATACTTTAGTAAGCGAAGCCAGAGTTTGTTATACCACAGAGGAGAAAATTCTTGAGCACGGCCGAAAACTTTAGTAAGCGAAGCCGGTGTTGGTTATATTATAGTGGAGAAAATCTTTGTACTTTATACTTTAGTAAGCGTTTTACATTTTCTTATTATTTTTAAGATAGCCAAAACAGTTGTAATGAGTGTTATTAAAACAGTAACAAATAAAACAAACAAAAACTTGATACAACTATAAGAAGAGTTGGTATAAATCCGCCAGTGTGGAAAGTACGAAAATTTAAATTCACTTTTGGTTATTATTGCTTTGTATAAGCTGAAATAATTTGTTTTTAATTTCTACTAAAAAGTGAGTAAGGACTCTTTATATGTGACGTTTTTAAATTGATATATTATAAGAGTTTGTCACTCTTAAAATAAACATCTTTGTTATAACATTCATTAGTATAACTTTTCTTGAACAAAATCTCAGTGGAGCTTACCAACTGATTGCAATTTTTTAAAAATGAAGAGATGGCAATGTTATCATTAACCTAATATTTTTGAAAAATATTTTGAAAATAGTCAAGCACTTTTAATCACTGCATATAAGCATCTATGTGAAATTTTAGAAACAAACTACACACCGCCTAAGATTATTTTTAAACAACGCAAACTGTTTTACAGTTCTGGCAAAGGCGATGATGAGTCCATTGCCAGTTGGTTTGCTGGAGTGAAGAAGCTGGCTCTAGATTGTAAATTCGCTGAACATTTAGAAGTATGCGTGCTAGACCAGTTTATAATGCGTCTTCCAAGTAAAATGTTTGAATGGTTCTGCGAGGAGGACGAGAGGCTTACCTTGACGGACTCGTTAAAGAAGGCATTAATCTTTGAAACAAACTATAATTCGTCTTCCAACCAGTGTGAAAGAGACAACATTAATTTTGTTAAGAAAGGCATGTGGTCATGGCGCGCAAAATCCAAAGTCAAAAACACGTAGCGAAGTTAGCGCGAGTAAAAAACAATAACAAAGCTGGCAGTAAAAAGAAGACAACATGTGTTCACTGCGGGTGGCGAAATCATGAGTCGCAAAAGTGTAAATTCAAGGACAACAAATGTCATTACTGCGGAAGATTTGGACACCTAGCGGCGATTTGCAGACTGAAGGCTAATAAAATTAATTATGTATCAGATTCTGATAACCAATTTAGTAATGATAGTAGTAATGATTTTGTGTTTTCCATTTTTAGTAATATTAAAAAAGGCGTAATGGGTCTTTACAAGTTACCGATAAGAATTGACGGAGTTGAAATTGAAGCTACTTGTGACACAGGAGCACCCTGCACATTGATTCCAGAGTCGTTTTATAAAAAAAAACAGTGACAAAAATTTGTTAAAGCCAAGCAAAACTTCTTATTTGTCGTACTGTGGTGATCATATTCCTCTTGCAGGTGAGTTTGAAGCTATAATTGATTATCAAGGTGTGCAAAATGTGACTACGGTGGTTGTAACAAAAACTAAGACACCTCCATTACTCGGTCGTACATTTTTGAGACATTTTAATTTTGACTTGGTACAAGTAAATTTGGTTAATGCAAACGATAAATTTGAAATGATTGAAGAGCAAATAAAAGTTGAGTTTAGCGATATTTTTAGTAACTCGTTAGATGCCTATAATGGTGCAAAAGTTTCGCTGATAACAAAAGATGAAACCAGACCTATATTTTTCAAACCGCGACCGTTGCCATTAGCTTGGAAAAATAAAATTGAAGAACAGTTAAGAGACCTCATAGAGCCAGGACTCTTAGAATCAATAGGCAATTCAGATTGGGGGAGTCCATTGGTTCCCATACTAAAACAAAATGGAGATATAACCTATGTGGAGATTATAAAGTCACCCTAAATAAATTTTTGAAGGATTCTAAATATCCGCTACCTCGTATTGACGAAATTTTCTCAGCAATTCAAGGGGGAGAACTTTTCACGAAGCTTGATTTGTCTAATGTTTATAATCAGTTACAGCTTGATGATAAATCCCAGTTACTGTGCGCTTGGAGTACACACATCGGGACCCTAAGAGTGAAACGCTTGCCATTTGGTATAAAGACTGCTGCACCAATTTTTCAGAAAACGATGGAAAATTTACTGAGGGATGTTTCTGATGTAGTGGTGTACCAAGACGATATCACCGTCACTGCCAAAACATTTCAACGTCATGTTAAGAATTTAAAAACTGTTTTAAATAAATTAAGTTCAGCTGGTCTTAAACTAAATGTCAACAAATGCAAGTTTTTTCAGAAAGAAATTTCGTACTTGGGTTTTACTATTGATAAATATGGTTTAAAGAAGAATAATGAACGAGTTTCGTCCATCATTAATGCACCCAAACCCAGTAATATTTCCGAATTGAGGGCATTTATTGGAATGATAAACTATTATTCCAAATTTGTGAATTACTTTGTTAGCAAAATGACTCCATTTTATGAACTTTTACGTAAGAACTCAAAATTCACTTGGAATAAAGCTTGTAACGAGGCATATCAAAAGTTAAAAGAGGATATCACTTCTGATCAAATTCTTGTGCATTTCAATCCCAATTTACCGATAGTTTTAACAACGGATGCATGTAATAATGCAGTGGCTGTCGTTCTTTCACACAGATTTTCTGATGGTTCTATGAAACCAATTTCTTTTATTTCAAGGTCTTTATCTAAAAGTGAAAGAAATATAGTACTCTTGAAAAAGAAGCCTTGGCTATAATTTTTTCAGTAATTAAACTTAAGCAATAATTATTGGGCAACAAATTTGTGTTGCACACTGATCATAAGCCCTTAATAACGATTTTTGGTGAAAACAAAGCTTTACCTGCAATGGCATCTGCAAGAATTCAAAGGTGGGCCCTTACCCTCTCAGGCTTTGAATACACAGTAGAATTTATTAGAGGCTCTTTTAATAATGCTGTTCAAGTGTCAAGAATGCCTCAAAGTCAAACAGTAGAGGATACAAAAGAGTATAATTACATTAATTTTGTTGAAAAATATAATAGTCTGCACTTAAACTTCAAAGACATCGCGAGAGAAACAAGGCGAGACCAGTGAAACAAGCCGTGCCAAAATTTACGGCGGCGGCGGCTGGGCAATTGTTAACCGGCGGCGGGACGGCTCAATTTCGGCTTGACTTTATTATATTGTTGCTTAACATCATTCGTTTAAATATTTTGTTTTTATATATAATTTTATTAAAATTTTAATTCAAATCAAAATTTTACTAAAATCAGATTTATAAAAAATTTTGAATTTTACTAAAATTTCGATTTAAGTTAAAATTTTACTAAAATTGAATAAAAAATTTTTATAAATCGAAATTTGAGTAAAAAGTTTAGAAAAATAAGTTTTCTTTTTTAATATAATTTACATAAAAATATTATAAAGGAATTTAGCCGGAGATCATAAATGCATGCTAAAAACACATGTACGAAGAACAAAATAATACTTATATCCCATGAATTTTTTCATAAATAATTTGAAAAGAAAGAAAGTGAATTGAACTTTAAGGCAAAAATTTCATAAAAAATTTGTCAGTAGACTTATAATAAATGAATTATTCTTTATAACAAATAAGATAACTTATTAGATTGTAACAACTTTATTTTTCTTTTATTTGCTTACAAGTGTGGTCTCTTTGACGTACGAAAAAGGAAGAACTCAAATGCAACGGAAATGAAAAACTATCGGTTGCATTTATGTCAAACAGGTGTCTGTCATCCTCTGGACCAGGGTTGCCAGACTGCAGATCACTACAATCTCGGCCTACCTGACCCTACAAGCGCCTCCGATTGTTCTTCATTTTCCAAAAATTCATCTTCCAAAAATTCATAATCTTCGTAATCGCTAGTGTCGCCTTCAGATTCCACAGATTCCTTATCTACTCTAGGTTCCAACCATTTCTTTAAACGACTAGAATCAACTATGCCATTGTAGGGCATTTGTGTAACTTGGTAGTTTTCTACATCGGATATTTCATAACGATCATTACCCAACTGTTTCTGAATTATATATGGACCGCGGTACTTCGGTATTAATTTTTTGTTCACTCCCGCGGTTGTATCAACGTTCTTCAAAACTACTAAATCTCCCACTTCGAAAGACTTAGCTGGTACGTGATGCTCATTAAAATAACTTAAGTTCTTCAATTGAGACTTTTCAATAGCTTCTGAAGCTTTTTCCCTTATTAAGTTTAAATCAATTTCCTTTTCAGCGTATGTATCCTGCAAGTGTTCGGTAAGCTCATCTATGGTTTCACCGCGCTGTTCGATGCCAAACAGCATTTTACATGGTGACTGACCAGTACTATTGTGAACTGTATTATTAACAGCAAATTCTACTTGTGTCAACATGTTGACCCAATCGGCATGTTCGATGGGCTCAGTAAGTTTAGCAAGCATAGCTCGTAAGTCGCGGTTTACCCTTTCTACTTGCCCAGATTGGGGGAGTCCATTGGTTCCCATACTAAAACAAAATGGAGATATAACCTATGTGGAGATTATAAAGTCACCCTAAATAAATTTTTGAAGGATTCTAAATATCCGCTACCTCGTATTGACGAAATTTTCTCAGCAATTCAAGGGGGAGAACTTTTCACGAAGCTTGATTTGTCTAATGTTTATAATCAGTTACAGCTTGATGATAAATCCCAGTTACTGTGCGCTTGGAGTACACACATCGGGACCCTAAGAGTGAAACGCTTGCCATTTGGTATAAAGACTGCTGCACCAATTTTTCAGAAAACGATGGAAAATTTACTGAGGGATGTTTCTGATGTAGTGGTGTACCAAGACGATATCACCGTCACTGCCAAAACATTTCAACGTCATGTTAAGAATTTAAAAACTGTTTTAAATAAATTAAGTTCAGCTGGTCTTAAACTAAATGTCAACAAATGCAAGTTTTTTCAGAAAGAAATTTCGTACTTGGGTTTTACTATTGATAAATATGGTTTAAAGAAGAATAATGAACGAGTTTCGTCCATCATTAATGCACCCAAACCCAGTAATATTTCCGAATTGAGGGCATTTATTGGAATGATAAACTATTATTCCAAATTTGTGAATTACTTTGTTAGCAAAATGACTCCATTTTATGAACTTTTACGTAAGAACTCAAAATTCACTTGGAATAAAGCTTGTAACGAGGCATATCAAAAGTTAAAAGAGGATATCACTTCTGATCAAATTCTTGTGCATTTCAATCCCAATTTACCGATAGTTTTAACAACGGATGCATGTAATAATGCAGTGGCTGTCGTTCTTTCACACAGATTTTCTGATGGTTCTATGAAACCAATTTCTTTTATTTCAAGGTCTTTATCTAAAAGTGAAAGAAATATAGTACTCTTGAAAAAGAAGCCTTGGCTATAATTTTTTCAGTAATTAAACTTAAGCAATAATTATTGGGCAACAAATTTGTGTTGCACACTGATCATAAGCCCTTAATAACGATTTTTGGTGAAAACAAAGCTTTACCTGCAATGGCATCTGCAAGAATTCAAAGGTGGGCCCTTACCCTCTCAGGCTTTGAATACACAGTAGAATTTATTAGAGGCTCTTTTAATAATGCTGTTCAAGTGTCAAGAATGCCTCAAAGTCAAACAGTAGAGGATACAAAAGAGTATAATTACATTAATTTTGTTGAAAAATATAATAGTCTGCACTTAAACTTCAAAGACATCGCGAGAGAAACAAGGCGAGACCAGTGAAACAAGCCGTGCCAAAATTTTCGGCGGCGGCGGCTGGGCAATTGTTAACCGGCGGCGGGACGGCTCAATTTCGGCTTGACTTTATTATATTGTTGCTTAACATCATTCGTTTAAATATTTTGTTTTTATATATAATTTTATTAAAATTTTAATTCAAATCAAAATTTTACTAAAATCAGATTTATAAAAAATTTTGAATTTTACTAAAATTTCGATTTAAGTTAAAATTTTACTAAAATTGAATAAAAAATTTTTATAAATCGAAATTTGAGTAAAAAGTTTAGAAAAATAAGTTTTCTTTTTTAATATAATTTACATAAAAATATTATAAAGGAATTTAGCCGGAGATCATAAATGCATGCTAAAAACACATGTACGAAGAACAAAATAATACTTATATCCCATGAATTTTTTCATAAATATTTTGAAAAGAAAGAAAGTGAATTGAACTTTAAGGCAAAAATTTCATAAAAAATTTGTCAGTAGACTTATAATAAATGAATTATTCTTTATAACAAATAAGATAACTTATTAGATTGTAACAACTTTATTTTTCTTTTATTTGCTTACAAGTGTGGTCTCTTTGACGTACGAAAAAGGAAGAACTCAAATGCAACGGAAATGAAAAACTATCGGTTGCATTTATGTCAAACAGGTGTCTGTCATCCTCTGGACCAGGGTTGCCAGACTGCAGATCACTACAATCTCGGCCTACCTGACCCTACAAGCGCCTCCGATTGTTCTTCATTTTCCAAAAATTCATCTTCCAAAAATTCATAATCTTCGTAATCGCTAGTGTCGCCTTCAGATTCCACAGATTCCTTATCTACTCTAGGTTCCAACCATTTCTTTAAACGACTAGAATCAACTATGCCATTGTAGGGCATTTGTGTAACTTGGTAGTTTTCTACATCGGATATTTCATAACGATCATTACCCAACTGTTTTTGAATTATATATGGACCGCGGTACTTCGGTATTAATTTTTTGTTCACTCCCGCGGTTGTATCAACGTTCTTCAAAACTACTAAATCTCCCACTTCGAAAGACTTAGCTGGTACGTGATGCTCATTAAAATAACTTAAGTTCTTCAATTGAGACTTTTCAATAGCTTCTGAAGCTTTTTCCCTTATTAAGTTTAAATCAATTTCCTTTTCAGCGTATGTATCTTGCAAGTGTTCGGTAAGCTCATCTATGGTTTCACCGCGCTGTTCGATGCCAAACAGCATTTTACATGGTGACTGACCAGTACTATTGTGAACTGTATTATTAACAGCAAATTCTACTTGTGTCAACATGTTGACCCAATCGGCATGTTCGATGGGCTCAGTAAGTTTAGCAAGCATAGCTCGTAAGTCGCGGTTTACCCTTTCTACTTGCCCGTTGGACTGCGGCGACGCCACTGAATTTTTCACATGCGCAATGTTTCTGTCTGACACGAATTTTTCAAATTCGTTAGATGTAAAGCAAGTCCCCCTGTCGCTAATGATTCTTCTCGGACGGCTGTAATATTCAAAATATTTTCGCAATGCGCAGCAGGCTTCCCTTGTGCCCGGTGAATTGACTGCATATAGTTTTGTAAATTTTGTAAATGCATCAACAACCACTAATATATGTTTTCGTTTCGATTTGCATGACGGCAAAGGACCGAAGTGATCGATATGCAGTGTATCAAAAGGAACCGGTTTTTTTTCTATGTTATACAGATTTCTTTCATTTTTCCTGTTTGAGTTTGAATAATAAATACATTTCAGGCAATTTCTTATAAACCGATTCAGTTTGTCTCTCATATTTGGAAACCAATAAAACTTTTTTATCTGTTTCGCGCACTTCTCAATTCCCACATGGCCGTATTTTTCATGAGTTAGCCGCATTATATTCTCTTCTAACTCCGACGGCACATACAGCTGCTTTTGGCTCTGAGGACCTACACGAAAAATCAGTCCATTATCTAAAACATAACCCTCTAAATCTCCTTCCTCCAATCTACTTCTAATATCCTGAATATTTTTATCCCTAGTCTGTGTAATTTGGATATTTCTATTTACCTCGTCTGCGTCGATTACTGCAATAATAGGTGCTCTGCTTAAAGCGTCCACATGTGCCATTAATTCGCCCTTACGGTGTCGTATGCTATAGTCGTAGTTCTCCAACTCTAATGCCCACCTTGCTATTCTCGGGTTCATTAATTTTTTACTTAACGTCAACGTAAGTGAGTTGCAGTCAGTCACTATAGTAAACGGAATCCCTTCCAAGTATACCCGGAATCTCCTCAATGCATATATCATAGCTAGCGTCTCCAGTTCAAAACTGTGATATCTCGACTCAGCAGCAGACGTACACTTTGAATAATAAGCCACTGGATGTAACTTATTATCGTCCTGCCTCTGCAGCAGTACCGACCCATATCCCTTAGCACTGGCGTCGGTATGTAGTTCCGTTTCCCGGTGTGGGTTATACACTGCTAATACTGGTGAATTTATCAGCCTGTTTTTCAAAGTTGAAAATGCTTCGTTGCACTCACTCGACCAGCTAAAAGTTTTGTTTTTCTTCAACTCTGTTAGTGGCCTCGCTATTCTCGAAAAATCTAACACAAATCGACGGAAAAAGGAGAACAACCCTAAACAACGTTCTAGCCCCTCGTGGTCCTCAGGCATAGGATATTCTTTAATGGTTCTAATATGGTCGTCATTAGGGCGAATTCCGTCTTTGTTTACTCTATATCCCAAATAGTCAAGCTCTCTATATGCAAATTTGCATTTCGTTAAGTTTAATGTCAAACCAGCCTTTTTCAAAGTTTTTAAAACATCCGAATCAATGGCAGAGGATAATTATCTTTAAAAGTAATTTTATTCAACGATCGATAATCAATACACATTCTTAAATTTCCATTTTTTCTTCGCACTAACACGATTGGTGAGGCATAGGGTGAATCACTAGGGCGTATTATGCCCTTCTCTAATAATTCGTCTAACTTCGCTTTAACTTCGCATTTCTCGCGGTATGAAAGTCGCCTAGGACCGCAATATACCGGCACGTCATTTACCAAATTAATTTTCATATTATAGTCTGTTGGCTCTGTAATGTTGTCCGAATCGATTAAATAAATTTTCTCAATTATCGATCTGAGAGCACACACATCTTTCGCGTCTAAATTCTCATTTATATCTACTTTCGCCTCAGTCTCAATTGCACAAACCGCTTGCATCATTTCCTCGCACTCCCCGTTTTCTTCAACGATTTCTAAATTACACATTTTTTGACGATCGCCCCACTCTAATTCAGAAACAATTGCGTTTTTTTCGTTTAAATACCCTACTTCACTTGCAATATTTTTTTTTTTCAACAACTTTATAATAAGTTTAAATAAGTTTAAATTATCTTTTATGGTTGGAACTTCGACTAACTGATAAGGATCTATGTATAAATCAAACAGCATAAGCGCACTAACATCTTTTTGTTTTATACTTTTATTTAAGTCTTTCAAATTCATATTTAATAGTTCATTTTTTTTATAACGTTAAATGAATGTTTAATTTTACTAAGAGGTCACGACCGAATATCAATGGCACCACAGAATCTTCATCTGGCAAAATAAACAGATTGTGTATTACTTTTTGATTTTTAAAAAAAATTTCGCATTCGACACTGCCCAACATATTAATTATTTTATTTCCAACACCACGGTATTTTGATAAAATTTCTTCATTTTTAATTAAAAACGGCACCATTGATTTTTTTATACAGCTAATAGGGCTACCCGTATCAAACAAAGAAAAGAACTTTATTAAGTTAGTGCGCTTACCCTGATTTAAAAAGGCAACACTTACCGATTGGAACGCATCTAATTGTTGATCATCATTTACTATTGCAGCGACTACAGTCTTCTTTTTAGGGCAGTTTTGGTGAAAGTGTCCAACTTCGGCACATATAAAGCATGAATTGGCAGGACGCTTCGGCTTCGGACACTTGCTTTGGTAATGTCCAAATTGCGAGCAGTTATAGCAGCGGATCTCGGCATCGGATGTGTTGGCAACATTGTTGCTACCCAGTGCAGCTGTTTTTTGTTTGTTGGCCGCTGTAGCATTTGTCGATTTTATGGTAGTTGCACGTGTCTGATGTCGTCGATACTCATATCGATCCAACTTTGTGATCAATTCGTCGATAGTTTTTGCCCCATATAACATATTGATATTTTTATCATCAGGCATACCGTCAATTATTATGTCGACCAATTCTTGCCCTACGATGTCCGAATTTGCCGCAATTGCCTGCATCGACACCAAGTAGCTGAGGCACGACTCTTCCGGTTTAAGTCTTCTCAAGTTAAGCTGTCTGTAGATCTCCTGGCGGGCAACCGTATGAGTAAAGACAGTCTTTAAGCTCGCCTTCAGATCCTTATATTCGACCAGACCCAAATTTATCACGTGCTGTTTAGCCGTTCCCACTAGTCGCCGACGGACACCCACACATTTTTCTCTGTCGGTATACTTGGTGGCATAGTCCTCGAATTGTGTCAACCATTTTGATATGTCTTGATGATTGTCTCCACTGAATATGGGTACGGCGGCATCCAACTCGTTCAGATCTATATGGCTGATGGGGCGTTGCAGACTTTGTCGATCCTCTAAAACTCGGATTTGCTCTTGTAGCTGCAGCATCTTCAATCTTATTTCCAAATTTTGTAGTTCTTCTGCTGACGCATTAGCGGAGAGCCTTGGAGTAGCGGCCTCGGATGAAAACATGTTTTTTGCAAGGATGTTGACTGCAGAGATATTTGCAGCAGGCACGTGGACAGCGGAAATATTTGCGGCAGGCATGTTGACGGCAGATAAATTTTCAGCAGGCACGTTGGCGGCAGATGAAAAATCGAATGCGTTTACGGCAGGCATGTTGACTGCAGAGATATTTGCAGCAGGCACGTGGACAGCGGAAATATTTGCGGCAGGCATGTTGACGGCAGATAAATTTTCAGCAGGCACGTTGGCGTCAGATGAAAGATCGAATGCGTTTACGGCAGGCACGTTGGTGGCAGAGAAGACAGCGGATGCGTTTTCGCCAGGCTCGTTGACACTTCTAGCATTTTTGGATGTTTCCTCAATAGCAGCAACATCACTATTGGTCTCATTGATTTCAGCCATCTTGTCGGCATCAGCACTTACCGCTTGGCTGACCTCGCGTCTACCAGCAGTATCTTTAACTTCGTTGCTCGGTATTCCATCTCCCACCATAGTTTCTCCCTTTACCAGCGCCTCGTGCAATGTACGAAGCTGTGTTAAGGTGGCTGATGGAGGGAAGTCGATGCCGGCCGCAGTAAATGATTCGATTATTGATTGACGGCTTGGCCGTAAATCCATCTTTCCACTATTATTTTATATTCCGAACAGTTATTATTTATTTTTTATAATACGCTAAGTTGCACCCCACACCTGATGTGTAACAACTTTATTTTTCTTTTATTTGCTTACAAGTGTGGTCTCTTTGACGTACGAAAAAGGAAGAACTCAAATGCAACGGAAATGAAAAACTATCGGTTGCATTTATGTCAAACAGGTGTCTGTCATCCTCTGGACCAGGGTTGCCAGACTGCAGATCACTACAAGATTAAATATTTAATTTTTCGACAATAACTTATATACTCGTATATATAATTAATTCGGAAATACACTTGATATTAATATGTTTGTATTATTTATTTTTGTTTTCTATTTTTAATAAAAATTTGTCATCATTTAGGGTAGTCCAAATTTAAAAAAAATTTGTAAGCCAATTTTCTCCCAAACAAAAAGAGATACTCATGTAAAAACATTTTTTATATGTAGATAGCGAAAACGAGAATTTTTTTCTCTTTTTTAAAGTAAATATGTAACAAAGATGTGTGCAAAATTTGAAAAGAATTAAAAAGGGTTTCCAAATTTTTTTCACTGCAGCAATTTTAGTGTAAAATAAAGTTACTGGTTGCATATTTTTATTGCTTCTGGTTAAATAATAAACAATATTTTGCTCTGCCAATCAGGTAGGCATAACTATTGCAATTTTTTTTTATTTATTTCAATTTAAAAACACCTGCTATAAAAGTAGGCAGGTAGTTTTAAAACTTTTTATACTGAATAAAATATAAACTGCAGATATTTATTCCAGTTATTTTTTTATTGCTCAAAATCAAGTGATGAGCAAAATTATGAATATGGAATTTCTCCTTTACATGCCAGAATTAGGTGCATGGAGTTTATTTTAAAACTAGCGTATAAAATTCCGCTTGAAGGTGAATGTTTTGATATGAACGCAACACAAAAAGAAAAACTATCTGCTCGAAAAAAAAATATACAAAATGAAATTCTTAAGAAGCTTGGGCTGAAAGTAGACTGCCCAAAGCAGGGGTATGGAAATACTAGCGATGGTAATATGTCCAGAGCATGTTTTGAAAATTATGAGGTAACAGCCCGAATTACTGGGGTCGACAATAATATTATATAAAGGTTGGCAGTTATCCTAAATATTAAAAACTCTAGAGAAACGGTTAATGGCCCAAAGTTTGATGATTATGCATCAAAAACTTCCAAACTTTTAGCTCAAATGTACCCTGAGAAGAAACTTACTCCCACGGTTCATAAGATTTTGGCTCATGGTAAAACTTTAATTGAATATCAATGCTTACCGTTTGGAGAGTTGTCAGAAGAAGCCTACACTGAAAAAACAAATTCAGCTGAACGCAACGTTTAAAAATAGTAAAGCTGAATGATAACAGAAAAATTTCCTACGCTCCGTTAAAGTTGCGTTTAAAAGTTATAACATGAAACGAATATTTTGTTCTTTATTACGCAAAGTTTAGATCTAAAATTAAAAAATTCCATTTTTTACACGCTAGCCAAAACGTTGTGTTTAGATTTTCAATTACAAAATACTTAGTTTTTAGCTGAATAGTCATTTTGAAAAATGGAATGCAATATTCAGTCAATTTTTCCATAGATAATATAAAATGTGACGTTCAAAAACATCGAAAAACTAAACGCATTATTCAATAAAACTGAATGGAACATCGTAAAAATATTTTTAGTAAATTTTCAAGTTATTTGAAGAGGACATAACGGGATACTAGTACTAACCCAACAATCATTTAAAAAAGTAACAACTTCTAATATATGTGTTGCAATTAAAAGTGATAAGAATATATAATTTCGTACGGGTATTTTTCAGTTGCTTTGTTAGGGTTTTTGATATAAGGTTTCTACCTTGGTCAATTGAAATAGAAAAAATCTATAATTACTACCGCAGATAAAATATAATTTTCAATTTTGTTCAACAGTGCATTCTTTTATTGTTGGTAAAATAAGTTTACTGGGTAATTCGTTGTGCGTATAAAACAACAAGTGTTTTTAATTGCAAAATGTAGTATGTGTGTTAAAGTGAAGTAAGTTGTCATGATGGAAGCGTTGTTAGAAGAGTTTAATTTGAAATTTCTATTACCGGAGTTGGAAGGTAAGTTATTTAGACTAATACCTATTATTATAACTCACTATTTATCAGTATTTTAGAATAATTAACAGATATTTATTACTGTTTGTTTAAGAAGCGGGAATAGAATACAGACATTTGCAGTTTTTAAATGAACGAGATATTGCTGATGCAATAAAGAAGATTGGTCCACGAGCAGAATTCCGTGAGAAACTTTTTGAATGGAGAAACACTCCTGTAAGTAATTAAAAAATACATTAATCAGCACTAAAAGAACCATTACTTTTATAGCCCTTGAAGGAGACCGTAGCAATTAAACCTATTTTTTCTGAGAAGGTAAGCATTTGACAATTTAATTATGTCTTTTTATAAAGCTTTTTTCTTTTCATTAGCAGAGCTATTATCATCGACTGACGCTGGCATCAGTATCAAACAGTATTATAATAAACACGAATTTTTGTGCACTGATGTAAGAGACAAATTAATAAACATTATTTTGGAAAATACATTTATCAATGAAAAAAAACTGACGCCATCCGATTTCAATATAATAGTGGATGAAATATGTAGAGAATTTCCCAGAGAAAAACAAGTTTCGGTAAGTAAGCAACTGAAAATATTTTTTTTGCAAAATACATAATAATTATTTTGTATTAATTTAGGACAATTATTACTATCCTCGTAGAGGAAAAAGAGCTCCGGGTGGAAAATTATTCCACCGGTATCACAATTATAAGGCTAAAAATAGAAAACTTGAACAAGCTCATTCTTGTGAAAATTTGCCAGTTGAAATAGAAAAAATTGACGACCATATTAAAGAATTAAAGCAAGAATTATTGTGGCCCTTGCAAAGTTGGGAAACCATATGTGACAGATGGGCACGAACGTATTCTCTGAGAAAAGAAGACATTAAAAATTTGGACAATTTTTGTTTTTTAAATGAATGGCCAGTTTTAAAAGATGCAAGAGCATCTACTCTGGTACGTTGTCATGTTTTGTAATAGTATTACTTAAAAGCTATAATTTTGATGTATTATTTTAGATAAATATCGATTTTGAAATCGCATTTTCGGGAAAGAAAAACAAGTTAATTGAAAAGTGGCCATAATTCAAGGAAGACATTGTGAAATACTACTCAGCTAAACAGTTGAATCATCAATGTAGAGAATTATTTAAAAAGGCTTTAGAGTCCAGTAATGAAGGTAATTATTGTAGTAAAATTTTAATAATCTTGTGGATTAAGATGTTTTTCTTATGGTAGATTTTCAAAATATTTAAATTTGTTAAATGCAGTGCTGTTACCTATAGGCTTTGGAGGAAAGGCTTACACAATTTTGGATGCTCAACAATTTTTTATAATTACAGTTCACAACACAAACGACATACAACTAAAAATCGAACAACTGCAAGAAAAGTGCAAGTCATTGGAAAATACTTTGCAACCATTTGTAATTGTAGAAGGTATGCAATCGGTTCAAAATTTTTATACATATTTTGACAAAACGTTTTTAAAATTTTCAAAATTTTTGGAAGCTTTTGATTGTACTTTTAAGCTGTTCTTTATTTTAAATTTAAAATATCCAGTACAAATGTCCACACTTTAACACAAGTGTGGACATTTGTACAAAAATACTTTTATGAAATCCATACTCCGCAAGATATACGTTCAGCATCTTTAGCTAGTTTTTTGAACCATATGTTAAAAAGTTCTAATTCACAATGTTAATGTGTTTTAAGTGTCAAAATAACTTTGAACATGTTGACGAATATTTAAATCATCTTAAAAACATTCATTTTTTAACAAACGCTGATTCGAAAACGTCTACAATATATAAATGTAATGCAACTTTTTCTAGATTTTCTTCTCTAAAACGCCACTTAGTACAACACGAAGAAAATGATTCCTCATCCTCAAAAAAAAAAAATAGACAAAATAACAGACAACAAATTTCCACAACCATACACGGTAATAGCAAGCTCGACTATGTCAGATAGCTTTGATAGAAGTGGAAATTTAAGTGAAGAGCTTACTAATGACAACACAGAAAACGACGAAATTTTCTTGAAAAGTTTGGAGTATAATATGTTGCATTTCGCTTCAAGCCTACACTCAAAAAAATTATTTTTCTCGAAAAGACGCACAATGTGTTTTAAATAAATTTAAAACCATTTGGCATTCTACATTTGAACATTTGCACAAATCTAAAATGTTAACGCTAGAAATAACGAATTCACTGAAAGTGCCATTGGAAAACTACACAAGCGAATTCAAATTTATAAAATATTTAAAAGATATTGAACTTTACAAAGAACCCGATTCAGTTGTTATAAATAATGAAATCGATGAAAGCGTTTCAAGGAGTAATCCAACTCTTGGCCCAAAAATTAAGTGTTTACAAATTATGCCGTTGGAATTTCAAATAAAAAAAAAATTTTTGAATTGCCAAATTACTTAGTACTGTAGAAAAAAATTTGATATTACTAAAAGGAAATAAATCTATATGTAATCTAATGATTACATATAGATTTAAAAATGCACACATTTTTAAGCGGTCCGGAAATGGTGATTGTATATAACTTGTATTTTGATGATTTTCAAGTTAATAACGCTTTAGGATCACACACTCACTCAATATGCGCTTGCTATTACAGTTTTCCATCACTTCCCCAATTTTTGCAATCAAAATTGGACTTTATATTTCCAGCTTTGTTTTGCTCTAGTGACTATTTCAAAACTTTTGGCCCTGAAATATGTTTTAAGCCACTTGTAAAAGTTTTAAAACGGTTGGAAGAAGGAATTGTTATTTGTTCGAAAAGAGTTCGTTTTGTTTTAGGGTTAATAGTAGGGGATAATTTAGACGTAAACTCTGTCTTGGGTCTTACCCAATCTTTTAATTCAATCAGATTTTGTAGGTATTGTCGAGAAAAAAATAAAATATGGCGAATTTTAAATAGCTAATAGATCACTAGATATAACAATATACAATCTAAGAAACGGACATTTCAAGATGACTGCAAGTGAATGTGTTATGCTTTGTAATATATCTTCCCTTGATGATTTGAGATTTAGTTCCCTTAAACAATGAGCATTGGAGTCTTGTAATATTACTTTCCAAAATAATAGATCTTTTGATGGAGAACGAGTTTTCTAAAGAAAATCTTGAAAACTTAGATTAACTTATAAGAAAGCATCACATTTTATATTTACGTTTATACGGTAGTTTAAAGCCCAAGCATCATTTCATGACTCACTACAAACGAGCTTTTTTGAATTGCGGACCTTTGAAATATATGTGGGCAATGCGCTTTGAGTCTAAACATAAAGAACTGAAAATATATGCACATGGCATTACATCGCGAAGAGATATTGAAAAAACTGTTGCCAAAAAGTCTTCATTTAAATTTTCAAATATTCTTCTTAAGTACAAAGATGGCTTTCCAAAATTTCACAGTGAATGCTCCTTTGTATTAAAAGATATAAGCACCGAAAACGTCATAAATAACCAATATGATCTTGATTTAAAAAACGTATTAACCACAAAAATGTAGAATTTAAGAAAAACATTATTCTAGGTATTAAAAATTGTTATGGAATAAAAATATTTAAATATAAATTTTGCATTAATAATAATTCGAAAATTCTTGCAGAATGTAATAAATTAAACGTAGCACAGTGGCTGAAAATCGTTTTTCGTTGGCCAAAAGTAAATTTTTTTTTGTCACCGATTTTTAAAATTTTTACGCCATTTTGTAGTTAATATATCCAAATTAAGGTAGTCAAAAAATTATGTTAAAATATTGATAATTGTGGGCGTGGCATGCTGTCAAACTCAACTTTTTTTTTAATTTCAGAAAAAGGTGTTTTTCTCTGGTTTTTTATCAAAATTAAATGGTTACTACTCGCAAGCTATCATCGATAATAGTCTGCGGTTTTTTTATAATGTTGGTAGGATTATTGTCTTTAGTTGTTGTAAGTAGACACAGCTCTAGCGTTTAATATTAGGGGCGTTATGAAATATTTATGAAACTACTATATTTTCCTCAAATTTAAACTTTAGTGGAATAGAACTTCTAGGGAACAAAAGGGAACAAGAAACGTATACAACCACGAGAAAGGTGAAAGTGTCCTCTTTAAGGCTATATATACTTTTGCACCCGCCACGAGCCGCCTGTAGAACACTTTTTTCATTTTAATGAAATTACTCGAAAAAATTCATATACAATGGTGTATTAAATTTTCACTTTTTTGCCTAAAAGTTTATTTTTTTTAGTTTAGGCTACGTATAACTAAAAAAAAATAAATATAATACCTTCGAAAGGGTTTAATGGCTTAATAAAATTATCACAATGGGCTCTACAGGAAGCATATGATCTCTTTCTAAATTTACCTGTTATCAAATGTTAGGGTCAACCAAAGTCATAAACAATTTTATAACAATAATTACCACATTAAACCACTAAAGTTAAAAAACAACCCCATATTGACGCATGAGTGCAGTTTTGTTCAATTTAAGCGCTACCTGCTATGAAATTAAAGATCAGTGTGTGAAGAACATGTATCTAAAAATTTATAAAAGTACGGATTCGTTAAGGGATTACTCAGTAATAACTTAATCCTTTAAGTGTACGGATAAAACATAACAAACGCAAATAAAAATATTCAAAAGAAAATGGAGAGCTTCAGTTATAAAGAACTGGCCGAAGTGTATTTTAGAAACAAAAATCAGGAAGATGTTCTTAGTTACGTTAAAATAAAATTAAACTTAAATTCGTGTACCACCGAAATGCAAGAGCAATTATATAATTTCGTCAAAGCACTAAAAAAATGCTACAAAGAAGTTATGTACAGTAAACAAAAATTTTATATAAAAAGTGCAAAGTGGTTAAAAGGTCAACTTACTGTCGCTGCAGAAACAGCAAAGCAAGATAAGGCTGGAAGACCACGCAAATCATTAGTGGACAATTGCAGCGATAGATCTAAGAGGCGGAAGCTTAAAGATATTAACGATGCCTTTGGTTCTACAAATATAAAAGAATCTTTCCTACATCAATTACGATCACAGAACCAATTTACAAATGTGGATATCATTGAAAAAGTTGTTAAAGCTAGTCCACCGAGAACAAAACGGATTCTTAAAAGTATACCAACTCCGAATGATGCAATACAATACACAAATGAGGAGGCATTAGCATTATTTCTGGATTTGAAATTAACAAAACAGCAATATATTAAACTCAGACAGCGTGCGATTGAAAAAGGCTCAAATATATATCCAGCATATCATCACATAACCGCTGCTAAAATGGACTGTTTGCCATCAAAGGACACTATTACAATCACACCAATTTCGGCAGAGGTACAACTACAATCTCTACTTGATCACACAGCCGCACGCTTGCTGCAATCAATAACAGGAAATGAGTTGAAGAAATACGGAAACACAAAGTTAATTCTTTTTTGTAAATGGGGATGTGATGGTTCTTCGGGACAAAAACAATATAAACAAGCTGTATGTGAAAATATTTCTGACTCAGATATGTTCATGGTATCATTTGTACCATTTCGATTGAAAAAAATTTTGGAAGATTCAGAGCCTTCGACTAGTACAACGCAAACAATGGATATTTGGAAAAATGAGACACCATCTTCTACGAAATACTGCAGGCCAATCAAATTTCAATTCAAAAAAGAAACAAATGATGTTATTAATAAAGAAATTAGTGATATCAAGGCCCAAATTACAGCACTACAGCACTACAGCCATTACAATTACAGTTAGATGGGCAGCAAATTGAAGTAAGCTACCAGTTAGTCCTGACAATGATAGATGGAAAAGTGGGTCAGGCTTTGACTAACACGAAGGCTGCATCCAGCTGCATTATATGCCAAGCAACATCAACCCAATTAAACCAAGTCCCAGCAAAATCATTAGATAATACCGATGCATATGAATTTGGATTATCACCACTACACGCAAGAATACGACTTATGGAACACATACTAAAAATGAGTTATGATTTGGATTTCGGGTCTTCAGGATCAATAAGAAACAACGTGACCAACAAAGAGTTAAGAAGTTCAAAAAAGAAACATGTTCAAGATGAATATCGCAAACGTGGACTGATTATAGATCAGCCAAAACAAGGGTCAGGCAATACAAATGATGGCAATACCGCAAGAAGATTCTTTTCAGATCCAGAAAAAGCATCTGAAATAACAGGAGTATATTTCAACCTTATTTTCAGATTTAAAATAATACTAGAAGTACTTGCGTGCAATGAAGAAATTGACTGTAGAAAATTTGGAGATTATGCTAAGGAAACTGCAAAAATATATACAACTAACTACCCATGGAGAAATATGTCTGCAAAAGTTCACAAAATCCTTTATCATGGTGAAGATGTCATTAAATATCATTTGGTGCCACTTGGAGATCTATCAGAGGAGGCTCAGGAAAAAAGGAACAAGGATTACATATTTTAAGAGAGCACAATACTCGGAAAATTTCACGGAATTCAACAAATGAAGATCTATTTAATATATTATTGGCAACGTCAGATCCGTTCATATCCAGTATTCGAAATCAATGGAAAGTGGACCATCGGGATTTAGATGAAGAAGCCAAAAAACTACTAAAGAACAGAAATAGCACAGAACAAAATATGGAATATTTGCAATTATTATTTAAGTCAAATGAATAAAAATTATATTTTCTTGTTGCTTAACCAAAAAAAAAAAAAATGTTTTTTTCGAGTACATTTTCCATTCGTCATGAAAGCTTAAAAATTAATTTTTTATGCAATCTAGGCTTAGGTAATACAATTTGTTAATTATTGACACTATTTTTCATATAATATGCTATATAATCGCCCCCAAAAAGGGGGCGGGGTCCAAAAATAAATTTTTATGATTTTCTGGCCCCAGGGTAAAGACCTTGAACCTTTTTTGACATAAAAATGTTTCATTTGCTTAACAAATTTACAAAAAAACTTGTAAAAATGTGTAGTTTTTCAGGGGTTGGTTTAGTTCCTCTTAGGGGAATTTTTTCCCCCTGGTCCGATTTGGCCCATTTACGAACTTAGCCTGCCCTATCCTTCAAGATATATGTACCAAATTTCAAGGGTCTAGCTCTTTTCGTTTAGACTGAATCGTGTTCATACAGACAGGCGAATGGACGGACGGCCGGATGGACAGACGGACGTATGGACAGACGGACATAGCTATATCGTCTTAGATTTCATCACTGATCAAGAATATATATACTTTTTTAGATCTTAGAGGGATATTTTACTATGTTACACACAGAATAAACCCATATTTCACTCTGAAAGTTAAAAAAATTAAAATGTTCAACTTTGACCTCGAATTCCTTAAAAAGTCCTCAATCAATTTTAATGTAATTAAAACTGAATCAAGCTGAGCTAAATATCTATCCATTAAAAAAATTATTTCAATATTTTGATCGGTTCAAAAGTTACAGAATTTTGGCCAACGAAAAACGATTTTCAGCCACTGTGCGTAGTGGCGTATAGCGATCACTTTGTTTCTTATGAAATATTAAACATTGAAGAGAAATCAGTTTATTTGATTGATATTGATACTTTTACTTCAAAGCCGATGAATATAATTTATGCTAATAATGGAAAAATGTATGTTCGCTATCAAAATTTGTAAAATATTTATGTATATATAGGTATAAACATATGTATGTATATAAATTTACAAAATAAAGTTTAATTAACTTTTCAAATAAAATAAATAAAATCAAACTAAAGTAAATGCTTTTTAATAACTTTTCCGAACGCATACGGTATAAAACCGAACACACGTGCAGTAGTTTAAAAATTAAATTGACATATTTAATTACTAAACACACATTTACTATAGATCAACTGAACTTTAAATTGTAGACAACTAAACTGAAGTTCAGTAATGAAAAACTGAACAGTTATAGTTAATAAATAAACACTCGCTTACTATTAGGCAAACTAAACTCATATATTAGATATCTAAACGCTCGTTCAGCATAAAGTTGAACGTTATTTTCAGTTTTATACTACAAGCGTTCACGGTGCAGAAAACCTAAGAAATATTCAGAAAAACTACGTATTTGTTTAGTTTTTAACTACGTTTTTTTTCTGTGTAGGAATGCAAAAACAAAGACTACAAAAAATTTAGATACACGAATACTTGCAAAATTTCACGGATTAGACAGAATTTGGATCTTTTCAATATGTTGGCGGCCTCTTCAGACCCAATAATTTCATCACGAAGACATGTAAGATCTCGAAAGGATTTGGAAGAACATAGTTATAGCTCCGATATGTTGTCTATTAGATAACGCTCCCAATGTTAATGACTATTCCAAAGAGAACTAACTAATGAAAACCAATTATTCTAGCTAAATAAAATATATACTAAATAACATTATATCTATAGCATAAATATGTATATTAATATTAAAAATAATTTAAAAGTATGTTTCTGTAACAGAAATAAAAAAATTTAATATTGGTTATACATGTTATATTAGAGTGTTTTTTTCTAAACTTTCGGACTTAAACAATGTGTATTGCAAAGCGCACCGGGTTAAACTAGTTACTTAATATAAATTTACTTAGATTTAAATATTAAATGTATATAAAAATTTGTATTTGCGATACAATTAAGGTCTACTTAAGTTTAAAAAATCTTAGCATTTGAGTCGTTTGGAAATGACATTTCCAAAAAATTATGTACCCGAGGTACCAAAATTTGGGGTCTTACCCAGAAGCCTCCCTTACCCTAGGGAGGCGACCATTCGCAACTCCACTGAGAAAGACCTCTGCTTTGTCTCTGTGAAATTTTATTAAGATATCTTCAGTGGTGCATGAGATACCGAATTATGTCTAAAATTAATCGTTTTCAAACTACTGTGTCTCGGTCCATATGAAAAACATTGAAAACTGAATATTATATCTAAAAAAATCTTTGTACTATACGATATATAGTTAAAATAATCAAAAGGATTTTTTAACATTACATAGCAAAAGTAAAAATTTTTTTTATTTTTGTTGATAAATTAATTTTAAAATGTTCATCGCTGACAAACACTAAATTTTTGGCGGCTGAATTTATATAAGCCGCCAAAATTGGCGGCTGATTCAGAGTCGAACCAAGCTGATCAAAACGGCGCCGGCCACAGTGTTGAAAAAACTGTCGGCGGCGGCGCGCCGTCGGCTTGTTTCTCTGGGCGAGACTCAATTTTGTCTAAGTTGGCTGATAGTATTAACAGGGGTACAGTTCAAAATTTAAAGACACCAGAATTTTCACAATTTCACGAAAAAGCAAACGAGTTATCGGTAGAATATGACTGTATTTTATGGGGTCATAGAACTTTAATACTACGAAAATTAAGAAGTTTAGTACTTGATGAGTTACATAGATCACATTTCGGGATAGTAAAAACCAAGGCACTCGCACGTTGTTATGTGTGGCGGCGTGCTATTGATAAAGACATTGAGAAGCTTGTGAGCAAATGCTGTGCATGTCAAAAGTTGCAGTCAAGTCCAGAAAAAAGCTTATTTCTTGGCAACCTACTGACGTGGTATGGAGTCGAGCCCATGTTGATTTCGCAGGTCCTATCAAAAACTTTTATTTACTAATTGTTGTAGACTCATATTCGAAATGGGTAGAAATTTTTAAAACTAAAGAGATTACATCTGCTTTTACTATAAATAAAATCAGGGAACTCTTTTGTCGCTATGGTTTAGTTGACACCTTAGTTAGTGACAATGGACGTCAATTTACGTCAAAAGAGTTTTAGCACTTTTTGAAAGCAAACAATCTTAGGCATATTTTAACTGCACCAGACCATCCATCGACAAATGGCCAGGCAGAAATTGTTGTTAAAAGCATAAAAAAATCAATCATGGCAAATTTATCAAGTAATAAAGTAACTGATTTAGATACAATAATTAACAAATTTCTTATTGATTATCGCGTTACAAAACACAATACAACTCAAGAGTCTCCAGCGAAAGTTTTTTTAGGAACGACGTTAAAAACTCGCTTTAGTATTTTTGAAACCAGACTCAACGAAAAGTTTTATTTTAGAAAGTCAAATGAAAAGCCAACGTAATCACAAAGGCACACGCAATGTTAAGTTTTCTCAAGGAGACATAGTTTTGATAAGAGATTATAGAGATCAAAACAAGTCCAAATGGGCAACTGCAACTGTTAAATAGAGAATAGGCACGCAATCATACATGTGTGTTATAAATGATAACAATCAAATTATTAACCGTCATCTTGACCAAATAAGAAGTTTAAATGCTACAAATGAGCAGCAAGATACACAATCCGTGGTGGATGAAAACCCTCTAGAGGTTGATGTTTATCAAACGCGTAACAATGAGGCTGATAAGGCAAACCAAGACAATGTACAGGGTGGTCAAGCTGGAACACTTGAAGACTTAGCCATTGAAAATCATGTAACAGCTAATACAGAGCTAATGCAGAGGACTCATTACAACGAAAACTTAGACCGCGAAAATGTGGTAAAGTGATTAAAGAAACGTAAAAAAATATTAAAAAAATATATTTAATATATATTATTAATTATAACTTCAAATGTACATAAGAAATGTAAAAATAATACTTGAATTCATTCATTAGTTATAGGCTCATAGTATTATAAGTTAGTTTAAAAGGGGCGTGTTGGGTATTTATGAACATGAATAATCTGGCAACGCCTTCTTGTAACAATTTGATGTTCTGTCAAATGAAATAATAAAGCAACACTTGGATTTTGTCAGCTGTAAGAAAACACGACTTTCAATTTAGCTCTACGAATATATAACAATAAGTATGCTCGTGTTGGTAATAGTCGTAATTTCCGTTAAGTGCTTAGTTACACTTATTACGGCTATGTCATCAGCAAAGCCAAAAATTTTAACTCCATCGGGAAGCACTAGATGTAGTACTCCATCGTACATCACATCCCATAGTAGCGGGTCAAGAACCGAGCCCAGTGGGATCACACCTGTTACATTATAATGTTTGAGACCTTCATCGGTGTGGTATAGTTAAGTTCGGTTACGGAAGTAATCTTTTACCATGGCCAACAAGTATTGAGAGATACCCAAAGATTCGAGGGAATTCACTATAATCACCTAATTTGCTGATTTAAATGCAGTTTTAATATCAAGTGTTACTAGTGCTTAGATCCGTTTTTCCATTTTTTACCTTTGATCGCTTCCAAGGCTGTATTAACAACCACACTTATAGCATTAACAGTTGATCTTGTTTTTCTGAACCCAAATTGATTATTTGATAGTGTTGGTTCTCTTCTAAACCAATTGATGTTAAAACAACTTTTAAGAGCGACTGTACTTTTTATTTATTTTAAAAATATTTGCACAAATTAAATGGCTTTAAAACAATTTGTTTAAATGTCTTACTTGATTTACTTTTAAAAAAGAACACAATTTTGTTCTTTACATCTTCTTTTAAACCAGTAGTTAATAATACGATAAAGCCGTTATTCCAGTTTTTGTATATGCATACTTACAAATGTACATACATACCATCCACATTGAGTGCATGTAAGTATATATTTATGAATGTACATATGTATTTAAATGAGTGAATATAAGAAAAAGAGTTTAAGGAAGAAACAAAGTTAATTTTGGTATATAAGACAGTGACGGCGGTAACATTCCCCTCTTGTAAGCGAACTAGGGATCTGTGAGCTTGCCAGCCTTAATATTATCGACGTCTAGTACTGCTATTTTGAATGCTGGCCTCTCAAACATACTGGTGCTAGTTTTTACTTTGACGCGACGAACTTAACCACATTTGGCAGTGATTATTTCGGTTTTTATACCTTTTGGCCAGCTGTTACGGGAAATCGTATCGTCTACAATTATGACAATGTCGCCTTCACCTTTTCGAATCACTGCGTCGTATTAAACTTGGACCATATTCACGAACCCATCTGCTCCAAAAATGGTTTGCTGGGCCTGATGCCACCTTTGACGAAGATCGTAGTTAACTTCACATAAGGGTTTGTATCCATCAGCGGATCCGAGAAGTAGATGGTTTGGTGTAAGGGCGTCGTCATTTGCTTGGTCGAGAGCCACAAATGTTAATGGACGGGAATTTATTATGAATTCAACCTCCCATAAAGCATTTCTTTATGATTCGTTGTTAAATTTAAATGCAGGACACATAGCGAATTATGTTTCCGCGTTTTGGTTTGATAGAAAAAAAAAAACTAAGTTTGTTTTTATTGTTTATTTATTAATTTTATTTTAGATTACCAACTTAATGACCGAATCGGAGGAACAAGACTGACTTATGCTAATTACAGGTTCTTTTTATTAATTAAAAAATATTGTTAGTAGTTAAAATGCCGATTTGCCAATGTTGCAAATATTATTAGTGAAAAGTTAATTAAATTGGGACGATGCAATTCTCAGAATTGCGACCGAAAAATAGAATTTAGTGCTTTTAATTTATTAATTATTTTATATTAAATTGGTAAGTTTGCAATTCTTGGAATTGCGAACGAAAAATAGCTTTAATTTATGAATTTAATCATATTTTCTTTAACAAAACGGAAATGAGTTTAATATTACATTATTTATTGGTAATTATATTTGCAATAAATTCGTCAATACTGTCGTTCTTAATGTAAGTGTTAGTATTTGGTTTTATATATTTAACTAGCGTAGAGGGTTGATTTTACTGTGCGCACAAGCCTTTCCCATGCTCCGCCCACGTGTGGTGCTGCAGGTGGGTTGAACCTCCATTTTATTTCATCGTATTTGCAGGTAACCTGGAGCAGATCGAGAGTTTCCTTTTGTTTACGAAGAACTTTTTCTACAGATTTAAAATTTGTACATTTGTATATATTTCTTTGGGAGAGCCACGACGACTTATACACATGATGCACAGCTTGTGTCAAGGCTGTGAGCAACAAATGTTAGGCACGTAAATAGTACTCCCCATCTTTTTTCTTTGCGCAATCTTGGGCATACTTAAACAAAATATTTTTGGACTTTTGTATATATTTAAAACACATACCTTTATTTGTTGTATCTCCTCATACAAGATTTTAATTTTATTGACACTATTTTTCATATAATATGCTATATAAACGCCCACAAAAAGGGGGCGGGGTCCAAAAATAAATTTTTATGATTTTCTGGCCCCAGGGTAAAGACCTTGAACCTTTTTTGACATAAAAATGTTTCATTTGCTTAACAAATTTACAAAAAAACTTGTAAAAATGTGTAGTTTTTCAGGGGTTGGTTTAGTTCCTTTTAGGGGAATTTTTTCCCCCTGGTCCGATTTGGCCCATTTACGAACTTAGCCTGCCCTATCCTTCAAGATATATGTACCAAATTTCAAGGGTCTAGCTCTTTTCGTTTAGACTGAATCGTGTTCATACAGACAGGCGAATGGACGGACGGCCGGATGGACAGACGGACGTATGGACAGACGGACATAGCTATATCGTCTTAGATTTCATCACTGATCAAGAATATATATACTTTTTTAGATCTTAGAGGGATATTTTACTATGTTACACACAGAATAAACCCATATTTCACTCTGAAAGTTAAAAAAATTAAAATGTTCAACTTTGACCTCGAATTCCTTAAAAAGTCCTCAATCAATTTTAATGTAATTAAAACTGAATCAAGCTGAGCTAAATATCTATCCATTAAAAAAAATTATTTCAATATTTTGATCGGTTCAAAAGTTACAGAATTTTGGCCAACGAAAAACGATTTTCAGCCACTGTGCGTAGTGGCGTATAGCGATCACTTTGTTTCTTATGAAATATTAAACATTGAAGAGAAATCAGTTTATTTGATTGATATTGATACTTTTACTTCAAAGCCGATGAATATAATTTATGCTAATAATGGAAAAATGTATGTTCGCTATCAAAATTTGTAAAATATTTATGTATATATAGGTATAAACATATGTATGTATATAAATTTACAAAATAAAGTTTAATTAACTTTTCAAATAAAATAAATAAAATCAAACTAAAGTAAATGCTTTTTAATAACTTTTCCGAACGCATACGGTATAAAACCGAACACACGTGCAGTAGTTTAAAAATTAAATTGACATATTTAATTACTAAACACACATTTGCTATAGATCAACTGAACTTTAAATTGTAGACAACTAAACTGAAGTTCAGTAATGAAAAACTGAACAGTTATAGTTAATAAATAAACACTCGCTTACTATTAGGCAAACTAAACTCATATATTAGATATCTAAACGCTCGTTCAGCATAAAGTTGAACGTTATTTTCAGTTTTATACTACAAGCGTTCACGGTGCAGAAAACCTAAGAAATATTCAGAAAAACTACGTATTTGTTTAGTTTTTAACTACGTTTTTTTTCTGTGTAGGAATGCAAAAACAAAGACTACAAAAAATTTAGATACACGAATACTTGCAAAATTTCACGGATTAGACAGAATTTGGATCTTTTCAATATGTTGGCGGCCTCTTCAGACCCAATAATTTCATCACGAAGACATGTAAGATCTCGAAAGGATTTGGAAGAACATAGTTATAGCTCCGATATGTTGTCTATTAGATAACGCTCCCAATGTTAATGACTATTCCAAAGAGAACTAACTAATGAAAACCAATTATTCTAGCTAAATAAAATATATACTAAATAACATTATATCTATAGCATAAATATGTATATTAATATTAAAAATAATTTAAAAATATGTTTCTGTAACAGAAATAAAAAAATTTAATATTGGTTATACATGTTATATTAGAGTGTTTTTTTCTAAACTTTCGGATTTAAACAATGTGTATTGCAAAGCGCACCGGGTTAAACTAGTTACTTAATATAAATTTACTTAGATTTAAATATTAAATGTATATAAAAGTTTGTATTTGCGATACAATTAAGGTCTACTTAAGTTTATAAAATCTTAGCATTTGAGTCGTTTGGAAATGAAATTTCCAAAAAATTATGTACCCGAGGTACCAAAATTTGGGGTCTTACCCAGAAGCCTCCCTTACCCTAGGGAGGCGACCATTCGCAACTCCACTGAGAAAGACCTCTGCTTTGTCTCTGTGAAATTTTATTAAGATATCTTCAGTGGTTCATGAGATACCGAATTATGTCTAAAATTAATCGTTTTCAAACTACTGTGTCTCGGTCCATATGAAAAACATTGAAAACTGAATATTATATCTAAAAAAATCTTTGTACTATACGATATATAGTTAAAATAATCAAAAGGATTTTTTAACATTACATAGCAAAAGTAAAAAATTTTTTTATTTTTGTTGATAAATTAATTTTAAAATGTTCATCGCTGACAAACACTAAATTTTTGGCGGCTGAATTTATATAAGCCGCCAAAATTGGCGGCTGATTCAGAGTCGAACCAAGCTGATCAAAACGGCGCCGGCCACAGTGTTGAAAAAACTGTCGGCGGCGGCGCGCCGTCGGCTTGTTTCTCTGGGCGAGACTCAATTTTGTCTAAGTTGGCTGATAGTATTAACAGGGGTACAGTTCAAAATTTAAAGACACCAGAATTTTCACCATTTCACGAAAAAGCAAACGAGTTATCGGTAGAATATGACTGTATTTTATGGGGTCATAGAACTTTAATACTACGAAAATTAAGAAGTTTAGTACTTCATGAGTTACATAGATCACATTTCGGGATAGTAAAAACCAAGGCACTCGCACGTTGTTATGTGTGGCGGCGTGCTATTGATAAAGACATTGAGAAGCTTGTGAGCAAATGCTGTGCATGTCAAAAGTTGCAGTCAAGTCCAGAAAAAAGTAAGCTTATT
This sequence comes from Phasia obesa, assembly GCA_949628195.1. Classification (NCBI taxonomy): domain Eukaryota; kingdom Metazoa; phylum Arthropoda; class Insecta; order Diptera; family Tachinidae; genus Phasia; species Phasia obesa. The sequence goes on along the minus strand of OX451215.1, from coordinate 140,661,436 downwards.
TCTTGGCAACCTACTGACGTGGTATGGAGTCGAGTCCATGTTGATTTCCCAGGTCCTATCAAAAACTTTTATTTACTAATTGTTGTAGACTCATATTCGAAATGGGTAGAAATTTTTAAAACTAAAGAGATTACATCTGCTTTTACTATAAATAAAATCAGGGAACTCTTTTGTCGCTATGGTTTAGTTGACACCTTAGTTAGTGACAATGGACGTCAATTTACGTCAAAAGAGTTTTAGCACTTTTTGAAAGCAAACAATCTTAGGCATATTTTAACTGCACCAGACCATCCATCGACAAATGGCCAGGCAGAAATTGTTGTTAAAAGCATAAAAAAATCAATCATGGCAAATTTATCAAGTAATAAAGTAACTGATTTAGATACAATAATTAACAAATTTCTTATTGATTATCGCGTTACAAAACACAATACAACTCAAGAGTCTCCAGCGAAAGTTTTTTTAGGAACGACGTTAAAAACTCGCTTTAGTATTTTTGAAACCAGACTCAACGAAAAGTTTTATTTTAGAAAGTCAAATGAAAAGCCAACGTAATCACAAAGGCACACGCAATGTTAAGTTTTCTCAAGGAGACATAGTTTTGATAAGAGATTATAGAGATCAAAACAAGTCCAAATGGGCAACTGCAACTGTTAAATAGAGAATAGGCACGCAATCATACATGTGTGTTATAAATGATAACAATCAAATTATTAACCGTCATCTTGACCAAATAAGAAGTTTAAATGCTACAAATGAGCAGCAAGATACACAATCCGTGGTGGATGAAAACCCTCTAGAGGTTGATGTTTATCAAACGCGTAACAATGAGGCTGATAAGGCAAACCAAGACAATGTACAGGGTGGTCAAGCTGGAACACTTGAAGACTTAGCCATTGAAAATCATGTAACAGCTAATACAGAGCTAATGCAGAGGACTCATTACAACGAAAACTTAGACCGCGAAAATGTGGTAAAGTGATTAAAGAAACGTAAAAAAATATTAAAAAAATATATTTAATATATATTATTAATTATAACTTCAAATGTACATAAGAAATGTAAAAATAATACTTGAATTCATTCATTAGTTATAGGCTCATAGTATTATAAGTTAGTTTAAAAGGGGCGTGTTGGGTATTTATGAACATGAATAATCTGGCAACGCCTTCTTGTAACAATTTGATGTTCTGTCAAATGAAATAATAAAGCAACACTTGGATTTTGTCAGCTGTAAGAAAACACGACTTTCAATTTAGCTCTACGAATATATAACAATAAGTATGCTCGTGTTGGTAATAGTCGTAATTTCCGTTAAGTGCTTAGTTACACTTATTACGGCTATGTCATCAGCAAAGCCAAAAATTTTAACTCCATCGGGAAGCACTAGACGTAGTACTCCATCGTACATCACATCCCATAGTAGCGGGTCAAGAACCGAGCCCAGTGGGATCACACCTGTTACATTATAATGTTTGAGACCTTCATCGGTGTGGTATAGTTAAGTTCGGTTACGGAAGTAATCTTTTACCATGGCCAACAAGTATTGAGAGATACCCAAAGATTCGAGGGAATTCACTATAATCACCTAATTTGCTGATTTAAATGCAGTTTTAATATCAAGTGTTACTAGTGCTTAGATCCGTTTTTCCATTTTTTACCTTTGATCGCTTCCAAGGCTGTATTAACAACCACACTTATAGCATTAACAGTTGATCTTGTTTTTCTGAACCCAAATTGATTATTTGATAGTGTTGGTTCTCTTCTAAACCAATTGATGTTAAAACAACTTTTAAGAGCGACTGTACTTTTTATTTATTTTAAAAATATTTGCACAAACTAAATGGCTTTAAAACAATTTGTTTAAATGTCTTACTTGATTTACTTTTAAAAAAGAACACAATTTTGTTCTTTACATCTTCTTTTAAACCAGTAGTTAATAATACGATAAAGCCGTTATTCCAGTTTTTGTATATGCATACTTACAAATGTACATACATACCATCCACATTGAGTGCATGTAAGTATATATTTATGAATGTACATATGTATTTAAATGAGTGAATATAAGAAAAAGAGTTTAAGGAAGAAACAAAGTTAATTTTGGTATATAAGACAGTGACGGCGGTAACATTCCCCTCTTGTAAGCGACGTCTAGTACTGCTATTTTGGATGCTGGCCTCTCAAACATACTGGTGCTAGTTTTTACTTTGACGCGACGAACTTAACCACATTTGGCAGTGATTATTTCGGTTTTTATACCTTTTGGCCAGCTGTTACGGGAAATCGTATCGTCTACAATTATGACAATGTCGCCTTCACCTTTTCGAATCACTGCGTCGTATTAAACTTGGACCATATTCACGAACCCATCTGCTCCAAAAATGGTTTGCTGGGCCTGATGCCACCTTTGACGAAGATCGTAGTTAACTTCACATAAGGGTTTGTATCCATCAGCGGATCCGAGAAGTAGATGGTTTGGTGTAAGGGCGTCGTCATTTGCTTGGTCGAGAGCCACAAATGTTAATGGACGGGAATTTATTATGAATTCAACCTCCCATACAGCATTTCTTAATGATTCGTTGTTAAATTTAAATGCAGGACACATAGCGAATTATGTTTCCGCGTTTTGGTTTGATAGAAAAAAAACTAAGTTTGTTTTTATTGTTTATTTATTAATTTTATTTTAGATTACCAACTTAATGACCGAATCGGAGGAACCAGACTGACTTATGCTAATTACAGGTTCTTTTTATTAATTAAAAAATATTGTTAGTAGTTAAAATGCCGATTTGACAATGTTGCAAATATTATTAGTGAAAAGTTAATTAAATTGGGACGATGCAATTCTCAGAATTGCGACCGAAAAATAGAATTTAGTACTTTTAATTTATTAATTATTTTATATTAAATTGGTAAGTTTGCAATTCTTGGAATTGCGAACGAAAAATAGCTTTAATTTATGAATTTAATCATATTTTCTTTAACAAAACGGAAATGAGTTTAATATTACATTATTTATTGGTAATTATATTTGCAATAAATTCGTCAATACTGTCGTTCTTAACGTAAGTGTTAGTATTTGGTTTTATATATTTAACTAGCGTAGAGGGTTGATTTTACTGTGCGCACAAGCCTTTCCCATGCTCCGCCCACGTGTGGTGCTGCAGGTGGGTTGAACCTCCATTTTATTTCATCGTATTTGCAGGTAACCTGGAGCAGATCGAGAGTTTCCTTTTGTTTACGAAGAACTTTTTCTACAGATTTAAAATTTGTACATTTGTATATATTTCTTTGGGAGAGCCACGACGACTTATACACATGATGCACGAGCTTGTGTCAAGGCTGTGAGCAACAAATGTTAGGCACGTAAATAGTACTCCCCATCTTTTTTCTTTGCGCAATCAATGTTGATGAGAGACTTTTTGTGGCGATGATAAGTAAACGATTTCGAATTTCTTCTTTACTATAATCATCTAGTTCTGGAGATATAGGCCACAAATTTTTGTTGTATTTTAAAAAAGCAGATCCATTGAGCCACAAATCGTCGTCGGTTGTTGCGAAGTCTGCGGGGTTTGATTTTGATGGCACTCAATGCCATTAATTTAAATTTGTGGTTTCCAGAATTTCACCAACTCGATACATTACAATTGTCTTGAAGTTTTTTGGGTCCATGGTAAGCCATTTGAGGACCGTTTTAGAATCTAACCAATAAAAATAATCTGTAATATGAAGAAGGGTTGCGCTTCCAATTTTTGAAGCCAGTCGTGTTCCTATTAGTGCCGCTTGAAGTTCTAGTCAAGGTATCGTTATCGGTTTCAGTGGGCTGACCTTGGATTTGGCTGCTACAATAGACACATTGACATTGTCGTGAATTTTAATACGAAAATGCATACCGCAGCATAAGCATTTTCCCCAGCATCGACAAACGTATGTAATTGGACCGATGTCGTAAATTTGAGCAGTTTAGAATAACACCTGGGTATGAAAATTGACGATATTTTGTTTAGGTTTGAAAGCCATGAATGACATTTTAGTTCATCGTCCCATTTTATGCCTGAGCGCCAAATATTTTGAAGTAAAATTTTAAGGCCGATGGTGTGGAAACAAGACCTAATGGGTCAAAAATTGACATTAGGACTTGTAGAACTTCTCTTTTGGTAGGAACCACGTCTTTGTGAAAAACATTTCTTCGGAACCTCGAGAATCTAAATTTTACTTAAACACATCATTATTTGACTCCCAATACATACCAAGGATGTAGCTTTGAATGAATTTTGAGTATCGGAGCCATCATGGGATAGGTGGTTGCGTGCGAGTTCGGAATTAGTTATCCACTTTCTCATGTGAAAACTGACGGCAGAATGAATAATTTTTACTTGAAGAGCAAGTTCTTTTACTTCTTCATCGCTGTCAACACTATCGATGAAATCATCCATGTAGTGATAACGTTTGTTTAAATTCTTGAGCATTTTTATTTCTAATAAAATGAGCGATGCAAGGTGCGCAGCTTATATCGAATGTTAAAGCTTTCATTACGTACACACTAGGTTGTGGTTAGCTTTCAGCGTTTTCGAGCCACAAAAATCGTTGAACATGCATATCTTCGTCTTTAACGTTGATACGATGAAAAATTTCACCACAAATTCCAATTTGCCCAACACGAAACTCACTTAAAATATTGAAGAGTGATGTAAGTAAATCAGGGCCGCAAATTAAAAAATCATTTAGCGATTTGTTGTGTGACTTTGCTGCTGCTTCCTTAATTTCTAATGGTACGGCTAGCCTCCAATTGTTGACACCTATGAGAACCATTGGTTTAGCATTTATATAGGATTGTATAGGCAGACCTCTTAAGTACGAGTAGTCTTTCATGATGTCATCAAATTTAATTGACTGAATGGCGACCAAGATTATGTACCGTTCGCACATCGTGGAGAGTGAATCTACTTTCATTTTTAGCGCTGGAAACTTCTATATCGACTTTAATTGAATTACTCTCTGTAGTGTGTTTGACAAGTCGTAGTTACCATACCTTCTGTATGTAACACGAGCTTCATACTTTTTTGAAGCAATAATGCATACACACTCTGTGAATGTGGTGACTAGCTCATTCCCATCATAATGTTTATATTATAGACTAAACAAAGTATCATATTTACGATATTTTTTTGTATTAGTATTAGTGTACTTTTAAGCATTTAGTCTGTAAGAATTATTTGTGAAATTAATATAATTAAGTATGGCAAACAGAACAGTCGCACAAGCGGCTGTTCTTGTAAAGAAAACTGCAATCGAGTGTATTATTAAAAAGAGTGATATAAACATAACATGGCGATCCTGCCAGTTAAATTCATTTTTTCTTGCAACAAAAACGTTGAATAGAGTTTGAGAAAACTAAAAAAAAAAGATTGTGACTAAATGCAAAATCTGGTAAAAAAAAAAATCTCAAAAATTAATTGTAATTTTTCATAACGTTAATTTGTTAATTTTTCCTGATGATGCTACACAAAGGAGTAGCGAAATATCGAAAAAATAAAAATTAAAATTATTTAAAGACCTAAAGCTTAAATAAAATAGTTAAATTAATATATAAGAGTATTTATTTATAAGAAAAAAAAAAAAAAAATTCAATACGTGCTTTTAATTAATTTTTTTTCTAAGCGATCTTTAACAACTATTAAAATTAATTTTTATTTTCATTATTAGTTCGCATTTAATTGTTACAGATAATCATTAAAATTACAAAAAAAAAACAACTAACACAAAAAAAGAAAAAATATGTATTTATACATAAATACTAAAAACTAAGTAACCGCTGCATACTCACGAGTCCCTGCACTGGTATAACAAAAAAAAAATAATATAATTAACCGTTTCGATCATTAACTGGTAATGATCGACATATGCCACTATTCACCCTGCAAAACATGGTGACGGTCGTAATGACATATGTACCCTTAAATGATAAGTACTAACACGCCATAAGACGAAAAAAATAAAATACTAACAAGTCGTTGGCCGTGTAAACTTAATTTAAGTAAAATTTTTTTGTAAACCTTTTATTTGCACATGTAAACGGTCCAGCTACTAACGGACGTAACAGTTCTAGAAAGATCAGCCTAATATATTAAATTTTTTTCTCCAAGAGGGAAAGGAATAATGAAAGGAAGATTTTTTCTCTCTTTAAAAATAGAATATAAAATAGCGTTACGAAGAAACAATACTGATTTAAATTTTTTTTTTCATTATAACAAGTGTACTCCATTATTATACGTTTCTTTTTCCCTATATAGTCTTATCAAGTGTCATTACAATGGGCGGTACGGAGTCAAAAATTAAAAACCTAATGCTAATGTGGTGATTAAAATTGACTTCCCTGCCGTATATTTCATAATAATAATCGGTATATTAGCCGCGCAACGCTTAGTGACAATCTACCAATTACACAAAAGATCTTTGAGGAAAACTTACACTAGAGCTGCATCCTTGGCTAACAATCTAGACAAAGTCTAATATAAAGATTATTGTTGTTTGTTTTCCATTCGAAGCGCAAGGGCATTGTTTGAGGGAAATTTAAATCCATAATATACTTCCATAAAAATTGTGAAATACTTTTCTGATCAAAGTTATTTTTTTTTCTTCGTCTTTTTTTACGGAAGTATACATAATGACCGCTCTCTTGTTTTATTTACCAATTCCTTGTTTTATATACCAGTTTCTTAACTGATGGAATGGGAGACAATAGTATCCAGAGCTAAGGCAATAAAAGATGAGTTCCTTAAATCGTATAAATGCTTAAACACTGACAGAGATACAAAATCTGAAACAGTTAATAAGCATGTAAACATCCTCCAAAATCAGTTAGAGAAGCTCATAATATTACTAAATACATATTATAATAGGTTAACTAAGGCTCATCAGACCTCTGCTGATAATTTTTATTCTGACCTACGTGAAAAATTAATTTCCGTAAATTATAGAAAAAATTTTAAAGTCCTTGTTCCACACTCGAACAAAAAAAAAACTGAACAAAAAAAAAATCCAAAATGCTTCAAACTTTAATAGAATTTCTAAATACAGCTTCCAGGTTAATTCCAGGGGGGTTATTATGTAATTCGATTCGAAAGAAAAAAATTACGAATTCGTACAAATTGAATTATGCAGTACGATTTTCGGAAATTTATTTACGAACGTTCGGAAATAAATTTTATTTACGAACGTTCGGAAATAAATTTTCGTACCGTACGTTTTTATTCCCCATACGAAAATCAGAAAGTATATTTTCGGAAATCAAATTATGTAATTCGAAAGCTAATGTCAAATACGTTAAAACGTTCGTATTTTATTCGAAAGCTATTTTGTTGTCAAAGAAAATAAAACATGTAAATCTTGTGATTAAAAACCCATAAAACACATCAATTATAAGTTCTGTAATACTTTGATTTATAATTTCTAAAGGAGTGGATTTACATACATATGTATGTAAAACATAACACAAGCAAATTCATATAGTTGTAGATTCTATAATAAAACATATCAAGTTATTACAAAAGCAAACCAAAGAAATTGGAGATTTAAAAAATTCTTCAGCTGAAGTTATGAAAACATTGTTTCTTATTTGTTTTAAATATAATTGTGATTTTTATTTATAAACCTTTATTAACTTAATGTTTATTGGTTAATTTATTTAACCTGTTCCATTTCTCAATAATTCCTATTTAGTGTACGTGTTTCTTGATTTTTAATTTTCCAACATACAACTCTCCCAAAATGCATCGATTGGTACTAATCCCAATACCTTTATATAAGGTATTTTGGGCCGTGGGCTTAATTTACTTAAAATTTAGAATGCTCCTGCACATGTACCAGTAGTTGCTTAATTTCATAATTTGTTCACCATTTTCTTTCGAAGTTCTTGATTTTAGTATTTGTTTCCATATGTGGACCGCTTTAAAAATGTTATTAACAAATTAACGCAATGAGAAAATCACGCTACAAAGTTTTTACAAAATTTGGCAAAACGTTTAGCAGTTTTATTCTGACCAATTTATTACACGTGATTACTGTAAATATGTGCGTACTTTTTTAATCACAATATTAAAAATAAGTATTTTTAATTTTAAACTTTTCGTCGTTTTTTTTTTTTTCTTTGATGTCTAAACACACACAACTTCTGACAACTTTGATATTCAAAAAGCAATGCTGCCAATTTTTTTACGCAATACAACCATCCATCATATTCGAACGAATTAGTTAATACGATTTTACTTTCGAATCGGAATTTTTTTCGAAAGGTTTTGCGTTTCGAATCGAATTACGTAATAACCCCCCAGACTTTAATGGAAATTCTGAAAACCTGCAAAGCTTTATCGACGCCATTAATTTGGTAGACTCAATTAAGGAAACGCACGAATCAGTAGCAGTAAACCTTATTAAAACAAAATTGAAAGGAACAGCGAGAAATTTAATTTCATCAGAAACCACACTGGAACAAATAATTTTAAAACTAAAAACAACGGTTAAGGATGAATCCGTTGATGTAATTAATGCCAAATTAATGAGCACAAGACAGTCCGGAAAAAATGTTAATGCCTACGCCAAAGAAATGGAGGTATTCACAAAGAAATTATAAACCGCTTTTATTACAGATGGGTTACCCCATGAAATAGCCAACAAATATGCTACACGTTCAGCTGTTACGGCTATAACCAAAAACAACTCTAACGATAGAGTTAAAATAATCATGCAATCGGGTAACTTTAATAACATGAATGAAGTATTGCCTAAATTCATAAGCAGTTGTACCGAAGCCTACGGTCATGAAAACACTATCCTAAGCTATGGCTTTAGACACCAAGGTCATAGTAATAACAATAGTAACCATGGCAGAAGTAACAACTTCAACCAAAACAGAAACTTCCATCAGAACAGAAGTAATAGGTTCAATAGAAATGGAGACAATAATAGCAGGTCAAATCGTAATAACGGGACTTACAACCGTAATTACAATAACAATAGCTCAGGTTCTAAACAAGCAATAACGATAATAGAAACCGTTACATCAATTCACAAAATAGAAACATAAATGTAGCTGCTGAAGCCTCGGGAAACGAGCAGCGACCCCTAAATACTCAGTAAATACAACATCCTACAATATTAACTTAAATTTATGTAGCTATTTACGCTGTAGAACTACCCTAAATGAAACAATTTCAATTTTATTAATAGACATTGGAGCTGATATTTCAATTATCAAGCACAACCAGGTCTTAAATGAATCAATCAATGTTTATAATAAAAAAAATTTAAATGGTATTGGCCAAGGCATAATTTCAACTTTAGGCAGTGTACAATGCGAATTAAAAATAGACAAATATCTAGTAAAACATACTTTTCACGTAGTCACGGATGATTTCAAAATACAGGCAGATGGAATAATTGGGATGGATTTCATACGAAAGTGTAATTGTATATTACAATATTCCAATGACAAGGATCTAATTATTATTCGAACAAATTACAAACAAACAATTCAAAACGGCGTTTACGTCGGAAATACAATAACTTCCAAATCAAACCCACTAGTAAAAATAATTAAAACCACTGAACAAGATTTGGTAATTTCTGATATTAAAGTTGTTACCGAAAACCTTAAAGATTATAAAATTGCCAAGCAAAATTGTACACCTGCCAATTCCAAAGAAAAAATGGAAAGACTTTCCAGAAACTTCCCAACTTTTGTTGAAAAAGATCTAAAATCTTTATGCCATGAATTTATAGACATTTTCGCTTTAGAAACTGAAAACATATCAGTCAATAACTTTTATAAACAAAGACTTAAAGTAAACAATACACAACCTATTTCCATAAAAAACTATCGAATACCACATTCCCAAAAAGAGGAAATAAATAACCAGGTTGACAAGCTAATTAAAGACGATATTGTTGAACCATCCACTTCAGATCATAATAGTCCCATAGTCTTGGTACCAAAGAAACCTTTACCTGGTAATACCCAAAAGATATGGAGACTGGTAGTAGATAAAAATTTAATAGCTGATAAATTTCCGTTACCTCGCATAGATGAGATTCTTGATCAATTGGGCAGAGCTAAATTCTTCTCTTGCCTTGATCTTATGTCAGGTTTTCATCAGATAGAGCTTGAAGAGGAATCTAGAGATATCACATCCTTTTCCACAGATAAAGGAACCTTCAGATTTACAAGATTGCCGTATGGTCTAAAAATAGCCCCAAATTCCTTCCAATGCATGATGTCGTTGGTTTTTTCAGGTCTAGCTCCAGCACAAGCATTCGTTTATATGGATGACCTTGTAGTGATTGGTTGTTCAAAACAACATATGTTACGAAATTTGAAAAACGTATTTGCATTATGCAGGAAACATAATCTGAAATTACATCCAGACAAATGTTCATTTTTCCGCATTGAAGTAACATTTTTGGGCCACAAAAGTACTGATCAAGGTATATCGCCTGATGATAGCAAATTTTCTATAGTACAAAACTATCCAACACCAAGGAATGGTGATCAAGCTAAACGCTTCATAGCCTTTTGTAATTATTACCGAAGGTTTATACTAAACTTTGCTGAATCATCTCGACATATTACTAGATTGTCAAGAAAAAATGTACCTTTTGAGTGGAACCAAGAATGCGAAAAATCTTTCCAATACCTCAAAAACCAATTACTAAGTCCTAACATTTTAAAATACTCTGATTTTCTAAAGAATTTTTTATTACAACAGACGTAAGCAAACACGCTTGTGGTGCTGTCCTTAGTCAGAAAAAACAGGGTATACTAATGCCAATTTCATACGCTTCTAGATCTAAGGGCGAAAGTAACAAATCTACCATAGAGCAGGAATTAACTGCAATACATTGGGCGGTAAGATTTTTCAGACCATACATTTACGACAGAATTCGTAATCCAAAGTGATCACAGACCAATCACTTACTTATTTCCTCTAAAGAATCCATCATTTAAGCATACGCGCATGAGGCTTGACCTAGAGGAGTATGACTTTGTAGTCGAATATATTAGGGGTCAGGAAAATACCGTGGCAGACGCACTGTCACGTATAGAGTTTAAGGATATTAAAAATATTGAAGTCAATACAGTCCTGAAAGTTAAAACAGGAGTCAGATTAAAACAGGAGGAGAAAGTACGAACAAAACTCCTACACAACAAACAGAATCAGCCAATTTTAAAATATATGAGGCTATAAATGCCCAGGAGCATCGTAAAATACCTAGATTGTATTTTACTAAGGATAAAGTAATTATCCATAAGGGAAAGCAAGTTCTTTCCGAATTTTAGTTGAAAGATCTAATTATTAATAGAAATGTCGACCTAGGTCAACTCTTTCTAAAGCTTGCAAAAATAGCTAATAATACTGTTCTCACAACATTGCTACTCTCACTAGATGACAGTATGCTTAATTACCTAGGAACAAATATGGAATCCTTCAAATGTAAAGGTAATATAATCTTGCAAGATTTTAATTTAACAATTATGCTCATACCAAAACATACTACAGTTTGTACTGATTCTGAAAAACTGAGAATTATGCAAAAATACCATGATGATCCCATTACCGGTGGACATCCAGGTATAACTCGTATGATAAAAAAAATAAAACTTCAGTATCATTGGAAAGGCATGACTAGAGATATAGCTAGATATGTAAAACAATGCCTTCAATGCCAAACCAACAAAACTACGGTTAAAGGCAAGGAGCCCCTCGTTATAATACCAACTCCTCTAAAAGCTTTTTAAAGAGTGATAATCGACACAATGATACACAAAATGAATACGCTGTGACTACAATGTGCGATTTAACTAAATACCTAGTAGTTATCCCAATAATAAATAAATCATCCAGAAATGTTGCGAAAGCCATTATGGAGGATTTTATTTTAATATATGGTCCAATGAACATAATAGTTACGGACCTAGGTACTGAATATATAAATCAGGGTTACTCTCTGTAGCGATGCGAAAGAAAAATGGTACGAAATCGAACGATTTGTACTCTTTAAAGCGTTCGCGCATTTTTCTTTCTAATATCTTTTTCGCAAATATGGCAGCACCACACTCTGTAGTGCGAAAGCGTATGTCAAATTCGTTCGATAAGCCCAAATATTTTGCGATAGTAAAACAGCAAGCGCAAAGGAAGAAAACATGTAATTTCTTTAAAAATGTGTTTTAATTGATATCTAAATTGTTATTTTTAGGGATATCAAAGCCAAATAGTTAGAAATAAAACAAGGACACTTTTTATTTTTAGTAGATAGTGATTTGGCCATGAAACAGTTACTGCGAGTTAATGCCTAACAAGCCGGAAGCAATATGTAGCACAAAATATTTATACAATCTGATGGAGATCCCGTAAGAAACATATCTGGTTAAAAAATTTGTATATTATGCTATTATTTATGTAAAATATGATACTTTTTGCGTGGATTTCCTGTAGAACTTTCAGTAACGGAAAAAGTTAAAATAAGGCTATATGAATTTGAAAAAAATTCTATAACAGATTTATTATACCAACGTTTATTTATGGAAAGTATATCGAACCTATCTGATTGCAACTCGTTTCAAGTTAATTTACGTCTTTAAACCATAATCCATCAATATTTATACGTAAATACAACCGGCTTAACTTTTGTTTAAATATTTTACACTGTTAATGTTGCCACTTTTTCAAAAATTTTGCGAAAGGTGTTGCGAAAGTCATAGAGTACCGATTTTCCCTCTTATCGCATTGAGCTTTCGAATCGAAATTGCTTTCGCATCGCAATAGAGAGTAACCGCCCATGTACTAACGGAACTATGCAAGCTAATGAAAATAGAGAAATTACACTCTACTGCTTACCATCATGAAATACTCGGTACAGTTGAAAGATCTCACAGAACATTCAACGAGTACTTAAGATCTTATGTTTCATCAGACAATTCAGATTGGGATAATTGGTTAAAATTCTTTATATATTGTTATAATACAACTCCATCCACAGCTCATGGATATTGTCCATTTGAATTGATCTACAGAAAAATTCCAAGAGAGCTAGATTTCACCAATACCAATAGCATAGAACGCCTTTACAACGTTGAAGCTTGCGAAAAGGCAGTTAAGTAGCTCAACGTAGAGCTACTAGCCTCACTGAAAATGCTAAACTTCTTACACAAAAAATATCCAATGAAAATTGTAATCCTATTACACTCTGTGTTAATGACTCTGTTCTAATCCGCAATGAATCACGACACAAACTGGATGCGGTCTTTAAAGGTCCCTTCACAGTCAATGAAATTGATAATTCAAACAATGTCACATTAATAGACACTAATGGTAAACTTTTTACTGTCCACAAGAACAGAATCAAAAACTGCCCAACAAACTTCAAATATCTATGAATGACATGGGATAACGTCTAATAAAGTTTTATATTTTTTTTCCTTCTTACCCTTTTTCAATAACGCTAGCTAACTTAAAACTTATAAAAATAATTTAGAATAATTATTTTATGGATTAAAGTTATTTTGACAATTTTATTGAATAATAATATTTTAGCAATTTAAAATTAATTGTACAAGATAAATATTTTTTTTCTTATTCCTGTCTCTTCTCATTTTTGAAAGTGAAGGGAATGCTAGCCAGTTAAATATCCTTTTATTTAATCATAAAAAAATATTCTTTTAATACTTAATTTTTATTTTTGTAAAAGACTTTTATTACAAAGCACAAAAAAAAACAGTCCCTATTTTATTTTATTTATGTTTGTATTATACAAAAGAATAATCAATCTAGTATAGATTATTCTTTTCCGGAAAAGGGAGGTGTAGTGTGTTTGACAAGTCGTAGTTACCATACCTTCTGTATGTAACACGAGCTTCATACTTTGTTGAAGCAATAATGCATACACACTCTGGGAATGTGCCGACTAGCTCATTCCCATCATAATGTTTATATTATAGACTCAACAAAGTATCATATTTATGATACTTTGTTGTATTAGTATTAGTGTACTTTTAAGCATTTAGTCTTTAAGAATTATTTGTGAAATTAATAAAATAAAGTATAGAAAACAGAACAGTCGCACAAGCGGCTGTTCATATAAAGAAAACTGCAATCGAGTGTATTATTAAGAAGAGTGATATAAACATAACATCGCAGAACGAGTAGTTTCGGCAGTCCATTGTAGCTCTTAGGGCTCACTTTACCATGTAGACCCAAGTTTTCGAAAAAGCTTTGCTCCATTAGGGTAACGGATGAACCCTCATCTAAAAATGCGAATGTCTCAGTTCAACCACCATTAAAATGTATACGGATAGGCAGGATTCTGAAATACTAAGTACCTTGACTTCTATCATTGTGTACATTTACGTTTCCACTGCGTCCCTGTGCCACTGTTTCAGCTGCATTATTTATTACTGTATACCTATGCAACAATGGGTGATGCTTTGCGGAGCAGTTGCTAATATCGCATACTTTTTTAGAAAAACATTTGCGTCGATGAGCATTTAAATTATTTTGTTTTACTACGTTCCACTTTTCGTCCAAGCTAAGAGCATGAAATTCACCACAATGCTGAAATTGCAGAAGTTGCAATTTATTTTATTTTGATAAGCTGGTTCTGAATGAGTGTTCACTGAAGCTCCTTTTTTGGCTCCTAAGGGGGATACGACTTGACTTGCAGCTCCTGCTATATTGTAAATCCAATCGCTAAACGCTTTTACCACTGGGACCTTAGCGTCTTTAGTATGCATTGCCCAATTTAATGTTTGTTTGTCGGATAATATATCGACTAGCGTTCTTACGAGCAACGGATTATTTAAGTGAATTGTCAAGTCGTATGATAAGTGCATATTCGATGAGACTGTCGAGCCTGTCCTTAAGCGGAGGAATTTTTGTTGCTTTTGATATCATGCTGTCTAATATATGCTCTGAACGACCGAAACACATCTCCAAAGTTTGAATTATTTCATTCACCAACATCTGTAATTTCAATTCTGTGATTGAGTTTATAGAGCCACAATTTTACTACAATTTTGCTGTACAAATTTGTCACATGTTATTGCTCTATTTTGCAAGATATTTCCTGTAACCTTCTCTAGATTACCCTTTTCATAACCATCATTATTTACATTTGATGGCTGACGGGCTTTTTCCCTGACGATGGGGTCCTTTGGTCAGGATATCATGAGATGACTTTACTTGTAAACCTGCGGTAAACTCAGCTGTGGCATTTATATACGGCCGTGTTGATGGATCCACGTTTAAAGCACTTTTTTTAATAGCAACGCAGGAACAGTTTCAACTTACATTTTCAACGTCGCTATTTCCTCCGACGCACACAAAGTGATACCACTTATCACACCAGTCCCTGCACCATTTGCTCAGTGTCTTTTTCTTGGCACTTGTTGCAATTATAATCGGTTTGAGACATTTTTTGTTTGTTTTATAAGCACGATTATATTTTTTACAATTTATTAATCTTCCCGACAAAGTTGTTTTCGCAGCACAATTAAGTTAGTTTTTTTTATTTATTTTAAAAGCACTCTTATTTTAATAGTTTTAGCACTTTCAAATTGTTTTAAAGAAATGCAAAAATTGTTTTAAAGAAATGTTGGTTCTCTTGTAAACCAAGTGAAGTAATAAAAACTTTGCAAAATTCCACTGTAACTCCCCCAAGAAATGTTCCAAGTAGCAAAAAAATACAATGTGGAAAATTTCAGGCAGATTGCAATAGAAGAAGGCGTGCCGCATCCGCCCCCAAGCTGTCAAAATTATGTAAATTCATATTAAATTGATGTTTACAAAAAAGTACGATTGGTTATATAAATATATATCTTTTGTATTGAAAATAAAACTTAAATTAGCATAAATCTTAGTAGATAATTAATTTATTTTGATAATTTTTAATTACCTTATTAATATTATTCATTTACATAAATAAATACATAATTACATATTTATATATAGTCACATACATGTAATTCATTTATGCTTTTATGGTTCCCACAAAATGCAGACGCAAACGTCTGCACATTCTTTCAATTTTAATAAACAAACTTCTATTATTACAGAACGAAGTTTGTTTATTGGTGTGAAAAATGTAGCATGAATTTAAGTCTACCATGACCAACATTAATTATGCTGTAATATTCTTACTCTCACTCTCTCTATGTAATGAAGTTATTATACATACATTATCATTAATTTTGAAGTATTTTGTATTATAAAATTGTACTTTTCCCCTTTGAATAGTAGTAATAAATAAACTTCCGCAGAAACTGTTCATGAATCGGAGTGATTTTCTTAAACGTTATTAAATTTTTTACATGGTGCCGAAACCCGGGAACAGATTTTTCTTTAATAACATTATATAAAAGCGATTAAAGAAATAAATAGCGGGCGGTTGTTAATAATAGCGAAAATGGATAATGTGTATAGAGCCACATGGCGAACCCAGCTGACGAAGTTGTGCAACGCCGCTGCAGACTTCCTGAAATCCCATGAAGAGGCACAAGATGCAGATGTAGAGAGCCCTGAAAGGTTGGAAGCTGATATTAACCTCTATGTTCAGCGAATAAAGAATGCTCACATGAACTTGCAAAAGGCTGATCAGGCTATTAGTGTATCGATAAAACCTGAAGATTATCAGAAAGAGTGTGATGCAATCGTAGAGTATGATGATAAGGCAATTTGCACTATTGCAAAATTAGAACATGTTCTTAGCACGAAGTTTACACCCAGAGTCTCTAACGTTGAAGCAAATAATACAACCAGGGTCATCAGCGTTGATACAAGTAACATAAGCGAATTTAGTGGTGTTAAATTAAAATCCTTTGAACTCAAAAAGTTCGATGGAAATTTTGAAAATTGGCTTCCATTTTGGGAACAATTTAAGAGTGCAGTTCATGATAATCGTAAATTATCAAAGGCTGCAAAATTTAACTTTCTTTCTGAATCTTTGGAGGGTAAGGCGGCAGCATCAATAGCTGGGTTTACACCTACAGAAGCATGTTACGATGAAGCCATTGACTTGCTTTTGGAGGAATATGGAAGTCAAGAAAAAATTATAGAACGGTTTGTACAAAAGCTTATGTGCCTAAATAAAGTGCATTCCAGTAGCGATGTCAATGGTCTTCGTCGTCTTTACAATGAAGTTAGCTCAACAATTCGATCGTTAACGGCTTTAAAAGTTTCACCTTCACAATATGACCTCATGGTAAAATCAATTTTATTAGGTGCAATACCAGCACAGCTTCGTACAGTGTATCATAAAACATCAAGTACAGCTGCTCATTCGAGTACAGTAGTAGGTGACGAAGAAGGAGATAATAGAGATAAAAGTTTAAAGAATTTGCTAGATTTTATCAAAATAGAGGTAGAAGCGCTAGAAAAAACAGAAATGTCTGAGAGGCGTTCGTCGAAGAGAGATGTCCAAACGAATTATGGTACAGCAACTGGTCTATTTATTAGCGACGATACCACAAACAACAATTGTATTTTTTGTAAAAGAAATAATCACGCCACCAAAAATTGCAAAGCACAGTTATCTATTGAGGAAAAAAAAAAGAATTTTGATGAGAGAAGCAAGATGTTTTCGATGTACAAGAAAAAACCACAACTCTAGATTTTGTAAAGCTAGCTGGATTAAATGTGACTCTTGCAAAGGTAGGCATATAACTTCTATGTGTGAGAAAGGAACAAGTAATGCTAAAACTAATAACGTCAACGATGGTCGAAGCAGCGAAAAAAGACAGCAGAAGTTACAGGACAGTCCAAAAAATGAGTGCAGCGGCGCAGCAGCGTTGAATACATTGGAGGCAGACCAAAACGTCATATATCTGCAAACAGCGAGGGGTATAATCATTAACCCAAACAATAACAAAAGCGTTTTGTCTAGAATTGTAATGGATAACGGTAGCCAGAGAACTTACGTCAGTGAACATTTGGTGAGCGAGTTAAACTTAAAATATTGTGGAACAGCGAAAATTAAAATAATTCCCTTTGGTGAAAAACAAGAGCATATTAAAACTAACATATTTAAGCGTGTTGAAATAATAATAAAAAATCAATATGATAATAAAATGATCAAAGTAAATGCGACGGTCGTGCCAAAAATTTGTGATGATGTTTTGCCTGAGCCTAACACTAAAAACAAAACATTAAATAAGATATTTAATAATCTGGCCGATGCTGTCAACTCTAATGTGGGAATTATCGATGGCATTAATTTATTGATTGGCCAAGATTATTACTGGGAGTTTTATAAACAAGGCTGTGAAGTAATTTCAAAGAATCTTTTTGCCATTAATACATTTTTTGGTTGGACATTACAAGGTGCTAACAATAATAGCGATAATGCCCATTGTGTTTTTCAAATTCGAGAAGCTCCAGAAGATTTCAAAATAGAAAAATTCTGGGACTTAGAGTCAATTGGCATAACAAGATTTGCAGCAGATAGCGAAAAAGAAGTTATTAAAGAAACAATTAATAAAATAATTTTGAAAAACAATCGTTATGAAGTGTCGTTGCCGTGGCGAGATAATAATACTAAGCTAAATGATAATAAACGAATTGCGATGGCTCGGTTACGCAGTCTAACGTTGAAATTAAAGAATAATACCAAAAAATTAACTGAGTATGATGCCGGTATTCGCGACCTATTAAAGAGTGGCATTGCTGAGAAAATTCCATCTTCAAATGATAATCGTGTTTATTATATGCCACATAGACCAGTGTACAGAGAAGATAAAGCGACAACAAAAATGCGAATAGTTTTCGATGCATCATCCAGCGAACCAGGCACAGCGTCTTTAAATGATCTTTTAAGTATTGGTGAAAATATGGTAGCGGACTTGTTATCAATGTTGTTAAGTTTCCGTTCCAATAAAATTGTTATTACATCAGACATTGAAAAAGCTTTCTTACAGATTTCCTTATCAGAAAACGACCGAGATGTCCACAGATTCCTTTGGTTTGAAGATACACCTAACAATTTAGATGAACTGCCACCAATTATAGAATATAGGATGACAAGAGTAACCTTTGGAGTAGCAAGCAGTCCTTTCCTTTTGACAGCGACAATTCAAAAACACTTATTAGACTGTGAAGCACAATACGGAAATATTTGCAACAAATTAAAAAGGTCTTTTTATGTGGACGATATGGTCATCAGCGAAACGTCAGTTGAATCGGCAATAACTACAATGAAAACTGCAACAGAAATAATGGCAAAGGCGAATTTTAAATTACGTAAATGGAATTCCAATGATTCAGAGGTAAGGAAGCATTTTCAGTCTGATGGGATAGAGAGACCATTGTCGCAAAAAATACTTGGTATAAATTGGTGCACAGTAAGCGACACTATTAATGTCGACTTAAAGAATTTAATCGAGGAGAACACACCACGAGCAACAAAACGAAATGTATTACAAACAATGGCAAGGATTTATGATCCTCTTGGTATGCTTGGCCCTTTTACTGTAAGAATCAAAATATTATTACAAAAGATTTGGAAAGAACGCATTAATTGGGATCTGAGTTTAAGTGGCGATTTATTGAATGAATTTCAAATCTGGCATGAGGAGTTGTCCATTTTAAAAGAATATTCAATACAGCGGTGTCTATCAGCGAATGCCGGTGGTGTAGAAATCCATATATTTGCAGACGCAAGTCCTTTAGCCTACGGAGCAGTTGCTTATTCACGGCAGACAACAGGTAACGGTGATTTTTTTACAAATTTTATTTGTTCCAAAAATCGAGTACGACCTATTGATAAAACAACAAGAAATGATGATTTATCACTTCCAAAATTGGAGCTTACAGCGGCATTGGTGGCTGCCCGATTAAAAGAATTTCTAAAATGTTCACTAGATTTCGCAATAAGCGCATTTTGGCTCTGGACAGACTCTACCATAGCGCTTAACTGGATAAATGGTAATGGTAAACGTATTCCATATGTCAAAGCGAGAGTTAACGAAATAAATCAGCTAAGCAATATATACGAATGGCGACATTGTGATGGTAAATCGAACCCAGCAGATTTTTTAACGAGAGGTCTAACAGCTAAGCAACTGTCAGAAAGTAGCGTGTGGAAAACCGGTCCAATGTGGTTAGCAAATAGTAAAGAGTATTGGCCAAGCAAACACGATATAAAATCTTCAATGAGTTTACTTGCATCGGTTGAGAGCGAGGTGACCATAAAAAAAACAGAACCCATTTTATGTGTTGAAAAATTTAGCAAGTTGAAAAGGTTGCTACGCGTCACAGCGTATGTACTACGCTTTATCAAAAATTGCAAAAATAAATTGTTAGAGAAGTGCGGCAATTTAACTGCTGTCAACAATATTGGAGAGTTATCTTACAATGAAATACAACAAGCGGAATGTTATTGGATCAAGTACTTTCAAAAATCACACTACGAAACAGAATATGCAGATCTAGAAAAACATAAAAAAGTCTCAGCACAGTCTAAGTTAATTTGTTTAAACCCAATTTTAATCAGCGGTATTATGCGGCTTCAAGGGCGTTTATCAAACTCAGCTTTCAGCGATTATTCCTGTAACCCCATAATTTTACCAAAGAAATGTCATCTCAGCGTAATGTTAATAAATGAGGCACACCATGCGGCAATGCACGGTGGTGTTAATGCTGTTTTGGCACTCTTGCGAAAACGTTTTTGGATTGTAAAAGGACGACAATTAATAAAAACTATACTTAGCCGGTGTGTGATATGCAAGCGACTTCACGGCAAAAGCGCCTCAGAGCCATGGACAACCTTACCAGTAGAACGTGTCAAAACAACAAGGCCATTCCAAACAACAGGCATTGACTTCGCAGGTCCTCTTTACATAAAAAGCGATGGTGAAGTAACTGAGCGAAAGAGTTACATTATGTTGTTTACCTGTGCCGCAATTCGTGCTGTACACTTAGAGTTGGTTAAAGATATGACGGTTGAAAGTTGCATAAACGCTTTGCGACGTTTTATCTCAAGGTTTGGACCTCCTGAAATAATAATATCAGATAACGCAAAAACATTTAAACGAGCTGACCTAGAGCTAAGAAAGCTGGAGCAATTGTTAAAGCATTCTAAGATTCAACAAACAGCTGCAAATAGAAGAATCACCTGGAAATATATACCCGAAAGGGCAGCATGGTGGGGCGGTTTTTGGGAGCGATTAGTGCGTAGCGTCAAGGATTGCTTAAAGGCAGCAATTGGTAAAAGTATTTTGACTTTTGACGAAATACGAACTTTTTTAGCAGAAGCCGAAAGTGTTATAAACGCTAGGCCACTAACCTACATTACGAACGATCATAACGATCTAGAGCCATTAACTCCGGCTCATTTTTTAACTAATCAAAAAGCTATTTTTATTCCAACAGATTTTCAAACCGATCAATCATCTATGGCTAAGGCTTGGGACTTAAGGCAAGTAATAATTAGACGATTTTACAAAAGATGGCAATCTGAGTATTTGCAACAATTGCGCACAATTCATCACAATAAGAGTGGCCCTACTCGAAGAATTGAAGTTGGAGATGTTGTTCTCGTCAACGAAGACTTGAAACCAAGGCTTCTTTGGAAATTAGCGGTAGTTGATTCTGTATTCCGTGGTAGAGATGGTCACGTCCGAGCTTGTAATGTACGATTAGGGAATAACGTAACCCTAAAAAGACCTATTCAGTTACTGTATCCATTGGAAGTATCATCTTGCATGGCCGGGCCGAGGATGTGAAAAATGTAGCATGAATTTAAGTCTACCATGACCAACATTAATTATGCTGTAATATTCTTACTCTCACTCTCTCTATGTAATGAAGTTATTATACATACATTATCATTAATTTTGAAGTATTTTGTATTATAAAATTGTACTTTTCCCCTTTGAATAGTAGTAATAAATAAACTTCCGCAGAAACTGTTCATGAATCGGAGTGATTTTCTTAAACGTTATTAAATTTTTTACAATTGGTTCCCACAAAATGCAGACGCAAACGTCTGCACATTCTTTCAATTTTAATAAACAAACTTCTATTATTACAGAACTAAGTTTGTTTATTGAATGTGCTTATTGGGCACATTTATTCTTCCTCACTACAAATATTAAGCTTTAAAATGTAACTAAGAAAAACTCAATGTTCAGTTCTGAATAAAAACTCAAAGAAAACAGCAGACCAAGTTGTTTTAATAATTACTGGCGCAGTCGAAAAAACGGTGTTCGCTCCCAAATAAAACTAGTAACAGTAGTTAAGGGAAGTAATTGAAATTATTTAATAAAATAGTGAACCTACTCAATTAAAGAAAATTAAAATTAATTAGAAAAAAATAATTAATTAATCAGAAAATAAAGAAATCAGAAAAACAAATATACATAAGATCACCAATAATAGAAGCGAAAGAAACTTAAAAACAATAAAACAAATAAAATCTACAAAAATAAATCAGATAAAAAGCGAAATCTTACTGAGAAGAAAACGCACACAAAGTGAATTCTAAGGATTTGAGAAGTTGTAAAGAGATTCGTGTATAAAGAAATCCCCATGAAGACTACAAAGCACGCAACCCACGGAACATCAAATCATCGGTGAAAAAAGCAAACAACCCTAATAGAAAATTGGCCAAGAATTTCAAAACACCATCTTTATCAACAGTAACCGAACTATTATACTTTTAGTAGTAAGTTTTATACAAATATTTTATTTAAAAACTTAAATTAATTTCTGTGCTAATTAATAACTCAAAAAAAAAAAAAAAATAAGACAAAAAAGTTAAGTAAATGTAAAAGTTTTTGTATGTACGCGGAATAGAATACGAGTAGTATTAAAGTGGAGCAATTTGAAGTAGCTAGAAAATGTATCTGTGCAGTTCAACAATTTAATAGAAACACTTTAGACTTACAAATTTCATAAAGCGAATTGAATCATTGTCATCCATTATGGAACCGCTTAGCATCGAACTGAAAAGAATTCTATTAGGTTACATTGAAGACCGATTAATAGGTAGGGCTAGAGATTCTCTCGCTAGGAATGGACAGGTAATGACTTGGTTGGAATTACGAACTATGCTCATCAGAGAACACGGCGATCACACCCCGAAAGAAAAAATTTTTGACAAAATAAATCTGTGCCGATGCACAGACAACATAGGACACTTTTATAACAAATTGAATAACCTTTTAGTGAGACTAAATAACTCATACCTACTAGAAGACAACTTAACAACCCTTCAAGCAAATAGGAATAAAAACTTAGTTCTTGAAATATTTCGTAAAAATCTACCCGAGCCAGTTAAGGGCATAATCATAGGTAGAAATCCAACCACCATGGCAGAAGCCTACTTAATAATAGAAGAAAATGGTTATTTAAAATTCACAGGGCTTTCTTTCAATAATACCAACCGCTATAGAAGACAGTTTCAGAATAATAATACTAATAACTATAAAAGAAACGATTCAATGAATTATAATTCAGGAATGCGAAATGGTAGTTATCCACAGCAGAGTGGATAAGCTCCCGTCAATTCAATAATTTTCAACCGAGAAATCAAGGAAACTTTAATAGGGACGCTGAATGGCCAAGTTCTTCACAATCAAGACAGGACAATTTCACTCGACAATCACGAAACTTTAACATGTCGCAACGCACTCGAAACGAAAGAAATTACCAAAACCAGACAATCGAACCTATGGACATTTCGAATAATTTTCAAAATTTTCAAGTAGGGGGCCTTCCAGATACATGCCCTATATAGTAATAGATAACCCAGTGAGAAAATTAAAATTTATAATTGACACTGGAGCAGAATTTAGCACAATAAACCCCGGAGTATGTAATGAAAAATGGAAGTCACCTGTAAATATAGCACTAAAGCATGCAACAAAGATATTACTATTAAGAAAAAATGTACAATACCACTTTTTAAAGAGTTTGCCCTTGAAAATTTTTACGTGGACTTTTTAGAATACAATTTCGCTGATAGGTTCACTGCTCTCATAGGAAATAATATTTTGGTCAGCCTTGACGTCAATATTTCCTACAAAGACAGAATAATTTCGACTCAGAATAGCATAATCAAATTGTTCTTTAACAAAGAGGAAGAAGACTATTACAGTCGTTCGGTAAACGAACCAAGTGTCCTGACTAGTGAAGGGGAAAATATTTTCCATAAAAAAATACAGTCAGGAGACCTAATGGAATATATAAAAGTCGACAATCTTAACAGTAACGAAATAAGAAGCTAGAGAAATTTACTTTTGAAATACACTAATACATTTTATAGAGATGATGACGATTTAACTTTCATTAACGAGGTCAAACATAAAATTCGGACTACTACTACAGATACCCCCAAGTACATAGGGAAGAAGTTGACAGACAGATAGAAGGGATGTTAAAACAAGGAATTATTAGACCTTCTCACAGTCCTTACAATGCACCCATATGGGTAGTACCTAAGAAGAAAGATAATTCAAATATTCAGAAATGGCGTATAGTAGTTGACTATTGGAAGCTCAATGCTTTAACGATAGACGATAAGTTCCCCATGCCAAACATGGAAGACATGTTTGATAAATTGGGACGATGTAATTATTTTTCAACGATTGATCTGGCCAAGGGCTTCCACCAAATAGAAGTGGACCCTTCGGATATTCCCAAGACAGCTTTCTCTACCGCCACAGGGCATTACGAGTTCTTGAGAATGCCTTTTGGTCTAAAAAATTCTCCTGCAACTTTTCAAAGAATGATGAACAGCATACTTGCTGATTACATAAACAAAATATGCGTCGTTTATCTTGACGACATTTTGGTATTCTCGACGTCTATCGAAGAACACATAAATTCACTTAGAGTAATACTTCAACGTTTGAGTGAAGTTAATCTCAAGATACAACTTAACAAATGCTCGTTTTTGCAGAGACAAACTGAGTTTTTGGGACATTTGGTCACCGACAATGGGATTAAACCAAATCCTCAAAAAGTGGAAGCAATCCAAAAAATAGAACTACCTAAAACTGAGAAAGAAATCAAATCATTTTTAGGGATTACGGGTTATTACCAAAAGTTCATACAAGACTACTCAAAAATAGCCTATCATATGACAAAATATCTAAAGAAAGGAGTAAAAGTAAATACCTCCGACAAAGAGTACATCACTGCATTTAAGATGAATGACCCAATTCTCACCTACCCTGACTATTCTAAAAGATTCACACTTGTCACGGATGCATCAAATTTCGCGATCGGTGGTGTGTTGATGCAGAACGAAAAAGTTATTTCTTATTATAGTAGAACATTGAATGAGCACGAACGTAGATATTCTACAATCGAGAAGGGACTACTAGCTATTGTAGCAGCAACAAAGTATTTTAGGCAGTATATATGGGTTCGGAAATTCACTATTAAAACCGACCATAAACCTTTAGTTTGGCTGGATTCATTGAAGGAGCCAAATCTTAAACTGCAAAGATGGAAAATCAAATTGAATGAATTTGATTATGAAATTGTACACGTTAAAGGCAAAACAAATGTGGCGAACGGACTGTCAAGATTACCAAATTTAGAAATCAATAATAATGAGCTGTCAGAGGAAGAAGACCAAAATGACACAAGTTCAAATTTGGCGACCATACATAGTGGACCGGAAGACAGCACTTGTTATATTTATATTACGGAAAAACCAATAAATGTCTATAAGAACCAACTGTATTTCAAGAAAGGTAATACGGAAAAATTCATCATGCAAATTAAACATAGGAAAGTTAAAAACTTTATAACTGTCATTGATAATAGCGACCTAGTAGTGATTCTGAGGAAAGTACTGAAAGATAAAGGGGTCATGTGTATTTTTTGCGAAGACGACCGACTTTTTGTGCAACTTCAGGATGTCTATGTAAATTATTTTTCTAATAATAGTAATCTGAAGGTACTAAGATCCACGATTAAATTAAATGAAATTAGAGATAGGGAAGAAGCGTTGCGCATAATTAAAGATGGACACCTGAAAAATAATCATCGTGGCATAAATGAGGTGTTTGGGGAATTGAAAACTAAGTTTTACTTCCCTGGGCTTGTGAACTTAATAACGAAATTTATAAATAATTTTGAAATCTGTCAATTGGCTAAATTTGATAGCAGACCGGCAAAAGTTCCATACCAGGTGAGTGAGTCACCAGACGGTTTTAATGACATTGTCCACATGGACATCTGGTTTCCGTTTCGTAACGTAATGTTTCTAACAACAATAGATAAATTTTCAAAATACGCAACTGTACATAGGCTGACTGATAGAACATGGTTATCCATACTGTCTGCACTCAAGGAAAGAATACGATTTTTGGGAAAAATGAGAAAACTTGTCTATGCCAATGATAGGTGCATGCTGCACGAAGCAGTTAAGCTGTTTTTAAGCGAAAATAATATTGACTCTCACGTGACGACCGCCCATCACAAAACAGGTAACGCAGACGTTGAACGCCTACACGGCACATTGAATGAACACATTCGAATTATAGCAGCTGATAAAACAGTAACAGATGAGGACACTGACGACAAAATACATAGAATAATTACAATTTACAACAAAACCATTCATTTAACAACTAATTTAAGACCCATTGACTTTATAGAGAAAAATTTCGACAAGGAACAAATCCAACAATTTGCAGAACAGTTTAGGAAAGAAAAGACCTTAACAACGAATAATCTGAACGAAAATAAAACAAATAATATCGACCTGACTGACTCAATTGTACGGAACAGGGACATACAGAAGAATAGTCCCAAATATAAAAGACTATCACAATCTATGTCATAGATACTAGTAAGAGGAGAAATAAGAAATTCTTTTCTGCAGAATAATGACTGTAGACTTAAAATAAATAAAGAATCTATAATTAAAGAGGTCGAAAGAGGCCATGCAATAACAAAATTAATTGAATTTACCAAAATAGATCATAATTGTAATTATCAGCCATATTTTGTTAAGGGTAATAACATAATAAAATTTATTAACTGTACAATTAAAATAAAAGAATTTGTGTTTGAAAATTTGTTTGATAAGTTTGGTCATGGCGTTGTTATACCCTTGAACTATGTAAATTTTACAAAGATTATTAATAATGTTACTATGGAAAAACTTCATCTCCAGAGTATTAAGAACAGAGAAAAAATTAAATACATTGAATTTAAGAATAACACAAGGCACTACTATGGCTTTAAGCTTTGTACTTTTAATAGTAATTGTAATTTTAATTATAAGAATTAAATGCTGTAAAGTGAGAAAGAATAAAATAGAAATTGAACTCAAAGATCACCCAGATCCGTTTGCCCGGAGTGCAAAACTTAAGGGTGGGGAAGTCACATGTAATTCATTTATGCTTTTATGGTTCCCACAAAATGCAGACGCAAACGTCTGCACATTCTTTCAATTTTAATAAACAAACTTCTATTATTACAGAACGAAGTTTGTTTATTGAATGTGCTTATTGGGCACATTTATTGTTCCTCACTACAAATATTAAGCTTTAAAATGTAACTAAGAAAAACTCAATGTTCAGTGCTGAATAAAAACTCAAAGAAAACAGCAGACCAAGTTGTTTTAATAATTACTATATAAAAATATTTGTTTACATTATATGAATTTTATTTGAACTATTTTTGAATTAATAAATTAATTATTTTGGCTTAAGTTCTTAATTATAAAGAGATAAAGAAAAATTAGATACCAGCAAAGCAGAATGCATTTTCTAGACAGCTACGTCCGTCATCAGTACTCTTCGTAACATTATATTTCATAGAAGATACAGCTTTTTGAAATTGTTTTACACTTGTAAACTCAATTTCTCAATTTATGAAATATAATGTAAAATTAAAATAATTTCACAGAGCGGGCACGGCTTTGACATTGTTAACTTCAACACTATTGTGTTAATAATCAAAACTACACATTTGTAAAATAAAAAATATATAATTGTTTTTAATTGCTAACCAAAGGGTAGCTAATAGCAAGACAGATATATATCATTTTTAAATAAAAGAAAATATATAAAGAGAATAAAAATAGAAAATGTTTGCTTGGTAGTATAATATAAAAAAGAAATAGAGTTTACAAGTGTAAAACAATTTCAAAAAGCTCTCTATCTTCTATGAAATATAATGTAAAATTAAAATTTCTCAGATTCTATTTCTTTGATAAGTTTGTTTAAATAGAAAATTAATAACAATTGAAACTACCGGGTAGATCGATACGAAGAGTACTGATGACGGACGTAGTTGTCTAGAAAATGCATTCTGCTTTGCTGGTATCTAATTTTTTTTATCTCTTTATAATTAAGAACTTAAGCCTAAATAATTAATTTATTAATATTTGTTTACCATGTTATATTTATACATTCCATTAATTTAATAAAACAGATTTGTTTGCATTAGGATATTGTTTTCTGTGATCAGCAATAATTTGCATAATAGTTTGTTTCTCTTCTTCATCTTGTGATAAAACTTGTTTAAATTCTTCCATAAGTTTTACAGCCCTTTCTGCGGTATCATTAAAAACTTTTAATTTTCTAACTATATCCAAACCAATTATATATGATTATTCCTTTTCCCATTCTTCAGGATCTGTCTTCAAAGAATGCGTTGGAATAGACAATCTTTTGAAAAATTGTAAAGATTTTTGCGAGATAAAATCCTCGATATTTTTATTAATAAAATGTTCTATGTGGTGAGGAAGAATTGTAAGTTTTTTCTTGTCGTCTTCATCTAAAGCTGCAACCATAAGTCTTTTTGACTCTTTTGAAATATATTTATCATAAAAAGAAAGCGCTAATTCTGGCAATAAGTACTATAAGTGGTTGCAAAACTTTCTAATAAGCTACCGACTTAAATTTTCATCGATTATATTATAAAAATGTAAATTTTTTAACAATGTCAAATCTTGGTTGGGAGCTTCTGCGGCAATTGGCGATTTGATCCAAGCTTTTAAATATATTTTTATGATAAAAATACAAATATCGCAAATTCCACTAATATCACAGTCAGACAAAAGGAACTGATCCCGAAATAAGTATATTTTTAAGCTGTATATTGCTTTGACATCCAACGCGCATGGTGGAATGCTCCTGGCATTCGAAATGCAAAATTTGAAAGCTTCACTCCTAAAAAAATTACTGCCAATTGAAGAAGTTTTTAGTAATCATCCCTCGGCTGCATTTCTTTTAAACTAATTAATGCAAACTCTGTTATATCACCAATAATATTTTTTACATATGGGTCTTTAACTCCAGATTTAAAATTACTTTTGTCTATTTTAGCCCAGGTATCTTTAAATCTGTGAAATATTTTGACACTAGGACTTGAAGATGTTGACATTTTTGCTTCAAATGCGCTCCACAAAAGTATTTCAGGTATGTGATGGCGGCATGGACAATAGAGAAGGTCTTTGTTTAACATTTGTTCCTTGTATTCGTCCTTTATTTGATGCGGTGGTATCGCAGCACAAAGCCTCCACTTTTTTATCGAGATCCCATTCTTTAAGTAAATCAAAGACGACCTTAGCCTGCTGTTTTCCCGTTCCTGAACTTATAGCTGGGATTCCGAGTAACTGCTCCATTCCATCAAAAGATATAATTACAGGCAGACGATCGACGTGTTGCAAGGCTTGAGCAGTTGCTATAAGGATTCGAACAGTATCGCGATCACTTACTTTACATCTGTCTAAAACTGAAACAAGCTTTAGTGTGATAAAATTGTGTCGGCCACGTGTTTTTTTGAAGCACTTCGCATATTGTATCTTGAATTTGTTCCACTTCAAAATCTATAGCCTCCTCATCACTGGATTGCGATTCGAAATTTTCGTATACATCTACATCTTGTTTTGAGAAATATTTTAAGACAAAAAAATAGTTTCACAAATTGATATACATATAGATGTACAAAAATTGTACATGAAATATAAAATTCACATCTTATTAGCTTAGATCAATGCATAAAGCAAAAAAAGCAATGTAATTTTAATAGTTACCTCGCAATACGACTGTTTTTTGGTAAAGTTGTTGTTTCCGCTCCTCTCGAAGTAATTTTTTCTTTTCTTTTTGTGCCAGTTTGCAGTCACTACCTATGAAGGGCTAGGTCTTGCCTTTTTTCATTGATTTGTTAAAAAAAGCTTATCTTCCGCTATAGTGATAATTTTTAATGCATTGGCATAAGCAACATCAAACAAATCATCAAATTTATCTATGAAGACTTTCTCAAGTTCTGTTTGTAGTAAAGTTCGGCGTTTACAGCTTTTCTGTAAGTTTCTCCATTCAAAGTACAAGCTCTCAAGTTTTAAGACACATTTATCTGCAGTTCTTATTGGGATTCGTGCTTTGTTCCAAAACACTTCTACTTCTTTCACTACAAGCACTGCACTTGCTCGCAATTCTAATTTTGCTTTACGCATATTGTAAAATAATACATCCAAAACTTAAGCATTGGAAGGTAATTTGGCACCTATTATTTGGCTGGCATCATAGCCGAGAAGATACAATTGTTCTTGTGCTCTTTCCACAATGTATTATTTTGCTACAGAGAACATTTTTGGGGGAGTTACGACCCAAATTTTACAAAAAAAATTGGCCCATACAAATAAGGTGCACCCTAATGTACATACAGATCATCC
Source organism: Phasia obesa (assembly GCA_949628195.1). Taxonomy (NCBI): domain Eukaryota; kingdom Metazoa; phylum Arthropoda; class Insecta; order Diptera; family Tachinidae; genus Phasia; species Phasia obesa. Next base: position 140,630,746 of record OX451215.1, on the reverse strand, counting down.
ACATTGAGTGCATGTAAGTATGTTTGTATGTAAATTTGTAGAAACAAAGTTAATTTTGGTATATAAGACAGTGGCGGCGGTAACAGATAGCCCTCTGGTAGCTTCAATGCTCTCTAATAATTTCTTGCAAGCCAGACTTTTCAACATTTTACCAAATGTATCTATAATACATAGCGGGCGGTAAGAGGGGAGATCTACAAAGGGCTTACCTTCTTTTAGTAATAGCACAAATAAAGAAAGGGATAAATAAAAAGGAATAAATAAAATGACGAAGACAGTCACTTATTACTACTAGTACTATTTGATTGGAACAACGCTTCCTTTACAACAATATTTAGTATACCATCCAAGCCAGGTGCTTCAATTATAGCGGAAAAACCACTATCTCGTGATTAGTGTCTGCTTGTCAAGACACACTTGCTTGAGCAGACAACAAGTGTTCTACGCATGGCTGCCAGATTTGACGATTTATCGTCTTTTGGACGATTTTTGACCAAAAAATTGCAAATTTCCGATTCGACGATATTTTCTTACAAAGTGACGATTTTATATAAAGCCAAAATATACTGTGTTAATATACAAAGTTTTTACAGGGAAACCGTATTCAGTTACAAAGCAACTTTATTACACCTTGGAATTGTTTTCTTCAAACAACCACCTCTAATGTATGTATGTCTTCTTTACTAAAAATAATAGTGTAATGTAATTACCTATCAAACAATCTAAAAACGATGTTATTTTAATTTTTCCTGCCCTATTACAGCGTGGTATTTTCTTAAAAAGTGACGATTTTATATAAAGCCAAAATATATTGTGTTTAAATACAAAGTTTTTATAGGGAAACCGTATTCAGTTACAAAGCAACTTTATTACACCTTGGAATTGTTTTCTTTAAACAACCACCTCTAATGTATGTATGTATGTATGTATGTATGTATGTATGTATGTATGTATGTATGTATGTATGTATGTTTGTATGTATGTATGTCTTCTTTACTAAAAATAATAGTATAATGTAATTACCTATCAAACAATCTAAAAACCGATGTTATTTTAATTTTTACTGCCCTATTACAGCGTGGTATAAACACCGTGCTAGAACGGATTAGGGAAATATTCATAGCCTGTCTAGCGACGGGTTATATCCCGGTAGCTTGGAGGGAAACTAATGTAGTTTTTCTTTCCAAACCAGGTAATAGAGACTATACGAAAGCCAAGTCCTTCAGGCCAGTAAGCCTGACATCTTTTCTATTGAAGAGAATGTAGAGGGTGTTAGCCGACTTCCTAGAGAATCACACGCTGACGAATAGGCCCTTGAGTAGATACAACATACTTATAGAGCAGGTAAATCTACTGATACCGCTCTGCATGAACTTGTCACGAGTCGCGGAAAGAGAAATTCTCAAAGGTGACCCTGCATTCTTCGTATTTATGGATATTGAGGGTGCCTTTGATAAAATATATTTCTCATAGTTGAGGAATGCTCTTGCTGAGCATGGGATTGAGCTCATTATTACAAAATGGATCAGTGCTATGCTTAGGTGAGAGCTATAAATCTCAAAAATGGGCGTTCCATTATCCGGGGTAGGGTAGTCAGGGGTTGCAGGAAGGAGTTTTGTCACCCCTTATCTGGAACATCACCGTTGATGGCCTAATCTGGAAACTGGACTCATTAGGCGTCCATACGGTTACGTATGGCGACGATCTGACACTTGTGGTTGGTGAAAAGTTGATCGATACTATCCAAGGATGTATGAGACAGGCTCTCATAACAACTGAGGTATGGTGCGATGAGCAGGGGCTAAAATGCTAGCAAATCAGACGCTATGCTCTTCACTCGTAGGAGGAAGGGTATAGAGGTTGGATCCTTCATGCTTTTCGGATCGGAAATCTCAGGATAAGAAACCTACCTGGAACAAACATATTGAATAGAAGATACAGAAAGCGAAAAGGATCTTGCATCAGTGCAAACGATTTTGTGGCCGTATGTGGGGAATCCCGCCAAATGCTGCATACTGGATTAACACAATGATGATGCGACCCATAAAAACTTATGCATCTGTGGTTTCGTGGTTAAAGCCTCTCAGATTACAATTAAGCGTAAGTTAGATGGGGTTTAGATTGCTTGTATAAGTAAATGTAGCGAAATGCATACTGCTCCAACACAGGCAATTGAGGCAATGTTGGGATTGCTGCCGTTGGACTTATTCATTAGGTCAACGACTGCAATGTCGGCTTTGCGTATGAAGAGCGATGCCATTTGGCATGGCTTTAAGCCGAACATCGGGCATAAGAGCATCCTGGACCTAGTTAATATGGAGGTTAGGGAAGCTCAAATGCTGATGGAACTCAAGTGTAGAAGAAAGATAGTCGAAAGACTGCATCGGACACTCATTTCGGAAGGCGTTATAGCCAATGGAGAAGGACGTCAGCATCTTTACTGATGGTTCTCATATGGATGGTACAGCAGGAGAAGGTGTATACTCAGCTGAGCTGAACTTGTCCTGTAGTCTGAGTTTGGGGGAATACATATCCGTTTACTGCTGCATGCGTTGGATCACTTGCTGAAACGTCGGGTACAGGGGAGAAAGGTTCTCATTGCACTTGACAACCAGTCGGTTATAAAGCGTATTATGCAGATAAAGATGTACTCCAAACTAGTGCTGGAATGTGTTCTACAACTTAACAGATGTGCATCGGTTAATGAGGTAACATTGATGTGGGTTAAAGGACAAATAGGAAAACCACTCAAAAATCAAATACTCCTGCTAAGCACCCACAATATCGAGCAAATGATCATTACCCTCAGTTAGCCCAACCAACAACCCAACATGTTTCATACGCGGATATGGTAAAAACCAATCATACTGCAGTACAACTAATTCTACTCCTAATTTGCAATCGCATCCTAAAGAACAAACACCATCTGGTAATTTTAATCGTCTCGAAGCAAGCATCCAGACATCAGTGCATTCGATAAACAGTTTTATGAGCTCTATGAGCAGCATGATGCAAGAAATGGTACGCATGCAATCTACTATGTTGCAGGCGTTACTTAACAAACCATGAACTGTTTAAAAATATGTTTCTGGAACGCAAACGGCTTGCGCCAACACAAAAATGAACTCGAGTACTTCCTTAAGAAGGAACAAATTGATGTCATGCTGGTTACAGAGACTCACTTAACAACAAATAGCTTATTCAAAATAAATGGCTATATCTTATATGACACCAAAGACCCCCGTGGCAGAGCATGTGGTGGTTCAGCAATACTAATAAAGGCTCGAATCAAACATTATTTACTGTGTGATTTTTGAGAAGATTACCTACAAGCAACAAACATCTGTATTGAAGAATTTTATCAAAACTTAGTTATTTCTTCAATTTATTCACCTCCTAGGTTTCAAATATCAGAGAGTCAATACAGCGATTTCTTCAAATCACTAGGTCCCTGTTTCATAGCATCAGGCGACTAGAACACTAAACATACGTTTTGGGGATCACGCCTAATAACTCCAAAAGGTCGTGTTTTGTTTGACACAATTTCAAAAATGCGTCTGAATGTGATATCGAGTGGACAACCCACCTATTGGCCTACTGATCGACAAAAAATACCGGATGTTATTGATTTTGGCGTGATTAAGGGTATTCCAAGAGAAACGATTAAAGCTGAAGCGTCACTTGAATTATCCTCAGATCATTCACCCACTATCGTCTATATATGGGACAAACAAAACATCATATCACCAATGACTACAACAAGCATTAATTGGTTGAAATATAGAAAGTATCTTAGTACTCATTGTTCGGAAAACATCCCGCTAAGAACACCTGAAGACGTAGAGCGGAGTCTTATTGATTTTGACCAAAACCTCAAATCAGCTGCCCAACATTCAATAATAACCCGACAATTAGCTAGATACAATCAAATTTATTCTGCAGATATCGAACGGCTCTTGGCTGAAAAAAGAAAAATTCGTAGAGAATGGCAATCACAGAGATCTCCTCAACTCAAAAGCAGACTTAAAGAATGCACGAACCGGCTAAGAGACATGCTGGAATCTCGAAGAGTAGCATCCCTGAAAAACTATTTGGGAGACCTAGACGCAACTCCTCAATCAGATTATTCGTTATGGCGTGCTTGTAGAAACCTTAAAAGGCCAGTCTTACGTAAGTCTCCCTTGCGAACTTCAGCTAGAGGCTGGGCAAGGAGTGATACCGAAAAAGGAAATTTTACTATATCCCTTGATAAAGTCAACAAAAAATTGACGAAACGTAGGGAGAAATGTAAAACACATTGTTTTATTTACATTAAAGAAGTCTGGCTATATTAGCTTATTTATTAAATAAGGAAACAAAATATTCCAATAAGATATCAAAGCTGTTTGAGAGAATATTAATAACTAAGCTGAATCCAATTCTTCGACTTCAGAAAACAATAAAGTACTATCCAACAAACACACAGATTAGTTAGTGCAATAAAAAAGATCTTTGAAGAAAGAAAATACTGTTCTGCGCTTTTTATCGACGTTTCTCAAGCATTCGATAAGGTTTGGCACGAAGGCCTAATTTATAAGATAAAGCTGAACTTGCCCGAAAACTTTTATAAGCTCTTAAAAAACTATTTAACAAATCGAAAATTTTTACTAAAAGACGGAGATTTTTAAGCTCGCCACAGCGCATTGAAGCCGGAGTTCCCCAAAGTAGTATTTTGGGTCATCAGATATGTCAACTAGCAAACGAGTCCACACATTTGCAGATGACACAGCTTTTTTAAGTATTCATGAAAGCGCCCAAATAGCGTCACAACATTTAAATTTGGAAAAATGGTTGAAGAAATGGAGAATAAAAGTGAGTGATCAAAAATGTTCTCATATCACTTTCACACTGCGTAGGGACTCATGCTCTCCTATACGCATAAATAACCAAATAATACCGCAGCTTCCAGACGTTAAATACCTGGGTATATAACTGAATAGGCGCCTAACTTAGAAAAGCCATATAGATTTTAAGTTAACACAAATGAAATTAAAAGCAGTACAACTAAATTGGTTTATTGGCAGAAACTCTACCCTGAGTTTAGATTGTAAACTTTCACTGTACAAGTCGATTCTCAAACCAATTTGGTGTCATGGGATTCAATTATGGGACACTGCCTCAGCTAGCAATGTAGAAAAAATTCAAAGACGCCATAATAAGATTCTACGTATGATTAAATTGCTCTCTGGTATATAAAAAACTCGAACATCCATTAAGATCTAAACATACCATCAGTCAAAGCAGAAATAGCGAAACATGCAGTAACATATCTAAAGAAACTTTAATCTCATAATAAACCTGGTTATATTCGACTAAAAAGAAGAGATACTGCTTTTCTTTGCCGTACATCGGAGGGATGACCCGCAAATGATTGCAACAACTGTGAAACAAACATTATTTTTTTCGAGCAAAAACTATATTTTTTTAGATATGAGTATTTATTGTTAGTTCAAATAAATTGAATATACAATAAATAAAAAACGAAAAAAGAAAAAATATTATGTAGACGGGAGGTAAGAACTCAACAAAAAATAAACAAAAAAGAGGTCTTTCATAATCTAAGTACCAGTTATAGGGCTGTAAAAGAAAATAGTTTTCGTAAAAACTATTTTCTTGTCTTCTATGTTTTGGTTTATACATGTGTGTAATCATGTTCAATTATTTAAAAAAAATTATAAATGTGATAACCAAATTATTATTTTAACTGTGTTATTATTGATAAATATTCATCTTTGTCATTTGTAACTTGTAATGATATTTTTATATTTTATATAAATAGACGAAACCCTTGATAAAGATTCACGAAACTTCGGGAAAATACTGTTACGATTTTACTTTATGTATGTTTCTTTTAATTGTATAATAAAAATTTTACTGTAAATCACTGTGTTTATTCAGCTTTGAATAACTTTTATTGACACCTCTGCACAGTGGTTCAGTAGTAGGACATAGTGGTCAAATGACGATATTCGATTTTTTTACCGTTAGTTCGCTCTAATACTCACTATTAGTAGTACTACTAAAACATGCAAAACGATTTGCAATCTGTTCTTTTTTACATTTACTTTTGTGCATCGGAAGTTAAAAAATCAAAACAACTTTCCTTATCTTTTTCAGCAGTGCTAATAAAGTTAATTTCTAGTGCGTGTTTTTCAAAGAAAAAAAGATTTTTGACTTATTGTTTTACAATGGATATTTAAGTTGAAGGTGTTTACCGTTATTATTATGTATTTAATATTTTTTAAGCAAAAGGTATTTTGCGGAAAGCGGTTTCACGATAAATCAATTTTCACGTATACTTTTTACTACGTTTTTTTTCCATAAGATATTAACTATGTTGCCATCTTTTGACGCTTTCCTCAGTAATGCTGACATTAGTAAAGAGTTTATTTTGATTGGTAAATGGGGCTTTGACGGAAGTACGGCGCACAGTGAATGTAAACAGGCATTTTCAGATTCCAATATACAAGATAATACCTTATTTGTAACTTCATATTGTCTACTTCGTTTAATATGTAAATCAAATACTTCCGATCCGGACCAAATTATATGGAAAAACCCACGCCCTTCTTCCACTAAGTTTTGTAAACCTATTCGACTTCAGTTTGCTAAAGAAACAAAAGATCTTTCTGTGCAAGAAAAAGCCTATTTTAAAAATAAAATTAGCAACTTACTACCATCCATTTTTAACATCAACAACAACGAAATTAAAGCTGTACATTCATTACAATTAACCATGGATGATAGTAAATTCTGTAGTGCTTTATTTGTGCTATATTTGTGGTGCAACACCGAAAGAAATGAATGATATTGACATGTGTTTAAGTAAACCCGTTATTGATACTACTATATATCAATTTGGGTTATCTCCTCTGCATTCATGGATAAGATTTTACGAATATTTTATACATTTATCTTACCGATTAGATTTTAAAAAGTGGCAGGCTCGTTCAACAGATGAAAAGAAGTTTCTTGCACAGAAAAAACTATATGTTCAGCAGCACTTTAGGACACGATTAGGTTTAATTGTCGACAAAGCTCAAAGAGGCGGAAGTGACACATCCAAGGACGGATACACTGCTTCTTTACGGAAATTACCACAAAAGAAGAGTCTATGCTGTCACCTGAGGCTTTGCGTATGTTAAGTTTGAAAATAATGTACAAATATTGTATTAAATTGCCGTTATAAAATTTAGTATTTTTTCTTTAATTAATAACTAACATATTTGGTAAATAAATTATTATAATATTATATTTAAAGACTTTTTTATCTTATTTTACCCTAATTGGCCCATAAATACCGTAAACATAAATGTTCATATTAATTTTGACGACTATAGCTGAGTAAACTACGTATGACCGCCTTCCTTAGAAACTTGAACCACTGTGCGCTGTTAAACATACGCAAACTTTTTAACACTCTTTTACAAACACGAGCAAAAACACCTAGAATTTTCTATGCTAGAAAGATCTGGCAAGTTCCTTTTGTATCCATGCATTTATGTATATATGTACATGAATACATTTCTGAAGAAGAGAGAGGTGTATTTATTTTATACTTGTATTATTTGCTTAGAAATGTTCTTGGTTGTTTGTTTCTTTCATTTATTGCTGTAAGAAAATAGACCATTAATGCTGTTGTTACATACAAAATTATTTCGTATTTCTTTGCACTACCCCCTTCTCAAGCCTGTTCGTCCCGAGCAGGCACAGCTGCTTCTTTTCCATATTTTGCTAACCGCTCCAAGTGCACAACTTTTATTTTTGATCTTGGGCTGTGGAACTTTTGTATCCTGTACAGGAAAACGATGTGGTGTTAAGCCGCTTTATTACTTTACAAAGTCCAACCCAATGAGTTTGTAGTTTTGGGGTTAAGCCTTTCTTTCGTTGTGGGTTAAAAAGTAGAACCATTTGTCCCTCCGAGTTCGCAGCACGGTCAAATCTTGCCTTTATTTTATTACTGGTTAACTTTATCTGATTCCGCACGAATTCGTGAATCTCCTGGAGGTCCCTTTGTTCCTGAAGAGAGTTTGCGTCGTCTTCTTCCGACGATGTTGGCTTAACACCAAACTCTAAATCTGTAGGCAAATTTAGCTCAGATCTGTACACCAACAAAATTTTTGGTATATGTCCAATCCCGCTGGTGTGTCCTGACCACCTTTCTAAGGTACTCCTCAAGGGTCGATTAAGTTTTTGGACCATGCCATCAGACTGGGGATGTAAAGGTGTCATTCTGGTCTTCCATATACTTCGCACATCTCTTTGAAAATTGGCGGATTCAAAGTTTTGATCTTGGTCAGAGTGTAGTTCTAATGGAACACCATAGCGACACACCCACTTGCTTACAAATGTGTCTACAATTGTTTTGGCTGGTTTGGAATGGCATGTACTTCCGGCCATTTGCTGAAATAGTCTATGACCACTAGAACGAATCGGTTTCCAGCAATACTAACAGGAAAAGGTCATGCTACGTCCATTGCTATACGTTCGAATGGAGCGCCTTTGCTGCAATACATTCTCGGCAATTGGCTTTGCCCTCGGCTAAGGCTTGTTGACACCCGACCCAATAGAAACGTTGTCTTATCTTTTCTATGGTCTTTGTTACGCCAAAGTGACCTCCACTAGTGCCTTTACGGAACTTTTGCATGACCTCATAGACTTTGGAAGATGGCACGACTAGTATGTCTACCGCAATTTTGCCATCTGCAGTTTCCTAGGTGCGACATAAGCAGCCATCATTTAACCTCAGACTGGTCCACTGTGCAAAATGTGATTTCACCAGTGTACTTTCTGTTATAATTTTTCAGTGCGACTAACCGTTATAATTTTTGTTAATATGGGATGGCTTCTTTGCGCCGTCGGCCAGACTTCACAATAACACATTATTTTCTTTCCGCCTTTGTGCAGTGTTTGCACTCCAGATTACATGGCCGTCTAGAAAGGGCGTCTACGTTGCCTCCTTTTCTGTGATCAATATATCTGTCCTTCAGAACTCTTAAATTGTAGCAACCACCTGAGTGCGGCTTGATCTGTCCTTAACGTAAAATGTTGGCCGTACAAATACCTGTGGTAATGTTTAGCGCACTCGCGTTACGCAATAATTTATTTCAGGCTTTGGAAGTACTCTGCTGTGGTATCTTGCACGAATTTTTGCCCAGCAACCAGATGCCACATGCAACAATTCCTTGAGCTTTTGGAATGCTTCTTCGGCTGTTGCATTCCACTGGTAAGGTCGCGAGTTTTTGGTTAGCTCATGTAGGCTAGCAGCAACACTGGCAAAATTTGGTACAAATAGTCTGTAGTGTGTGCAAAGGTGTAAGAAACTTTGCATCTCGTGAAAATTTTGTGGACGAGGCCACTCCTTTACTGCCCGCATTTTATCTTCATCAGTTGATATGCCATCTGCTGTTACACGATACCCCAACTATTTGACTTCCTTCTGAAACAAAGCGCATTTCTTAACACTTAGCTTCAGTTCAGCCGCTGATATACGCTTGAAGATTTCTTCTATATTTCTTAGGTGTTTCTCTTTATCTTTCGTTAGCTATCCCGACCTACCAGTAACCGCTCTGTAAATCTAGCGTAGAAAAGTACTTTGTTCCTGTTAGCGTATCCAAGGGGTCGTTGATTCTTGCTAGCGGATAAGTGTCCTTCATGGTAACGTCGCACATAGGGGTATTTTGCCAATCTAGCCGGACATTACATTTTTAGCGTATATTGGCTCTAAAAATGTACTGAGTGCCCCTAGGTTAATGAAACTTAGCAGAAGAATCTGTTATGGTCATATCAAAGCTATAAAATAGGAAAAATCGGACCAAGGAGAAAAAAGTTTTCCTTGGAAGAACTAATCCTACCTCTGAAAAATGCAAGTTTTTTTATTTTCCCGTCATTTTGTTTAGCAATTAAAACTTTTAAGGTCAAAGAATGTAGGTATTCCTCCAATCCCACCCCAAAACGTCCCTGTGAAAAAAAATTTTTTTTTATTTTTTTGCCAATTTCCTAAAAATAATTATATTTAAGCTTTCCAATGCCTAACCAATCCCCGCCTCCCAAGAATATTATTAAAAAAATATTTTTGTAATTTTTTACCTAATATTATTTTATTCATCGGAAAATAATTAATTTATTCATAGTAATAACTTATTTATGATTGTAACGATAAATTTTATTTAAAATTATAACAATTAATTAATTTATTTTGTGCACTAAGATGATGATAAGTGCCATGGTTCTTCTTCGTCTGATTCTTCAAAGACCTCTTCCGAATCTGAATCCTTTTCAACGTTAAGTACAGGTGGAAGCATGAAAGAAATTGCTTCTTTCGTAAAAGGAAATGACCTTTTTTTGGAGTGGGTCTAGTAAAGAGTGAGTCAGAACTTAGCAAAAGCCTATTAATAATATCTATGTTACACTGAACCCTTCAAAAAATCTCTAGCAAAATTCTGGCTGTAAAGCCGGAAAAGTTTGTTTCGTGCCTTAGCCGCTTCTTATGATAACAGCATAATATGCAATAATGCTTCATTCATAACAGTTGCACCATGTATTAAAATCTTGTGCATTGCAGGTGTCATAGGATGCCACTCATATAGAGAAAAGTAAAGTTTTGCAGTATCTAAGCAATAATCGGCAGACAAGTCCATTTGGATTTTGTGACCACTTTATATTACTTCAATAATAACCTTGATTCGGTATATGAAATCAAACTCAATTCCAGTTATTTCTCCAGCTAATTCAGGATTGGAAAAAAATCTTCTGCTAGTGTTACCATCGTTGGTGTTTCCAAATCCAGCTTTCGGTACACCCACTATTAGACTTAATTCACTTCTAAATTTTTCTTGGATATTTTTTTCCTCGCGTTAACAATGGCTTTGTCCGCATCAGATTTTTTGCCATTTTTTCACTGTCAGTTTATATGACAGGTGTAATATGCTCTTAAATAGACGAATTCTGGCGTGTAAAGTAGATATTCCGAAAGAAAGGGCATCTACGTCTATATCTCTTTTGATATTTAAATTGTTTTTTGTACAGGTAATAACAGTGTTAGATGTAATGATTTAAAATAAAAAACATTTACCTTCAGTTATTAAAAACCAAAAAATTTTATGAATACACAAGGGTTTCTTACTCGTATTTACCTATCCAAGATAAGAAAAAACATAAAAAGGTAAAATTTTCAAAAAATCGCATAAAAAATGGCGCAAAAACGCGCAACCTTTTTTTTTACAGTATAAAAGTAGAGATCGTAAATTTTGTAGTGATATACAACATTTTTAGGATCGCGATGGAGATCACTCTTAAAAAGTTTTTCACTTTTTTTTGACAAAAAATTTTACAAAAAAAAACCTTTTTTTAATTTTGAACGAAATTTTTTATTATTAAAAAAAAAATTTTCTAAAAATTAACATAAGTAGCTACTAATAAACCGTTTCACAGAAAAAAATCAATACAAAATCTTTATTCGTTTAGCCACCAAAAAATATATTGCAAACCTCTCAAAATCGTTTAAAGTCATTAAAAACGTATGCGATTTACTCAACTTTCCTGATTTTAACAGTGTCCAAAAACGACAAATCACAAGCTAAAGCCTTGAAAATTCACTATACGATGTTGTCTGTCGAGCTGCGTACTTAAATTTTTACATTCCTGAAAATTAATTTTTGGCCTAATGTCCGGCTAGATTGGCAAAATACCCCTGTGCGTCGGCGAGCTCTCTGTAGACAACGCAGAATCTAGTGCTGCCATCTTTCCTCTTTACTAACACTACCGTCGGGGTCCCTGAACTCGAAGATGGCTCGATGATTCCGTCTCGCTTTATTTCGTTGAGTAAAGCAGCTAGGCTTTACTTCGTTCCGCTTATGGGCCTCGCTTCGCCAGTATTTATTTCATGCTTCACTATTGCCATTCTACCTTGGCTTGTATCTTTTAGGGCGAAGAGAGGCGTACTTTCGTAGCAGCTGCTTGGCTTTGTTTCTGTCAGGTGGTCCCAATTCTGCTACCCATTTCCCAACGTGTTCTATTAGTATTTCGCGCTTTTAATTATGACCTTTACTGGAGCACGTTGAGCTATCTCTGAGTTTTAACCGATTATTTTTTTACTGCTCGATAAATTTAGGACTCTCACAGGAATCCATTTTTACAGGATTTCACGAGAGCTTTTATTATCTCACTCTTATTTCTTGATGGTTCTACCACCCACAACCGGTTGTCCTCACAATCTTCCTCCATACGTGCCCTACGGTGGTTATTTCTATCATCCTATAGCAACCAACTTCCTTACTGCAGCTTTGCTCTCATATCCAATATCAAGAGGTATTTCGACGTTTCGCCAAATCATTACATGAACTGCTTTTTTTGAAAGTGGTATACGTCCATTTTTTATATATTGAGATATTTCAGGGTTTGTGTTTGAATCAATTTAAAAATATTGGCAAACTTTAATCAATTCGAGTGATGTTTTTTACACTATTCACCTTTTAAATTTTATTATGAAATAATAATTAATAAAATTATTTTAAAAAATACACGTAGCTCAACATGTTTAGCTCAACATGGACTTATACCACTTTCAAAAATAACATATGACAAGAAATAAAAACAGGAGCAAATTCAAGTCCATATTTTTAAGACATAAACTGTACTGAAATGGGTTTTTATGTAGAAGGTAATAGTTGAAATGAAAACATTTAAATACACGAATAACCAAATTTATTAGGAGTTTATTTCAGTTATATTAAAAATGTAAAAATTAAAATTACTTCGTTAAGAACTTAAAAAAAATATATTTAAAATTTAGTTTTCTTTTACAGTTAGTATATTGAAGTATTTCTGGTGAATAGGTGGTATATAACAAACTTAACATATCATTATATTTCTATCTTGTTTTGCTCCTTGAAGTTTTATAAGGTGATAAAATATTAATTTTGCTAAGGTTTGTTGGTCTTCCTTTTTTCCAAAAAAATAAATAAAAAAATTTCTTGTTTAATGTTTCGTCTCGGGTTGTTCCTTTGCTTGATTTTTCATTTTATTTGAATATTAATAGTGTTATGTTACGTTAGATTTTTTAACTATCACAGCAAGTTTGCTCTTTGTTGCCACTGCACCTTCAACCATTTTTCTAAATTTAATATGTGGTCTTTTAAATATCGTGATGATACTTCGGGAATTTCGTGAATACTTAAAAAAGCTGTGTCGTCAGCAAATGTCGATGTGTGGACTCGGTCACTAGTTGGCATATCTGAAGTATACAACAAATATAAAATGGGCCCCAATATACTGCCCTGGGGAACTCCGGCTTCAATTGGCTCAGGTGAGCTTACAAAATTTCTTTCTTTTTCTAACTTATCGAATGCTTGAGAAATGTCGATAAGTAGTGCAGAGCAGTATTTTCTTCTAACCTGTGAGTTTGTTTGCTTGTACTATGTTTTTTTCTGAAGCCGAATTGATGGTTTGGAATACATCCTTTGTCGCCTAAAATGGAGTTCAGCTTAGTTATTAACATCCTCTCAAACAGCTTTGACATACTTGATAAAAAGCTTATAGGCCTGTATGAATCTACCTTTGTGTGGTCTTTTCCTGGTTTAGGAATCATAGTTATTAACAAAACCTTCCATTCTGGAGAAAAGTAAACAATGCGTAAAATGGCGTTAAAAATAAAAAGAATAATCTTGCGATCTATACGATGCAACTCAAATAACATCTTGTTACTGGTTTTATCCAATCCAGGGGCTTTCTTGGTGCTTAAATCAATTATTGCCCTTTCAATATCACTAAATTGAAATCTGAAGGGTACTGCAGTAGCACTAGCTTCGACAGTTGATAACTCAACTATATCAGGACCTTTTTCAAATGTCCAACAAATAGATCATTACTTGCCCAGCCTTTTTAACTACAAACAAGTCGCCTTTTGTACAAAGTGTTACCAAAACTAATATGGATAGTGTAAAACCCAAGACGCAAGTGGGAATGGACAGATACATTACGGTATTAAAAAGAGGTCGAAGCCCTAAATCTTCGCAGCTTGCACCAATGTCTAAAGTACATAAAGACAAGGGCTCTAATGGAATAAATTCCCATAATCGTTTTGCTATCTTAGATAGTGAAACAAGTGAACATAAAACGGCAATTAAGTCGTTCAAACCACCTCCAGTTTATTTAAGGGAGAAAAAAAAAAGCGTGGTAACATTGATGAGACAAAAATACAATTTATTGATGAAAGCAGTTATCGTAAAGCAGTAAACGAGTTCGAAAACTGCAAAAAGAACTTTTATACCTATCAGCTGAAGAGTAGTAAAGGTCTATAGGTAGTCATTAAAGGTGTAGATTCATACGTTGATCCAGCTGAAATAAGAGCCGGACTACAAAAAGCGGGTTTTAAAATAAAAAGTGTAGATAATCTCCGTAATCGGGAACGTGTCCCCCAACCACTATTTCGCGTTGAACTGGAACCTGGAGATATCAGATTGAAGAAGAACGAAACGCACCCCATTTACAATCTGAAATACCTGTTACACCGTAAAATAACTGTAGAGGAGCCGCATAAGCGTCCAGGACCTGTCCAGTGTCTAAATTGTCAAGAATATGGTCATACTAGGGCTAACTGTAAGTTGCCTCCGGTCTGCGTTGTATGTGGCGAGCTAAATTGTTCCGCCCAATGCGACAAAGCAAGGGATGACTCGAAAGTTAAAAAATGCAGCAATTGCGGTGGAAACCACACTGCTAACTACAGAGGCTGTCCAGTTTTTTCCATGGTAAAGAAAACCACTCAAAAACTAAATTCTCATGCTAAGCACCAACAATATCGAGTAAATGCTCATTATCCTCAGTTAGCCCAACCAACAACACAACATGTTTCATACGCAGATATGGTAAAAACCAATCATACTTCAGTACATAAAGCGACACCGACAACTAATTCTACTCCTAATTTGCAATCGCATCCTAAAGAACAAACACCATCTGGTAATTTTAATCGTCTCGAAGCAAGCATCGAGACATCAGTGCATTCGATAAACAGTTTTATGAGCTCTATGAGCAGCATGATGCAAGAAATGGTACACATGCAATCTACTATGTTGCAGGCGTTACTTAACAAACCATGAACTGTTTAAAAATATGTTTCTGGAACGCAAACGGCTTGCGCCAACACAAAAATGAACTCGAGTACTTCCTTAAGAAGGAACAAATTGATGTCATGCTGGTTACAGAGACTCACTTAACAACAAATAGCTTTTTCAAAATAAATGGCTATATCTTATATGACACCAAAGACCCCCGTGGCAGAGCATGTGGTGGTTCAGCAATACTAATAAAGGCTCGAAACAAACATTATTTACTGTGTGATTTTTGTGAAGATTACCTACAAGCAACAAACATATGTATTGAAGAATTTTATCAAAACTTAGTTATTTCTTCAATTTATTCACCTCCTAGGTTTCAAATATCAGAGAGACAATACAGCGATTTCTTCAAATCACTAGGTCCCTGTTTCATAGCATCAGGCGACTAGAACGCTAAACATACGTTTTGGGGATCACGCCTAATAACTCCAAAAGGTCGTGTTTTGTTTGACACAATTTCAAAAATGCGTCTGAATGTGATATCGAGTGGACAACCCACCTATTGGCCTACTGATCGACAAAAAATACCGGATGTTATTGATTTTGGCGTGATTAAGGGTATTCCAAGAGAAACGATTAAAGCTGAAGCGTCACTTGAATTATCCTCAGATCATTCACCCACTATCGTCTATATATGGGACAAACAAAACATCATATCACCAATGACTACAACAAGCATTAATTGGTTGAAATATAGAAAGTATCTTAGTACTCATTGTTCGGAAAACATCCCGCTAAGAACACCTGAAGACGTAGAGCGGAGTCTTATTGATTTTGACCAAAACCTCAAATCAGCTGCCCAACATTCAATAATAACCCGACAATTAGCTAGATACAATCAAATTTATTCTGCAGATATCGAACGGCTCTTGGCTGAAAAAAGAAAAATTCGTAGAGAATGGCAATCACAGAGATCTCCTCAACTCAAAAGCAGACTTAAAGAATGCACGAACCGGCTAAGAGACATGCTGGAATCTCGAAGAGTAGCATCCCTGAAAAACTATTTGGGAG
The DNA here is from genome assembly GCA_949628195.1 of Phasia obesa. NCBI lineage: Eukaryota > Metazoa > Arthropoda > Insecta > Diptera > Tachinidae > Phasia > Phasia obesa. Next base: position 140,614,580 of record OX451215.1, on the reverse strand, counting down.
ACCTAGACGCAACTCCTCAATCAGATTATTCGTTATGGCGTGCTTGTAGAAACCTTAAAAGGCTAAGTCTCCCTTGCGAACTTCAGCTGGAGGCTGGGCAAGGAGTGATACCGAAAAAGGAAATTTATTTGCTGCACATTTGAAAAAGGTTTTTAACCCAAATATATCGACTGATATAGTTGAGTTGCCAGTTCTCGAGGCTAGTGCTGCAGTACCGATAAGATTTGAATTTGTTGATCTTGAAAAGGCAATAACGGATTTGAACACCAGAAAAGCCCCTGGCGTTGATAAAACCAGTAACAAGATGTTAATTGAGTTGCTCCGTGTAGCTCGCAGAATCGTTCTTTTTATTTTTAATGCTATTTTACGTTTTGAGTACTTTCCCACAGATTGGAAGGTGTCCTTGGTTACCATGATTCCTAAACCAGGAAAAGACCACACAAAAATTGAATCATACAGACCTATAAGCCTTTTGTCAAATATGTCAAAGCTGTTTGAGAGGATGTTAATAACTAAGCTTAACCCTATTCTAAGCGACAAAGGATGTATTCCAAACCATCAATTCGGCTTCAGGAAAAAACATAGTACGATCGAACAAACTCACAGGTTATTCAATGTTGTTAAGAAGACATTTGAAGAGAAAAAATACTGCTCTTCGCTTTTTATCGACGTTTCTCAAGCATTCGATAAGGTATGGCATGAAGGCCTAATATATAAGCTAAAACTGAATTTGCCCGTAAACCTATATAAGCTGCTAGATAGTTATTTAACCGAACGAAAATTTATTGTGAAAGAAGGAGATTTTTTGAGCTCATCCCAGCCAATCGAAGCCGGAGTTCCCCAAGGTAGTATATTGGGGCCCTTTTTATAGTTATTGTATACTTCAGACATGCCAACTAGTAACCGAGTTCACACATCGACATTTGCTGACGACACAGCATTTTTGAGCATTCACGAAAGACCCGAAGTAGCATCACGATATTTACAAGACCACATATCCAATTTAGAAAATTGGATGAAGAAATGGAGAATAAAAGTGAATGAACAAAAATGTACTCACATAACCTTCACACTGCGTACAGCATCTTGCCCCCCTATTCGGATAAATAACCAAACGATACCTCAGCTTTCAGACGTCAAATATCTCGGCATACATCTTGACCGGCGCCTTACATGGAAACGCCACATAGAAACAAAGTTAACACAAATGAAGTTAAAAGCAGTCCAACTAAACTGGCTTATTGGCAGAAATTCTACTCTAGCTCTAGATTGCAAACTTTTATTATACAAGTCAATTCTAAAACCAATATGGTGTTATGGCATTCAATTATGGGGCACTGCCTCAGCTACCAACGTAGAAAAAATTCAAAGGCGCCAAAATAAGATTCTTCGTATAATTACATCTGCTCCTTGGTATATAAAAAACTCGAACATCCATAAAGATCTAAACGTGCCATCAGTTAAAGCAGAAATAGCGAAACTTGCCATAAGGTATTTAAAGAAGCTTGAAACTCATCCGAATCCACTGGCCCGTAACATACTAAATGAACCTGGTTACATTCGACTAAGAAGGAGGGACACTGCTTCTCTCATCCGTACATCATAGGGATAACCCACAAATTGCAGTAACCGTGAAACATACATTTTTTTTGTCCAGCACTGGTTGGACTTAACATGTATATTTTTATTTTTAGACTTAAGATATGAGTAATTATTGATAGTTCAATTATATTGAAGATACAATAAATAAAAATTGCGAAAAAAAAAAAAACTTGCCCAGCCTCCAGACGAAGTTCGCAAGAGAAGCTTATGTACAACTGGGCTTTTAAGATTTCTACACGCACGCCATAATGAATAGTCTGATTAAGGAGTTGCGTATACCCCTTTTGCTGCAAGCATTTGTAATGGCTTCTTCTGCCTCTGATGAATGTATTATTGTGGCAAGTTCAGGCAATTTATTTTTCGCTCCGACGAAGTTTTTTGCATTGTCGCAATATAAATTTTAGCAATGTCCACGCCGGGATATGAAACGTTTGAGCGCACCTATAAATGCTTCAGTTGTCAGATCGCTTACAAGTTCCAAATGTAATGCCTTTGTAGCAAAGCAACAAAATACAGCGATGTACGCCTTGTGCGGTCGTTTTCCCCTAAGTTTGTAATGTACCGTAATTGGGCCACCGTAATCGACTCAGGCATGCTTTTAATCTTCATGAACCATATTGAATATTAATTTTGAAATGGGATCTGTATGGAATAAGAAGTTGATGTTTTGAGTCATATGCCAATGAAGAAGCGTCACGCCGACCGCCGACCCGAATTAGTCCATTTTCATCCAAAAAGGGTGTTAGATTCTGGATGGTGCTTGCTCCTTGTAACTTTTGGTATTTTCGTAGTTGGTTGATTTCTTCCTTAAATTCTGAGAGTTGCATTTGTGAAATAATAGGAATGAGTGCTCGGTTGAGTTCCGTTTTCGTTAATAATTTTGATGATTGTCGCATCTGCCTGGTGTGGTTAATGAAGCGCAGAACGTAACCAACAATACGCTGTAGACGGTGAAATGAATTTTTGTGGTTAATTTTGTAAACAAAGGCAGGTTCAGTTGTGGTCATCGTGATTCCAGCAGGTTTGCCTTTCTTTCGAGATTTGTTGGAACTTACAGTGAAATTATGTGGCCACACCTTCTCCACGCCATGCAGAAATGTTGGACCATAAAACCAAAGAATGCATTTCTTAAGGCTCGTTGGAGACATTCCATGAGATAATATATCTGCTGGGTTTTACTTGGAGCTTACGTGACGCCATTGTTCTGCCTGGGTTTCTTCTTGTATTGCTGAAATTCGATTTGCTACAAACGTGTTGAGTAACGCTGATGATGAATTAATCCATAAAAGTACAGTTTCTGAATCAGTCCAAAACCATACAGGGCTTGTCAATCGAAGATCAGCCCTGATTCTTGTGGCTATTGGGCTCCAAGTGTTGCTGCACACAGCTCCAATCGTGGTATTGTTTGGCGTTTGAGTGGCGCGATACGGGATTTAGAACAGAGTAAGTGTACCATGATAGTGCAATCTTTGAAGACTGCAGCTCCGTAAGCCTTTTCAGATGCGTCTGTAAAAGGTTGTTGGGATTCTGAAATTCTACCCTTAAAAATGTGTCTTGATATTTGAAGAGTTTTTAATACATTTAAATCTGTGCAAAATGTGATCCATTTAGTGTATAATGTTTCAGGCAGATATTGATCCCAATCCACTTTTAACTTCCACAATTCCTGTATAAACATTTTCGCCGTTACTATAATAGAGAATAGAATTCCTAATGGGTCGAATAATCTTGCAAGGTCTGACGTTACTGTTCGCTTAGTTACCCTCTTAACGTTGTGACAATTGACTTTAATACCCAGTTTGACGGTTTTCGGCAGCCAAACTAGTCCTAATGTTTTGATGGTATCGGCTTCCAAGCTCTCAAAATCTAATTTTAAGTCGCCTTGTGGAATATTGTGGAGTAATTGTGGATGGTTGGCATACCATTTTCGTAACTTGCACGAGTTGCTCTTGTAATTGTATTGCTGTTATTAAGCTGTTTCAGCCGCCCAAGCCATCATCTACGTAAAAAATTTCTTTAAGATCTTGGGAAGCAAAAGGATAACGTATGTCATTTTCCATAGCCAATTGCTCCATGATGTGGGATGTAGTAGTTTGGGAAAATTATGGATTCTGTTTCCAATTTTGTCATGTGTCCCATTGATTCATACTCGTCCATAAATTGAGTGTATGTGGCCTTCAAATCCGGCTTCTTTTGTAGACGTCTTTCTAGAGCTAGAAATTGATTAAGGGCAATTGCATGGGAGTCACCTAGAGTATTGATGAAATGATATTTTGACTGTCGGCCCTGATGGTTTCTAGTTGTATTTTGTGCAAAGTGTTCTTCACATTGTCTGTCGGCTATTGACTGCGGCCTTTTAGTTGTTTTAACTTCATCTAGTTGCCAGAGTCGAGCAATAGAAGCTTCAAGCCCTTCATTTTCGATGCATATTCCTCAAGATGCGTCTGTTAGGTGTTCTATATTTATCTTTCCTGCTACAATCCAGCCAAAGACTGTGTTCTATAATATAGGAAGTTGTGGAGATAATTTTATTTGACCAATAGCGAGCAGTTGGTGATAGTGCTCTGCACCCAGCAATATATCGATTTTATTGGACCTATTGAACGCTGGATCAGCTAACATAAGGTTTTTCGGTAGTGGCCACTCATCAATGTTGATTAATTTGGTTGGTTGTTGATTAAGGGCAATTGCATGGGAGTCACCTAGAGTATTGATGAAATGATATTTTGACTGTCGGCCCTGATGGTTTCTAGTTGTATTTTGTGCAAAGTGTTCTTCACATTGTCTGTCGGCTATTGACAGCGGCCTTTTAGTTGTTTTAACTTCATCTAGTTGCCAGAGTCGAGCAATGGAAGCTTCAAGCCCTAACATAAGGTTTTTCGGTAGTGGCCACTCATCAATGTCGATTAATTTTGATGGTTGTGGTGCTATAATTCGAGGCAAGGCAAGTGCCTCCAGGCGTGTTGAATATCCATTAATCCTAGAACACAAGGCCACATTGACTCGGTGCTTAGCTTTGGTGTTAGAGTCACCGATTCCATTGATGTTTACTGATGATATCTGTTTTGCAATGTTAAGTCGTTTCGCCAAACGCTCGGTAATCAAATTGACTTGTGACCCTGAGTCAAGTAAGCCGGCATTCAAACTCCTTAGTATCAGTTTTGATTTTTACTAAAGCTGTGCTAAGTAGAACGTATGAGTTGGATATCTGACCGTTTGTTGCTGCTAGTGAGGATGCTTCGAAAGAGGTAGTTGTGTCTTTATTCACATTGGGTTCAATTAATTTAGGTGGAGTAGTCGCAGGTGATGTCGCCATCTGAGATATCCTTCCACTTGTTGATCCTTGTTTTGATCACTGGGGGTTGTAGTCTAGATGAAGTAGTGAATTGTGTCTTTTCTTGCATGTCATGCATGATCCTGATGTGCAAGTTTTTTTCGGTGTGTCCTGATTTTAAACAGTTCACGCACAGGTTTTGTTTTCGAGCGAAACTAAGGCGGCTTGATGGTGATAGTTGCTGAAAGCTCTGACACCGATACAGTTGGTGAGAGCCGTTTTTGCAAAGTGCGCAACTGATTTCTGTTTGTTAAGCTGAGGTAGCGGAAACGTACACCTTTGATGACTTCTCCTTCTGGATTGAAAGCGATTTTCCAGAAATTTAAAGAGGTCTTTGATGTTTTGTAGTTATTTTGGGTTACTGCTGGTCCTCTCATATTGAATAAGAGTGCCCCTATCCAGTTTTTCAACCAGTATGTGAAACAGCATGGGGTCCCACGAGGTCGTATCGACCCCAATGTTGTTGAGTGCATGTAGACATTCTTGTGTTGTATGATGCAACTGTGTGATTGCAGCAGCTGATGGTCCAGAATTAGGCTGATCTAAAAGCTGTTTTATTAACGATGTTACAAGAACCCGTTGATTGTTGTATCGTTCTTGCACTAGGCTCCAAGCGGTGGCGTAGTTTTCGGCTGTGGCTGAAAGATGACTTATTGGTTTTTCAGCTTCGTCCCCCCAAGTTTGAGTTCAGGTACCATATCTTTTGCACCGCGGGAATATGTTGATTGTCTACTAGTTGTGTAAACAAGTCATGAAAAGCTCTCCTCTTCAAATAATCTCCATTGAATTTTGGGATTGTGACTTTTGGCAATGGTAGAACGTTGTTTTGAATAGGACCGAAACCTTGTTCTGGAGTGCGAGGAGATAGCTTGAAGTTTTCAGTGACTAGTGTCTCCAGATTTTCATAGGAATTCATATCATATCCTTCCTTCAGTGGACCATCGCTGGATTCCCATATTTTAAAATGTAGTTCTTGGATTTCGCAACACAGTTTTTCTTTGAGCTTCATATTGTTTGATGTGGGGTCCGTAGCTAAAAGACGCTTTAGCGATGCCTTCATAACATTTTGTCTTCTTATTGTAGAATTTGTTGAGGAGAACGTCGAAGATGTTTTCGTAGGTGCTGCAGGCCCCACTGTTGGAGGCTTTGATGTTTCACTAATGGCTGTTTAAAATATTTCTCTGTATTTTGTAACGAGTTCCTCAATTTTTTGGTAATAATTTTTGGTGATATATTTGTGGTCGAATTAAGGATTCTCAAGATATCTTATTTTGTTGTCGTTGAGCTCGAATTCAGCCCAAGCATCATCTAGCCTTTTAATCCTGTCTTCATAGTAGCGGCCGGTCTTTCTGGATGCTGAATCTTTTTTATAATTCCGAATGATGGATTCTATCAGTTTTCCAGTTCCTCGCAGTGAAGTTGTCAGATCTTCCATTGGCGTTTTGCCAGTAGCCATTATGTTGCTCGTGGGTGCTCTCTATGCCTTTTTTTCCTAGAAACGGAGCTAAAATTTCTTTGTATCACGTCAGCGTGTTCGAATCACGTCGGGGTGACCAGAATGTGTGGACTCAGCTAGTTTGCTGGTCACTGAATTGTTTGTCCGGGCGGAATCACATTATACGTATATGATAACACAAGCACTTAAACTTGGTTATCATTTAGATTGGAGGAATGCAAAATTACAACCGATTTGTTTGATAGTATAACTGATTGAACTTTATTTTAATTTAATTAACGTCTTAAATACTATTTTATTGCTGATTTGCAATAAATGGTAATTATATTATTTTTAAAGAATTATTTTATAATATTTTTTTCTCACAATGTAATTTTACTTCTGTCAGAGGAATTTCCCAGCGGAAACATGACACCGCAGACAGTGCACAACAATGTAAGCTTACGCGGAAGTTCAAGGTTGTTGTTGAATTAGAGTAATTTGAATTAAAATTAAAAATAGCGAAGAATGCATAAACAAAAACAGTAGTTTAAATTAATGATTTCGTGCATGCATATGTATGTAAATATGTTTGTACATTTATATAAAAATATTTACGTACATATGAAAGAAATTCATTGTGAGAGTTTGAACAAATGTCTTTTAAATAATTTTTTAGTGATGTTGCTCTCCGGGATTCTAGTAACTATGGCTAACTTCATAAATTCAGTTTGCAATGTAATCTTACAATGCATAGTGTTCATAAAAAAAGTAAAATTTATTTTGGCAATGCCGCATGTTCATTATTGCATGGCAATGCTTTTTACTGCGCATTATTTGTCAATTTCGTGCATGGTTTTTATTTGTGATTCTTTGTAAACATTTATCTTAATTGACCATTATTTTTGTGTAAAATGACAGATTTGTGGTAAATTAAATCTTTTTTTATATAAATATATGAATTTACATTTAATTTTTTGTATACAATGAAAAAAAAAAAAAAAATGTAATCATGAAAGGAAAAACCTGCTCATAGAAGTGCGTTTGAGGCATGAGACAGATTTTACTGCGAAAAAAAAAGAAACACAATTTGGTAACAAATAATGCGGGATATAAAGGAAGTTGATAGTACTTTCCCATTTTCCAAAGATGAAACCACAAGATGCTTTGTAAATATAATGGGGACAAACAAAAGAATAAAAAAGCGTAACAACACATCTGGTGAGGGTTCTACAAACTGGGAATTTTTCGAAATGTTGGATGAGGTCTTCGGCAGTCGTAGTAGCGTTTTGGTTCCTAGCGATATGATCGAAAGTTCCCTTCAAAGTTTAATAGAAGACTTAAGTGATGGACCATCGACGTCCAATAGTCCATCGATGCAGAATGCTGATGCATCTTCTTCAGATATTTCTACTCCGAGAAGTGCAACAAAACGAAAGCGGGACGATATCTTCGATTTCTTAAACAAAGAATCAGAGGCAGATGCCAAAACAATGAAACAACTGTTGGACTTGGAGAAAGAAAAACTAGTAGTAGAAAAAGAAAAATTATTCGAAATGAAGGAAATTCGTACCTTGTTCCAGAAAATATTAGAAAAAAATTAATTTCTATTTATTTCATTAAGGCTGCTTTTACCTGATTTAATTTAATTTAAAAAATGGATTTTTTGTTACTTTTTGCTTTTCTTTAAGTTTATTGTTTTGAATTGAATTCATTAGAACATAAAATAAATACACATATCCTTTAATTAAAAAAAAATTTTTCACATTAGGCCGAAAAAAATGTTGCTAATGCATCTCTTTTTGCCTTTTCTTCTCTTTGTCCTGACAAAGTCGCTCCTTCATCTACTTGGTATTCAATGTTTGCTTCTGCTACTATTTCATCGTCTATGTTGTCTTAATAATTATGTTATGAAGAATCATACATGCCATTGTTATTAACTTTGGCATATGTGGACGTTGCACTTCGATGTACTTTAGAATTCTAAACTTTTTTTTTAGTATACCAAACGCCTGTTCAACAACAACTCGAGTTGAACACAGAATCGTGTTGAATTTCGATTTCATTGGTGTTAAAAATCCGTTATCACGGTAAGGCACCATAAGGAACGTCTCTAATGGATAGCCTCCATCGTCTAACAAATGGTAATTGGAATAAATATTTACTTCTTTGTTTATTATAGCTTTTCTAATAGAACTCATTTGCCAAACTGTTGCGTCATGACATGCCCAGGTGCAACCGATGAAGACATATATACGACTGTCTACAGTCGTATGAGGTTTTGTTTTAAAAACATTTTATACTCGTGTAATAATTAAGTAAGTTCCCTTTCTGTTGCGAAAACTAATTTCGTCTTTTATTGGTTGCGAAATCGGAAAATGTATCCCGTCAATGCATCCTAAAACAAAGGGGAAAGGATTATATCGAAGGTTTGAAAATTCTTCTTTTTTTTGTTTTTGCTCAGCTGCAGTCTTTGGAAATTTAATAACATCTCCCTTCAAGTGGCATATCATCTTTATTATTTTAACAAACACCTTGTATGCAACACCATTTGCCACACCAAAACGATCACTGACATCTCTGAAAGAGCAATTGTTGCTCAGCTTCCAAATTGTTAATTGTAGTGATTTTTCTAATGAAATTCCAATACGTCCCAGTGTAGATGGACGTAAATAGTATTTATAATTATATAAAGTTATGGCATTGGGAAATAACTACCTTGAATGTACTTTTCTTCATCCGAAAATGACACGCCAGCTTCCATTTCTGCGATAGTTTTACAAAAATTGGACAACACGCCGACGCTTTCTTTTGTTTAAAATATTTTTAATCAACCTGTAGTGCAATTCACTAACTTTTAACGATCTAACATTTGTTAAATATATCAACATGTTTTTTTCTTGCACTAACGCATTTGCGATTCACTAACCTATGGTTAACTAATGAAAAATACAAACAAAAATAAATGGCAATGTTGCTAAACAAAATGGCAAAATAGCGAAAAGAACAAAGAGGAATGACAAATAATAAACAAAATATACAAAACTTTCCACAAAAGTGCTTCATTTTTTGTTCTTTTTTAATTTTATTTCTAAAAAATTGTTTAAATTCATTTTTATAAGGTAGGTAGGTAAAATACATATGCTATTGTTTTAATTATAAATATTAATTATTTACCCCCATATTTATAAAAAATAAAACTTATTTTAAATGTATTTTAAAATAACTTTTGTATGAAAAATCAGTTATAAAATAGATTTCAAATAATATTTTACATTTTACAATATACATCTAATGGCCGACTTTATCTTTTGATATTTTGATAAAGTAAACGACACAAATATAGTTGCAGTTAAATTAACAATACTCGGCTTGTTAAGAAAAACAGCTGATTTATAACAACATCAAATGTTATTAAAAAGCATTTCTGAATAGCAAAGTCTTTCGTTTTGTTGTTAAAGTTTTCTAACGAGTCAAGAATCGTTAAAATTGAATAGTGAGTCGCACTACTGATGTTTTTATTTCTTTTGCCATCTAATTCGAAAGCGGTATTCAAAAGGATAACACAAGATTTCTGAAGATCCATTTAAATAAACTTTTATTCAAGAGACAAAACGTTTGAGTCAATTTAAGCGTTCATAAATGTACAATAATTTTATTTCATTGTTTGACAAAGCAGTGTAGCCATAAAACATTGCTTTGCACTGAAATTTAATTACCTTGCAGTGTTGCATTGCATGTTGCATTTATGAAGTCAACCTATCTTAGACGTTTCGTGCATTCTTTAAGTTGAAAAGATCTGTGTGATTTACACTATCTGCGAATTTTTCTTTTTTCAGTCAAGAGCCTCTCGACGTCTACAGAATAAATTTGATTGCGTGTAATTAGTTGTCGGCTTACTGTTGCATGTTGGGCTGCTGATTTAGGGTTTAGATCAAAATCAATAAGACTTCGCTCTACGTCTTCAGGTGTTTTTAGCGGGACGTTTTCCGAACAATGAGTACTGAGATATTTTTTATATTTCAAGCAATTTATGCTTGTGCTAGTTCTTGGTGACACGATATTTTTCTGGTTCCATATATAGACAATAGTGGGTGAATGATCTGAGAATAATTCAAGCGACGCTTCAACTTCGATCATTTCTCTTGAAATACCCTTAGTCACACAAAAATCTATAACTTCAGGTATTTTTTTTCCCGACCAGTAGGCCAATAGGATGGTCAAAAAGATTTAAAGATTTTTAGCTAAAGAAAAGATTTATGAAAATTTGATATTTTGTACCTTTAAATATTATAGTCTGTTTTTTTCTAAATATTTAAAACATTGTAAGAAATGAATATATTTGAGCTGGTTTTTTTGAAAGTGGTATAAGTCCATTTTTTTACATATTGAGGTATTTAAGGGTTTGCGTTTGCATCGATTTAAAAATATAGGCCAACATATATCAATGGGAGTAATGTTTTTACACTAAGACGTATAGTAAATAGCTCCACATGGACTTATACCACTTTCAAAAATTACATATAACAAGAAATAAAAACAGGAGCAAAATTAAGTCCATATTTTTATAGACATAAACTTTACTGAATTGTATTTTTATGTAAAAGGTAATAGTTAAAATGGAGACTTTTAAATACGCAAATAACCAAGTTTATTTCAGTTATATTAAAAATGTAAAAATGAAAATTAAGACCGTTACGAATTTTAAATAAAAAAGATATTCACCATTATTCTGTTTGGCGACGGCAACATCGTCGTCGACTTTGAGGCAACATCACTTTAACACAACATCAATGTTAATTTGGTATTCCCTAACAATATTGTGACGACGCACATAGGGGTATTTTTCCAATCTAGCCGGACACTACTTTTTTTAAGATTATATTGGCTCTAAAAATCTACTGAGTGCCCCTAGGTTAATGACACTTTGCAGAAAAATCTGTTATGGTAATAGGCTGTCAAAGCTATAAAATAGGATAAAACGGACCAAGGAGAAAAAAGTTCGCCTTGGAAGAACTAATCCTACCTCTGAAAAATGCAAGTCGTTTTTAAATTTTTCCGTCATTTTGTTTAGCAATTACAACTTTTAAGGTCAAAGAATGTTCAAAAACTTAAAGTTGGACTCAAGAGATTCCGAAATGCCATTTTTAGCCCCGCCCATTTTGTGGGCGGTGAAAAAAAGTTATTTGAAAAAAAAACTTATTATTAAAACAAATGGATTATTTACTTCTTAAAAGCATAAAAATTAATTTTTATGGGCAGGGGGAGCTATTCCTCCAATCCCACCCACAAAACGTCCCTGTGAAAAAAAGTTTTTTATTTTTTTGCCAATTTCCTAAAAATATTCATTTTTAAGATTTCCAATGCCTAACCCATCCCCGCCTACCAAGAATATTATTACAAAGATATTTTAGTAATATGTTACTTTATATAAATAAAATACTTGCCCTATTCACAAGCTCTGCTAAGGTGTAGGTAGTATTACATACTACATACATATATTACATACTATTAATAGCATAGAAACAAATACAACGTTTGAAAAACATATGAAAAAAAGTACTAAGTGTTGTATCGCATGTTTGCATGAAAATTACCAAAAACACAGCTAGCACCGTTGATATTTGTTAGCACTTAGCACGTACTAGGGGGCTTGTGAATAGGGCAACTTTTAACTTTTTTGATTGTAACGATAAATTTTATTTAAAATTATAACAATTAATTTATTTAAAACAACTTCTCCTTTGCACTAAGATGATGATGAGTGCCATGGTTCTTCTTCGTCTGATTCTTCAAAGACCTCTTCCGAATCTGAATCCTCTTCAGCGTTAAGTACAGGTGGAAGCATGAAAGAAATTGCTTCTTTCGTAAAAGGTAATGACCTTTTTTTGGAGTGGCTCTTATACTAGTAATTAGTGGGTCAGAACTTAGCAAAAGCCTATTAATAATATCTATGTTACACTGAACCCTTGAAAACTTTCTAGCAAAATTCTGCCTGTAAAGCCGGAAATGTTTGTTTCGCGCATTACCCGGTTCTTCTGATAACAGCCCAATAGGCAACAATACCTTATTCATAACAGTTGCACCATGTATTAAAATTATTTAAAACAGGTACATTTTTGCTCCATGGAATAACGTCATTTACAACGCAGCTGCACAGGTATGTATACATGTAAGCTATGGGGGTGGGTAAAATTACTGTTTTGCGCTTTTGCTCGTTTCTTACAGGTAATAACAGTGTTAGATATAATGATTTTAATAAAAAACATCTACCTTTAGTTATTAAAAACCAAAACATTTTATGATATAAAAAGGTTTCGTACTTGTATTTACCTATGCAAGATAAGAAAAAACAGAAATAGGTGAAATTTAAAAAAAATCGCAAAAAAATGGCACAAAAACACGCAAGGTTTTTTTTACAGTATAAAAGTAGAGATCGGATATTTTATAGTGATATATAACATTTTTAGGATCGCGATGGAGATCACTCTTAAAAACCTTTTCACTTTTTTTTGACAAAACATTTTACAAAAAAAAAACCTTTTTTTAATTTCGAACGAAATTTTTTTTCGTTAAATATTAAAAAATAAAAAATTCTAAAAACTTACATAAGTAGCTGCTAATAAAGCCTTTCACAGAAAAAAAATCAATACAAAATCTTTATTCGTTTAACCACAAAAAATATATTGCAAACCTCTCAAAATCGTTTAAAGTCAATAAAAACGTATGCGATTTACTCAACTTTCCTGATTTTAACAGTGTCCAAAAACGACAAATCACAAGCAAAAGCCTTGAAAATGCACTCTACGATGCAGTACTTTGTTATCTCTCAAACTGCGTACTTACATTTTTTTCATTTCTCAAAATTAATTTTTGGCCTAATGTCCGGCTAGATTGGATTGCTACGTTGCCGGTTTATCGATAATGTTGATCACCACACATATCAAATCATTGAACCAAATAATTAATTTTTGTTTATGTTTTCGATAAAAAAGTTTTATGAAAAAATTAAAGTGTATAAAATAAAACAAATTAAAGTAAAATTGTTTAAATTAAAATAAAAATATTTGCTATTTCCGATGATCAGAAGACATCTCAAAGTAAAATTAAACATCTTTGAATTACCTGATGAAAATTTAGTGTTTAATTAAATGTCGCCAATGATGTCGAAGATTTTGTCTAAAACTCTGAATGTTATGAAATGGAAAGCTAATCCAGTATGGATGAAGATCGACATGACACATGCTGCAAAAGGGAAGTCAAATTGCATCTTTTGATGTACGGAACTCACATAAATATTTTAGCCCAAAGTTTACCCATAAAGGATATTTTTCAATTTGAACAAATAATTTAAATAAAACAAAATCAAAAATAAACAATTCCATTTTCCATTTACATTAAAACTAACAACAAATTATATTTACATATGTAAACTTTATTATGTTTTTAAATCTTAATACTGAATATTAAAGTGTGAAACGGGCTTTAGTTATATCTGTTAACGAGCAGCTTGTACTGAAGTAGCAATAATCAATAATAATTGCAATAAAAATGTTGTTTTAATTTTTTATTATTAGCAATGGACTTATTCCGCTTTCAAAAGAAATATTTGTGCGATAGCATTGCACAGTAAAACTGTGCAGTAAAATGACAGTTATTCACAAATTACAAAACAATTAAACATAAATTTAAAAATCAAACACAACGTAAATTAAATATCACAGTTAAAATTTCTTTATTGCAACGCTGTAACTAGTGTTTATGTTGTCTGTGTCCTCCTTCAAGTTCATAGTTTTGTTTATGTTTTGCTGAATACGTAAACTTTCTATTGTGTACCCTTTCCTTTCTTTGCATTCTATATCCAAAATCTTGACCTTTTGGAAATCAGCTGCATGTCCAGTATTAATTATGTGTTGTGATAGTGCTGTTGTTTCTTTCTGTTTTGCAATATCGTTTTTATGTGCACTCATTCTTGTCTCCAATGTTCGTTTTGTTGTTCCAATATATATTAAATCACAGCTTTTTTCATCACTGCCTTTGCACTTTATTTCATACACCACATTGCATTGTTTTTGTTTTTCTATTTTGTCTTTCATGTTTGCAAATATTTTGGTTAATGTGCTGTTTGGTTTGGTGAAAATTGCATTTTATCTGTTTTTATTATTGATTTCAAGCTTTTGTTGTCCGTCAAACCTGGTATGAATGTTACACCGTAAAAAAATTTTTTGTTGGTTGTTATCATTAGTATTGTTATTATGAGAATAAATGTTTTTAAGTTTAAATTCTGTTTCTTTGATGTTTATTTTAAAACAAATAAAACTCTACTGAAATTGTGATTATAACTATAGAAAGAAAGTATTTATAGCTCATTACAATTACATTTAACTTAGTTTTTATAAAAAGTGGTCTTATACAACATTAAAAAAAACAGCTCATTTGTTGCACATCGACTCCATACATGATCATAAAATCTGTACCAATAATTACTTCGTCCACGCTATCGGCAACAATAAATACGTGGTCCACACTCATGTTAACAATAGTTAATTCGACTTTGGACTTTCCAGAGACAGTATCGAATTCCACGGTAGCGGGAAGCAGACTTACATTATTCAATTGTTCCAATTTCCCCTTTACCAAACCGGGCCTGATTATCGACTGCGTCACTCATGTGTCTATGGTCAGAATACGCTTTCCTACGTTGATATACCCACTAGCAGTAAGATTGCTGTTTTGGTGCTGTATCACAAATACGGAGATTGTGGGGCCTTCGGTTGTGGGAGCTCCTGTCCCGTACAGCTAGCTCTCTTTAGTTTAACGACTCTTTTTAAGATCTTTCTTGGCTCGTTTTCTTACTGCTTTACAGTATCGTTGAAAATAGCCGAAAATAGCATTTGTCTTACCTTATCTTTCATCAAAGATTTTCTTTAACGATTCAAGTACTTGCGTCAAGTTGTCCATTCTTTTTTTCTCGTCTCCAGCAGCAACTTTCACTTTTCGCACTTTGTATGATGCGGCCTCGAAATGACTTTCGCTCTCTCTTGAGCCAGAGCCAGGCTTTCTCTTCATTGCCTTATACATTTTAAGTGGCCACTGTCTCGAATTGGAATTTGAAAACTGCCGTCGAAAGTGGGAACTTTTATTCTATTTGCATTTTCAGCAACTACTCGCACTGGACCTTCTCTTATTTCAAAGTTATTAATTTTGTCCTCCAGCTCGTGTAGCATCAACATTTTTCTCTAAGCCTAATAGTTCTACCTCTACGCCAGAGAGTTTTTTGTCAAATATACTCACTTTCGTTATGATGACGTCTACTCGTTTATTCATGGTCAATTCTGTTTTGTTACCTGCTGTTGGCAAATCCAGCTTACTCAACTCCTTTTTCAGCTGCTTCACTTTCAGTTCTTCAAACTTCCTTATTGTTTATTATTTTATTTAATTTTTTTTTTTTTTTTTACTTTAGTTTTATTAATTTATTTCATTTTTTTATTTATTTATTTTTTTTTTTTTGTTCAAATAAAAACACACCAATTTAAATTTTACTGTAAGTCACATGGTTTATTTAGCTTCGAATAACTTTTATTGACACCACTGTTAAAAAACGCCTAGAATGTTTAATACTTGAAAGATCTGACAGGTTCCTCTTTTGCTCTTGTATTTATGTAAACTAGATATCAGAAGTGCACTTCGTTGCCCTCATTCTCAAAAAATAAAATAAACACTTGGAAGGAAAAGTATGGCCATTCTTAAGGCCGAGGCACATAGAATCCATCATACGTTATACGTCGCCTTTTTCAACGTACAAGAAAGTTGAAACAGAGGTTTTCCGTCAACGTAAAGTTCGAAAGTTGGGCAACTTTTAACGTACGTTGAAAGCTATAAAGAGAGAAAAAAAAACTCTCTCTCAAAGTTAAATTTTTGTGTTGAGTAGAAGCAAAAATAAAACAAAATACAACAAAATAATTTAATTTAATAGAGTAAAAGGGAGAAAAAATCTTTTCTCGTGTTTTCCTTTCTGATTAAATATCCGTCAACAAAGTACTCATTGTGTCAACCTTTTTCGTTGTAACTTTGATTTCAATTGAGAGCTTTAAAGTATAAAGTATGACGGATTCTATATGCCCCGGCCTTTAAACAGAAAAACACACGTGTTTCTCTTGAAGTTTACTTGTGTTTTTGGCTTGTAGCTAAGAGAAGAACATGTATTTGTTTATTAGTGCTAAGAAGAACTTGATAGTCTTATTAATCCTACAGTACCTAACTGATTTAAATAAATTGAGGTTGTGCACATCTGTGTAGAAAACCCTTTAAAAGCATATAAATCTTTCCAAAATCGGTGTAGCATTACAGACGTACAAGGGATTACGTGTTTATATATTAATTATATATGTACATAAGTAGATACTTGTGTATATCTTTAATGTCTTCTGTAGTTATGCTGAAGAGATAGGGTGTATTTATTTTATACTTGTATTAATGTGCGTGTGTGTATGTGATACTCATTTTATGTTTGTTTTTAGGATTCCGTACACAAAGTGTAAAAACGTACCCTATTATTTTCGCTACAATGTCTGTCCGTCTGTCAGCGCCTTTTATCTTTGGAACCGTAATAGGTAGACTCTTGAAATTTTCACAGATGATGTATAGCTGTTGCCGCTATAGCAACAAATACTAAAACTTATATGGTGTTCCGATAGAGAGGTGTTATTCACGAATATGTGCCTATTTCTTGAACTGTAGGAGGCATAGACTCATCATTTAAAAACAGTAAAAAAACTTAGTTCGCTATATACAAGTATAAAAAAATAAACCTAAGAATTAAAGGGTGTTCCCATAGTAGTGTGATTTGCATGTATAAGGCCTAAGTTTTGAACCATAATAGGTAGACGCTTGCAATTGTCACAGAAGGTGTATAGCAGTGGCTGCTATATTAACAAATACTAAAAATTATAGGGTGCTCCGATAGAGAGGTGTTATTCACGAATATGTGTTTATTTCTTGAACTATAGGAGGCATAGACTCAAGATTTAAAAACAATAATTAAAACTTAGTTCGCTGTATAAACAAGTATAAAAAATAAACCTTAAAATTAAAGGGTGTTCCGATAGTGGTGTGATTTGCATGTATAAGACCTAAGTTTTGAACCATAATAGGTAGGCGCTTGAAATTTTCACAGAAGGTATATAACTGTGGCTGCTATAGTAGCAAATTCTAAAACCTATAGGGTGTTCCGATGGAGAGGTGTTATGCACGAATATGTGCTTATTTCTTGAACTGTATGAGGAATACACAAAAATATGCAAGCAGTAATTAAAACTTAGTTCGCTATATAAACAAGTCTACAAAAATAAACCTAAAAATTAAAGGGTGTTCCGATAGTGGCGTGATTTGCATATATAAGGCATAAGAACCATAATAGGTAGACGCTTGAAATTTTCACAGAAGGTGTATAGCAGTGGCTGCTATAGTAACAAATACTAAAACTTATAGGGTGTTCCGATAGAGAGGTGTTATTCACGAATATGTGTTTATTTGTTGAACTTTATAAACAAATATGAAAAATAAACCTAAAAAATTAAAGGGTGTTCCGATAGTGGTGTGATTTGCATGTATGAGGGACTAAATTTTGAACCATAATAAGTAGTCGCTTGAAATTTTCACAGAAGGTGTATAACTGTGGCCGCTATAGTAGAAAATTCTAAAACCTAAAATATGGTGTTCCGATGGAGAGGTGTTATTCACGAATATGTGCTTATTTCTTGAACTGTATGAGGAATACACAAAAGATATGCAAGCAGTAATTAGAACTTAGTTCGCTTTATTAACAAGTCTAAAAAATAAACCTTAAAATTAAAGGGTGTTCCGAGAGTGACGTGCTTTGCGTGTATATGGTCTAAGTTTTGAATAATAATAAGTCCGACAGAGACATGATTTTTACTTAAATAGCCTTATTACGGTTCAAAAACGTAATAGGTAGACTCTTGAATTATTTACAGTAGATGTTGTACTTCGGACACTGTAATAATTACTAATTACTAAAGGGTGATCCATCAGTGTCATGTTTTTCACGTATATTACCTTATTTTTTGAACCGCAATAGGTAGGCCTGATATTTTTGCAGAAAGTGTATTACCATTACCGTTATAACAACAATTCCTAAAATTTAAAGGGTGTTCCAATAGCGATGCAATTTTCGCAAATATGACTTTGATTTTAAAAAGGAAAGGGTGCCCCATAAGCCATGAAAAATATAACAACTTGAGTTTTTAAAGGCGTACTTAACATAGTACGGAACCCTACGTGTGTGAGACTAACTTACACTTAACTGATTTATTTTTTTATAAATGTTTGCACATGGGGAATTTCTAGAAAGACCGACAATAACAACTAATACATGCTTATCGATGTTCTTGGTGGTTGTTTGTTTCTTTCATTCATTAATGTAAAAAATAGACCATTCATGTTGTTGTTGTTGCATACAAAATTATTTCGTATTTCGTCAAGTCAAGTCAAATTATAAAAATCAATTATTTTAAGCTCTTTTAATTCGCAGTAAATAGTTTGAAAATCTTACTTTCATATTAAATTTGGAAATCGCTTTACAATTTCAAAAATTGAATTTACTTTTTAGTCAATTACAAAATTTGATTTTATTCCTTCTAAAGATTTAAATTCATCTTGAAAATAAAAGATTTTAAAAATTTTTTGTTATCAATTAAAAATTTCTTTAACTTTGATTTCGTTAATTTTACATTAATACACATGAATAGTTTCTAAAAAAAATTAAAAATGCTACTGTTATATATTAAATCACTTCACATTTTAATAAATTTTGAATTAAAAAATCACTGATTACAATATTTTCATTAGCGGTATTCAGTGTTTCACGCAAATGGTATTGTGAAAGTGCAAATGCGTTATACCATAGCTTTTTTAATTTTTTTATACACTTGCACTTTTTAAAGACCATTTGTATCAAATAATGAATCCGCTAATTATATATAAGTTTTGTACAGGACTTTCAGTTAATTCAGCAATTCGACAAATAATGACGAGTATGTATGTTTATATTTTAAAAACGAAAAATAGATTTGGTTTTTATAATTTGAAATTTCTTAATTTACTTTAGGTGTATTAGTTTACCAATGATTATTGCAAATTAAAGATAAATCTTTAATAGTTCGTATAGGTTAAATAAAGTCTTCACTGCCAAGTGAAAGCCAATGAATTTGACCGAAATACAATATGCTCAGATATTAAATTTCTTATATTTTTAAATTTCATTAATTTTTCCAAAATATTTAGGACTATTTGTTGTATACATCTCTTGGTAAATTTTCAACTGTTAAAGGATGTTTTAAGCAACCGTATTTTTTTCACAACTCCATTGAAATATTTTATTTAAATTACCAACGCAGACCCCAGCATTTTGATCCATTCGAACCGGATCAAACCTTTTTAAATAAAGTATTTTTATTTGAGTTTTTTTTAGAAACCTCGAGGAATTACTCTATTCCTCTTCCATATTGGATTTATATTAGCCATTTATTTAACGTACAATAAATTTGAAGTGAAAATAAATTATTAAAGTACAAATCAAAATAAAACAAATCACATTAAAACAAACAAGTTTAGATTTATATAAACATATTGTTGTTATAATAAGGATTATTTTTCTTCGGCCATATTTAAATCTTAATAAATTTAAAGACGATAGTCAAGCTTGAGGCCAGTTTATTTGTCATATATGTATGTATTTTGTCTAAATATTCTTCTTGTATTTTAGTCCTTGATGATGATATCCGATGGATATCGAAATATTGGAAAAATAATAAAAACCTTTATGACAAATAAACTGGCCTTAAGCTTGACTGTCTTCATTAAATTTATTAAGATTTAAATAAGGCCGAAGAAAAATAATGTTTATTATTATTGAACTGAAAGCACGCCGTAAATATGGTCTACAACAATATAAAAAAACACCATATAGATATCAAACACTACATCAAACGAAAAACATTAAAAAAGCAAGAACTTAATGCAAAATCGACAATAACGTTTCTAATAAAATGCAGGAACACAGGTATAGTACCAAACTTTTGAACCAATTCCACAAAACACGTACGAAGGATTTTCGAATGCAACCGAAACATTTCCATGGAGAATTTTGAGAGAAAATTACAAAAATTATAATAAAGCAGAAAAACGAATTGGTAAAATATCATGCAAAGGAACTAATGGATCTAGAAATGAAGATAAACAATCAGTTGACAGCTAACGAACAGGAATTGTTATGGAGCAGCGAAAATATGGTGATGGATAAGAACAACAAACTAATTAAGGACAAACATAGGAGGTAATTCGAAAAACTAAAAGAACAACATAGAGAGAGCCTAAACATTATTTACAATGACGCACAGTGAATGGTCCCCATAGTAAAACTGGAAAGAAATCGAAAGAGTTATGGTAGCTTAATGAAATTTTTGGCACATATCTCTCTTGGTATTCAAATAACATCATATGAATAGGGTTACCAAATTGACAACACTAAATATTTTAAAATTAAATTATTATTTAAGATAACAAACATACATATTTATATAAAGAAGATAATAAGGTTACAAACAAATTCAAATAATAACAATTGTAAACAATTTCTTAATCACTAAAATAAGTTTCTGAGTCTGATTCAGTGTTAATAGATTCATCTACTATTATGTAATTACTAATTTCTTGATTGTTGTTGAAAGAGCTGCTTGTATTTATTGTATTTCTATTAGATGAAATTAATGGATCAGAAGAAGTTGGGAGTTTATTCATTAAATCTTGATTACAATTTTCTCTGCTATTTTTTCGAGTGTGCTCAAGTTTGTTCTTTCTTAATTGTTTTGGGAAGGCATTTTAAAACATTCGCTCGTGCACTGACCTTGTATTAGTTCGCCCTGGCTTAAAGCATAGCCTACTATCATCATACATTTTGAAAGATTTAAAATATCAACTGATAATTTTAATAAAAATATCAAATATGGATGATTTTTAAAATCATTGTATTTTAAAAGTTGTCATAGAAAACACCTAAACCTTTTTATACATATTTTAGTATATATAACAGAAAATAAGATTATTAATGAATAAAAGTAGTTTTTAGATGTTCGGGTCCATTGAAGCTGACTATTTTTTTTTAAGTACTTATTTTGGCTAAAAATTTCACAATTTTTTTTACAGTGTAGTAACAAATATTTTTTCATTGTTTCTGCTACATTTCTAAATAAAACTACGTGCATTTTTATTGAAAATGAATTTTTGATATTTATTTTTCCAAACCCATTTTTTGTTACTTAAAAATTATGAAAAAATTATCAAAACAATTCGACTTTAAGCCGTGTAACTTTTTATAGGTGAAACGCACATGAAAAACCAAACCACCTCTGAAATCGTAAGAGTCTCAGCTTTCCATATGCATTTTATAAATAAATTCGAAAGTTTTTTTTTTATTTTTTTCCATTAGACAGTTTACTGTGCGACGGGTGGTTCGTAAGCAAGACAAACACCATAATACCCAGAGATTCTCAATGGCTCTTATCATTAGGAGAAGAATTTGCGATTCCTACGGAAAAGAGAAATTTCCTTTATTTAAAATAATGGCGGACGGGGATTGTATACAAACAAAGAGGAGCAAGAAACCGCCAGAACAAAGTTCACTTCAATGTTGGAGAATCATATAAACAAACTTAGTTTATCAAAAAGGGACCGTTATTGTAATGTACACACATTATTATTAGGTGGATGTTTGTGTTAATAATTTAAAAAAACAGCCAAAATCATTCTACTGACGGATGATGCTCTAGAAAAAAAAAACCTGAGAACGAATGGGAGCCATTGATAACCGCTAGCGGTCAGTCGGTTGGGTGAGTTCTTGTTCTCATAGTTTCTCTTGCCAATAGACTGTCAAGTTACATAAATATTATTATAGCCTCGCGAAGTCAATATAATAGAAAAAAAAGACCAGAAGTTTATCTTAAAAAAAAAAATTAGCTGTTACATAAACCCTGTTTAGATCAACCCAGAAAACTGAAAAAAAGTAAATTTAACCTTTAAAAGCTTTTAAAAGTCTATCCTGGATGGATTTGGATAGATATGCACCCTATACCCTCCCTACCATTGATTTTAGTGGTGTTAAAGTGGTTAACTAAAATCCCACAAATCCCTTTACTACCTTTCGGTCACACTAAACGTCGTAAGAAAATATTTAACGATTTAGTTATTCATTTTAAAACCAATTCATTTCTTTTATTAAACAAAAAATTTGTAACAACAATATTCAAGTAATATTCCGATATTTAGAAAAAATATATCTTAAATAACCGAATTTATAATATTTGTGAATAAAAGTTTTCATTCAGCAAGGAATAATAAGGAAATAGTTATATAAATTAATAGTTAAGCAAGAAAATATAAAAATTGAAAACACACTTCTTTACATTAACCTTATGAATTTATTACTGAGTGTAAAAAGAAAGCAATAAAGGTTTATAGTAACAGAGGTGAAAAGCTCAGTATAACAGGAATTCACAAAAAACACAGAGATAAAATTTAAAGATTTATTGCTTTTCGATTGGGCTTTAAAATCTTCGCGTATTAAAATATTGGAAAAACGATTAAATTATATTTAAAAACTTTCGAAATACAAAATAAAATAAATAAAAAATGTAACTGTTATACTCTTACTATTTAAATTACAATTATACTGATGTTTCCATCCCTGGTATGTCTATTATCTCAAACTCAAACTAAAACAAATGTATCCGGATTTATATAGCAACATGTAACTTCGTAAAATTATTAAAGCAACATATTGGTAAGCACGTTACAAGTTTTTACGAAAAGAAAACAATAACAAATTGTTGACAACTGATTCATTTGTTTAGAAAATAACTTAGCAAAGAATAATTTAAGTTGCCCTCACCAAAATGAATAAAGTAGATAAAACTGCAGCTTTATGATGAGGCCTCGTCAATTGCTGGTTCTCTTAATGGGTTAATGTTGAATATCTCGTGCTGTAGCTTGTAATAAACAAATTGAGTATAGACATTTCCTTTTTAAAATACATACTTACTTATATAAATACGTAAAACAAAGCAAGGTTTAGAAACAAATATCAAATTCTTATTGCTTTTGTCGAAACTATGTATGTTTGTATAGATAGATGTGCAATGCAAATTTGTAAAATTATTTGTTTTTTTTCTTTGTTCTTTTTGTTCTTCATTAAATCTTTTATTTAATTTTATATGTTTTTTCTTTTTTAACTAATACATTTTTTTCTATATTAAGAATTAAAGTTAGTTGATTTCGAATACGTTTATATTTAGATATTTTAGTTTTAAGCTACCTTAATATATATTTTATACTTATTTTTTCCTAGTTTTTAGTTATTTTATGTTTCTCTGGTGGTTTTACAGGATTCCTGCAGGGTTTTTGTAATTGAAGAGATTGCTCTTTTCGGCCTGGACGATTTTAGGAGTCTTTGAACAAAGATTTTTGAAGTTGCTTTTTTCACAATATCACCGCGCTGAAGGAATTTTGCTTTACTTTTCGTGACTGGTCTTAATAATGAAATGGCTCTTCAATAACTCAAGCAATTCAATAAACAAGAGTAACATCAAACCAAAACATTGTGGTAGCTCAACTTAGGAGCCACCAAGATGATGATAATTGGAGGTATTAAAATTATCTTTCTTTTTGCAAAAAGATATTTAAAGGCAACAAAGCAAGATGTTAAACTGTTCAGACCTTTAGGAAGTAATTTTTTTCTCCAACTTCACATTTAAGAGATTAAAATTTTAGAGCTTTAATTTAAAACCTTAAAGACAAATAAAACAATATATAATTACCTTGATATTGAAATAAATTTCGATAAGAAACGATTTACGAATGGCAATGTTATTAAATTACTTTACTTCTTTTATGTATTAGTTTAACTTTTTTTCACTTTATGATGTTAATACTTTGACTGATCGATGATCTTGTAACGTCGTCAAATGCTTGAATTGTTTACAATCTCAGGAAGTGCTTGTAATTGCTAAAAATCAAGTTACAACTAAACACAGTCCAGTAAGTAATCATTTGGCTTACTTAATATAACATTGGATAACATAAATATAATATTGGTGTAAGATTATTTTTTTTGGAGTTGCTATTTTTATTTTTAGGTTTCTTACAATTGTAAAACAACAATAAAAATTATATGAACTTTATGTAAATAAAAAATATTGATCGATTTCTGAGGAGAAAGAAGAATTAAAAGAAGAAAATCTTTCTGAAAAAATAGAATAAACAGACATTTAGTTTTGTTTCTATGAAATTAGTTTGTTTAAATATATCTGAAATAAAATTAATCTAAAATTACTCGACTTATTAAATATGTAAAAATACTTATCTTAGATTTACAGAAAATTATGTAAATGTTTATAAGCTTATATATTTGTATTTGGTCATGTTCAAAGTTCCTAATTTTGTGGCTTTTACCTGAACAATCTGGTCACCTCTTTTTTTGTATCGAACTTGCGAATATAACAGTTTCCCGAGCATTTATTTCAGACTCAAACCACATTTATATTCAGGGGTGTCATAGAATCCAAGTCGGTTTTACTAATTGTCGGTTTTGCAAAACAATATTGGTTTAATTTGGTGTCATGAAACTAAGTCGGTTTTGTTATTTTCGAATGCAAATAAAACCGATGTTCGAATCAGCTGTTTTGAATGTTTATGTAAATGTTTACATTTTAGTTTTATTTTTTTTGTCAAATACAAACTGTGTTTATTAAAAATATTAAAAATTTGTGGTTTTATCAATATAAAATATAAAAATTTAGTGTTTAATTAATTAAATTGACGAAATAAAAGAAACTTATAACTAAATAAATGAAATGGTCGCTGCTGTTCTTGCATTTTTACTATTAGAGGAAGAGCGTTCAGAAAAGGTAAAAAGAAAAATTTTACGTGACTATAGCAATCCCCTTGAGCTGCCGGAGATAACGTAAGTAGTCCTCTTATACTTTATATACAAACATACTTAAATCTGCTTTGCAGATTTGTAGGTTGTTACCGGTTAAATAAAGACGCTTTTTGTGTGGTACTCAACACAATTAAAGAACATCTTACCCGTTCTAAGAACCCGCCTTTACTGCAACTTGCAGCTTCTTTGCGGTTTTTAGCAGAAGGGTCGTATCAAAGAGCTGTTGGCAACGACAACATATGCTTGGGTAGAAGTATAGTGTCAACTATTTTAGATGATGTGCTAAATGCTATAGAGCGGTTTATTTGTCCACAATGGGTGCAACTGGAAATGGAAACCGAAAAGCACAAATCAAGGGACTATTTTTACAATAAATACAAAATTCCTTCAGTCGTTGGTTGCATCGATGGGACTCATGTAAAAATCATAAAGCCCAGATGTAACGAGCATTTATTTTATAACCGCAAGGGATATTTCAGTATGAATACCATGATTGTAAGTAATTTTTATGTTACAAACTGAACTTATCAAAGTAATATTGTATTCCTTTTGATATATTTATATTCAGATCTGTGATCATGATATGAAAATACGAGCAGTAGGTATACGTGGTTTCTGTTTTGAGCCTTTTAGGGGTACTTTTTGACAACAGTGGAGACGGTGGACGTTTTGATGACGCTGACGGCATTTCCTCCTCTTACCCACCACCGATGCTGTCATTAAAACCAATATCAATGCCAGAAACACCTTCCACCGAATGCGCAATGCTGCAAATGCGTATAACTGCTTCGTCGCTGCTCGTTAGTTGATGCTTCAAAAAGGGCCCATCACCGGTTACTCTGGACTCTGCTTTATTTTGGGCGAGTTTTCTTTTAACATCGCTTTTCCATTCAGTCCATGTCTGCAAAGGTTTAAGCAACACAATTTTAATGTTTGCTACACAGCTTTTACGTACCTTTTTCCAACCACTCACATCTTTTTGCGGTGGACCTGCGCTATTTAGTGACTCTGTCAATTGTTGCCAAAGATCATCCACAGCCGGCTTATCCCGCTTTGTAAATCCGCGCGCTATATCTCGATATTTTTCCATAAACTCTATAATTATGGAGTTTTGCGTAAAGTTTTTATGCTTTCCCCTGTTGAAGAATAAAAATTTATGAAAAAATTGTCTTTTTTAAATAAATAAATTCAATTAACATACATCCGTACTTACATTTTTTTAAAATATCCAAAAAAAAAAAACAGAATTAAATGAAAATGGCCGTGAACTTTTTTAATTTGTTTACAAAAATAAAAAAACCGACAGCTGTTTGCTGCTTGGTTTATTTCCAATAACAAACCGATAACATTGGTTTCTGTGACACCTAAAACCGATAAAAATTCAAGTTCGAACACAAAACCGATAACATTGGATTGCATGACACCAACAAGATTTTTTTGTCGGTTTCAAATCCAATTCCAATAATATCGTTTTCTATGAAACCACTGATTATTCTTAAGTGGCATAAATACTTTTCGACTGCATTATCTTTAAACATCGCACATTAATAAATACCTAGCAGAATCAATTTACATTGAAAATTGCATACGGTTAGACATATTAATAAAAGATTAGTTGATAACAAAATATAAATAATCAAGGAATTTAAACACAGTATCTAAGGGTAAATATTATATTTAAAATGTTTTTTATCATTACTTGACTCTTTTTAGAAAGCAAAAAAAGAAAAAATGTATAAGAAAATTTGTATTAAGAAAAAATACTAAATGATGATTAAATGAGAATTTTAGAATATTGTTCAAACCCTACATTACATTATATTCTTAGCACAGTGAAACAAACGAGAAGATTTTTACACAAGAACAATAATATTTTAATAGCAAACGCTGATAAATGAAACGTTACAGTGACCATCGGTAAAGACGAATATGACGTAAGAATGAAGAACATATTAAGGGACATAATAACGAACAGGAGGATCAAAAAGGATCTTAAACCTTCCTTACTGCGAAAGAATAATGAATTGGTAGAAAAATTGCTCAGAAACGGCAATATAAATGAAATTGAAAAGAGGAGACTTAAAAACGACGCGGCAACGAGACTTTGACTTCCTAAAATCTATAAGGAAGGATACCCTCTCAAACCAATCTGTGCATCAGTTAATTCACCAGCTAGTGGATTATGTAAATTAGTGACGAAAGTTTTGAAGAAACTTACAGAGACGTCGAATTACAACATAAGGGATGCGGTGCAATTTAGGAATAAGGTAAATGAGAGTGCAATATCAGATGACGAAATATTAGTTTCCTTCGATGTATATCACTTTTCCCGAGTATTCCGGTGGATTACGCAATAGATGTTATTAAGAAAAAATGGGACGATATTAAGAAACATACAAATATTAAAGTTTCTATTTTTAGAAATTTTAAAATTTTGCATAAGGGACAATTGGTATTTCAAATATAACATCATATTTTATAAACAGTGCAGGGGATTACCAATGGGTTCTCCAGCAACACCAGTCATCGTAGATTTAGTAATGGAAGAACTGCTGGAGAGCTGTATAAATAATCTTAATGAAAAACCCAGATTATTGACGATCTTTTTGAAATAGTAAAAGTAAGTGCAATAAATAAGATATTGCTGCAATTGAACTCATTTCACCACAATATAATATTTACCATGGAGGAAGAAACTAATGGCAAACTTCATTATCTTGATACTCTAGTTGTGAGAATGGGAAATAAAATAAAAATTAATTGGTATCAAAAACCAACAGCTTCCGGAAGAATTATTAATTTCCATTCTAGCCAAACTAAAAACATTGTTATTAATACAGCAACAACAATCTCATTAGCAGAGTTTTGAACATAAGTGAAGACATTTTTCATTCCCAAAACATAAAAAGAATTAAAGATAATCTGATAAAAAATAACTTCCCCAACATAATAATCCAAAAACTTTTGAATAATTATAAATTTAAAAAACCTATTGAAGAAAAAGAAGCAATAAAAATATATAAATTAATGCCCGGGATTTCCCGGATTAAAGGGATCACCCTTTAATTTTTATTATTTGTTATAGTTTCCATAGTAACAAACCTCTTGTAAAAACTTCAAGAGTCTACTTATTATTGTTCAAAACTTAGGCCATATACACGCAAAGCACGTCACTCTCGAAACACCCTTTAATTTTAAGGTTTAATTTAATAGAAAGCGAACACAGAGTTAGGCCCCTATTACGGTTTACAACTCAACTCTACTTCAGTTGAAATTTTACAATTTGGTATTATCAATTACAACTCAACTAGTCAAAAATTGTTAAGTTGAATTTAAATTGTGTTATAACTCTGTTGTAGTTTCACCGTTTACAACCCTGTGTTAGTTCGGTTAACAAAAGTTTAAAAAAATTACAACTATCAGTAGCAGTTGTTTCAAATTACAACTCATCATTAGCAGTTGTCTTTCAAGTTGTCTTTTAGACAACTCAACTGAGTTGAGTTGTAAGCCGTAATAGGGGCATTAATTACTGTCTGCAAATTTTAGGTGGTTGCCTCCTATAGCTCAAGAAATAAAGACATAACAGCAAATAACACCTCACTTTCGGAACACCCGATAAGTTTTAGTAATTATTACAATAGTGGCCACAGTTATACACCTTCTGTGAAAATTTCAAGAGTCTACCTATTATGGTTCAAAACTTCACGCCACTATCGGAACACCCTTTAATTTTTAAACTTTTTTATATAGCGCACTAAGTTTTAATTACTGCTTGCATATTTTTAGTGTATTCCTCCTACAGTTCAAGAAATAAGCACATATTCGTGAATAACACCTCTCTATCGGAACACCCTATAAGTTTTAGAATTTGCTACTATAGCGGCCACTGCTATACACCTTTTGTGAAAATTTCAAGCGTCTACCTATTATGGTTCAAAACTTAGGCCTTATACATGCAAATCACACCACTATCGGAACACCCTTTAATTTTTAGGTTTATTTTTTATACTTATTTATATAGCGAACTAAGTTTTAATTACTGTTTTTAAATCTTGAGTCTATGCCTCCTACAGTTCACGAAATAGGCACATATTCGTCAATAACACCTCTCTATCGGAACACCCTATAAGTTTTAGTAATTGTTGCTATAGCGGCAACAGCTATACATCATCTGTGAAAATTTCAAGAGTCTACCTATTACGGTTCCAGAGATAAAAGGCGCTGACAGACGGACAGACATTGTAGCGAAAACCATAGGGTTACGTTTTTACACTTTGTGTACGGAAACCTAAAAATAACGCAAATAACGACTAAATATTAGTATTAACAGTTTATAAAACTTAAAATCAATTCTGGTGACAAAAATAACAATATATAACCAATATTTATAAATACTGAAAAAGTATTTCAACAATTATTTTTTTACAAAATATGATTTTAGAACTGTTAGTGCGTTTAACAAATCACTGGATATTAAAGTAACGCATGTTTGTCCAAAAAAGCCATATTTTTCGCGTCCCGTTATACAAGTGTGTGTTGTTTTAGCAAACTGCAATTTTTT
Source organism: Phasia obesa (assembly GCA_949628195.1). Lineage (NCBI taxonomy): Eukaryota > Metazoa > Arthropoda > Insecta > Diptera > Tachinidae > Phasia > Phasia obesa. Next base: position 140,584,633 of record OX451215.1, on the reverse strand, counting down.
GGCGCCCATCTTTTTTCTTCGTTAAGTTTCTCTTGGTTAACGATTTTAATTTTGGCACGATTTTACTGTGGTTTCTCTTAATTAATTTTTTATTGGTATTTTTGGACATTTGATTGGAAAGTGTTTCTCTTTTTTCGTTTTATAATAGCTCTTTTAAATTATCTCATCAAAATGTCGATCTTTGAAAAATATATGCGAGGGCAGAAGATTAATTTAATTTCGAGGCTGTTCTTAGCGAAGGAGATTTCTCCAAATACTCTAAAGATGCCTTTGAGTTTGAAAAATATTTTTTTCGCAATTTTTTTAATTACTCATATCTTAAGTCTAAAAATATATTTGTTAAGTCCAACCAGTGCTGGACAAAAAAAAAATGTATGTTTCACGGTTACTGTAGTTTGCGGGTTATGTCCCTCCTTCTTAGTCGAATGTAACCAGGTTCATTTAGTATGTTACGGGCTAGTGGATTCGGATGAGTTTCAAGCTTCTTTAAATACTTTATGGCAAGTTTCGCTATTTCTGCTTTAACTGATGGCACGTTTAGGAGCAGATGCAATTATACGAAGAATCCTATTTTGGCGCCTTTGAATTTTTTCTACGTTGCTAGCTGAGGCAATGCCCCATAATTGAATGCCATAACACCAAATTGGTTTTAAGATTGACTTGTACAATAAAAGTTTGCAATCTAAAGCGAGAGTAGAATTTCTGCCAATAAGCCAGCTTAGTTGGATTGCTTTTAGCTTCATTTGTGTTAACTTTGATTCTATGTGGCGTTTCCAAGTAAGACGCCGCACAGTGGTCAATTTCGCGAGATAGCGGTCAAAACTCTATAACTTTTGACCGGATTGGTATTTTTTTTCGCAATTTGTTTTGTTCAATAGGAGGGACTTTCAGTTTCAATTTGAGTGTTCAAACGTAAAAATCGACTGATAGGAACGTAAGTAATGTGGAGTTAAAAATGCATTTTAATTTTTTGTTGAGTTTCCATGTAAAAGTTGAATATTTTGACATTTTAAATAGCTATTTTTTTATAATTTCTTATTTTCTTCAATCGTATTTTACAACCAATACTTATTTATTATTCCTAAACTTAATTTTGGTCAGAAAATGCCAACATTTGGCCCCTGACATTTATTTAGTCTCAATATTCACAGGGGCCAAAGGTTGGTTTTTTGGAAGAAAGCTAATTCTTGTGAGGATTAAACTGAAAAATAACACTGAAATTCCCAACAATATCAATACCATTTGGATATATTATATACAGAACACAACATCGATAAAATTTTAAGTAAACTTTTTCTATTGATTTAAAGTGCACATATATTTTATTTAAATGTATTAATAAAAATTTATACTAAAATTAGAAACAAATTATAATCTTTAAACTAGTATTAATTAAACAATATTAGTAAAAATTTCTTCCAAATAGCTTTGATTTTCATTTTGCAGTAGTTGTTTAGCTTCTTCATCTAACTCTAATGAGGTTGATTTCCATTTTTGTCGAATACTGGACATATATGGGTCTGATGTGCACAACAAAATATTAATAAGATCTACATTAGTACAATATCTGGAAATTTTTCTTGTATTGTGCTCGCGAAAGAATCTGTAGTCTTTGTTCCTTTTTTCTTGCGCTTCTTCTGAGAGATCTCCAATTGGAAGCATATTGTGCTGAATTATTTGTTCCCCATGGAACAAAATTTTGTGAACTGTGGTTGGCATATGTCTCCAAGAATATTTTTGGTTATTTTTGGTTTTGCTGTCTCATTAGCATACTGACCAAATTTTTTTGCATCTATCTTTTTGCTACATGCTATAACTTCTAATATGATTTGGAATCGTCGTATTAAATCATAATCTACTCCAGTTATAGAAGCTGCAGTTTCTGGATCAGAAAAAAATCTCCTTGCTGTGTTTCCATCATTAGAATTTCCTTCTCCTTGCTTTGGCTGGTCAATTGTAAGGCCTATCTCACGGTATTTTTCTTGAATATCTTTTTTTTTTTGCTTTTTTTTCCAAATTTTCTTTGTTGTTTCTCACTGTTTCTCCTAACGGGCCAAATTCCAAATCGTATCCCAATTTAAGAATATGCTCCATAAAACGAATTCTAACATGAAGAGGTGACATTCCAAATTCATATGCTTCATTAAAACTATCGTCTTGTGTTGGTGGTTGGCTCAATTGACTTGATGTTTTTTGTCATATGGTGCAGCTTGACGAAGACTTTGTTTCGGTTAAAGCTTGTACAACTTTTCCATCGATCATTGAAAGTGATATTTTAAAGTTAACTTCGATGCATTGGTCATTAAATTCAAATATCACTGGTTGAAGTTCTTTAATTTCATCTGTTATTTTGCCAACTTCTTCAGTTATGACATCTTTAGTTTCTTTTTGTAACAAACTTTATTGGTCTACAAAATTTTGTTGACGAGGGAATTTCATTATTCCATACATCTATCTCTGCAGCTCTACTAGTTGACGGCTCTGAACCAATATAAGTTTTTGTTAAACGTAATGGAACGTAAGAAGTCATGAATAAATTGGCATCTGATGAATTTTCCGCATTACATTGTTTGTATTGTTTCTGGCTAGAGGACCCATCACATCCCCATTTAGAAATTAAAGTCATGCTGCAATTTTTAAACTTCTTTAAATAGTCAGCATCAAATGTCTTTAATAATCGTTCTGTAGTGTGTTCAAGAAGATCTTGCAATTTTATTTCTACTGATCTTGAAGTTACACTAATAGCAGTTGGTGAAGGTAAGCAATCTTTTTTGGCAGAAACTATATCTCGATATGATGGAAAAATTCCACAATTTTTTTCATTGGTTCGCTTCCGCAATTCTGTATATTGGTTTTTAATCATTTTCAAATCCAAAAATAGTGCAAATGCTTCTTCTGGAGTAAATTTATTTTCTTCAGTTGGTGTCGGCATACTTTCTAAAATCCTTTTTGTGCGTCTGGGGCTTGCTTCCACTATTTTTTCAATGATAGCAATTTTACTCTTTTTAGTTTTCGATGGTTGAATTTGATGCAGAAATGAATCCTTTATGATGCTACAAGAAACTTCTTCATTGATATGTTTAAGCTTGCGTCTTCGTGATCTTTCACTACAATTATCAATTGGCTTTGCTGGTCGACCACCTTTTCCAGTTTCCGTGGTAGTTACTGATGGCTTTTTAAAAATAAGTTTATTTCTTAGCCATTCTTGGTTGCGTGAGTAAAACAATTTCTTTTTTCTGGAACATTGATTGTACAGTTTTCTTAAAGTATTTAAAATGTTTTTTATTTTTAAGTTATGAATTTTAATTTCTTGTTTGTCGCATATTTTGAAGAATGGATTGTTCATTATATGTAAAATAATGTCGTTTTCATCTTTCCGTTCAAAATATATATCAGATAGAACACTATAACTGAATTTAGCCATTGTTTAAACAATAATGAAGAAAAAAATGAATGCATGGTTTAATATACTATTGCTCGAAGTTTCAACATGATCTTTTTTACCTCTTTGAAACATAATATAACAGGTACTTGGTTTTATCAGTTATTTCCATTGGTTTTAAATTTATTTGCAATTTTCAGGTATTTAAGTTATGTAATATTAGATGGCAATAAAATCATTTTTTTCCTTTTCGAAATGTAGCTCAAAAAGTGCAGTCCCGATGCGTGGACATGTATATATAGGAATGTAGGGGAGATGACGGACTACAAAATAGTAAATTTGTGTTTTGACTCAGCTTGACTCACAGGAGTTGTGCTCTATGAAGTAGGAAATTTCCGAGAAATTTGACCTTTTTTTAAAAAAATATTTAAATTGTTCTGAAAACAGTAGATCTTCAATTTTTTTACCAGTAATAGGAAATAAGTTAAGTTACAACACAAAATTTATTTCGTCTAAAAATCTTGAAAAACAATAAAGTTATGATCATTTAAACTTTAAAAATTAACTAAAAATATCATAAATTTACTAAATTCTGAAAAAGCCCATTTTGGACCACCCTGTTCTCAGTGAAATAGTTGAAATAGAGTTCTAATTTTTTGGCTCCCGAAGTTTACTACTGTCTACTTTCATATGAGTCTAATAACTTTAAAATCGGAGAACAAAAACCAAAAGGAGTTTTGGCCGCTATCTCAAAATATTGACCACAGTGCGCCGGTCAAGATGTATGCCAAGACATTTCACGTCTGAAAGCCGAGGTATTGTTTGGTTATTTATGCGAATAGGGAGGTACGATTCCTTACGTTATATAAGTGCATTTTTGTTCATTCACCTTTATTCTCCATTTCTTCAACCATTTTTCTAAATTGAATATATAGTCTTGTAAATATCGTAATGCTACTTCGGGTCTTTCGTGAATGCTTGAAAAAGCTGTGTCGTCAGCAAATGTCGATGTGTGAACTCGGTTACTAGTTGGCATGTCTGAAGTATACAATAAGTATAAAAAGGGCCCCAATATACTACCTTGGGGTACTCCGGCTTCGATTGGCTGGGGTGAGCTCAAAAAATCTCCTTCTTTCACAATAAATTTTCGTTTGGTTAAAAAACTCACTAGCAGCTTATATAGGTTTACGGGCAAATTCAGTTTTAGCTTATTTATTAGGCCTTCACGCCATACCTTATCGAATGCTTGAGAAACGTCGATTAAAAGCGCAGAGCAGTATTTTCTCTCTTCAAAAGTCTTCTTAACAACATTGACTAGCCTGTGAGTTTGTTCGATCGTGCTATGTTTTTTCCTGAAGCCGAATTGATGGTTTGGAATACATCCTTTGTCGCTTAGAATAGGGTTAAGCTTAGTTATTAACATCCTCTCAAACAGCTTTGACATATTTGATAAAAGATTTATAGGTCTGTATGATTAAATTTTTGTGTGGTCTTTTTTTGGTTTAGGAATCATGGTAAACAAGGACACATTCCACTCTGTGGGGAAGTACTCAAGACGTAAAATGGCATTAAAAATAAAAAGATCGATTCTGCATCTTGTTCCTGGCTTTATCAACGCCAGGGCCTTTTTTGGTGTTTAAGTCCGTTATTGCCTTTTCAATATCACCAAATTCAAATCTTATCGGTACTGCAGCACTAGCCTTGACAATTGGCAACTCAACTATATCAGTCGATATATTTGGGGTAACGACCCTTTTCAAATGTCCAGCAAATAAATTACCTTTTTCTGATTGAGGAGTTGCGTCTAAGTCTCCCAAATAGTTTTTCAGGGATGCTACTCTTCGACATTCCAGCATGTCTCTTAGCTGGTTCGTGTATTCTTTAAGTCTGCTTTTGAGTTGAGAAGATCTCTGTGATTGTCATTCACTACGAATATTTCTTCTTTCAGCCAAGAGCCGTTCGATATCTGCAGAAAAAAATTTATTGTATTTACCTATTTGTCGGGTTATTGTTGAATGTTGGGCAGCTGATCAATAATTATTTGTCGGTATTTAATTTTCGGGTGGTTTTCCTTAGCATGGAAAAAACTATACAGCCTCTCTAGTTAGCAGTGTGATTTCCACCGCAATTGCTACTTTTTTTAACTTTCGAGTCATCCCTTGCTTTGTCACATTGGGCGGAACAATGTAGCTCTCCACACACCTGGGTGCCATTTCGGGTTCAATTGTTTGTTTCGCTATCTAAGATAGCAAAACGATTGTGGAAACTTATTCCGTTAGAGTTCTTATCTTTATGTACTTTAGAAATTGGTGCAAGCTGCAAAGATTTAGGGCTTCGACCTCTTTTCAATACAGTTATGTATCTATCCATTCCCACTTGCGTCTTAGGTTTTTCTACACTATCCATATTAGTTTTGGTAACACTGTGTTAAGAAGACGACTTGTTTTAAGTTATTTAATTGTCATCGCTTAACAAAAGCGATGAACAAGATTGAGCACGTATAACTGGCGTGGCATTAATACACAAATTATTTTCAGGTTTTTTATTTTAATTTAAATCAAAATTGTCAACATTTTTGTTGCTTAAATTAAAGAGGCTCATTAGCACCTACTGTTGTAAAAAAAGAATGAAAAAAAAAAAATGACAGACAACTTTGTTATATTAAATCAAGTTTGTTTTTAGCTTTTGGTTGAATTTATTCACACAATTTGTTTTTGTTTTTTTTGTTAATGGCAGGCCTAAAAAAATCGCGACCGCACTTATCAACGCACAAACTAAAACTGAAAAACTTTGAAAAAGATGAATTAGATAAGGCTTGGGCAAAAGACAAAAGGCTTTATGAGTGCTCAGTTGATACAGTGAAAAGAAAAAAAAAAGAGTTAGTAGTAGTTCAAGCAAAACACCCACAAGTACGCAAAACCAATATTCGGTGTATAAACATACTTGCGAAAGCTAGGGAGAATCAGAGTGATAATATTCAAGGTAGTGCAGAAGCAGTGGTTCCCAAACTATGTGGTTCAATTTCTGTACCTCGATGTGACACAGCATTTTTTCATGGCGATTACGTTTCATGGCCCACATTTAGGGACATGTTTACTGCTATATTTATAAACAACTCAAAACTTAGTCCGGTTGAAAATTGTTTTACTTGTTTCGGAAAAGAGATGGGCCTCACAGACACGAGACATTAACAGAAATGTTACGTTAACAAGTGAAAATTTCGAAATACCATGGAACAATTTAAAAACTCAATATGAGAATAAAATGGTTTTAATAAACAGTCAATTGAATGTGCTTTTCAATTTGACTCCATGTCTACAAGATTCAGCAGACGAAATTAGAAGACTGTAAAGGGAAGTAAATAATTGTATGGCAATTTTAAAATTATAGAATGTAAATCTGTAAAAAATAAAACAGAGGTTCCCAAATGGTAATAATTAAACAATTTTTTAACTGATAGATTTCACGCACTGGAAAGTGTGTCGGACATAATAACAACAAATAGTGCCATCAGTAGTTCACATAAATTTTCGAACATTAACTCTAATCAGGTAGTAGCTAAAGTTAAACAATATAAGACTCATCACACTAAAGTTGAAAACACAATGCAAGCTGTGTTGATAAAATCATAAAATAAGTTTTAGCAATAAATTTTTGAGTATGGACTATAGAAACCATGTCTCAGTTTTGAAAAAGTTTTGATTTTGTTTCAATTGTCTAACTACAGGCCATTTATACAATGAATGCAATAGTCCAAATGGTTGCTCAAAATGTAAAAAGAAACATCATACTTTAATACATAGAGATTTTGTGAAAAGAAATCAGAGTCAACAAAATCAGTGTGAAAATCAATCTAGTGTTAATCATTTACAGTCCATTAATGTTGCCAGTCCGTCTGGAGTAGTTCAGTCGCATCACATATCTGTTGCGAAAAAAGTAATTTTAGCTACTGCTTGGGTTCACATTGTACATTTTGGATCTACTTATAAGATACGTGCACTAATAGATCCCTGTTCAGATGAGAGTTTTGTTTCTGAAAAAAAATACAGAAAATGCTTAAGTTGCCCACTGTACCGGTTTCAGCCGAGGTTACAGGTTTAGGCGGAGATATTGTAAAGAAAGTTTATTAACTTTCAATCATGATTGTATCTCTTTCAATCATGATTGTATCTCTTTCAATCATGATTGTATCTCTATTTAATCAAAAAATATCCCTAATTGTATAAGCTTTAGTGGTACCACGAGTGACAGGCTATGTTCCTACGCATTCTTTTAGACCTTCAAAGAATTTCAAACCACCTCATTTAAATTATGCAGATCCAAATTTTTATGAAAGCGGTGAAGTGGATTTGCTATTGGGAGGTGATCTCTACCCTCTTATTCTTCGTGGAGGAGTCCAGCATGGTATTTTTGAGTCCTTAGTTGCTCAGGAGACAATTTTTGGCTGGATTGTAATTGGCCCAACCAGTAGTCTTTCCTCACGAAATGTAAGAATATCACATATGACAAAAGTTTCAATTGATGACCAGCTTGAGTTAGAAGAAGTGTCTCGAATGCAGATTTTATCAGAGGACGACAAAAAATTGGAAGAAGATATATCGTTCTACTACCAGAAATGCCGAAAGGAGGTATATTGTGAGTCTGCCAGTTATTGTTTACCTCATTATGGTGTTTTCAAGCCAGAAAGTACGACGACAAAGTTGCTAGTAGTTTTTAATGCCTCTAGCGCAATCTCTAGTGGCAAAAGTTTAAATGATTTGTTGTACACTGGCCCTATTTTACAAGCTGAAATAGTTAATCTAATTTTAAAGTGGAGATTCTTTCAATTTGTATTTAATTTGTATTTAATCTAAGATGTATCGTCAAATTTTTGTTAAGGTTGAACAGAGGCCCTTCCAGAAAATAGTTTTTCGTAGTTCAGAAAATGAGGAAATTGAAGATTATCAGCTAAATACTGTGACTTTCGGCGTAAATTGTGCCCCATATTTATCACTTATAACCATTCTTCAATTAGCGGATGGTGAAGAGCGAAGTTTCCCACTAGGGTCTCGAATCTTGCGGCAGTGCATGTATGTATGTATTCTGTTCCAGATGTTGGCGCGTGACCAATTAATTGGTATTTTGAAGATGGGAGGTTTTGAGTTAAGGACATGGACGTCTAACTCTAAACAAATTTTAAAACATTTTCCCCAACAGCATTTATTGAACTCCTCTTTTTTGTCGCTCGATGATAGAAGTACAGCGAAAAGATTAGGAATCTACTGGAATGCGGCGGACGACGTATTTTTCTATACAGCGGAGAAAATTTTGCTCAAACCATCTCAGTTCTGTTCTGTTTTTGGCGTTGATAAATGCGGACGCGATTTTTTTTAGCTCGCATTAACAAAAAACAAAACATACATTGTGTGAATAATTTAAATCAAAAACAAAAAAACAAACCTGTTTTAATACAACAACAAAGTTGTCTGTAATTTTTTTTTCTTTCTTTCTCTTTATTTTTTACAGGGATGACCCGCAAATGATTTCAAAATTCGTGAAACAAACATTATTTTTGCCTAGCACTGGCTGGACTTAAAAAGAATATTTTATTTTAGACTTAAGATACGAGTAATTATTGTTAGTTCAAAAATATTGAAGATACAATAAATAAATTATGAAAAAAAAAACATCTTATACGAAAAGGGAAGTACTCTCAATCATTGCAGGGCTGTTTGACCCTGCAGGTTGGTTCGCTCCAGTGGTTATTACAGCAAAGATTTTAATGCAGCAAATGTGGGTGGACAGGATTGACTGGGACGAGGCTATAAAACTAATGGCAAAATTTTATTAAAAATTATAAAGAAGTTGAAACAATAAGGTTCCCTCATTGGGTACAGTATTCACCTTTCTGTAATATAAAATTCCACGGTTTCTGCGATGCATCTAAGTCAGCATATGCAGCGGCGCTATATGTAAGAGTAGGCCTTGAAGGAAAATTTTTTTACAAATTTACTTGTTTGTAAAACAAAAGTGGAACCAGTAAAAAAGCCGTCTTTACCTCGTTTAGAGTTGTGTGGAGCAGTACTTTTAGCAAATTTAGTTGAAAGCTTAATTGATTCTCTTAACGGTACCATGCAATCTATCTACTTGTGGTCCGACTCCACTATTGTCCTTGCATGGCTAAGAAAACCGCCTTGTAGTTGAAAGACGTTTGTAGCAAACCGAGTGGCCACTATATTAGGAAAGGTGGGAAACAAGAATTGGTTTAACGTAAAGTCCAGTGACAATCCTGCCGATCTAGCAACCCGGGGAATGATACCTTCGGATTTAAGAGAAAGTAAGATTTGGTGTCATGGCCCTGATTGGCTAAGTTTGGAAATATCATCATGGCCCGCAGACGCAGACGCGAAAAAGGTTCTAAATTTTGTTGCTAGATCGACTGGTAGCTAAGATATATTGGACCATTTCTCAAGTGTACTTAGGGCATAGCTTACTTGTTCAGATTTTTCATTTCTTTGTTAACGCTTACGCCCTTTTTAGACAAAAAAAATATTATTCGTGCTAACGGACGTCTTGGCTCTACGGCGTGTCTGTCCTACAATCAACGGCATCCTATTAAACTTGGTTATGGTAGCAGGTTAGCTCGTCTTTATGTAGAGTTTGTTCACAAATTCGCTCTTCATGGAGGTGGTACTAAATGTGGTTCGTCATGAATGTTGGATTTTGAAGGCTAAAAATTTAATAAAATCCGTGATTCATAACTGCAAGGTCTGCGTTTTACACAGAAATAAATAAATAAATTAGTAAAGGGCGAGTTAGACTCACACACGTAGGGTTCCGTACTATGTTTAGTACAACTTTAAAAATTCAAGTTGTTAATTTTTTCATGTTTCATGAGTCACCATTTCATTTTAAAATTAAAGTCATAATTGCATCACTGTTGGAACACCCTTTAAATTTTAGCAATTTTTTTTATAGCGGCCATGGTAATATACTATCTATAAAAATATACATGCGCCTACCTATTGCGGTTCAAAAAATAAGGTAATATACGTGAAAAACATGTCCCACCCTTTAGATGTTAGTAATTGTTACAGCGGCCGAAGTACAACATCTACTTTAAACAATTAAAGAGTCTACCTATTACGGTTAAAAAATAAGTCTCTGTCGGAACACCCTTTAATTTTGTTATTTGCTGTGTCGGCCATGGCAATTCTCTTTCTATAAATATATCAAGAGTCTAGCTATTACTATTAAAAAAATTAGTTACTATACGTGAAAAACATGTCAATGTCAAAACACCCTTTAAGTTTTAGTAATTGTCATAACGGCTATGGCAACACATCTTCTATATAAATTGGAAGAGTCTACTTATTACGGTTCAAAAAATATGTCGTTTTACATGCAAATGACGTCCCTGTAGGAAAACCCTTTAAATTTTTATTGTTTTTATAGGGGTCATAGTAATACACCATTTGTGAAAATTTCAAGAGTCTATCTATTACGGCTAAAAATTTAGTCAATGTTTATGCAAATCACGTCACCGTCGGCACACCCTTTAATTTTTACTATTTGTTATAGTAGCCATAGTAATAAACTTTCTGTAAAAACTTCAAGTCTACCTATTATCGTTCAAAACTTAGGCCATATACATACATCCAAATCACGTCACTATCGGAACACCCTTTAATTTTTAGGTTTAATATTGTGTACTTGCTTATAATTCGAACATAGATTAACTGTCTCCAAATTTTAAGTGGTTGCCTCCTATAGCTCAAAAAATAAAGACATAAAGGCAAATAACACGTCACTTTAGAAACACCCTATAAGATTAAGTATTTTCTACTATAGCGGCCACAGCTAAACACCTGCTGTGAAAATTTCAAGCATCTACCTGTCATGGTTCAAAACTTAGGCCTTATACATGCAAATCACAGCACTATCGGGACACCCTATAATTTTTAGTTTTATTTTTTTATAGTTGTTTATATAGTGAACCAAGTTTTAATTACTGTTTATAAATTTCAAGTGTATCCCACCTACAGTTCACGAAATACGCACATATTCGTGAATAACACCTCTCTATCGGAACACCCTATAAGTTTTAGTATTTGTTGCTATAGCGGCAATAGCTATACATCATCTGTGAAAATTTCAAGAGTCTACCTATTACGGTTCCAGAGATAAAAGGCGCTGACAGACGGACAGACATTGTAGCGAAAACAATAGGGTTACGTTTTTACACTTTGTGTACGGAACCCTAAAAAGCTTCACTCTAATAAAAGCCGCGGACTACACTAAGCCGCCCTTTTGCTAATACAGGCGTTGATTTAACAGGCCCTTTTGAGATAAAAAGCTTCACCGGTCGATATTGTTGCATCAGGAAGGGATACGTGTGTCTTTTTGTTTGTTTTTCTACAAAGGCGATTCATCTTGAGGCTGTCAGCGATTTGTCTACCCCTGTCTTTTTAGCGGCTCTGACTCGTTTTGTTGCTCGTCGTGGTTGCCCTAGTTGCATTTTTTCCGATAATGGAAGAAATTTTGTAGGTGCTGCACGAGAAATCAAATCAAACTTTACCAAAGAAGTCAAAGAACTACGCGATACCGCGGTTGAAAAATATGGCCAACAACGCTTGGAGTGGCACTTTATCCGGGCGGCAGCCCCTCATATGGGAGGGTTATGGGAGGCAGATGTAAAAAGTTTAAAAATGCACTTAAAAAAACGGCTGGTCAAATGAAATACACTTTTGAAGAGTTTTCCACGTTGTTAGCTAAAATTGAAGCGTGTCTCAACTCACGCCCGATTGGTCCTATATCCGAAAATGTAGATAATTTTTCGGCCCTTTACTCGGCTCTTTACTTTCCCCGGCTGATCCTGAAGAACTAACGTCACCGATTAACATTGTCAACCGCTGGTGTAAAATTAAAGCTTCGCAACAGAAATTCTGCAGTCGCTGGAAAAATGAATATTTGAAAGAGCTACAAAAGCGGAACAAGTGGAAAATGCCTCAACCCGATATAAAAGAAAATGATCTAGTTGCCCTCCGAAATGAGACATAAGGTTCTACCGAATGGCGCCTAGGTCGAGTCATAAAGCTTTATCGTGGTTCTGATGAACGGTTTAAAAATTCTAAACAGAATAATCACTCGTCCAATTCACAAAGTAGTCCTATTACCGAACCCCGAAGGTTAAAATCACCCCTTCGTTATCATGACATCTTCTCATAACTTACTTCATATAATTTTTATTTCTACCCTTACCGCCTTTTGACCGAATGCAAATGTTTCTACTCCTTTCTAGTGGTTCAAAATGGCTGGTTGTCTTTTCAACCCCAACTTTCTTTGCCATTGTGGTAGATTCCACGCCATACGGCAGTGCACGCCCTTTCTGGTGATGAATACAGAGCAAAAATGGCGAACAGTAGCTCACCGCGCCCTTTGCTTTAACTGCTTGGCCCAAAGCCACAGTCGTACAAACTGTAGCATTCCCGACCGTTGCAGACGTTGCACACAAGACCACAATACGTGGCTTCATCCCTTGATGGAAGGGAAAATATGGGTACAAATGATTGTATCAGGATCAAAGCCGAAGTGCCTAGCTCGTTTCAGCGGACGCGTGTTCTGATTGACCCGAATCGTCGATCATTGTAGGCGAAGCAGAGGCTCTACACTGTAACATACGCAATAGCCGCACAAGCGTTACGGTTTGCCACAGCGAGATAGACGGTCGTCAAGTAAAGGTGGTTTGCGCAGTTGAGAACAAAGAGTACGGATGCAGCCCCTCAGCGGATGTTGACAAGCATCAAGTAAAAACAGCCAACTCTATCCGTAATGCCAACCCTAAATGGCATAAAAGCTTGCCCTACTATATGATTTTGGGGCAGATGTTGCCCACTCAATTTTTAATTGCCAGGCTGAAGGCTTATCGGGTCGGTTACACACCCAGGACACCATATTTGGTACAACATATTTCGGAGAAGCGTACCCGCCCTTGAGGGATGATCTCATATTTTAACTAAATCTTACGAAATTAGTTATGAAGTACGTATATTTTGCCTTAATTTTATATACATATTTTTTACTTCCTTATACTTTTGTTATTTAATTTGTAATCTATTTTTTCCACCTTTATTATAATTACCAATAAAGGAGTTATGAATTGTTATCCTGATTGTTATAGTTTAATTTAGCATAAAGAAGTAGATCTGGCGATTTTAGATTGTAAGTCTGTTGCACTAATGTCACAAGGCGGGCGATATGTTTACTCCAGTAGTGGCTCTTGTAGTTAGAATGTGTAAACACCGTATTTTAATGTTGTTCCCAACCCTGATATGTATTCGCCGTAATCTTGCGCGGCCGATTGTTTAAGTTAAAAAGAAAATGAAACAAAGACATAAGCTAAATTAAAAAACTAAGAAAAACAAAAGAAACTTTAACTTAAGAAAAAACAAAGAAAAGAATTGAATAAAACAAAACCTAAACATAAAACAAAAGGTGGTTATATTATTTTCTGTGTGCGTGTGTGTGTGAGCCACGAGGCATTCAACTGGAAAAATCCCAAAACAAAAATCCCAACTGGAAGAATCAACGCTAGCGGAGGTGACAGTCTCTCTTTAAAAGTTGGTTCCATTTAGTTAACAACACAACTCCTAGTTGACGGAGTTTTATGAAATTTATTGGCACATTAGTAATTTCTCCACATTTTTTCTTTTCAACCATCGTTTTGGAAAGAGTCGAATTAATACCCAAAAGCTGCTCGTAGAGGGTCTGGTTAATAACATCTGCTATTAACAAATTTGTGCCCCTGTGGCTTAAGGCCTCTACTGCAACTTTAATGGGATTTAAAACGGCCACATAATTTTCTAAAATCTGAACATATTCTTCAACCCACAACTCTGCGCAATCGAAATCTATCAGCGTTTTTTTAAATGCGATCTTCGATTTAAGAAACGATTGAATCATTTCAACTATACTTATCTTTTTTTCTTACTTATTCTTGTTTCCTATATTTCTCGTGACAGGCTGTTTTTTGAGGACTTTTTTTAAATAGTTTTACACTGTCTTGCACGATCTGTAGCATATTTGTATGTTTCTAGAAATATTACAATTTTAAAAATGCTTATTTTTTATTCAGCACATTAACGATCAAATATTTGTGCAAGAATGATAGAAGACAAGATTACGCCATGCGCATGTTTTCACGTTAGATGACGTTTTTTGGCCAATCAGTCTGTAATCAACTAATTGGTTCAAATAAGTTCGTACAAAGAAATCTAAATAATAGGCAAACATTGGCATCTCTGCAAATAAATGCTCAACATTTATATTAAAAACTCTCACAATTTATAGTTATACTCTCAGTCAGAATTATTACCCAATAGGAAAACAATTTCGTGACGTCATTAGGCCGACATGCGCAGAAAACTTTTAGTTTTATTTTCGGGATGGCGTAACCTTATTTTCTATCTTTCTTGATATTTGTGTGAAGAAAAAGAAATGCTTATACCACTGAATTTTCTTTAAAGTGCTCATGATTTTAAATTTTCCGTTTCCCGGGAAATTATTTATAGCTTTTCCCGGGAATTCCCGTTTCCCAAACCTTACCTACGTCCCAAAAATATCTAAAAGACTCAAAAATGCAGGAATATACAATGATGAGAAAATCAAAATTGCACACACATCTAAAAACACATTAAAACAATTATTTACAAACACTAAATACAAACTTGACAAAATGGAAAACACCAATATTATATATAAAATAAGATGCGAAGGAAACGACAAAGACATGTGCGATCAACGACAGGCAACAAATTAAAAACTAGAATAGCCGGACACAGATCAGACATGAAAAACATTCATACAATTTTGACACAAAAAAACAGCTTTAGTATCCCACTGTGCAGAGAGAAAGCATAAACCAAACTTAGAGAACGTTGAAATATTACAAAGAGAAAATGCATACAACAAACGTTACACACTGGAAATGCTACATATTATAAATACACCTAAAGAGAAGAGAATTCATTTTAAAAGTGATATTGAAAATTCTGCTATAAGTTATAGGCATATTATTAACAAGAGAATTAAATAGAATTACGCAAACGGCTTACGCCAACACAAAAATGAACTCGAGTACTTCCTTAAGAAGGAACAAATTGATGTCATGCTGGTTTCAAAGACTCACTTAACAACAAATAGCTTTTTTAAAACAAATGGCTATATCTTATATGACACCAAAGACCCCCGTGGCAGAGCATATGGTGGTTCAGCAATACTAATAAAGGCTCGAATCAAACATTATTTACAGTGTGATTTTTGTGAAGATTACCTACAAGCAACAAACAACTGCATTGAAGAATTTCATCAAAACTTTGTAATTTCTTCGATTTATTCACCTCCTAGGTTTCAAATATCAGAGAATCAATATAGCGATTTCTTCAAATCACTAGGTCCCTGTTTCATAGCATCAGGCGACTACAACGCTAAACATACATTTTGGGGATCACGCCTAATAACTACAAAAGGTCGTGTTTTGTTTGACACAATTTCAAAAATGCATCTGAATGTGATATCGAGTGGACAACCCACCTATTGGCCTACTGATCGACAAAAAATACCTGATGTTATCGATTTTAGCGTGATTAAGGGTATTCCGAGAGAAACGATTAAAGCTGAAGCTTCACTAAAAAGTGATATATGACTATCATCTATATATGGGACAAACAAAACATCATATCACCAATGACTATCACAAGCATTAATTGGCTGAAATATAGAAAGTATCTTTGTACTCATTGTTCGGAAAACATCCCGCTAAGAACACCTGAAGACTTAGAGCGCAGTCTTATTGATTTTGACCAAAACCTCAAATCAGCTGCCCAACATTCAACAATAACCCGACAATTAGCTAGATACAATCAAATTTTTTCTGCAGATATCGAACGGCTCTTGGCTGAAAAAAGAAAAATTCGTAGAGAATGGCAATCACAGAGATCTCCTCAACTCAAAAGCAGACTTAAAGAATGCACGAACCGGCTAAGAGACATGCTGGAATCTGGAAGAGTAGCATCCCTGAAAACCTATTTGAGAGACCTAGACGCAACTCCTCAATCAGATTATTCGTTATGGCGTGCTTGTAGAAACCTTAAAAGGCCAGTCTTACGTAAGCCTCCCTTGCGAACTTCAGCTGGAGGCTGGGCAAGGAGTGATACCGAAAAAGGAAATTTATTTGCTGGACATTAGAAAAAGGTTTTTACCCCAAATATATCGACGGATATAGTTGAGTTGCCAGTTGTCGAGGCTAGTGCTGCAGTCCCGATAAGATTTGAATTTGGTGATCTTGAAAATGCAATAACGGATTTAAACACCAAAAAAGCCCCTGGCGTTGATAAAACCAGTAACAAGATGTTAATTGAGTTACCCCGTATAGCACTCAGAATCGTTCTTTTTATTTTTAATGCCATTTTACGTCTTGAGTACTTTCCCACAGAGTGGAAGGTGTCCTTGGTTACCATGATTCCTAAACCAGGAAAAGACCACACAAAAATTTCATCATACAGACCAATAAGCCTTTTGTCAAATATGTCAAAGCTGTTTGAGAGGATGTTAATAACTAAGCTTAACCCTATTCTAAGCGACAAAGGATGTATTTCAAACCATCAATTCGGCTTCAGGAAAAAACATAGTACGATCGAATAAACTCACAGGTTAGTGAATGTTGTTAAGAAGACTTTTGAAGAGAGAAAATACTGCTCTTCGCTTTTTATCGACGTTTCTCAAGCATTTGATAAGGTATGGCATGAAGGCCTAATATACAAGCTAAAACTGAATTTGCCCGTAAACCTATATAAGCTGCTAGATAGTTATTTAACCGAACGAAAATTTATTGTAAAAGAAGGAGATTTTTTGAGCTCACCCCAGCCAATCGAAGCCGGAGTTCCCCAAGGTAGTATATTGGGGCCCTTTTTATACTTATTATATACTTCAGACATGCCAACTAGTAACCGAGTTCACACATCGACATTTGCTGACGACACAGCCTTTTTGAGCATTCACGAAAGACCCGAAGTAGCATCACGATATTTACAAGACCACATATCCAATTTAGAAAAATGGTTGAAGAAATGGAGAATAAAAGTTAATGAACAAAAATGTACTCACATAACCTTTACACTGCGTAGAGAATCTTGCCCCCCTATTCGGATAAATAACCAAACGATACCTCAGCTTTCAGATGTCAAATATCTCGGCATACATCTTGACCGGCGCCTTACATGGAAACGGCACATAGAAACAAAGTTAACACAAATGAAGTTAAAAACAGTCCAACTAAACTGGCTTATTGGCAGAAATTCTACTCTAGCTTTAGATTGCAAACTTTTATTATACAAGTCAATTCTAAAACCAAAATGGTGTTATGGCATTCAATTATGGGGCACTGCCTCAGCTACCAACGTAGAAAAAATTCAAAGGCGCCAAAATAAGATTCTTCGTATAATTACATCTGCTCCTTGGTATATAAAAAACTCGAACATTGATAAAGATCTAAACGTGCCATCAGGTAAAGCAGAAATAGCGAAACTTGCCATAAGGTATTTAAGGAAGCTTGAAACTCATCCGAATCCACTGGCCCGTAACATACTAAATGAACCTGGTTACATTCGACTAAGAAGGAGGGATACTGCTTCTCTCATCCGTACATCAGAGGGATAACCCGCAAATTACAGTAACCGTGAAACATACATTTTTTTTTGTCCAGCACTGGTTGGACTTAACATGTATATTTTTATTTTTAGACTTAAGATATGAGTAATTATTGATAGTTCAATTATATTGAAGATACAATAAATAAAAAATTACGAAAAAAAAATAGTCTAATTAGTACAATGTTTAATGTAACAACGGTTTGACGTCTTTTTCATCTACAATTGTTACTGATTGTAAGTCTTTGCTTTTTGTTTTTTGTAAAAATATACTTCGTGTATTTTAGTCCTTGATAATGATATCCGATGGATATCATTGATTTGTTTTTGAATACGAATAGGACTTATTGATATTTTATATTATTTTAACACCCGTTTTAAATATTTAAAGTCCTGCACAATTATAATTAATAAAGGAATCATTTTGAGAATTTAATTTTTTATAACTGTTTATAAATTTGATATTTTGATAAATTTATACAAGTTTGTTTGAATTTGTCATTCTAACCAAAGCTTTTTGCGTTTTATTGAAATTTTTTATATTAAACTGAATTTTTATATCCGATTTTATTGAATAATTTTACGTAATATGGCTGACATTAACTCTTTATTAAAAAATTGCAATCGTTTGACTGATTTTAAAGCCTTTATTCAAGCTATCCCACAAAATGCGCGTACTGTTCACTCCGTGAATACACATCGTCAGGAATTAGCTCGTTTGTGGGAAATAATTCGTGACTGCAACAACAAACAACAAACCCTTATCTCAAAAAGACTCAAGAAGTTAAGGAATATGAAAGCTTCGGTACAGGTTTTACCTAAAATGTACCTCCGAGAAAATATTTGCTCTGTACCGAAAATCACCCTGTCCGATTATATTCTATTTTTCTTAGAATGTCTATTAGTGAACGCTTGGCAATTATCAAGAAGCATAAGTGTTGTGCGAATTGTTTAGCTACTTCACATGAATTTAGAAGATGTCAAAGTTCGAATGTGTTACATATGTAAACAAAAACACCATTCGCTGCTTCATCGTTCGGAATCTTTTGCTTTTAAGTACAACAAAGATCCGAAGCAAATTTAATTAAAATTTTCTCTCCCCCTAATACCACTGTAAATAGTGCTGGTACGTATACGACACCGTCAACATCAGCCGCTGCACGTTCTTTGCAAAACTTTGCTATTAGATTACAGTCCACCCCTTA
The DNA here is from genome assembly GCA_949628195.1 of Phasia obesa. Lineage (NCBI taxonomy): Eukaryota > Metazoa > Arthropoda > Insecta > Diptera > Tachinidae > Phasia > Phasia obesa. The sequence goes on along the minus strand of OX451215.1, from coordinate 140,565,362 downwards.
CTCTTCAGTTTTATTGGAAACCACAGTGGTTGATATGTCTCAAATGGCAAAGCTATTTGACCCCGTTGGGTAGCTTGCACCTAAAGTTATTGTTGCAAAAATTATTATGCAACAAATTTGCAAAGACAAAACGGATTGGGACGAAAGTTTGAAATCCATGACGTCAAATAGATGGTTTGCATTTGTCGATGATTACCCTTACATCGAAATTATCTATATCCACCGTTGGGTTAATTTTAATTCCCAACATGAAGTTCAACTGCGTGCTTTTCGTGATGTTTCTGAAAAAGCATTTGCCGCCTCTCTATATATTCGACCAAACTTCGTCAGGTGATTTATTCAAAAATTTACTCGCTGCGAAAACAAAAGTGCAAACTCTACACCGTTTAGAGATCTGCGGTGCCACTCTATTGGCTAACATTTTACTGCTCGTGGCATTACGGCTAAGGAACTAGCTACTTGTAATATTTTGTGGAAAGGTCTTGCTTGGCACGGTCGCCGCTGAACAGAATGGCCTAGAACTTCTTTTAAATTATATATCCAACTAGAGACTCGTTCAATTTATGTAAATGTTACTTAAACAATTACATCAGAAGAAGTTTTGATCCGTTTTTCGGAGATGCCCCGTGCGATGCGAGTGCTGAAATATGCTTTTCGTTTTTATCACTCAGTTCACCCCATACACAGACAGTCCCATAAGCCTTCTTATGATCCACTTAGTCAAAGTGCATTGACTTTTGTAAAAAATCTCTTAATTATTTTATGTCCAAATTCTCACTTGCCCGAATATTCTGATTTAAGAACATAATCAAACATTTCCCGTAAAAGTTCACTTCTTGTATTTTCTCCATTTATTGTCTCGAATGGTTTTATGAGAGTTAATAGTAGACTATCGAATTCAACAACACTCACTTATGAAGAACCCTACAATGGTAATTTAATTACCCGTTTATATTTAGAGTACATACGTTTATAAGTTTTCAGTACATGGCAAAAATTCGCTAATGCTGAGATTGATAAGGCAATAGTTTTAGGTCTCAAAATTTAAAAACCTTGTTCGTACAGTTATCCATAACTGAAAAAATTGCTCAATATATAAAAAGAAACTGGGTCAGCAGATGATCACTGCTTCACCCTCCGAGAGAACAACGCTTTCTCGCCATTTTACTCATACAGGACTTGGTTTTGCAGTGTAGTGTGACTGATCGGTTAGTATAACCATCACATATGTACTAAAATGCCCTTGACTTTGTTGTCCGCACACCCCAAAATATTTCAGTTTTAAATAAAAATTATTAAAATAAAAACTGTTAATAAATAGATCATATTTCCCATATGGTTCCCATAGATTTAAACACTTTAAATTTTAAAGTTTCACTCAATCATGAATTTTGGAAATCACTCAAAATTTATTTATTAATTAATAAATAAATTTATTATTTATTGTTAAGGTTTAGGCTAATTAGGATAAGAATAGAATTACGAGGTTGAGTGTGATTTGTAAAAACACTCAACCAAATAGTATATAAGCAGAAGACTTTTGTAAGAATAACAAGAATAATAAAAAGTCACTTGGTAGCTCTAACCGCGGAGCACCAAGTATAAAAAACCAAAATAAAATAAAAGTCTAAATTATTTAAAAATATAATAAATGGCTTTCTACATGGCGATCCTTCCATCCATTTTCTACATGGCGATCCTGCCAAATTCCTGGAAGTAAGAAGGGGATACTGCCAGATCTGAAGCAGACTTTTTACACGTTGATCCTGTCGCTAAATCTGGACTAGTTTACTAAGAAAAATCCAAGAGAAAGAGGACCGATCCTGTTGCCAAATATGAAATCCAAGACGAAGAGGACAAATCCTGCCATCCAACAAAATAAAAGGAAATAGCCTGGCCAAACGTGCAATTGTCACCAAAGAAGAGAGATGCCTATTTTTTAGAATAATTTAAACAAAAAAAAATTTTTTTATGTATAATTTAAAAAAAAAAAATTTATGTATAATTTAATAATAAAATTGCGCCAAACTATAACGCAATTTAGGGCCTGTAAGCGTTAACCGCTCGAGTCAAAACATTTTTTTATCTATCCCGCTAAAAAATTTATAATGAATGGTCCTCAACCTTTAAGTATAGAGAAATACAGAAAAAGACAGCATAGGCGCGAGATAAATAAAAATACGCAAATTCCCAAGGTAACCAAACCCAAGAGAAGAGGGGGTTACACTAACTAGCTAAAACGGGAAGAAGCACTACTCCTTAGGGAGATAAAAACGACGCACGACCAAGTTGGGATCGAGCAACAGTTATCTGGCAGCGTATAAACCAGATAAATGCTCTAATTAAAGCATTTATAAATAAAAACAAAAATTTAAATTAGATGATAAAATGTATATATAAGAAAGTAAATAAACCTAATTCTATTAATTTTAAATAAATACATAAAAGCAATGAATTAAAAATTGTAAAATGGTTAAACCTAAGAATCCTATTAGTTTTAAAGAAGAAAAAGAAGAACAAATTAGTATAGAAAAACAAATTGATATGTTAGCAGAGTTATGGAAACTTATAGGAATTAAAGAAACACCAACAATAATAGATATAGTAGAAAAACCAAGATTAGAAGAAGAAGCAATTAGAATGATTAGATGGTCTGAAAAATGGGAAAACCACAATCGAAAGTAGAAAACCCCATCGCCAATGTGGTAAATGAAGTTGAAGTAGTACAGGAACAAACTAATTCGTTGACAATTGAAATATGTCTAATAATAATAACAATAATAATAGGATTAGATTTTATTTTACGCATTTACTCTATGCATAGTAGATGACTTAAGAAAAGATATTTGAATAGAGCAGTTATGGTGATCCCTAATATTGTGAATACGCCTAATACTATAATCTAACCGTCCCCACACGCGCGAACTTATAATTGTGCACACTTGCACTTTTTACATTTTTACTTTTTCATTTCTGACCAAATTTTTGGAAATTAAAATCGGTAAACAATTCCTGGAATTGTTTACCAATAAAATAAAAACATTTGATTTAATTTTTTGCAACTACAATTGTTTGTGAAGAACACAAACAAGTTCAATAAACTATTTTTGCATTTCCGTTAGAACAGACAAATTTAGCCGTAATTTTGGTAACAAATAAAAATTGGTAAACAATTCTTTATAATTCTTTACCAATAAAATATTAATTAAAATATTTTTTTTGTGCAACTGCACTTGTTTACGAAGAATGCAAACAAGTGCAATAAACTATTTTGACGTTTCCGTTCCCACAGACAAAATTGCCAATAACGAAAATCAGTAAACAATTCATTAGAATTATTTACCGGCAAGAATGACACAAAAATAATATATAAGCTGGTAAAAACTTAATACAGCGTGCTATCTAGTTTTACAGTCAAACGACAAAAGTCGTTCTTAATTTTAATCTAATTCAAAAGTAATTGTAAAGTTAATAATAATAAAGTTTTTTATAAGAAAAGAAATTAATTCTTTTACTGGTGTAAAGTTAATAATAATAAAGTTTTTTTCTATAAGAAAATAAATTAATTCTTTTACTGACGCAGTCGGTAGGGTCCACGGAATAAGTAACTTGTGTTCGTTTTAACGATTTATCGCGGATACGGACAAGGAAAATTAATTTCCTTTAATAAAAATTTAGAACAAAATGAGGAAAATCAATTTCCTTTAAAAAAAAACTTTTTAAAAACAAGGAAAATTAATTTCCTTTAAAAAACTTTATAAAACAAGGAAAATTAGTTTCCTTTAATAAAAATTTAGAACAAAGTGAGGAAAATCAATTTCCTTTAAAAAAACTTTTTAAAAACAAGGAAAATTAATTGCCTTTAAACTTTACAAAACAAGGAAAATAATTAAAATTCCTTTAATGAAGATTCAAAAGTGAATTTTTTTTAACTACTAAAAACTTTAATTGATCAACGAAGAACAACTATAACACAACTATATTTTGGCCAATAACGAAGGACCTTTACTTTAGAAGCAAACAGTCGCCAAGAAAGCAGCAACAACTATAAAGTAAGAAAATTATGTAAATATTTTTATCATTATTATTCCTAGATAAATTTTTGTGTGTAAAAAAATTTTTTTTTAAGAGAGAGTTGTCCTTTCCAATATAGCGCAAAATAATATTCCTTTATGAGCGATACAGACTCACTATCGGACTATCCTTCAGATTCAGAATTTGTGGCAGACCCGTTAGACTACGATACAGAATCCCCTCTCGATTCTGGAATTGAATCTAACGACGGTTACTTGACAGACATAAAGGAAGACATAGACATAGAAAGAGAAAGAAGATTAACTAGGAATAACCGTTTGTTTAGTAGATTACTAGCGCTAAGACGCTTTCGCTAACCCTAAATTTATAAATATTTGTTCGTTACCTTGCATTTTTTTATCATCATGGTAGAACCACAAGCACCTTTATCCATTACTATTAACCCTTTGAAGTACCTAGATAGGCTTCCAGAATTTAGTGGAGATTATCGGGACCTCCAAACATTTATAAACTTGATAAATAGAGTTCATCCTATTCTTAGGGCATATGATGATCCATCGCAATACCTTTTTTCCGATATAATTAAAAGCAAACTAAAAGGAAGAGCTAGAAAAAACTATCGAAATCAACTGCCAGGCACAATCCTGGACTGAAATAAAAACAATATTGTTACGTTTTTACTTTACGTTGGGTTCTTTTAATTGCAAAATAAATACACTCTGTTATTACTTTTACTGTAAATCACTTTATTTATTTAACACCACTGTCAAAAAAATACAGCAAACTGTTAACACTCTTAAAATTCGACAAGTTAACTCTTTGACTTTTAAATTAATACTGCCATACTACTCGCCAGCACGATTCACTTTATATAGGTGCTTTAAAAGCACCAGAATGTTCTATTCCAGATATATCTGGCAGGTTCGAATGTTATTGCTCTTGTTTTTCTGTTTGTGTGATTGGTTATTTCTTTATACTTGTGTTTGAGGCTATTTATTTCTTTATACCTGTGTGTGTGGCTGTTTATTTGTTTATGCTTGTATTTATGTATGTGGCTGTGTATTTAACAGAAGAGTGTTTATTTAATCTGTGTGTGTGTATGCGTAAATGCGAATTTTTGTATGAGGCGTTTCTTTCTTCCATCATTGTAAGTAAATAAGCCATTAATGTTGTTGTTGTTGTTCGAGAGTATTGTTGTTCAGAGCTTATAATGAATAAATTCTTCTTTCGTAACACTACCCCCTTCTCAAACCTGTTCGTCCCGAACAGACACAGATGTACCTTTTCCATAGTTGGCTAGCCGCTCCAAGTGCACAACTTTCATTTTTGATCTTGGGCTCTGGAATTTCTGTATTCTGTAAACTACGTCGTTTAGCCGCTTTATTACTTTATAAGGTCCATCCCAATGAGTTTGTAGTTTGGGTGATAATCCTTTCTTCCGTTGTGGGTTAAAAAGTAGAACCAGTTGTCCCTCGTTAAATCCCTCAGAGTTGGCAGCTCGATCATATCTGGCTTTCATTTTATCACTGGTTAATTTTATACGACTCCGCACGAATTCGTGAATCTCTTGAAGGTCCCTTTGTGCCTGACTAGAGTTTTCGCCGTCTCCTTCTGTCGATGTTGGCTTAACACCAAACTCTAAATCTGCAGGCAAATTTAGCTCAGATCCAAAGACTACTTTCGCTGGTGTTCGTGAGGTGGAATCGTGAACAGCTGATCTATATGCCAACAAAAATTTGGGTATATGCTCATCCCAGTCCCTCTGATGTGCGCTGACCACTTTTCGCAGGTATTCCTCCAGCGTTCGATTGAATCTTTCGACCATACCATCAGATTGCGGATGTAACGGTGTCGTTCTGGTCTTTCTTATTCCGTATATTTCGCACATCTCTTTGAATATAGCGGATTCAAAATTTCGGCCTTGGTCGGAGTGTAGTTCTAAGGGAACACCATAGCGACACACCCAGTTGCTTATAAAAGCGTCTACGATCGTTCTGGCTTCTTGATTGGGAATGGCATATACTTCCGGCCATTTGCTAAAATAGTCCATGACCACTAAAACGTATCGGTTTCCAGCATTGCTAGCAGGGAAGGGACCTGCTACGTCCATCGCTATACGTTCAAAGGGAGCGCCTGAATTGTACTGCTGAAGCTGCCCCCGACTCCTTCGTACTGGACCCTTTGCTGCAATGCACTCTTGGCAATTGGCTATCCACTCTGCTACGGCTTGTTGACAGCCGACCCAATAGAACCGTTGTTTTATCCTTTCCAGCGTCTTCGTTACACCAAGGTGACCTCCGCTAGGACCATTGTGGAATTGTTTCACGACCTCTTTGATCTTGGAGGATGGCACGACGATTAAGTCTATCACAGTTTTGCCGTCTGTGCTTTCCCAAGTGCGACATAAGCAGCCATCCTTCAACCTTAGACTGTTCCACTGGGCCCAATATGCCTTCGCCAGTGGACTTTCTGGTGAGATCTCACTTCGCGTCGGTCTTCTGTCTTCCTCTTTAGCCGCTATAACTTTTGCCAATATGGGATCGTTTCTTTGTGCTGTCGGCCAGTCTTCACTAGATTCTATATGTGTAAGCCGAACATCAATAACGAATTCTTTTCTCTCTGCCTTTGAGCAATGCTTACACCCCAGATCACATGGCCGCCTAGAAAGGGCGTCGGCGTTGTTATGCTTGCCTCCTTTTCTGTGCTCAATACTAAAGTCATAGCTCTGAAGTCGCTCAATCCAGCGTGCAAGCTGTCCTTCAGGGCTCTTGAATTGCAGCAACCACCTGAGTGCGGCATGATCTGTCCTCAGCGTAAAATGTTGGCCATACAAATACTTGTGGTAGTGTTTTATGCACTCCAATGCTGCTAGAAGCTCTCGTCGCGTTACGCAATAGTTTCTTTCAGGCTTCGAAAGTACTCTGCTGTAGTAGCCTATAACCTTTTCTGTCCCATCTACCACTTGCGACAGCACGCCTCCTATTCCATATCCGCTCGTATCAGTGTCTAGCATGAATTTTTGCCCAGCTACTGGATATGCCAGGATAGGTGCCACACACAACAATTCCTTGAGCTTCTGGAATGCTTCCTCGGCTGCTTCACTCCACTGGTAAGGTCGCGACTTTTTGGTTAGCTCATGTAGGCTCGCAGCAACACTAGCAAAATTTGGCACAAATCGTCTGTAGAATGTGCAGAGTCCCAAGAAACTTCGTAACTCGTGAAGATTTTGAGGACGAGGCCAGTCCTTTACTGCCCGTATTTTATCTTCATCGGTTGATATGCCCTCTGCTGTTACACGATGCCCCAAGTATTTGACTTCCTTCTGAAACAATGCACATTTCTTAACACTGAGCTTCAGTCCAGCCGCTGATATACGCCTGAAGACTTCTTCCATATTCCTTAGGTGTTCATCGAAGGTCTTTCCCATGACAATTATGTCATCCAGATACACCAGACATGACTTCCAATTGAGTCCTTTTAACACTCGTTCCATTAAACGCTCGAAGGTGGCTGGAGCGTTGCAGAGACCAAATGGCATAACATTAAACTGCCATAAACCATCGAGAGCACTAAAAGCATTTTTTTCTTTATCCTTGTCCGCTATCTCGACTTGCCAGTAACCGCTCTGTAGATCTAACGTAGAAAACCACTTAGTACCTGCTAGCGTGTCTAAGGTGTCATCGATTCTTGGTAGCGGATAACTGTCCTTTTTGGTAACATCGTTGAGCTTTCTGTAGTCAACGCAGAATCTAGTGCTGCCATCTTTCTTCTTTACTAAAACTACCGGCGAGCTCCAAGGACTCGAAGATGGTTCGATAATTCCGTCTCGCTCCATTTCGTTGACTAGCTGCTTTACTTCGCTCCGCTTGGCTAGGGGAATGCTCCTGGGGGCTTGTTTTATGGGCCTCGCTTCGCCAGTATTTATTTCATGCTTCACTATTGCCGTTCTACCTTGGCTTTTATCTTTTAGGGCGAAGACAGAGGCGTACTTTCGTAGCAGCTGCTTGGCTTTGTTTCTGTCAGGTGGCTCCAGCTCTGCTACCCATTTCCCCACGTGTTCTGCTAGTATTTCGCGCTCTTTAGTTGACAGTTTTTCAGGCTCTGAGTCTCTCTCGCAATTAATTATGGCCTCTGCTGGTGTACATTGAGCTAACTGAGAGTTTTTACCAATTACTTTTTCACTGTTGGATAGATTTAACACTCTAACAGGAATTTTTCCATTCTTAGAGGTTTTCACGAGGGCTTTTGCTGTTATTGTCTCACTCTTAATTCCTGATGGATCTACCACCCACAACCGGTTGTCCTCACAATCTTCCTCAATACGTGCCCATATCACAGTTTCTGCCTGAGGTGGTAATTTCTGGGATGCTACAGCAACCAACTTCCTTACTGCAGATTTACTCACATATCCAATATCAAGGGGTATTTCGACGTTTCGCCAGATCATTATTTGTTGCCCCATGCGCAGATCGACTCCATGCATGATCATAAAATCTGCGCCAATAATAACTTCGTCCACGATATCGGCAACAATGAACACATGGTCCACACTCATGTTGGCTATAGTTAATCTGACTTTCGCCTTACCATAGACAGTAGCAAATTCTCCGGTCGCGGTGCGCAGGCTTACATTATTCACTTGTTCCACTTTTCCCTTTACTAAATCGGGCCTTATTATAGACTGCGACGCTCCTGTGTCTATTGTCAGAATACGCTTTCCTCCGTTGATATACCCGCTTGCAGTAAGATTGCTGTTTTGCTGCTGCATCACAGATATGGAGATTGTGGGGCCCTCGGTTGTGGGAGCTAGCTCATGCCCCGTAGTGCTAGCTCTCTTTAGTTTAACGACTCTCGAGATGTTCCATGAGTCGCACGTTTATTGTTTCTTGGCGGTGAAACAGATCTGGATCGTTTTCTTGCTGCCTTACAGTTTCTTTGAAAATGGCCGACTTTACCGCAATTAAAGCACTTGGCGTTTGTCTTACCTTGCCTTTCATCTAAGGCTTTCTTTACCGATTCAAGTATTTGCTTTATGTCGTCCATTGTTGTTTTCTCATCTTCAGCAGCTACTTCAACTTTTCGCACTTTGTATGACTGCGGTCTCGAAATGACTTTTGCTGTTTCTTGAGCCAGAGCGTAAGTAATGGTTTCAGCAAAGGATGTGTTTTGCTTAGCGCAAACTGCGTGCTTAATATCTGGGTCACGAATACCATTAACAAATGCCTCCACTTTGAACTGTTCTAAAAGTGGATGGTTTTCCCCAGGGTATATTAGCTGCACCAAGCGCTCTATCTCCATGGCGAAATCCTGAAGCGTCTCGTTTGCTCTCTGCAGCCTGCCACGTAGCTCCATTCTATACAGCTCCTTTTTATGATCGCCGCCATATTTCCGCTGTAACGCCACCATTATGTCCTCATAATTATTTCTGCAGCTAGTTGGTAGGCTTTCGAGGACTTCTGCTGCAGATCCTTTAAGTGCCAGAATCAGTTCAATCGCTTTCTCTTCATTGCTCCATAGATTTTTACTGGCCACTGTCTCAAACTGAAATTTGAAGACGTTAAAGGGTATGTTGCCGTCGAAACTGGGAGCTTTTATCCTATTTGTGTTTTCAGTCACTACCCGTACTGGACCTTCTCTTATTTCCAGGCTCATAATTTTGTTTTCAAGCTCTTGCAGCTTTACATCGACATCCTTCGCCTGTACTTCGACGCCACTAGTTTCTAAAAGATTCACTTTTCTGTTTAAACCGTACAGTTGCACTTCTACGGCAGAGATTTTTTCGTCGAACTTGCTGACCTTAATTTCTACTTCATCTACTCGCTTATTGAAGGTCTCAGAAATTTCTTGTAGCTTCTCGTTAACTTTTTCTAGTTTCTCATTGTTTGCTCTAGAAACTTCTTGAATCTCAGTTAGAAGTTGTTGGTTTTCACCTCTTACTTCAGCTAACAGTTTTTCGCTGTTTGCACTAGAAGCTTCGTGAACTTCAGCTAATAGTTTTTCACTGTTTGCTCTAGAAGCTTCGTGAACTTCAGCTAATAGTTTTTCACTGTTTGCTCTAGAAGCTTCTTGTACATTTTCTAGAAGCATTCTAGAGTTTTCTCCCATTTTCTCCATCATAGCGGCGAACATCGTATTGAAGTCCATGCTACTTGCTGTTGTTGTTTCACGGCTACATACCTCTGCCACCTCTTTTTCATCGAACTCATATGCGCCAATGTCCATGCCACGACGCTTGAATTCATCTATGAGCCTCTTCTGTAGATCAGTTTTGTTACCTGCTGTTGGCAAATCCAGCTTACTCAACTCCTTTTTCAGCTGCTCCACTTTAAGTTCTTCAAATTTCATTTTCATTATTTTTTTTTTTTTTAAGTTATTTTATTTTACAATTTCACTTATGTCACCAATTGTTACGTTTTTACTTTACGTTGGGTTCTTTTAATTGCAAAATAAATACACTCTGTTATTACTTTTACTGTAAATCACTTTATTTATTTAACACCACTGTCAAAAAAATACAGCAAACTGTTAACACTCTTAAAATTCGACAACTTAACTCTTTGACTTTTAAATTAATACTGCCATACTACTCGCCAGCACGATTCACTTTATATAGGTGCTTTAAAAGCACCAGAATGTTCTATTCCAGATATATCTGGCAGGTTCGAATGTTATTGCTCTTGTTTTTCTGTTTGTGTGATTGGTTATTTCTTTATACTTGTGTTTGTGGCTATTTATTTCTTTATACCTGTGTGTGTGGCTGTTTATTTGTTTATGCTTGTATTTATGTATGTGGCTGTGTATTTAACAGAAGAGTGTTTATTTAATCTGTGTGTGTGTATGCGTAAATGCGAATTTTTGTATGAGGCGTTTCTTTCTTCCATCATTGTAAGTAAATAAGCCATTAATGTTGTTGTTGTTGTTCGAGAGTATTGTTGTTAAGAGCTTATAATGAATAAATTCTTCTTTCGTAACAATATTATTAAATACTTTTGGCAACAGAAATAGCATAGAATAACTGTTCGACAAGTTAAAGGGAGTAACATTCAGAAATAATTGCGTCGAATTCTACAATGAACTTAAACAACGTTTAAGGAACCTAAACAACAAAACTCTAACGACAATAGGATCTAGCCTAGCAGTCAATGAATGTGCCAGGAACAATATGAGAACGGCACTTAATATATTTAAGGAAAAAATGCCAGAGCCAATGAAGACTATATTAATATGCAGGAACCCTGATAGCCTGGAAGATGCAATGGAAATATTATTCCAGTCCGGGTATGCCTACACAGGAGCCCTTGAAGCAAAAAGGAATGAAATTAAGAAACCTCCACAGAACCAGTCATACAAACCCTTCCATGCACCGCAACAGAACCGTGGAAACCATCAGAATAACTATAACTACCGAAATAATTTTCCACCTACAAACTAGCATTTTAATAACTACAGGAACAACAATCAAAATAACTCCCAATCAAACAGAAACAACAATCATAATAACTTCCAATCAAACAGAAACAACAACCCTAATAACTTCCAACCAAACAGGAACAACATCAATGGAGCCCCAGATTTACGTTACAACCACCACCTCCGTCAACACCAACCCCCTGTGGAACCAATGGACGTAAACATGGTACAAACATTTCAGCCACAAAATGCCCCTACAAGAAATTATCATCATTATAACAAATAACAGAATTTTACTAAACATTACAAACATAGTACAAACCCCTTTAACGCCCTAAATTTTCAACAACAGAGGCGAATTACCCCATATAATACTGAAAGGAAAACTAAAATTTATTGTAGACACAGGAGCCACCCACTCAATAGTTAATCCTGGCTTGTGCAACCCAAAATGGAAAACGAAATCACCAGCAATACAACTAAAGACTTTGCAAAACACTGTTATAACTCAAACATCATATAAAGTACCGTTGTTTGAAGAACTCGGATGCACTAAGGATTGGATACACTTAATCGAGTGCAAGTTCCATGAAGAATATGACGGAATATTAGGCAACGACATCCTACAAAGATATAAAGCAATAGTAGACTACGAACTTAACCAATTAAGAATAAACAACAAAACTGTCCCCTTAAATTTTCCAGACAGAAATACAGTGAAATTTATAACCAATACAGAAAATGGACTAGTCCATATGAAGGACTACCACAACCCAAATGGGGAACTCATACTTAAAGAAGGAATATACGACACCCAAAATTTTGTAGTAGAAATAACAACAAAGTATAACTGCCCGAGCATTGTGCACCTAAATCCTCAAGATTACTGGCCTGTTACACATGAAAACTATTACATCAAAAATGAAACACTATATAAGGAATGTCCAATGCAGCTTCCTCCAAACTACCCAATCAGGGTGGATCACCTAAATTCCGAAGAGAAAGAAAAATTTTGTAAATTAATAAGAAAGTACATAGACTTGTTTCACAATACCACTTCTGAATTAACATTCACTAACGTTGTAAAACATCGAATAAATACAATTGATGATAATCCCATTTTTACAAAGTCGTACCGTTACCCCTACATTCACAAAGAAGAAGTAAGAAAACAGATCGAAGAGATGTTAAATAACAACGTGATTCGACCATCCGGTTCCCCATATTCAGCACCTATCTGGATCGTCCCTAAAAAGGACGATGCAAGTGGCGAAAAGAAATGGCGCATAGTTATTGATTATCGTAAATTAAACGATAAAACCATTGACGATAAATACCCTATTCCTAATATGGAAGAAATACTTGAGAAACTAGGAAGAAGTATGTACTTCACAACCCTTGATCTCGCTAAAGGCTTTCACCAAGTCGAAATAGACGAAAGAGATGTGCACAAAACTGCATTCTCTGTTGAGGGAGGTCACTACGAATTCCTAAGAATGCCTTTCGGCTTAAAAACAGCACCAGCCACATTTCAACGTCTGATGAACGTTGTACTAAGTGACTTATTAGGAAAGATTTGTTTGGTCTACTTAGACGACGTAATAATCTTTTCTACGTCACTCGAAGAACATCTGAATTCCATCAGATTGGTATTAAACCGAATCAGGCAAGCCAACCTAAAAATCCAACCGGACAAATGTGAATTCCTAAAAAAGGAAACAGAATTTCTTGGACACATCGTAACCCGCGAAGGTATAAGACCAAATGAAAAAAAAAGTGGAGTGTGTATCCAACTACCCCTTGCCAAAAACTCCAAAAGAAATCAAGCAATTTCTCGGTCTCAGTGGCTACTACCGTAAGTTCATAAAAGACTATGCTATGGTGGCAAAACCAATGACTAAGTATCTAAAAAAAGATGTAAAACTAGACACTAACGACCCCGAATACTTGAAAAGCTTTAATACATTTAAAACTCTTCTCACTAATAACCCAATTTATCTGTTTATCCTGATTTTAATAAAAAATTTGTAGTAAACACTGATGCTAGTAATTACGCAATAGGAGCGGTCCTTTCCCAAGATAACCACCCCATCTGTTATGCTAGTAGGACACTTAACGAACATGAAATAAATTACAGTACAATTGAGAAAGAACTCCTAGCAGTTATATGGGCAGTCGGGTACTTTCTCCCATACTTATTTGGTAGAAAATTTACTATTCAAACTGACCACCAACCTCTACAGTGGCTATTTTCTATTAAGGAACCCAACTCAAAATTAGTCAGGTGGAGACTCAAATTAGAAGAATATGACTATGACATCGTCTACAAACGTGGAATTAATAATGGAAACGCCGATGCGTTATCTCGCATATCACCCGGTAACCCACAAATAAATACAATAGTAACTATAAATGAAATTAGGGAAGTTAAAACCCCAATCAATTTTTATAAAAACCAAATTATCATATCTAGAATCACTTCTGGATCTACTAGAATACGCACTAAGAAAATATTTCAAAATAATAGGAGGACTTTCCACTTCAAGGAATTAGACCGTGCAACGGTAATAACTTTAATTAAAACTCATTTTAACACAACTCAGCTTAACGCAATCGTAATCGAAGACTGTTTTCTTGAGATATTTAAAACCACATATAATGAAATTTCCCAGGGACTTCGGACAATAAGATGCAAAACAATACTCGAGGATATAGAAGATGATACTAAACTAATGGAAATTATTAAATCAGAACATCTTAGTAACAACCACAGAGGGACTCAAGCTGTCTATGAAGAACTCAAACTAAAATTTTATAACCCCAACTTAAAGATAAAGATAACAAAATTCATAAACAATTGCGAGATATGTATCTTAGAAAAGTACGACCGCAAACCACCAAAAAGACCTTATAAAGTTACAGAAACGCCAACCAAACCACGTGAAATAATTCACATCGACGTATTTTATACATTGGGGAAAAAACAATTCATGACACTAATCGATAAGTTTTCAAAATACGCAATGGCTTTTCCAATAAACGGGAGGAGTTGCGTTGAGTTTAAAAACAAACTCCTACTAATTATAAGCATGTTCGGAAAAATAGGTAAAATCATTGTCGATAACGAACTAGGATTTAAGGCGTCTGAAATGCAAACATTTCTAGAGAAAGAAAACATCTCTATTCATTACACTTCAAATAGCAATCACACGTCTAACGCCGATATAGAGAGATTGCATAATACAATAAATGAGCACATACGACTTCTGAGACATGCTGAAGGAAATATGAGCGAAACAATTGAAGAAAAAATCACTAGAATTATAGGATTTTATAATAACACTATCCACAGTACTACTGGTATTAAACCTATAGACTTTGTGAACGGTAAAGTGAATGAACAAAAATATAAAGAAATACACGATGTAATGGTAACAAAGAAAGAAAAATATATATCTAAATTAAACAAAGATAGGACAGATGTAGAGTTAGAAGAAGGTATCAATTACATTAAAGAGATAAGAGGTGGAAAAAACCACAGAAAGTATAGAAAAGTTAACGCTACGTCATCGATCGACCATTTACAGACTACACGAACGAGACATAAGTATTATAAAACGCATGTTAAACCCAGAAAGAAGTACCAGGACAGAGACAACCCTAGCAACTAATGAATTTTCGAACTTCGACTTTCTTTCAGATGACGACCTGGATACTTACTTTATCATTTCTCACAGTAGTAATCGCACAATCAATTGACATACAAGATTTAACTAATAATAACGGATACTTACCAATAAAAATAGAAGATGTGAAAGTGATCGAACATTATAGCAAAATAATTCACATTGTAAACACAACTTATTATTCAGAAACTTTAGACTTAATACAAAGGAATATTCACACTCTGAATACAACTACCACAGAAACAAAGATGTTACTAGATACATCAAACAAAAACTTCATTTTACTAAAGGCCAAAGTAGAAAATCTCACCCCACATTTCAGACCAAAACGCGGTCTAGTAAATATAATAGGAAAAGGATTAAAATTTATAGCCGGAACAATGGACAGTGACGACGAAACCCAAATTAACGAATCGCTAAAATCATTATACAACAACCAACAGACCCTGACTGAGAGAACGAACAAACTTACGTATTTTAATAACATTATAAAATCCCAAATTCATAATATTACAAATCATATAAATCAGAAACAATTTTTAATAGAAACATACCTCAATAATTTCAAAGACTTCCTACAGAATAAAAAAGCCACACTAGAAGACGAAATATCTTTTATGTCACATATATATCAAATAAATATTTCACTTTTGCGAGATCACTTAGATAGCATCGGACAAGTAATCTTTTCCAGCAAACTTGGTATTATTCCTTCAGACATACTGACAAAAACGGAACTAGACCTTATCAACGACTTCGACAGCTACACAAATATAAAGGTAGCCGTAGGTATAGACGACTCCAATATTATGATAATCCTCTTAATACCGCAATATTGGAAAGAACCTCTTTCAAAAATCATATTTGAACCAATTCCAAACAGTCATAATAACTCAGTAAACTTAGAAAATAAGGAAGTTCTTGTAGATATAAACAATAATGTTTTTAATGCAAACGTAAAAGATAGTATGAAAAAGAATTTAATTAAATTAAATGATTCATGTTTAACGGAAATAATAAATTATAAAGAAGCATATTGTAATATGGAAAAGTTGGACGAAACCATGGTAACTGTAATTACACCTGGCATTCTAGTATTTAAGAACTTTTTTAATAAGCTTATACAAAACTGTAATAAAAATAATATAAGTATGCTTGGAAACTTTCTCCTAAAGTTTCAAAATTGTGAAGTGACAGCACTAAATAAAACATATTTAAATGTAAAAATCAAGATTTATGATAAATTTATACTACCGAATATAATAACTAAAATTTATAAAAAACCAAATAATATAGCAAATTTAAAACTTGAATCTTTGTATATCAAACAAACAAAACAAGAAGAAACTATAAAGTCAATATTGTACCAAAACAAAAATTCTAATACAATCACTATAAGTATAAATGTAATAATAATTATTGTAATAATTATCTTAGCTACTACCATATGTTTAAGAAAAAAAGTGTCAATCTTGAAAATTTCGTCGGAGCCTCAAGCTAACGGTGGGGGAGTTATGGTGATCCCTAATATTGTGAATACGCCTAATACTATAATCTAACCGTCCCCACACGCGCGAACTTTTAATTGTGCACACTTGCACTTTTTACATTTTTACTTTTTCATTTCTGACCAAATTTGTGGAAATTAAAATCGGTAAACAATTCCTGGAAAATAAAACATTTGATTTAATTTTTTGCAACTACACTTGTTTGTGAAGAACACAAACAAGTTCAATAAACTATTTTTGCATTTCCGTTGGAACAGACAAATTTAGCCGTAATTTTGGTAACAAATAAAAATTGGTAAACAATTCTTTAGAATTCTTTACCAATAAAATATTAATTAAAATATTTTTTTTTGTGCAACTGCACTTGTTTACGAAGAATGCAAACAAGTGCAATAAACTATTTTGACGTTTCCGTTCCCACAGACAAAATTGCCAATAACGAAAATCAGTAAACAATTCATTAGAATTGTTTACCGGCAAGAATGACACAAAAATAATATATAAGCTGGTAAAAACTTAATACAGCGTGCTATCTAGTTTTACAGTCAAACGACAAAAGTCGTTCTTAATTTTAATCTAATACAAAAGTAATTTTAAAGTTAATAATAATAAAGTTTTTTATAAGAAAAGAAATTAATTCTTTTACTGGTGTAAAGTTAATAATAATAAAGTTTTTTTTATAAGAAAAGAAATTAATTCTTTTACTGGCGCAGTCGGTAGGATCCGCGGAATAAGTAACTTGTGTTCGTTTTAACGATTTATCGCGGATACGGACAAGGAAAATTAATTTCCTTTAATAAAAATTTAGAACAAAGTGAGGAAAATCAATTTCCTTTAAAAAAAAAAAAAACTTTTTAAAAACAAGGAAAATTAATTTCCTTTAAAAAAACTTTATAAAACAAGGAAAATTAGTTTCCTTTAATAAAAATTTAGAACAAAGTGAGGAAAATCAATTTCCTTTAAAAAACTTTTTAAAAACAAGGAAAATTAATTTCCTTTAAACTTTACAAAACAAGGAAAATAATTAAAATTCCTTTAATGAAGATTCAAAAGTGAATTTTTTTTAACTACTAAAAACTTTAATTGATCAACGAAGAACAACTATAACACAACTATATTTTGGCCAATAACGAAGGACCTTTACTTTAGAAGCAAACAGTCGCCAAGAAAGCAGCAACAACTATAAAGTAAGAAAATTATGTAAATATTTTTATCATTATTATTCCTAGATAAATTTTTTTTTGTGTGTAAAAAAAATTTTTTTTAAGAGAGAGTTGTCCTTTCCTATATAGCGCAAAATAATATTCCTTTATGAGCGATACAGACTCACTATCGGACTATCCTTCAGATTCAGAATTTGTGGCAGACCCGTTAGACTACGATACAGAATCCCCTCTCGATTCTGGAATTGAATCTAACGACGGTTACTTGACAGACATAAAGGAAGACATAGACATAGAAAGAGAAAGAAGATTAACTAGGAATAACCGTTTGTTTAGTAGATTACTAGCGCTAAGACGCTTTCGCTAACCCTAAATATATAAATATTTGTTCGTTACCTTGCATTTTTTTATCATCATGGTAGAACCACAAGCACCTTTATCCATTACTATTAACCCTTTGAAGTACCTAGATAGGCTTCCAGAATTTAGTGGAGATTATCGGGACCTCCAAACATTTATAAACTTGATAGATAGAGTTCATCCTATTCTTAGGGCATATGATGATCCATCGCAATACCTTTTTTCCGATATAATTAAAAGCAAACTAAAAGGAAGAGCTAGAAAAAACTATCGAAATCAACTGCCAGGCACAATCCTGGACTGAAATAAAAACAATATTATTAAATAATTTTGACAACAGAAATAGCATAGAAGAACTGTTCGACAAGTTAAAGGGAGTAACATTCAGAAATAATTGCGTCGAATTCTACAATGAACTTAAACAACGTCTAAGGAACCTAAACAACAAAACTCTTACGACAATAGGATCTAGCCTAGCAGTCAATGAATGTGCCAGGAACAATATGAGAACGGCACTTAATATATTTAAGGAAAAAATGCCAGAGCCATTGAAGACTATATTAATATGCAGGAACCCTGATAGCCTGGAAGATGCAATGGAAATATTATTCCAGTCCGGGTATGCCTACACAGGAGCCCTTGAAGCAAAAAGGAATGAAATTAAGAAACCTCCACAGAACCAGTCATACAAACCCTTCCATGCACCGCAACAGAACCGTGGAAACCATCAGAATAACTATAACTACCGAAATAATTTTCCACCTACAAACCAGCATTTTAATAACTACAGGAACAACAATCAAAATAACTCCCAATCAAACAGAAACAACAATCATAATAACTTCCAATCAAACAGAAACAACAACCCTAATAACTTCCAACCAAACAGGAACAACATCAATGGAGCCCCAGATTTACGTTACAACCACCACCTCCGTCAACACCAACCCCCTGTGGAACCAATGGAACGTAAACATGGTACAAACATTTCAGCCACAAAATGCCCCTACAAGAAATTATCATCATTATAACAAACAACAGAATTTTACTAAACATTACAAACATAGTACAAACCCCTTTACCGCCCTAAATTTTCAACAACAGGCCTCAGAGGCGAATTACCCCATATAATACTGAAAGGAAAACTAAAATTTATTGTAGACACAGGAGCCACCCACTCAATAGTTAATCCTGGCTTGTGCAACCCAAAATGGAAAACGAAATCACCAGCAATACAACTAAAGACTTTGCAAAACACTGTTATAACTCAAACATCATATAAAGTACCGTTGTTTGAAGAACTCGGATGCACTAAGGATTGGATACACTTAATCGAGTGCAAGTTCCATGAAGAATATGACGGAATATTAGGCAACGACATCCTACAAAGATATAAAGCAATAGTAGACTACGAACTTAACCAATTAAGAATAAACAACAAAACTGTCCCCTTAAATTTTCCAGACAGAAATACAGTGAAATTTATAACCAATACAGAAAATGGACTAGTCCATATGAAGGACTACCACAACCCAAATGGGGAACTCATACTTAAAGAAGGAATATACGACACCCAAAATTTTGTAGTAGAAATAACAACAAAGTATAACTGCCCGAGCATTGTGCACCTAAATCCTCAAGATTACTGGCCCGTTACACATGAAAACTATTACATCAAAAATGAAACACTATATAAGGAATGTCCAATGCAGCTTCCTCCAAACTACCCAATCAGGGTGGATCACCTAAATTCCGAAGAGAAAGAAAAATTTTGTAAATTAATAAGAAAGTACATAGACTTGTTTCACAATACTACTTCTGAATTAACATTCACTAACGTTGTAAAACATCGAATAAATACAATTGATGATAATCCCATTTTTACAAAGTCGTACCCTTACCCCTACATTCACAAAGAAGAAGTAAGAAAACAGATCGAAGAGATGTTAAATAACAACGTGATTCGACCATCCGCTTCCCCATATTCAGCACCTATCTGGATCGTCCCTAAAAAGGACGATGCAAGTGGCGAAAAGAAATGGCGCATAGTTATTGATTATCGTAAATTAAACGATAAAACCATTGACGATAAATACCCTATTCCTAATATGGAAGAAATACTTGAGAAACTAGGAAGAAGTATGTACTTCACAACCCTTGATCTCGCTAAAGGCTTTCACCAAGTCGAAATAGACGAAAGAGATGTGCACAAAACTGCATTCTCTGTTGAGGGAGGTCACTACGAATTCCTAAGAATGCCTTTCGGCTTAAAAACAGCACCAGCCACATTTCAACGTCTGATGAACGTTGTACTAAGTGACTTATTAGGAAAGATTTGTTTGGTCTACTTAGACGACGTAATAATCTTTTCTACGTCACTCGAAGAACATCTGAATTCCATCAGATTGGTATTAAACCGAATCAGGCAAGCTAACCTAAAAATCCAACCGGACAAATGTGAATTCCTAAAAAAGGAAACAGAATTTCTTGGACACATCGTAACCCGCGAAGGTATAAGACCAAATGAAAAAAAAAGTGGAGTCTGTATCCAACAACCCCTTGCCAAAAACTCCAAAAGAAATCAAGCAATTTCTCGGTCTCAGTGGCTACTACCGTAAGTTCATAAAAGACTATGCTATGGTGGCAAAACCAATGACTAAGTATCTAAAAAAAGATGTAAAACTAGACACTAACGACCCCGAATACTTGAAAAGCTTTAATACATTAAAAACTCTTCTCACTAATAACCCAATCCTAGTTTATCCTGATTTTAATAAAAAATTTGTAGTAAACACTGATGCTAGTAATTACGCAATAGGAGCGGTCCTTTCCCAAGATAACCACCCCATCTGTTATGCTAGTAGGACACTTAACGAACATGAAATAAATTAAAGAAAAATTTACGACTGAACACAAAAAAGAGGCACAAGAAACATTTTGGTACCTAAGAGATCAACTAGTAAAAATACTTTCGAAATATAATATTCAACAAAAAGTTCCACACAATATTGATGAACCCATAAAAATAGACGTTAACATAATATTAACACCACAAAATACTGAAAAATTAGACACAGTTGAAGAAGAAAATACAAAAATGACTCAAACATTAGTAGAATTCTTAAATACAGCGTCAAAGCTAACAACAGATTTCGATGGAAATTCTGAAAACTTACGTTCTTTCATTGATTCATTAACTCTAGTTGAATCAATAAAAGGTTCTCACGAATCCTCAGCTATATGTTTAATAAAAACAAAATTAAAAGGTAATGCAAGAAATTTAATAAGCAATGAAACTACCATTAGAGAAATTATTAACAAACTTAGTATTACCGTTAAAGGTGAATCAGTAGAAGTCCTAACTGCAAAAATAATGAACATCAAACAAGGAAATAAAACCGCTAATGCTTACTGCAACGAAATAGAAAGCATTACAAAGTCCTTAGAAGTTGCTATAAAAGCAATAACCAAAAACTGTACCATTGATAAAGTATTATTATTTTTATTATTTATTATTTATTTATTAATAGATGTATTTAATTGTATTTACATATTCATTTTTTGTTTATAACAATGTTAATATCTATATTTGGCATAACATATATGTTGTGAGCCAGATTGGCAGATTGCTAGTATTTTTAATAAAATTCATTTAGCTAATTTTTATATATATATATATATAAAAATTATATATGTACAAGTTTAAGTGAGTTAAATTGAAGAAATTACAAATTAAATTCATTAATAATTAATTTTCTATATTTTGAACAAATTTCTAAGTATTTATATAAATTGTAAAAGTTGGAACCATTTAAAATATTTATTACTTCGATTAGTTCAAGTTGGGATTTTCCAAAAAATTGAAGTCTAACTCCATTATATATTGGACAGACTCCTAAGAAGTGGTAAGTGTTTTCCGCTATTCCCAGGTTGCATATTGTGCATGCGGATACAGAGTTGTTTCTAAAGGACCTGGCGTTGATGTCAAGCAAACCTCCCCTCGCTTTGACTATTAAGCTAGTAATACGAGATGAGTAACTTCCAGCAAGAACAGGCGTAACGTTGTGGTTAAGTTGGCAATAAAGGTCGTGGTGTTGTGAGTTAGATGCCTTAAGTAAATTATATTCACGTTCTTTCGCAATAAGTAGGTTTATCATGGATTTCCAGTTTGTGCAAAACGGGAGGTTTAAATTTGTGGGAGTAAATTGAAGTACTTGTTGTAGATTTGTCCATTCCTTTGCCCAGAACTCATTTTTGGCGATTATTGCTTCTGCAAGTATACGTGGTAGTCGGTTGTGACTCATGTTTAAAACTTTGTTTATATAGAAGAGGTGTAGTCTCAGAGTGGAAACGTACAAGGAGTCTAAGCCAGTTTCAAGGTATAACATGTAGTTAGGTGTTGCTGCTGGTAGGTACAACATCTTTTTTATAAAAAATCTAAATAGCTTCTCTACTGCATCATATCTCTGATAACCCCATACTTGAGCAGCGTATAACATTATCGATCTAGATGCGGCATGAAATATTTTTAGTTTATTATCTTTAGAAATTTTTGGGTTATTAATATATTTAGACCAAGTGGAGTTTATAGCAAGTTTAGAGGCAGCCAATTTGTTATTAAGATGTTTGTTAAAAGACAAGTTATAAGTAATGTCAACGCCAAGATATTTGTAGCTATTGACAATCTCGATGTTGTCATCTCCAAATTGCCAGCTAAGATTAGAAGATATTCTGGAACCAGTACGAAATATAACAATCTTTGATTTATTCAGGTTAGCTTTTAAACACCACATCGTACAGTAAGTAAACAGAGCATCAATCATTTGTTGTAATTTAGTTTTTGAATCAGAAAGTATGACAATATCGTCAGCATAAAGCAGTATTTTTATATTTGTTTCTGCAACATTTACACCATGTGGTAATTCATCAGCTAGGTCATTAACGTACAACGAGAATAGTAAAGGACTTAAATACAACCTTGTTTTACTCCAAGCTCGACAGAGAAAGGTTCGGAAAAAGTACTTCCATTCCAGATTCGACTTTTGTTGTTTTCATATGCGTATTGAATTAATCTTATCATTTTAGATGATAGTCCCAAACAGGAAAGTTTGTAGAACAAGGAGTTTCTAGGTATCATGTCAAAGGCACAAGAAAAATCTACGAAAAATGCAAACGTGTTATTGCCATTCAATTTGTTTAAATTGACGATGTTAACAAGATTAAAAATATTGTCTACAGTTGAGTACTGCTTTCTAAACCCGGCTTGGAATTCATTTAGAATATTGTTGTTTTCGGTCCATTCTGTTATTCTATTTAATAAAATAGTATTAAAAACTTTGCATAAAGTGTCGATTAGTGAAAGCCCACGGTAATTAGATGGCTGGTTTGCATCTCCCTTCTTGAATAGCGGTATCAAAATAGATTGGCGAAAACTCGAAGGTATTTTTTCTTGTAGAAATATTTTGTTGAAAACAGATAATATTTCATTTATAAAACAATCAGGTGCATTTTTGTAAAATTCATAAATAATACCATCTTGGCCGGGGGCTTTGTGAAGTTTTAACGATTTTACTACTGCAGAGATTTCACAAAATTCGATAGGTGAGTCTAAGAAGGCATCAGTGAAATACGGCATTGACCAGCTCATTGTAGGAGCATTTTCGTGGTTACTCAACAAAGTAGAAAAATGTGACAGAAAATCATCTGCTGTTAAATTACCTTTTGTCGCAAGCGTACGTGACTTCATAGAGTTTGACAACTTCCACCACTCGCTACTATTTTTTATTTTGTTTAGTTGATCTAAATTTTTATTATAAAATTCTAGTTTTTTATTAATACATAATTTTCGGTATTTGGTTCTAGCTGTGAAATAGCGTAATTTGTTGATATATGTGTGTTTTTTTCTGTAAGCTTTTAGTTTTCGTAACATAGTCTTACGGAATCTCTCGCACTTCCAATCAAACCACTTTTTCATAGGTTCAAAGAATTTTTTATTGGGTATTTTCTCATTTGCAAGTTTAACTTTTTTTGAAATTGTAGAAATCAGTTCATCTACCGTCTCATTTGTATGGAGATCATGGATTTCAGTTAAAGAACTAAGTTTTTCTACATATTTATCGACGAATTTGTTGTTCCAGTGCAATCTTTCAAGAGGTAGATTATCGTTGTGATTGATATTAGAACAAAGACTCTTTATTTTTAGGCACAGTGGCATATGGTCGGAGTAAGGTTTGGAGGCTATAGCGAAATCATCAACATATTGTAGTAGACTATGCGAACAAATACAAAAATCAATCACAGAACTACCCATAACACCACAAAAGCTGTATTCCCCATTAACATCCTTTCCAGTTCTACCATTAAGTACAATGCCACCAAATTGATCAATTAACTCCAAAAGTTTTTTTCCATGGCTATTAAGAACTTTGTCTTTAGAACATCTAACTTCACGCATATTAGGCAAATCTTTTAAAAAATTACTATCAAGAACTTGTGAATCTGAAATTCTCGCATTTAAGTCTCCAACTATGCAAAAATTTGTAGGATTTAGTTCTTGCAAAAACTCATCAAATTTTTCTAATTCTGATTTCCAATTAGTACAGTTTAAATACCTAGGAATTAAATAAAACAATATTCCTTCAAGTTTTAATGTTAATAATATATTATTCTGAATATTGGCAAATTTGAAACAATAATTTTTTTGTAGCGTTTTTTTAAAACCATACAAGCAACCACCACTCGCACGACCAGTTCTATGTGTTTTCTTCGCAGCAATCCACTGTAGTGAGTAATTTTGTAAGAGGGATGAAAATTTATATTGTTTATCAGCTTCTACGTGGGTTTCAAATAGGAAAATAACTTCAAACTTGTTAATATAAGTTATGAAATCACCAAAATTTATTGAGCTTGCTAGATTTGCTACATTATAAGATAATATATTTAATGAATTAATTTGCTATTGAGCGGCATTGTTCTCAGTATTTCCAAAATTATTTTTTTGACCACCATTAATGGATACATCAGCCGGATAGTTACATTCTGTAAGTAGATTTCTTAGATATTCAGCGTCACTGCTAGAATTAGCCATTATTTTACCACTTGACCATGTATACCTATTATTATTAACAAAAATACAAAATTCTCCATGTCTTACTTTTACATTCTGATTTTTTTCTGAGATACCTTTGCTTATTTGACGTATATTGTATCTTACATTTTGTTCTTCTTCGGTATAATCTTTTTGTATGTAAACTGTTTTTCCTTTCAATTTATTTTTGGCAGCAGTTACGCTATACGCCTGCATACTTGATTCTAAAGTGAAACAATAAGCTTTACCAGCTGATATCATGCGAGCTGATACAACATTAATGTTCACATTTAGCACATCGGAGCATAGTTTTAAAAATTCAGCTTTGGCAGCATTTACTTTGTCGCTTTCTAAACCCGTAACAACAACGTTTGACGATCTTGACCTACGATCAATGAATTCAAGGCGAGAAGTTAATTTTTTTAGATCCTTTTTGAGTTGAATGTTTTCTTTTTTTAATTCCTCAATATCAGATTTAATATCAACTAAATCCGACTTCCTAGTTACATCCTTTAATTTATCGTCTAAAAGACTGCACAGCTTGTCCCATGAAAAAACATCTTTACTTTGATCGGCCATATTATTATTTGACAAATATTTTTTACAATTATTTTTGTCAGTGTAATCTGGTGATGTTAAATTTATTGCTCGTTTACTACTCATAAGTTCTTAAAGCATACCTTTAGGCATACAACTAAATATACGAAAAACTTGGCAGCACTTTTTCCTTTGTTTATTCAATCAGCTGCTATATCTTTAACAGGGCCAGATTCCAACACAACAAGCACAACCAACAATATAAAATTATAAATTTCAAACCTTTAACCAC
>OX451215.1:140354814-140539084 GCA_949628195.1 Phasia obesa | reverse complement strand
CAAATTTTTTAAAACAGACGTCAGCTATTTAGAAACACGTTACGATTTTTCAGATGAATTCTTTTATAAAAAAAATTTCGCTTTTAAATTAAAAAAAAAATATTTTTTCTTGGGAATGTTTACAACAGTTTCCACAGAATCTTAAAATATCGGACGAAATAGATAACGATAAACTGTACATTGACTATTACTGTCTTCGCGCTGTCTATAACCAATTACCAAAAGATTTGTCAAATAACAAAAAATGGTGGTATTTTTTACAAAATTAAAAGTAATGAATTTACGAAAGGTTGTATGTTTCGTCCTTTCAATACCAGTAGGTAACGCATTTTGTGAAAGAATGTCAATTGAGCTATATGAGATAAGATCGAATATCCCATATATATATATATATATATATATATATATAGTAAAGTATTATAAAAAACAATGTAATAATATTGAAGACATACATATCTGTATTTTTTAAAAAAATGTTTGCACAGTAAGCAAGTAACTTTTCGGGAAAATTTTATTTCAAAATGTCCAGCTTCTTTTTAATATCCAGCTTTTTTAATTCAAATGTCCAGCTTCTTGGATCTGGCAAGCCTACTTCAGGTCGTTATTAAGAGTATTGAATGTTTCGTTGATCCCAACGAGGAAAGGAACTACCAACAAATAGCACATCCGGCCACAATTTTAGTCTTCTTGAAAGTATTATAGAAAATGTGGTACAAACGATGAATCATTTTATGACGACCATGACTAGTATGGTCCACGTAATTGCAGGCCATTCTTATTAGCCATGATCTGTCTAAAAATATGTTTTTGTAATGCAAATGGCTTACGCCAACACAAAAATGAGCTATAGTGTTTCCTTGACTCACTTAACGTCGAGGGGTACTTTTTAATTGTCTGGTTATTAATTTTTTGACACTAAGAACCCACTTCTACCACTTGATATACTTTAGTCTTTGTTTTATTTATTAATTTTAAGTTGTATTGTAATTATTTGCTTATTTATTTATATTTAAACATCACTTTTAATTTAATTTTTTTCTTTGTTTACATTTTTATGTAAAAAAGAGAGCTAGTTCAGATAAACTTGCGATAAAAATTAGAGAAGATAGAAATTATACATGCTTCGCAAGTAGATTCAAACTGAATCATCTCAAAACAAAGTGCTTCGCTCTCAAAATTTTGTATGGCGAAGCACGTTGATTTAAACATGATTGGAGTGTGAAGCACGAATGAGAGAGCGAAGCATGAATATTGGGCACCGAGGAAACGTGCTATAAAGATGTTGAACATTTTCTAGCGCTAGGCCCTATACAATTCGTATAGCAAATTGTTAACATCTTTAAAAATTTATGGTAGATGTTGATAAGAGTGAAAAGGTTATAAAAAACATTTTAAGCATGAGGTTATCACATCCTGGTTTTTTATTAGTTTAAGACTTTCTAAAAAAAAGTTATTCGATTTAAAATATTCCTGTATGGTAAATTTTCCCGTATATCTCGAACCACATCAGAGAAGAAAGCATTAAAATTTTAAGCTTTATCGTTTTCCTTTATTACAATTGCACCGTCATTGCACTGAATCATTCAAGACGTTTGGCTTTTTTCCAAACTTTTTATTTAAAAAGCTCCTTGTTTGTTTTGGATCACCATCATTTTTCTATATTACTGGATAAAAATCGTTCATGAGCTTTCTACCGCAAAACTTAATAACTTCACTAATTCGCTTTAGACTGGTTAAGATAGTTATATTTCTTATATTTTTCATTCGTCTTTCATTCGCTTGCGAAAATTAGTTTTATAAACAAGATTGTTGTGTAAAATTACTATTTTATACAGTATCTTTAATTTAGTACTATTTAATCCACCTATGTATAAATTAAGAGAACATAAATTAAGATGATAAAAATAAGAAGATACGAAATGAATAATTAATAAAATTTGCAGTTGTGTGATAACCGTCACACAGAGACGACGTGTTTTATTTTAATCGTGATAGGCCACCATCCTCCACATGGCATTCCTTTCATACGGTATATTTTAAAAAACCGATATATATAATATATATATATATATATATATATATATATATATATATACAGTAGTGGTCAAAACTTATGGAACTGAATAAGCATTTGTTCTTTTCATTGATTTATTTTCTTCAAGTTACACATAGTTACTAAAATTTATTTTTTTTATTTTCTTCATACAGTCTTTTTTGTTAAACAAATAAAAAAAAATTAATTCCGTTAAATTAAAATAACAAAAAAACTAAAAATAATGGATGTATTCTAAATGCAGGTGTTCAAAACATTTGCAACTCTCATTTCTCTCGCTCTTAACGAAGCAATTTATACTTATAAATGCTAGGATGTAATGGTAATCGCATTTCTTTTTAATATGAGATTCAGGCAATTATACTTTTTAAACAAATTTGTTATAATTATGGTTTTTTAATAGTTGCAAGAAGAGTTTGAAAGCATAAACATTATCAGAATATTTTTATGTAAAAAATGGCAGGAACAATTCTGATTTTAAATTAAAAGTTTTAAATGATTTTAAAAAGGGACTTTACCAAAAAGAAATTTCGTTGAAGTACTCTGTTCCAAAATCTACGATTTTCCGCATTGTTAAAAGTGGTAACATCCACACAACTCATAAGGGTGGAAGACCTCGTATTACAACTTTAAGAGAAGATCGGAAAATAAAGAATTTTTTTACTAAATATCCCAAAGCAGTCCCCAGAGAAGCTAAAACTGAACTTTTAATAGATGCCAGTATTTCAACCATTAAAAGAAGAGCCCGAGAGTATGGTCTTAGAAGTTACAGATGTACAAAAAAACCGTTCGTGTCAGAAAAAAACAGAAAAGCTCGTCTAGAATTTGCTCGTACTCATTTGAATTGGACTCAACAGCAATGGAAGAATGTATTGTGGTCAGATGAGTCTAAATTCAACCTACGGGGATCAGATGGAAGAGCCAATGTTCGACGACCACGAGGTGAAAAGTTCAATCCCAAATACACAACCGCTACAGTGAAGCATGGAGGTGGAAATATTATGGTGTGGGGGTGTTTTTCAGGAAACGGAATTGGCCCAATTCATCGCATTACTACCACAATGACGGCCACAATCTATAGAGATCTTTTGAGCTCAGTTATGCTTCCGTATGCCGAATGGGAAATGCCCCTCGCATGGACCTTCCAGCACGACAACGACCCAAAACACACGGCAGGGGTTGTAAAAGTATGGTTGGAGGAAAATGAAGTTAATGTAATGTCGTGGCCGCCGTAATCTCCCGATCTCAACCCGATTGAGAATATGTGGATGATCATAAAACGAAATATCGGCAATAAAGTATTCCGAAATGGTGATGAACTTTTCGCTGAGTCGGAGAAGCAATGGAGTGCAATTCCTGAGGATTAAATTGAAAAGCTAATATCCTCAATGCCTAGAAGGTGTTCAGAAGTTATAAAAAATAATGGCTACGCTACCAAATACTGAGCACTAAATTATCCCTATTAATTACTTCAAAAGTTGCAAATGTTTTGAACACCTGCATTTAGAATACATCCATTATTTTTAGTTTTTTTGTTATTTTAATTTAACGGAATTAATTTTTTTTATTTGTTTAACAAAAAAGACTGTATGAAGAAAATAAAAAAAAGAAATTTTAGTAACTATGTGTAACTTGAAGAAAATAAATTAATGAAAAGAACAAATGCTTATTCAGTTCCATATGTTTTGACCACTACGGTATATGTGTGTGTGAAATTCATATTATGAATATTTTAGTTTTTTTTTGTTTTTGAATATATCAAAATAATTGATTCTAATTCGAGCTAATTGAATATCTAATTGCATTAGCAGAAGTCAATTAGATTTCTAATTGTAAAGGTAAACCAATTTTTTTTTTTGCTAATGGTAACTAATTGCAATTATTGGAATAAAAATTTCAATTATCTAATGGGAATTAGTTGAACTAATTCTAATTGTTTAATGAATTAGAGTATTTCACAAAAGAAGGTTAATTAGCAATCATTAGCATTATCTAATCATTACTTAACATCTTTGATATAGAGTAACATATATTTTTAAATGCGTTTGATTTTTAAATAGATGAGATCTCTGTTTTAAAACATAGTCAACATCAAGGCATATTTAAGTTAAATATGCCTTGAGTGAACATCAATTTACCGACTACAAACATCAAAAATAAAATACACACGTTTAAAGGTAAACGATTATTTTAAAGCCAGTATAGCTACATGGCTACACGACCACCGTGGTGGCCGTCGTACACTTAGGCTAATTTCTATTATATTCAACAAAAGAAAATGTTACAAAATTGCAAATTACAAATTCTTATATAAACAAAAAGATTTGAAGGAAATATTTATAATTTTTTAAAAAAGTTATTTAATTTTATAAAGCAAAATAAGTATTTTTACAACAATGTCAGAGTTTACGATGTAGCCGTCGTCTTCAATATCATTAAGTAGCTGACAACACGGCGACAACTGTAGTCAACGGAATTTGTTTTCATTTAGCTGCGTCGCAGTTTTACTTGTTTTTTTTTATAATTTTTCATTAATAGCGTGCTATTAACCCAAATTATAAATTTACTGAATGTTTTGAGCTTGCAATATTTTTTGCAAGCTATTTTTAAATTAAAAACAATTTGTTTTAAATCACTTCCGAATAAAGTTATGTATTCAAAGTTTTTTAGTCGAATGACAAAAGTAATTTCTTAATTTTGAAAATTTAATTATTATTAGTAGAACTGTTTATGTATTACCTACAATGAAATTTTATAATCAAGCTTAAGTTCGTTTTTATTCTCTCTAAGAAAGAATTAATTAAATTACAAATTAGGTGATAATATTAAAGAAAAATTGGGAAAATTTAATTTTTAGACACCAGCACGAGCGGAATGCACATTTTCTAGACAGCCACGTCCTCATCAGCACTCTTGTATCTAATCTACTTAGGGTAGTGTTTTAGCAGTAAGCATCATCTATATAACCAACCAAACCCAGATAAAGGAATACGAGAAAACTTGTATTCAATTATCAATCGTCAGTTGGTGAGAACGAAGTCTACCACTACCTTAAGCTTCCCTCTTGTTGAATATTTTTACTTTTAATATTTACCACCTTATATGTATGTTGTTACTTCAGCCAACCGTCGGTTAACAATGAAAGTTACTTTTTTTTTATTTGTTTTACTCCCAACATTCGTTTTTAGTTAATATTAATCTAGTATCAAACCAAACTTTGTTGCATAACAAGATTGCGCGGTGCCTTGCGATTTTTAATTTTGAAAATTTAATTATTATTAGTCGAACTGTTTATGTATTACATACAATGAAATTTTACAATCAAGCTTAAGTTCGTTTTTATTCTCTCTAAGAAAGAGTTAATTAAATTACAAATTAGGTGATAATATTAAAGAAAAATTGGGAAAATTTAATTTTTTTTTACGTGCCTTTAGAAAAAATATTTCTTTTTTGTTTAAATAAAAAAATAAATATTTAATATGCATTTATATTAGCAAAGTTTTAACATAAAATCCGTTTTTTTTTCCCAAAAATCAAAACTCCACAGATTTAACTCAAAAAATTCACGTTAGAAAATATTACGAATTTTTATTTATAAATATTTATAAACAGAAAATAAACATTAAAAAAAGGCTTTTTTATTTACTTCATTTTATTAACTTCAAAAGCAATATTAACTTCCTAATCATCATTATCTTCACAATCATCATTAAAATAGTCTTTATCATTGTCATCATTATCGTTCTCACTCTGGGGAATAATAAGTAACTCCAATGCAGAGTTTGGCATTTGCTTCATTTTCTTTTTACAACTATTTCTCATGCTTGAAATGAATGGATCAGAAGTTAAAAGAAATCTATTGAACACGTCTTGTATGGTATTTTTCTTACTACATTTACGCGAAAAGTGCTCCCTATAACTTTTAAAGTCCTTATTTCTTGAGATTCTTCAGTTAGTTGGCCAATAGGCAATAGTGAAAGCGATATAATTTCTGGCCCGTGAATAAAATCTTTATGTAGAGTAGGAGGCATATAATACCATGGATAATTTTTAACAAATATCCTTGCAGTATCATTAGCGAAATTAGAAAACCTTTCGATATCGATCTTAATGCCGCTGGAAACAACTATTAATATTGTATGCATATTTTTTATCAACGGCAAATCAATTTTTGTAATTTCTGCAGATACTTCAGCATTCTGAAAAAACGCCTTGCAGTATTCCCATCATTTGAGTTTCCAAATCCTGGTTTTGGTTGGTCAACAATCAATCCAGTTTTTCTCTAAATTCCCTTTGTATGCGTCTTTTTGTATCAGCAACAATTTTTTTTTTCATCACCGCATCTAGTTTGCCATTTTTTTATCGGGAGTTTATATGATAAGTGAATAAGACACTCAAAAAATCTTATCCAGCCATGAAGGACAGATAAACCAAACTGCATGTTATCTATATTAATATCTTTTGAAATCATTTTATCAATATTGTTGAACTCTTTACTTGTGGCGCCACATATATAGCACTTTTTGTGGACTTTGTGTCTGTAATAGCGTTACAAAATTTACCGTCTATCATCACTAGAATTAGTTCGTGATTAACTTTCACTAATCTCTCTCCAACTAATACTGCGGAATCGACAAGAGCCTTTTTTTCAGTCTCCACTCTTTCTTTTTCGAGTTTAATATTGTCGTTTCTTTCAAAAATTCAATTTTCAGGGGCCTGCAAAACCTAGTGGAAGACGATCGAGGATTTTGCCAAATAATTTTTTTTCCACAAACTAGTTTCAATGGTACAATCGATGTTATAAATACTGAAGAGTCTGAGGCGTTAATGTCATGAAAGGCTTGTTTATATGAACTATGCCATGAACTCCGTCAAAGCCCCACTTAGAGTATAAAGTCATTTTAGACAGTTCTTCATTACCTAACAAATTTAAATCAACATTTTGTATCGAAAAAATACGCTTAGTGGTATGGTCTAATAGTGCTTGTAGATTTACTTGGGCTGACGTTTCAGTAATTTTTATTTCGTCTTGCTCTGGATAACATTTTTTTTTTACTTGGATTTTTTTGTATGATGGAAATTTCTCAGGCGCGGCTTTTCTAATTACATCATATTGGTATCGACTTAGCTTCGCTTCTACAAACACGGAAAGAGCTTCCTCCGCACTTAATTCCTGTGGATATACCTGTTCTAGACTTGTTCGGTATTTTTTGCTCTTGTAGGAGATGATATTATTTCTTTGACTATTTTCGACGCATCTGTTTTTCCAGCAGCTCTCAAGCTCATTTGAGTGGCGTAAGCCAAAACAGCCAATGGAGTATTATCTCTTATATCTTTACATTTATTTACCTTAGTTTTTTCTTTACACTCATCAAATGAGAGATCATGCCGACCTCTTTTTTTAATTGGTGCTGGTGGTGGAATAAAGGAGATCGAAGCATCAAGCCAATTCTTGTTATTTTTTAAAAAAATTTCATTCTTTCTTTGACTGTTTATCCAGCGTTGCTTATAGTCTTTGCAAAAAGAATTAAATCTGTTCATAAAATCTATTAGATCTGAAGGGTCGACGCGTCTGACTACTTCCAATCTCAGAAGTTTGAATTTATCTTGAACTAATTTAATATCTAAGATCTTCATAAAATTATGTAACTCATGACGAGAAATGAAAATTGTTTTGGGAATTGTTCCTAAAATTAGTTAAATTTTTAATCATTTTAAATTTTGCATAATACTTTTTGTTTTCCCTTGTACCGAATAATCTACAAATGTACAACACTATAAATAAATAACATCAC
The DNA here is from genome assembly GCA_949628195.1 of Phasia obesa. Lineage (NCBI taxonomy): Eukaryota > Metazoa > Arthropoda > Insecta > Diptera > Tachinidae > Phasia > Phasia obesa. The sequence goes on along the minus strand of OX451215.1, from coordinate 140,531,236 downwards.
ATTAAACAAAACATTCACAGTCAACACAAAAAAAACAAATGAACGTTAGCTACAATAACAACAACAAAAGATAATAAAAACAACTTGTTTTTTGTTTGTTTTTTTCACATTGATTTTTAGCAACTGAAATCCTCTCACAAAAACCTTCATAACTCAAAAATCGCACAAATGCGCAAATAGGTATTCTGGGATTTATTAGCTAAACTCTTATATTTTAAGAGATAAAAGCATTTTTTCCTGCACTCATTCGCAAAGTTGTTGAAACTCAATGTATATATCAAAAATACCACATTTTTAGATAAATTTAATTTTTTTTTTTTTATATTTCTAAAACATTTATCTAAACAAAATAATAATTTTTTAAATGCCCATATACCTGAAGTTGACGGTTCCATTATAAAACTTTTACTTATAGAAGTCTTAACAAAAACTATAATCACTTGAATTATCAAAATTTTCTCTTTTAATCAATGCGCGCAAAAATAACAAAAATGTGTGAAATTTGAACACACACTGCAAGTAAAGTAAACTACCAAGAACTTTTATTTTTGCAGTTAGTGATGTAGAATTTTATTTACTTTCATATGGTGCCAAATACGGTTGTGAAAGTTAAAGTTCATCTTTTGAATTAATCGCCACTTGTGAAGGCTTTCACCCCACAGTGCGTCGGTTAGCAATGAATGTTACTTTTTGTTTATTTGTTTTACTTCCACGAAATTCGTGGGATGTTGTAAAGTAGGCAGTTTGTGTATTTTAGCCTAAAATAGGGCCATTAATCTTTTTTTATAAAAGAAATTCTTAAGGAATATGTAAAAATTTTATATTTTAAACCAAATTTCGTGTAAAAGTAATTATCCTTGTACAATATGAACATTAGCCTATATGTTTTGAAATACCAAAGGGATCGGAAAAAGAAGATATTCCCAAATATTGCTGAAAGCCTAAAATTACAATTTTGAGATTTTTGGTAATTATTTTAGATATTACGGGATTTCCTTTACCTTAATCTTAAAAATTTGTATACGCTTTGATTTTCGTTGACTAATATCCACAGAAAAGACATTCAAGGAATCAAGGTCAATTATCATCACTTTAAAACATCATAGAATTAAAATTTTTATTAGCATCTTTTTAATATCAAGCTACTGTATGTATGTTTTGTTGTTTTTTTACTTAGTGTCAAATGTTGGAACAATTGATGCTGATTTAGTACAATTTTTTCACTGGGATGGTAAAATTTAAACATTGTCAGATCCCAACACTGATGTATGTATGTACAAACTAGAGACCTGCACAAATGTATTTAAACATCAAACACACCCTCATGTTTAAATGGTTTGCACACATATTCCTTGCATTACAACAACATAAAATACTGTCGGTACTTTTCGTAGCACTAAGTAAATAGAGAAGTTCGTGTATGGGATTATTTTTAAATGCTGACAAAAGGCCCAACTATAATATGCATAAGCTGGCTTAAGCTAATGTCAAAAAATGAACGAAAAGTCTGTCAAATGCTTAAGCAACTTATTGAAGACTTTTAGGTGGCTACAATGTACTTACATGAATCTAGAAACTATTATGCCACAGTTGCACATTTGTTTTATTCGTACTTTTGCTTTTCGTACTTTTTTTTCTCAATAAATGAAATTTGTTAACAAAAAGGTGTTAAATAAACATATTAAATATACCTAATACCCTCATATGAGCCCTTGATTATGATAGTGGTATAAGTCATATATTTTATGTTTCGATATATTAAGAGGTTTGTATTTTAAAGGATTAAAAAATATTTTTGTATTATGGAATAAAATATTTTGATAATTAAATAGTGCCAACAAAAGAGTATTTATTATGATTGTGAAATTTATAACTATTTTTAAAAGGTAGTGTGGTTTTAAAAGGTTGAAATGTCTTACACCATTTTCAAAATTAACTGCATGACTTTATAAATGACTTAAACCATCAAGAATAAATTTTTTGTTTAAAATTAACATTTTATTCAAAATCATTACATTGTAATTAAGTAATTTATTTTTAGTATTTAGTTAAAATAAAGAGTTTGTGAAAAATTGGTGGGATATAGGGTAGTAAATCCATCATATCTTTTTTTCTTCTGTTATTGGTCTAATGGTTGTATATAGTGAAAGCAAATCAACATTTTCGTATATTCTTGGCCTTCCTCTTTTGGTTGAAAGGTTTAACACTTTGAATTCGGAATTGTCATCCAAAGAAGTTTTATAAAACATTTTCTATGGAGATTTTTTTTTTTAGAAATCTAATCCATTGTATTTTTAGCTAAGATACAGCTTCTCCATTGGTGTTTCTCTTTCTATTAGTCGTTGATTCTCTCAGTTATTTCGTCGAAATGAAATCTTTGCGAGCCATTTGTTGTACCAAAAATGGGTTTCTCTTTTTACATAATTCTATTAAATAACTTAAGGCCCAACTATAATATGCATAAGCTGGCTTAAGCTAATGTCAAAATATGAACGAAAAGTCTGTCAAATGCTTAAGCAACTTATTGAAGACTTTTAGGTGGCTACAATGTACTTACAGGAATCTAAAAACTATCATGACACAGTTGCTCATTTCTTTTATTCGTACTTTTGAAAAATAATAATTTTTTTCTGAATAAATGAAATTTGTTAACAAAAAGGTGTTAAATAAACATATTTTATATACCTAATACCATTTATATACAAATTAATAAATATTTTTAATAGCTTTAAGAAAATTTCGAAAGAAAAATTTAACATTTTTGGCTGTTTGTGTAATTTTGGCCAAAAGTACTAAAAAATACAGCGGTGTGCATCACAACTCATAAACAATAAAATGCTCTTTCTTTTTAATTTCGATTATTTTACAACGCCTCCCTTTTTTCTTATAGGAACTTCTTTTTTTAAACATTTTATATTAAATTTATATATAATTTGTTCACTTTCATTCTCCATTGCAATTTTTTACGAATATACATTCATATGTAAAACACAAAGCACAAACAGCTGTTTCCGTACGGAATGTGCGATCGGTTTCGGACTTTGCTTGAGCAAATGACATTTGACGAAACTCAACGAAAAGTGTTGTTAAGTACATTATAGTTTGCCACATATGATTTATATGTAATTGCACAGTTGAGCCTTTATTCTTCTTCGCCGTATAATGTCTACAATTAATTATAAATAGTGCATTTTACATTAATAGGCTTACCTGATCATAACTGAACTGTTATCTGAAGACATGACAACATTACTAATAATTATTTTGCAAAACTTTGAAAGCAGACTGACTTATACCACTATTAAAATATACAGTTATTGTAATTTGTTTACCAACCAAAAAATAAACTCAATTTATCGACTTAATTTTCATGGCATATCGCGAATTACTTCAGATTATGTTACTTTATTAGGATTTGATATGAAATAGCTGATAAACTAGATTTTAAAAATTTTTGACTTATACCACTTTCAAAATCAAGGGCTCATATACAAATTAATAATTATTTTTAATAGTTTTAAGAAAATTTCGAATGAAAAATTTAAAATTTTTTGCTGTTTGTGTGATTTTGTCCAAAAGTACTAAAAAATACAGCGGTGTGCATCACTCAACTCATAAACAATAAAATGCTCTTTCTTTTTAATTACGATTATTATACAACGCCTCCCTTTTTTCTTATAGAAATTTCTTTTTTTAAACATTTTATATTAAATTTAAATACAATTTGTTCACTTTCGTTCTACGTTGCAATTTTTTACTAATGTACATTCATATGTAAAACACAAAGCACAAACAGCTGTTTCGGTACGGAATGTGCGATCGGTTTCGGACTTTGCTTAAGCAAATGACATTTGACGAAACTTAACGAAAAGTGTTGTTAAGTACATTATAGTTTGCCACATATGATTTAATGTAATTGCACAGTTGCTTAAGTTGGCTTAAGCTAGCTTATGCATATTATAGTTAGGCCCAAGGCGAATTTATACCAGGTGGAGTCGCTAGCCCAGCTGATTGTTTTTTGCTCTCGTTTTTTGCTAATGTCTTGTCAAAAAATACATTGTTTCATATCTGCTAATCTAATGTCAAGGTTGTTGTTTTGTTGTAGTTGTTGCTCTACTGCTCACACCTGGTATAAATTCGCCTTGGTTGGGCCTAAAGACAGTATTTGTTCTTAATAAAGCCTTGTGTGTCAGTAAAAATAAGAAGCAAATACTCCAAGTATTTGAAAAAATACAACTGAAGACCATTATCTTCATTTGTAATTTGTTTCTTTTTTAAATGCTCCTGTTGTTTTTATGTGTGTATCATATGAACGGTTAGATGCTTTGTATAGTTCAATGCGATAAAGTTATTAAAAATAAAAAAGAAAACAAATTTTTAAATACAAATTTTAAAACTTAAATATTAAATTTTAGGGTAATTTATATTAGTCAATAATTCATTGTCATTGTCATTAGTCAATAATACATTGTTTTTTTATTGAAAACACTTAATTGTTCTATTGAAGAAGAAAATAAAAAATTAAAATTTGTAAAGTCACCGATTTTTATTGTATTTGAATAAAGCGCACTAAAGCTAATTAATCAATAGTTGAGTTTAATCAAAATAACTATTAAATCAAAACAATTTCTTCTTGGATTTGCTAAATTTTGTAGTTTTTAAAAAGAAATATACATAGAAAAGAGCGTTTAATTAAAGCATTTTAATTTTTAGTGTTCAATAACTATTTATGTATATTTTACTGTTTTTTGATAACACATTTTTAATTTAAAACGTCTATATTATTTTATTGCAAATTTGTCTATTTTAACAGATTTTGTACAACTATTACCCTTTTTCCATCACATTTAAAAGTACCTCTTAGCCACTTTGTATAAAACGTTTTCCTTTTCAATGTGTAATTAAAAGTTTAAACCCATTATTTTATTGCAATACTACTTATGAATATTTTTTATTGGTTTTTTATCCAGTAAAATTCCCAAATTTGTGGATTTTTGCTAAGTACATTAGTTTTTCACATCCAAATGACCTGAATTACCATAAAATTTTAAAGCTTTTTCAAATTTGAAATTACCTCTTAGTCATTTTAAATTAAACATTTTCCCTTCAATGTTATATTGAAAATGTTTGGCATATTATTTTATACCAATACTATTTATGAGTACTGTTTTACCTGTTTTTTGGACATTCCTGAAAATACTTTTTATAAAACAGATTTCTTAAAACCACAATTATTATCCATTTTCACACGTAATAAAATCTGATTTAAGATAGGGCAGTAAGTAAAAAAAATTTTTAAAGAGAGTCAAACTTAAATTCTGAAGATAAAATTATAGAAGAAATACAAATGTATCAAAATTTAAACATTCTATTTAAAATAATTTTGACGTAATTAATTGGTGGCATTTACAACAAACACAATTTTCTTTACCATATATGTAGGTTAAGTTGCAAAATACATATATAAGAGTAAAGTAACAGTGCAATGCTAAATGAAATTTTATTCAACAAAACTACCAAGCAATATCCACAAAAAAAAACAAAAACAAATTTCTTATGTGTTTGTGTGTTTGTGCTCTTGTGTGTTTCTTTAACTATCGTCTAATAAACATGTTTTTGCAATTCTACATATCAAAGATACATATCAAAGATATCTTGATATCAAGATATCTTGAAATATCAAGACGTCTTGATATATCAAGACGTCTTAAAATATTTAAGACATTTTTCAAATACACACAAGTAAGTATTTGTTTTTTATTTCTACAGAATTTGTTGGTCGCGGCTTTACTTTAGTATACCATTTAAAAAATATGCCATGTCTTGATTGTGTGTTAAATTTGTGCAGGCCTCTAGTACAAACATGCGTACATTTATTTTAAATCATAAATCTCTTTGTTAGAACTACTTGTATAAAGCGGCATCACTCGGCGTGTTGGCAAACCAAGAAGCTGTGTAAACGACCATAATTCGTGTTTGTCAGCCCCGCTGGATGGAAATCAAAAATTGTTGATAATTTGTGTTTGCCGTCACGCCATCAAGCTCGTCTAAATGCATGTTTGTCAACCACAGTGTAAATTTCATTTGTATTTTTGTAAGCGAGCAGTAAAGATGTCTTGACTAGAACGTTTGTTTTTAAGAAAATTTATTGTTTTTGCATGTGGGTTAGTTTTTATGTCTTGTAATGTAAGTAAATCGTTTTTATTAGAGTTTATTTTTAAAATATTTCATTTATGTAATTATTGTATGTATTTATATGGAAATATTGATTGCCAAAATTCAAGTTAAAAAATGGTATGTAGACGAGTTAGCAAAAATATTAGTTTTTATAAAGGAAAATCCCATAACGAAGTTGGGGAAATGTTTTCCTTCAACTTAGCTTCTAACATTATTACTTGTTCTAAAAAGATTAAAGATTAAACCTTAAACAGGCATAATAAGAAAGGATTGGCGGTACATTAAAAGTAAAATACTGAAAACTATTCATGATAGAGAACATATAACTGTGGAGTAAATGTATTACACGGAACTGTTCGAAACTTTGGATTTTTTTTTCTGTATAAATAAAATATAATATACATTATTACATTTTTCTATTCCTTCACACAGTCTGAATTAAAGAGATTTTAATTAGGCATAACTCTGACCAGATACTAAGAAATCCAATATTACCGAAAGGTGTTCTTTTGCAAAAATAATATAAAGAATATTTGTATTTTTTCAATAAATTTTTTTTTAATAATTAATTGGAAACAGAAGAATATATAAAAAATATAGTCATAATGCCGGTGTTTATAATTCTCTAAATAATTCGATGCAGTGTTATAATGCCATATGGCCTTATTTCTCAATAGAATGAGATATAAGGCCATATGGCTTTATTTCCATGTAAGGAATGAAATAAAGCCATTATGGTGTTTTTGCACATTTAATTTTTTTCTATATATTTCAAATTTATTTGATTTCTTTTATTTACAAAAAATGTAACAAAAAAATAAAGTTTAGTTCATTATGGAATGTTTATAAATTTTTAAATAATTAACAATGTATAAATGTGCCATTCTTGATAAAGGCACGACAAATTGGGCACAATGTTTGTGTTCCTGATTTCTCAACACTTTCTTTTAGTTGTTGGTAACATGTTGCTCTTCTACTTTTGTGTCAGTGCTGTCTTCTCCACTGCTATTTGCATCTGATTCGTAGTCCTTGCTGTCAATTGTATTAATGAAACTTTCCTCTATCATACAGTTCTTCATTTTAGAGAACTGTCCGAGTAAAGTATTCAGTGTTATTTTATTCTCCCTCAGTAGCTGATGCCGCTTCTGTATAAATTTGTTTCTCTTTTCAAGATAACTGTTTTTCTTTGTGTATAAAGAATGGATTTTAAAAATCACTTGGCTTAGCCGCATCTAAATCACATAAACAATAAAGAAATCTATAGAAATTGCCATGTTTTGAAAGCTTCATCTTAAGCTGGCTATGACAGCCTTCTGCGGCGTTGCTTGACCGGATTGGTTCTTTGTACACAGAGAAGTTAGTTACTTTTTCCTCAAGCAAAGAGAAAGGAAATATTTTTAAAATAAAATAAACTGTATAATTGTTTATATTTCATCCAGTTAGAATCAAATTATTTGATGAACGGATGAAAATAGCTTTCTGCCGTCTTTTCTTTAATATATTTTACAAAAATGCTTTCAATATATTGAAGAACGGCGGTTAAAATGCAATATAGAGCACAAATTCCGCGTATGTCGCGGGCACGCCGCGATCGCCCGCCGAACGCGCTTCCCTCCTTTCCACCTCCTCTACCATCTTTTTCCAACACTTGACAATGGCAACTCATTCTTTTGGCAATTTGAAACCGTAACAATTACACTGTTATGGCGTTATTTCCACTTTGGTTACTAAACGATTATGGTCATATTGCACTTGGGTGTAGGCAATAAAGCCGTAAGGTTTCATTTTTCATTCCATTGAGAAATAAGGCCATACGGCTTTATTGCCTATGGCTTTATAACACTGCATCAAATAATTCCATTATCCAAATTCGTTTCGTACTTTTTTCTGCTTCCTATAAATCATCAATTAATAAGCAGCTACTTCACGCGCCATCTTAAATAAGAACCTCACTGCTCAGTGTCTGCTGTATAATGATGTTTGACATTCTTCGCTTGGTAAATGCTAAATAATCTCAATGCGCTGCGCTGACAAGCCGCGGTTGACCGTCTAAATGCCGCTTAAGAGATTTTGTAGAGAATAATTATGTATGTATGTTTGTTTGCAAATATGTATGTAGGCTTGCGTGTGTGATTTAGAGTAAATTATTTTAAAGCAAAAGAATGTTACAATAAATAAAATTTCAATGGTAAGTAAAATATTCAAGTTCAAGGCTAAACCAAATATTTATTGGTTTGGTTAAAGGGTTTGGGCCTACAACAGATATTTATATTGGAAGAACAGCAAGTTTAGTAGCTGCACGTTTTATTAGACCATTATTTGTGCGAACTACTGCAACACGAGCCACACCATCATCGCCAAGAATAACTTCAGATATACGGCCTATTTGCCATTTTAAAGGCGGTTGATTTTCATCCTTTAAAATTACCATTGCACCACAATTTATATCTTTACCTTTCTCATGCCATTTTACTCGTTCTTGTAGGAGAGATAGATTCGAATTACTCCATTTCAGCCAGAAAATTTGCTACAGCTGGGAAACTTTTTGCAATCTGCTGAGGCGGCTAATGTCCAGTTCAGCGTAATTGGGCTCAACTATCGAGACTAAAGGACCACTAACTAAGAAATGCCCAGTCGTCAATATATTAAGGTCATTAGGATTCTCGGAAATCGGAGACAAGGGCCGTGAATTTAAAATTGCAGATATTTAGCATACTAAAGTGCGCAGCTCATCAAAAGTCAGCTTGTTGAGACCAACCGTTCAATAAAAATGATACTTGGCTGACTTAACGGTAGCCACCCACAAACCGCCAAAATGCGCCTACCTTGGCGGAATAAACTTTCACTCTATTCCGTCTTCAAGGCACTGCTGATGTAGTAATGTTATCTGCTTCAAATCTGCTAGCTCATTTTTAGCGCCTATAAAATTTTTCACATTGTCTGACCACATTGTTTTGGGTTTGCCTCTGATAGCGGAAAAACGACGAAAGGCAGACAAAAATGATGGTGTCGATAAATCATGAACTAACTCCAAATGTGTAGCCTTTGTTGAGAATCATATAAAAATACATACATAGCATTTGACAGGAGGCCGATTTCTCACTTCAGATTTGTAGTAAAATGTACCACTAAAATCCACTCTAGTAGTGTGAAAGGCTTTATTAGGCGTTACCCGATCGGCGGGCAGGTTACCCATCACATGTTCATAAAGTTTTGGCTTCATTCTGAAACATCGAAGGCATTTGGAAATAACAGCGCTTACCAATTTTCGACCACCAATAGGCCAATACTGCTGTCGGATTGAGGCCAGCAAAAATTTAGGGCCAGCATGTGATAGCTTGTTGTGAAAATGTATTATCAGAGCCGACGTCAATCGATGATATTTTGGCAATATAATAGGATGTTGGGCATCAAAATTAAGGGTCGAATGCTTGAGACGATCGCCTACACGAATTAAACCAAAAGAGTCAATTATAGGCATAAGTGACTGAAGCTTGATGGACGACGAAATTTTTTTATTTTCCTTTAAGGCTTTGTACTCTGCTGCAAAATGAACTAGCTGTATATTTTTTATTAAAATATGTGTTCCATATTTGAAGTCATTTGTTGTCAATGCTAATCTTTTGCTTCTCAATGTGGGATATAAACAAGAGCCCTCACGAAAACCCCTAAGGGTTTGTGAGCACATACACAATCTCAACCAGAATCTCACAAAGAGAACAAAACATGTAAAAATTTTAAATCAGTAGCATACCAGCTTTCAACAAGGTAGGTTTGTGTCACAAAAAGCGTGGATTTCAATCTTCGAAGTTAGCGTTGAAACGTAGCGTGGAAAAGAAAAATGGTTAATGGAATAAAATTTTGAAATATATTGGAACCAATAAGAATGCAATGATTGCGGCAGACTTTCATCCCACTGTAACTGCAGCTTCCATAAATGCTGCATAAAAATTTTAGCCTTTGTAATGACTGGACCAATTAGACCAAGTGGGTCATATAGACGAGCAATTGAAGACAGTATTGTACGTTTGGTAATTATTTTATTTTCTCTGGAGGGGGTGAACGAAAAAATAAATTTATCACTATTAGGGTCCCAAATAACTTGTAGTCGTCTGGATAGGAAACTCGTACACATCTGTATATTTTATACAAGGCTACCTTGAAAAATCGATGCCGTAAAAAAGTGTCAAAAAGCTTTGGTTGAATAGTTGGACCAGCGTGCAATACGTCGTTGATATACCGCTTGAAGTTTTTGCAGAGCCATCGAAAATGACTCTTAACTTTGTTGAGGTACTGTCCAATTTGTATACGCAATGATTTTTTCTGGTTCAACTGTGCAAAACTAACGACATGTCGTTTAAATAAATATACTTACTCATAAATGCTGTATATTGAGTCTTTATTTTCTCTCCAAACATTTAAATCGATGAAAGGCACGGTCATATGAGTCACCTAGGGCATTAGCATCACGCCCTTCAATTTGAGGTAACCGTTCACTAAACTTACCAGAACCAAGACGAACAGTATTTTCTGAGAAGTGCTTTTCACAAAAGATGTCTTCATTATATCCCGAACTGCTGCTTTCAAAATTGTTTTCCACTTCCCAAAAACTTTTGAAATTTGATGACAATGTCAACCGATTTTTCAGTTCATGAAGGCGACTTGTAATTACGTTGAGCTGCAATGCAGAATCTAATATAACTCGACAAGGTACAAAAACTCCAAATTGATTTTTGACGATAACAATTGCTGTCGCCAACAAAGCACTCATATTTGGGGTGGAAGATTTTGCGTGACTTTCAGGACTGGATGAAATAAGTACAGCTTCTGATGTGGTTGTATCTACCTGATCTTCCAAAGGTTGAAAAGGAAAATAATCGATGTGTAGCATTGTGTGGTGCTTCAAGGGACCACAACATAAGAGTAACTTTAGCTCATAACTTTAACAATAGCACGCTATTAATGTAAAAATATTGTAATTGGTGTAATTATTTGTTGAACAAAAGATTTAATTTCACTTAAAGATATTAACTAAGTTAGGTTATGTTAGGTTAGGTTGGGTTTGGAAGGGTTGTGCCAAAAATGGCACATCCACTCGGAGACCTGTTGGTCCATTGTGATTCCCTTCAGCTAAACTACAAACTAAGAAAACTGTGGGGAAAAAGAGAGACTTATTATGCTTCCTGCCACCTATCACTCAGCCACCCGATTTCCTTAATGAAGCCGAAGACATCCTCGATTTTACATCGCACGATGTCGAAGAGCCCCTCGAGAAATCTATCACCTAGCCATCTAAGTCTGCGGCTTTGTAATACCAGGCAGTGATACACGACGTGCTCAACAGTTTCCAACTCATCCTCGCACATCCTACAAAAATCCGGTGTGCCGACGACCCAGTTTCTAGTCATTGCCTTAATGGCGCAATGACCAATGATCAACCCTATCACGGCTCTTAGAACCTTCCTGTCTAGACCCAGGAGTATCTCGGTTGTCCCAGCGTCCAGTCTAGGCCAGATTGACCTGGACACTCTGCAATCCCCCCTTACTTCCCAAGACACGTTGGTTCTCCTGACTACCCAGTCCGATATCAACCTGTAGTAGTGACTAATGGCTTAACCGATTCTACCCTAATTGAATTTACCCCTTCCGAGCCCAGTCTCGCAAATTCGTCAGCAATCTCGTTGCCCTCAACATTACAATGGCCCGGGACCCAACACAATCTAACCCTATACTTGTCCGTCAGTGCGTCGATAGCCTTTTTACAATCACCTACCAGCCTAGATGTGACCTTGTGTCTTTTCAAGGCTTTAAGCGCCGCCTTGCTGTCGACGTACAGAGTGACCTCTTCCCCTTCTAAAACGTGTCCAGACACCAGCTCTGTGGCTTTTAAAATCGCCAACACCTCTGGTAGTCTGTATGAAATGCGTGTTCTAGTTCCCAGGATGTGAACACCAGCACCGGTACCCGCTTCCATTTTTGAACCATCTGTGAACACCGCAACCCCGTCATACAGTTTATCAGATCCCAACCATTCTTCCCTTTTTAGAAATACAACCAAGGGTATCCTACTGAAGTCAAACTCATTGACCGTAAAATCCGTTAGCCCAGGAGTTAACGGAAATGGTCCGTTGAGTCCCACCTCAAGAAGAATCTTTGTGTGTCCTATGTTTCTCGACTTCACCAACCCTGATTCAAGAAGTCTAAACAAACTTCTCGCCGCCATTCCGACCACAAACCTTTCAATGAGAAGTACACCTCAAGCAGCTTTGGACCTGCTTGAGGTGTAATTCTCCTAGCACCTGTGATGCCAATTGAAACACACCTCGCGACCTTGGCAAGAGTTTTCCTATGTGACTCCGTTTTCAAAGCCTCCCACCAAACAGCGCATCCATACGAAACAATGGGTCGAACCACCGAAGTATAAATCCAGTTTACAACCTTTGGTTGTAGGCCCCAGATTTTCCTTATGGAGTTCTTGCAGGCATAAAAGGCATTTAGACCCTTTTTAAGGTCTATGTTCCTGGTGAATGTTCCTGCTCCAGAACAGTTTACTATCCAGATAAACTCCTAGATATTTAGCCTCGCTGGCTAGTTTCAACTCAACACCACTAACTTTAGGTGGCTTGAAACCAACCACTTTGTATCTCCTGGTGAAGAGAACTAGTTCATTTTTATCCCCGTTGACCCCCAAACCCTTGCTCGAGGCCCAGGATAAGAGTTCCCCAAGTGCAGCCTGCATGACTTCTATGATAGTGGAGAGAAATTTCCCTTTTAACAATATCAGCACGTCATCTGCGTAGGCCTCTATTTTCCTCCCCTGTGTATCAAATTGTCGCAAAATGACATTCCCCACCAGCAGCCATAGTAGTGGTGATAGAACCCCACCCTGCGGCGTACCCCTAGTGACTAGTTTTCTCAAACAGCCGCCTCCTAGCTTCGAGTTGATAATCCTACTGCTAAGCATACGAATAATCCACTCCACTATGAAATCCTGGATGTGGAGATCTACTAGGGATTCCCTAATAGCCTCCAATGTAACATTGTTGAAGGCACCTTCAATATCTAAGAACGCCGCTAACGTTATTCCCTATCCTGCAAACCGGGCTCAATATACCCAACCACATTATGAAGCGCACTCTCAACTGATTTACCCTTAAGGTAAGCATGCTGAGCGTCACTAATGACGTGCGGGTCAATTGTGTTCCTTAGGTGCAGATCGATAACGAGCTCTAACGTTTTCAGCAGAAAAGACCATAGGATAATCGGTCTGAAGTCCTTTGGCTTCGAGTGGCTTGCCTTACCAGATATGTGTTGGGTCGTTTTGCACCATGGCCGAAAAAATACCATCCGGGCCAGCAGATTTATATGTCTCGAAAGTATTAATCGCCCATGCAACCTTGTCCACAGTTACTAAATCCTTGATCGCCTCCTCTGATCTCCCTACCAAACTAGGGTAAAAATCCCTGACCGAATAATCGGCTCGTAACCCACTGCAGCCCGGGAAATGCGTGTTCATAAGTAATTCCAGGGTCTCGGAGCTAGATTCGGTCCATGAGCGATCAAGCTTTTGTATATATCCGATTTCCCTAGGGTCCTTGGATAGTATACGTCTAAACGTTGATAACTCGCTGACCGAATCAATAGATTCGCAGTACTTTGTCCACGAGTCCCTTTTCGCTCTCTAGAGATCCCTTGTACTTATTGAAAGCTATTCTATGGCTGTCCCAATCCTCAATCCTACGCGTTAGTTTTGCCCTGTTGAAGAGCCTTCTAACCGTCGACCTTTGATCCTTTAGATCTTTGGTCAACCAGGAGGGCTGTTCCCTTTTGCCCGGGAAGGTTCTTGGGCATGCCAGCTCAAAACTCTCCTTAAAGACTTGTGTCACCTTGTTCACCACTGCATCCACTTCACTTTGAGACTGTCCACATAAGGAAGTGTCTACCAGCTTAGAATCCACATTAACCCTGAATTGATCCCAATTTGTTTTCCTGGGATTTAAATAAGGGCTCCTGGATGAGAGCAACGTCTGCTTGCGACTTCGTGAGGTGTAACATCATTTCGGCTGAGGCTGCTTCACTGTGGTGCAGGTTTAGTTGCACCACTAGCAGACTCCTTGGGTTCATCAGATCTCGGTAACCTGAATCTGACTCGCCCTAAACCAAAAGTGATGTTACCCTCCTTCGTCTTTAGAAGTTTTAGAGACTCCTGGTCCACAGCAAACCGGAAGTCCCTTCCCATGTTCTCCTTACAAGCCAGCGAGGCTATAAGCTTCCACTGCCTCGTGTTGAGATCTTTATTTTGGTTGGCTAATATTGACAGCATGGACTCCACCGGCTTCATAGGGGGTGGAATCCATACCGTCACTATCGGCCTTAGTGGTAGTTCAGAGGCACATATAACCTCCAGCTTCGCCTCCGGACAATGATCACCGCATCTGCCAACTACCAGTCCGCGAATTTTGTAAAAGGCGCTGGATGCTTAGCCTCAGGAGCTCGTTCCGAAGAGCCCTTTGGTAAGCGATCCTTTGCCCACGATGACGACCCTGTACCCTTACGGGAAACACTAGGGACGTCATCCACACGCAGCACCCTTTCCTTGGGACAGGAGGCGCCTGCCTGTTTCACCCCATCACCTATACTAGGCATAACCGGGGCTTCGCCGACAGATGCCTCTCCCTGGCAGTGAACTACGTAGAGTACCTTTTAGCCATCTTAATTAGATAGTTCAAAGAGGCTCTCGTACCGCTCATCGCCTTTTCTTCTTTAGTGCGGACTTTACCTGGCTGCGATGGAATACCGACTCCCACCACAGCGTCCTGCCGTAGGACGCTTATCGAGCAAGAAGGCCGATCTGCCTGAGCCTCCAAGAGACCCCCCTGTGCACTAAGCACTACAGAGGCAGGAGGCTCAGCCTCCAAACTGTGTTGACACCTTATCGGTAGTCAGCTCCTCGTCGGAACTCAGAGACAAAACCCCCAACTTCCGGGCAGCCTCACCCCCCACAGAGTAATCCCTTGACAGTTCCATCAGATCGTCCACTCCCTCGAGTTGCGTCCGAAGCTGTCTCTCCTGTCTTCCGATAACTCTGTGTATGTCCGTGAGCGAAAATTCGCCCCCTGACAGTTTGTCCACAGAGTCAGCGTCCGTCTCAAAATGTTTGTTTGTTTTTTTTTAATTTAAATTGTCAATTTTGGTCCCACGAGTAAGCAGTACATGGACTAGGCAAAGAATTACAACCGGCCCGTGCCCTGGCGCCGGAGGGGAGCTGTTCACGACTAGTCTTCTTTAACCACTAACTAGCCATTCAGATTCTCGGCACTGCTACCACCACCTTAATCTTACATATGGTCTCAATTATGGTCCGCGGGCAAGCGCCAAGGTAGTGACAACTCTTATGCGATTGCCGACCAGAAAAGTCTATGATCCAGTTGACAGTCGCAAACCTTTGACACGACCCCCCTATCCGCCACCTGGGGACGCGCTCGATGGAAGAATTGACAACTCCACACGAGCAAAGTTTATAACTAAGTTTGTAGTAACTAAAAGAAGCTTTAGGAAAAAAAAACACCTGCATTGACAAAGCTAAAATTTATGCAAAATATATTGGTTTTCTTTGATATAGTTGACGACGATTAAAACAACTCAAACAAAAGTTTTATTTAAAACAAAGGCTATATAAACGTATCACAAAATGAGAATTCAACAAAAATCAGAAAGTGCAATAAATACAAAAGAAGATAAAGATAATACTAATGCAAATTACACCATAAGGCCAGGATTCACTATCGTACACAATCGTAAGATTTAATCACAAAAAAATCTGATAGAATTCTGTCTTACTTAAAAAATCATTTCAAAATGGCATAGTATCATACAAAACAAGATTTTGCAACTCTGATCGCATGGAAAAATACTATTTTATGATTTTTTTCAAAAAAATATCAAATCGTACAGACTGTAAAAAAGTCTGTCACACACATATACCTTTAATCCACACTATTATACTTTTCGAACACACATGCAATTTTTGACAAATCGTACGACTGAGTATGATAGTGAATCATGGCCTACAGCAATAGTATAGTTATAAAAGCAACTGGGATCTGAAAGAAGTTTATTTATTTTGATATTTTAGTTTTAAGTTTATTTTACATTTATGTATTTTGATTATTTTAAGTTTTGTGTAGTGTTATCCAACTTTTACAAAACTGTGATAAAAATTAAAATGATGTTAGGTTGTGATTAACTAATTAATTAATGTTAAATAAATAATCTTTTTATTTAAACTTAATACTTGACCTTAAAAAGCCTAACTATAGAAAATAACTATATATAAAAGAATATAAGGTCGTTTACCAATAAAAAATAGTAAAAGTTTTCGAAGGGCCCGTCGAATCAAATTATTGAACCTAGCGACAAAAATGAGCTTTTTACCTACATCAAGCAAAAGTACAACGTAGAAACCTGTTTCTTACTCAAAAAATACTGCAGGAATATGAAGAAACTAGGTAAACAAACGGAAAGACTCAAATATTTATTAACCTGTAGAAGAAAGGTTTTCACTTCGAAACATTTAATCAATCGGCTGTTTACTATTTTAATCTAGAGATTAAGGAAACTAACTATAATATAAAGAATAAAAAAATGACACAAATCAAATCAGGCAAAGATCTTCTTGATTTAAAAATCAAATTAATTAATAGACAAACTCATATGTCTGAAATTGAAAATTTAAAAAAGGAAAGATTAGAAGAATATAATTTGAAGTATAACCCAGATTGGTTTGTAAATAAAACATCTATAACCATCCTAGACGAGAGTAAATGGATTCTGTTTAGGATCGAAAATTACTTTGCCAATAAACAAAAAGAATTTTTTTTAAGAATTGGGTTAATAGCAGACTTGGAACAGTGGGTTCAAACTCTTGCCGATGACAGAGAAAATTATGTTATAAGATCACAAATAGCAAACAAAATTTTAACACACAAAAGGACAATAAAAAATAGTAAAACAGAAAAATTCATCCTTAGCATTTTTTAAGATACCAGAAAAATAATAAGATAACATAAACTGGAAATAATTATCAAAGGAAAATAAAAACAGTTTTATTATACAGAAAAGATTATGAAGCTGGAATAGAGAAGTTGCTAGAGGACAAAAATACATATACAAAATTGCAGATGGACCCAACAACAAAGTTGCAGAAAACAAATAACACGATCATAATGGACCTATTCAAGAAGGAATACATAAGTAAA
The DNA here is from genome assembly GCA_949628195.1 of Phasia obesa. Taxonomy (NCBI): domain Eukaryota; kingdom Metazoa; phylum Arthropoda; class Insecta; order Diptera; family Tachinidae; genus Phasia; species Phasia obesa. The sequence continues at coordinate 140,513,801 of OX451215.1, read as the reverse complement.
ATTTAAATTAACATCAAATGCGGCAACAGCTTCCAGACTTTTCGGGCTTCCGGTAGGAGTTCCATGTTACAAACTGTCAAAATATATTGGAGACATTTTGAAAAACATTATATCAAAAGAATATATGTAGCATTAGAAACTCACTGGAACTAAAGGAAAAATTGGGCTTAGTAACACTGGATGAACATGAAATTTTAATATCATTAGACGTGGTATAGTTATTCACAAATATACCTACACACTTAGCTATAAATAATATTATGACAAAATGGGACATCATATAAAAGCATACCAAGATACCGAGGACACAATTCCTGAAAATATTGAAATTTTGCCTGACTGAAAAAAATTGTATTATATGTGGAAACAAAGCTTACCATCAAAAATATGGTATGCCAATGGGCAATCCCTTATCACCAACCATAGCAGATATAGTCTTAGACAGTTTATTGAAGCAGAGCATTGACGATCTAAAAGACAGAAACATTCACCTTAACCTAATCGTAAAATATGTGGATGATTTATTTGCAATAATTAAACAAAATGACGAATAAATAATACATACAACAGTAGCCAAGGGGACGCGTAATTAATTTCAACTCAACGCAACCCATGTATCAAAAAGTTAATACAGCAACAAACCTAACAAAATGATGAAAATAAGTAACGAACGAAGAATTTAAATCACAAAACATTTCAAAACTTAAAGATATATTAATAAAAAATAATTTTCCTTTGAAAATAATAAACACACTAATAGAAAGAGTAACAAATAAAACCAATCCACGGAAAAATAAAACGGACGAAACATCTGGCAACCGAAAAAAATTTTACAGCCCGAAACTTACTCAAAACCGAACTAGAACTTATAAGAGACAAAGAAGTTATAATGCCATATAGGCCAAGCAAGACAGTAAACAATTTATATACACAAACAAAAACGAAGATAGAATGCAGAGAGCAAAGTGATGTTGTTTACCAAATTAGATTCGAGCGCAAACCTAATGCAGTGCGGGAAAGTTTATATTCACCCTTATTCTAATTGGCGACGGCAATATTAAACGACGTCGTTTTTTATAGTTTGTTGTAAATCGGTATTCCCGTTGGCAATATTGCCATTTATCGATGACTGGCAACATGTGTTTGGTATTTTGTAAGGAAATGTGACGTTGATGTTGCCATAAATTGGCTTTGATATTGCCGTCAGTGTTTTTTGGTGTTGTGTAGAACAAAATAATGAAACAAATTAAAAACTGAATAACGTTTACCATATGTAAATATAATTTGTTGTTAGTTAGTTAATAGAAAAAATTTAATTGTTTATTTTTGTTTCTTATGTTTTGGATTTATATAATTTATTTGTTCAAACTGAAAAATATCTTGTATGTGTTTTTTTACTTGGCTAAAATGTATGCGAGTTCGTCCATCAAAAGATGCAGTTTGACTTCCTTTTTTTAGCATGTGTCATGTCGATTAGCTTTTCATGTCATGGCATTCAGAGTTTTAGACAAATTTTGACATCATTGCGACTTTTAATTTACCACTTTAATTTACTTTATACCTGATGATAATTTAAAGATGTTTAATTTTTCTTTGAGATGTTTTCAATCGGAAATAGAAAATGTTTTTATTTTAATGTAAACACCAGAGATTAATTTAGTGTACAAATTTTATCCTCCGAACACACAAAGCTACACAATGCACTTCGAAAAAAAAAAATACATTGAAAAATGTATGCATGACTCACTTTATACACGAATAACTCTTGAGTGTCCACTTCTGTGCATTATATCTAAATGTGTACATTGAAGACATTAAAAGCATCGAATTAACTTTATATACGTATGCACATTCGTGGTGAAGATATCATTGAATTTATTTGTAACTTCATAAGATTAATGTGTGTTTGCGTAGTAAAAGCTAAAAGCGTTGCAGTTTTTGGTTGTTTGTACTTTTATTTAAATTTGGTTATTTTTTTTCTCAAAGTAGAAAAAACAATTAATGAAAATTTTACTTCTTTCTAAGGAATTGTATTAGAGATTTGAATTTAAAATATAGATTATTTTATGTTTTAAATAATATAAAAAAAATACTTTTATTTATTTATTAATACTTCGCTTTGGTGAAATTAAGTGTAGATCAGTACAAACATTTAAATTAATATTGAAATTAATAAAATTGAACTCGGTCCTTCGGACTATTTTTGTATCATAATAAATATAAATAAATACCCAATATCACTTTTATATCTCTAGTTCAAAAGTTACAAAAAACACTAATATAGCAACTACCACCCATGTGGTTGCTTGCTAAAAATGGTTTTACACGACGTGTATTTGTCATATGACTTGCCAGTTTCATAACCCATATGTAATTTCATGTGTTTGTCAAAATAGCCATTTTACATACGGTTTATAATTTTTGCTTTCAAACGTACATGTGTAAATACATGTGACATAACCTACAATATATAATTTTGCCGCCACACAGTTTTGTATTGCCAACTACAGCTGATGCAAACCTAGTGCTTTTCCCACATTTTAGCGCTTTTGGCACCACAAAAGGCCTAAAATAACAAAATATTAAGTTGGCATTACAGGATGTCAGATGCTTTGCCACATCAAAATAGAACATGTTCTAAATGAAAAATGTCATATGTATTGTACACATGTTATGTTTAAAAAGGTTCACACGACGTTTATAGAATTTACACATGGAAAACTGACAAGTCATATGAAATACACAAGATGCACACAAGTACAGTCATAGCCACACATTAATATCAGATGTACATACCGAAAGAAAGGCAATGTCTTAAATGTATAGAAGGTGTACAGTGTTTTCAAGGTGTCCATTAAAATTTCTTGTACATATCTACGATCTCTGGTAAACACCTTTATTTTAATTTATACACTTTAATTTTTTCGAAAACATAAACCAAAATGAATTATTTGGTTCAAGGATTTGATATGTGTGGTGTATTTTATTAGCTTTATCGATAAACTGGCAACGTCGTCACAACATTGTTAGGGGATACCAAATTAACATTGATGTTCTGTTAAAGTGATGTTGCCTCAAAATCGACGACGATGTTGCCGACGCTAAACATAATAAGGGTGATTGGTACCACAAATCAGACCAGATAAGACACGAAAATTTGAGTGTTGCCAGATCACAGCTTTCGTTGGAAAGGGATAGCAAGAGTTAATGATTTTCTTATATTACTATCTCTTTCTGGTTATAGCTGCAATTTGACATTTTATTGTTTACAAAATAATTTGTGAAATTGCTGTAAAATTTTAATTTCTGTGAAAAATTAATTGTTTTATAAATAGTTTTATGTTTTAAAATAATTTGTGCCTAAAATAATATTTAAAGAAAAACCATCCGCAGGCGGCCAAATAAAAATATATAAAAGGAAACAAACAACAGGAAAAAATGTAAGTATAACAAAGGTTTTCTATTGAAATAAATTTGTTTATAATTAAATTATTTTGCTATTTCAGGAGTCGCCGATGCATAATGGGCTGCCCAAAAGGGGAAAAACTTCATCAGTTTCCGAAAAATCCGACCAAGTAAGTATTTACATGTTTAAATTTTATATGCAAATTATGCCTCTGAACATTTCATATGAAATTGTGATTGTGTACTACATTTTTCAACAAATTGTGTGAATATGGGTATCAATATAAAGCTTTTGGAAATATCTATCAGGTGGTGCTAAAATTTAAAAAAAATTTAACCCATTAAGAATCGGTGACATTTTTTGATGAAATTTTATGCATAGTACGTAGGAAAATTTTAGTAACCGAAGCCGGTATTGGTCATACCACAGAGGAGAAGATCCTTTTGTCCGGCCGAAGGCCGGCTATGCAAAAAACCTTTAGTAAGCGAAGCCGGTGTAGGTGTTCGATTTGAGGGTTTTATTTGTTGTTATATTTAACCGACTTCAAAAAAGAAGGAGGTTATCTACTCGTCAGAATGTTGCTTTTTTATGCATGTAACCACAGTCATTTCTAAACCGATTTTAAAATTTTTTTCTTTATTTGAAAGGTTATGCTTTCAGGTTGGTCCCATTTTAAAAACAGTTCATTATATTAAAAATTAAAGGGTGTCCCCATACAACATACATGTTTTTTACGTGTATTAAGAACCGTAAAGGGCACCAAATTAAAATTGAAAAAAATTGCGTGTCTCTATAGCTCCCAATAGCAGAAATTAATAAAATATAAATTCAAAATTTAAAGGGTGTCCCCATAGGTGACGTAATTTGATCTATTTTGCCTATCTTTTGAACCGTTATAGGCAAAACCTTGAAAATTTGACAGAATGTCGATTACTAAGACTGTTATAATAAAATGTATAAATATTCAAAATTTTAAAGGGTGCTCCAATAGTTCATTTAATTTGATGTATATGGCCATACTTTTGAGCAGTTGTACACAGACCGCTGAAATTTACAAAGAACCTGTATTGCTAAATCCGCTATAACAAAAAGTATAAAGTATATTTGATTTTGGAAATAAAAGGGTGTTCCAATAGTTACTGTAATTCTATGTATGTGGCCAAACTTTTTAACTGTTGTAGACAGACAGCTGAAATTTACAAGGAACCTGTATTGCAAAGTCCACTACTATATAAAGTATATTTGATTTTGGAAATAAAAGGGTGTCCCAATAGTTACTGTAATTCTATGTATGTGGCCAAACTTTTTAACTGTTGTAGACAGACAGCTGAAATTTACAAGGAACCTGTATTGCAAAGTCCACTATAGCAAGTATACAATTTGAATTTAGAAACTAAAGGGTGTCCCCATAAATTATGTAATGTGATCAATATGGCCCTATCTTTTGAACCGTTAAATACAAACACTTGAAAATTAGGCAGAATATCCACTACTTTCTCTGGTATGATAACAAGTATAAATATTTGGAATTACAATGTAAAGGGTGTCCCAATAGTTCATGTAAATTGATATATATGGTTAAACTTTAACTGTTATAGACAGATAGTTGAAAATTAAAAAGAATCTTTGTGGCCAAGTTCTCTATAACAACAGGTCTTTAATTTGAAATTGTAAATTAAAGAGTGTCCCAATAGGTAATGTTATTTGATCTATGTGACCCTATCTTTGAAACTGTTATAGACAGAGGCTTGAATGGTGTCCCCATAAAAGACGGATGCTGGTGGAAATAGCTTAAATTTTGAACAGTAATAAGTAGATGCTTGACATTCACATACTCTTTACTTTTTTACGTTAACTTTGGCGCATCTATTATTTGGTTTAAATCTAATTCTTACAGATTACTTCTTACATTTTTAGTTTATAACTGGTGCCCTGCTATCTGTTTTGCAGTCGGTTTTTTTTTCAAAAATTCATATAAAGAAAAAAAATTTAAAATCGGTTCAGAAATGGCTGAGTTCTGCGGTTACATACATAAAAAAAGCAACATTCAGACGAATAGATAACCTCCTTCTTTTTTGAAGTCGGTTAAAAAAAGATTATCATATCCTGATAGATATTTCCAAAAGCTTTATGATGATACCCATATTGACATAATTTGTTCAAAAATGTATTGTAAAATCATAGTTCCATATGGAAAGTTCAGAGGCCCATAACTCGGAAAATAAGGGCGACCGCCAAATTTTTTATTTTACATTTTTTTTAATAATTTAAATAAAATTTTAATATTCAAACAGGTTTTTGCCATACGAAGAATAATTGCCCTGAGTTGGCAGGTCTTTTTTACTAATCCTGACTACAAGCTCAAGGTAAAAAAATATATTACAAGTTTAATTTAAAATTTTTTAATAACGAGTGATTTTTTAAGAGCTTGAGAACTTTTTTTTAAAAAAAAACGCATAAAATTTGCAAAATCTCATCGGTTCTTTATTTGAAACGTTAGATTGGTCCATGACATTTACTTTTTGAAGATAATTTCATTTAAATGTTGACCGCGGCTGCGTCTTAGGTGGTCCATTCGGAAAGTCCAATTTTGGGCAACTTTTTCGAGCATTTCGGCCGGAATAGCCCGAATTTCTTCGGAAATGTTGTCTTCCAAAGCTGGAATAGTTGCTGGCTTATTTCTGTAGACTTTAGACTTGACGTAGCCCCACAAAAAATAGTCTAAAGGCGTCAAATCGCATGATCTTGGTGGCCAACTTACCGGTCCATTTCTTGAGATGAATTGTTCTCCGAAGTTTTCCCTCAAAATGGCCATAGAATCGCGAGCTGTGTGGCATGTAGCGCCATCTTGTTGAAACCACATGTCAACCAAGTTCAGTTGTTCCATTTTTGGCAACAAAAAGTTTGTTAGCATCGAACGATAGCGATCGCCATTCACCGTAACGTTGCGTCCAACAGCATCTTTGAAAAAATACGGTCCAATGATTCCACCAGCGTACAAACCACACCAAACAGTGCATTTTTCGGGATGCATGGGCAGTTCTTGAACGGCTTCTGGTTGCTCTTCACTCCAAATGCGGCAATTTTGCTTATTTACGTAGCCATTCAACCAGAAATGAGCCTCATCGCTGAACAAAATTTGTCACATTTGAACATTTCGAACCGAACACTGATTTTGGTAATAAAATTCAATGATTTGCAAGCGTTGCTCGTTAGTAAGTCTATTCATGATGAAATGTCAAAGCATACTGAGCATCTTTCTCTTTGACACCATGTCTGAAATCTCACGTGATCTGTCAAATACTAATGCATGAAAATCCTAACCTCAAAAAAATCACCCATTATTTATATGTAACTTTTATTTTTCTAATTGCAGTTTTCTAATAGCGTAGACAGACGACAGAGTTAATGTGCATTATCAGTCTTAATTCAAATTAACTTGTGTGTTAACATGACATGATGTGTTTTCCTGAATACTATCATATCTGAACAAACAAGTAGATCGGCAGCAGCAGGTATCCATATCAACGACAAACTCTTATATATTATATTTAAAATTTGTTAAAAATTCTTTAAACTTTTTATTCTGTTAGACAATTAAAATACAATTGTTTGTTTGTTTTTATACTTAAAACCTTTATTTCTTACACAGTTTCGAAATACTTGTTAAACAACAAATAATTACAAATAGCAAAACTAAATACAAAAAATATATATTTGTTTTTAATCATCTTTAACACATTGTAAAATTTTACAAATTATACATATACGAGTATATACTCTCATTGATATTGTTTTATTCAAATAAAAATATTATGTTATCAATTGTTAGTTTTGTTTTTAAATTTTGTATAATAATTGAGCATTTAAGAATTAAATCTAAATAATAAAAACATTAAATATATTATATTTAGTTTGTATGTTTTAACGATACTTGAAATTAAATTAATTAAAATAATTATTTAAATAAGAACAAAAATTTTATTTATTTATTTATTACCGAACTACCTTACAGTTAAAATTATAAGATAATATAAAAAAACAAAGAGCTTTAGCAACATCGACCGTTAGCTCTGCTTTTTATAAATACAAAACAAACAAACACAATAAAAAAAATTTAAATTAAAAAATTTAACAAATCAACTAAAAAAAATAGTACAAGAAAAATATTAAAACAAAGACTTCAATTTAATACTATACTTTGTAGGTACATATGTATAAAGAACTTATAAATATTTTGAGTAAGGCAAAAATATATAAATTTATGTATCTATAAGAATGACTTTATATAAAACGTAAAATAAAAACTTTAACAAATAAATATTCAAACCGAAAATAAATTCTTACATTTAAATTCAAATAAAGTAAAAATGTTTTTTTTTTATTTGAAGATATTTAATAATTATGCTTAAGATTTTAACTTGGGCTTCATAGGCGTAGTATTTTCAAGTGGTGCAACATGACAACCCATTGGAGCGATTGAAACGTCAACCGATCCATTTACCATTTATTGCTTGCAATTCGTTTTCGTTTCTGGCTTTTTCACAAAACAACGTATCGTTTTTATTTCATAGCTGGCGTACAATGCGATAATACTAGCGGCCCAATTTACCTTCAATGAAAATGCAATTTATTAGAAGTTGTATTTATATCACAGGGTATTGAAATTGTTTTGCTTACCTCAATTTTTATCGAGAAATACGCATTTATATCATAAGGCAATAGCGGCTGATTAATAAGAGCAATGAATACTCGATAAAAGCATGTGGATCATTGCTCACGTATATATTAAAACTTTCCACCGAATCCATTAAGTGAAACGAGCAATTGTTAAATCGATACGAATGCATCCAAATTCACTAGATAAATATATTTATTTATATATTTGTAAAATATATACATGTATATATTATCTATTAAGTTTCCACTATAATATTCAAAAACATTTCTTTGCAACTTTGTACATGAAGCTAACGTGCACTTCGCCGGACAACCATTCATGTAATGCATATAAGCATCTACATATATTGCACAATTCTTACGAAGTCCTATACATATTTAAAGTTGTTTATCATAAGACCTCTGTTGTTTGCAACACAAATCAGACCAGATAAGACACGAAAATTTGAGTGTTGCCAAATCAAAGCTTTCGTTCGAAAGGGATAGCAAGAGTTAATGATTTTCTTATATTACTATCTCTTTCTGGTTATAGCTGCAATTTGATATTTTATTGTTTACAAAATAATTTGTGAAATTGCTGAAAAATTTTAATTTCTGTGAAAAATTATGTTTTAAAATAATTTGTGGCTAAAATAATACATAAAGAAAAACCATCCGCAGGCGGCCAAATAAAAATATATAAAAGGAAACAAACAACAGGAAAAAATGTAAGTATAACAAAGGTTTTCTATTGAAATAAATTTGTTTATAATTAAATTATTTTGCTATTTCAGGAGTCGCCGATGCATAATGGGCTGCCCAAAAGGGGAAAAACTTCATCAGTTTCCGAGAAATCCGACGAAGTAAGTATTTACTTGGTTAAATTTACTTGGCTAAATTTTAAATTTACATGGTTAAATTTTATATGCAAATTATGCCTCTGAACATTTCATATGAAATTGTGATTGTGTACTACATTTTTGAACAAATTGTGTGAATATGGGTATCAATAAAAAGCTTTTGGAAATATCTATCAGGTGGAGCTAAAACTTTAAAAAAATTTAACCCATTAAGAATCGGTGACATTTTTTGATGAAATTTTATGCATAGTACGTAGGAAAATTTTAGTAAGCGAAGCCGGTATTGGTCATACCACAGAGGAGAAGATTCTTGTGTCCGGCCGAAGGCCGGCAATGCTGGAAATCTTTAGTAAGCGAAGCCGGTGATGGTCATACCATAGAAGAGAAAATACTTGCGCCCGGCCGAAGGCCGGCTGTGCAAAAAACCTTTAGTAAGCGAAGCCGGTGTTTGTCATACCATAGAGGAGAAAATCCTTATGCCCGGCCGATGGCGGGCTATGCAAAAAACCTTTAGTAAGCGAAGTCGGTATTGGTCATACCATAGAGGAGAAAATCCTTGCACCCGGCCGAAGGCTGACTATGCAGGAAACCTTTAGTAAGCGAAGCCGGTGTTGGTCATACCATAGAGGAGAAAATCCTTGCGCCCGGCCGAAGGCCGGCTTTGCAGGAAACCATTAGTAAGCGAAGCCAGTGTTGGTCATGCCATAGAGGAGAAAATCCTTGCGCCCGGCCGAAGGCTGGCTATGCAGGAAACCATTAGTAAGCGAAGCCAGTGTTGGTCATGCCATAGAGGAGAAAATCCTTGCGCCCGGCCGAAGGCTGTCTATGCAGAAAAACTTTAGTAAGCGAAGCCGGTGTAGGTGTTCGATTTAAGGGTTTTATTTGTTGTTATATTTAACCGACTTCAAAAAAGAAGGAGGTTATCTTTTCGTATGAATGTTACTTTTTTATGTATGTAACCACAGAACTCAGCCATTTCTAAACCGATTTTAAAATTTTTTTCTTTATTTGAAAGGTTATGCTTTCAGTTTGGTCCCATTTTAAAAACAGTTCATTATATTAAAAATTAAAGGGTGTCCACATACAACATACATAATTTTTAAGTGTATTAAGAACCGTAAAGGGTAACAAATTAAAATTTTAAAAAATTGCGTGTCGCTATAGCTCCCAACAGCAGAAATTAATAAAAAAAATTTTAAATTTAAAGGGTGTCCCCATAGGTAACGTAATTTGAACTATTTGGGCCTATCTTTTGAACCGTTATAGACAAAACCTTGAAAATTTAACATAATGTCGATTACTATGACCGTTATAATAAAATGTATAAATATTCAAAATTTTAAATTAAAGGGTGCTCCAATAGTTCATTTAATTTGATGTATATGGCCATACTTTTGAACAGTTGTACACAGACCGCTGAATTTCACAAAGAACCTGTATTGCAAAGTCCGCTATAACAATAAGTGTAAAATTTTTATTTGGAAAAAAAATGTGTCCCAATAGTTAATGTAATTCTATGTATGTGGCCAAACTTTTGAACTGTTATAGACAGACAGCTGAAATTTACAACGAACCTGTACTGCAAAGTTCACTGTAGCAAGTATACAATTTGAATTTAAAAAATAAAGGGTGTCCCCATAAATTATGTAATTTGATCTATATGGCTCTATCTTTTTAACCGTTAAACACAAACACTTGAATTTGTTATTATTAACTGAAAACTGGTAGAAAAAATTCTTGTATTTGATTATAATATATATTATTTAATATTCAAACAGGTTTTTACCATACGAGGAATAATTGCCCTGAGTTGGCAGGTCTTTTTTACTAATCCTGACTACAAGCTCAAGGTAAAAAAATATATTACAAGTTTAATTTAAAATTTTTTAATATTTATATGTAACTTTAATTTTTCTAATTGCAGTTTTCTAATAGCGTAAACAGACGACAGAGTTAATGTGCATTATCAGTCTTAATTCAAATTAACTTGTGTGTTAACATGACATGATGTGTTTTCCTGAATACTATCACATCTGAACAAACAAGTAAATCGGCAGCAGCAGGTATCCATATCAACCACAAACTCTTATATATTACATTTAAAATTTGTTAAAAATTCTTTAAACTTTTTATTCTGTTAGACAATTAAAATACAATTGTTTGTTTGTTTTTATACTTACCTTTATTTCTTACACAGTTTCGAAATACTTGTTAAACAACTAATTACAAATAGCAAAAATAAATACAAAAAATATATATTTGTTTTTAATCATCTTGAACACATTGTAAAATTTTACAAATTATACATATACGAGTATATTTTATATTGTTTTATTCAAATGAAAATATAATGTAATCAATTGTTAGTTGTGTTTTTAAATTTTGTATAATAATTGAGCATTTAAGAGTTAAATCTAAATAATGAAAACATTAAATATATTATATTTAGTTTGTATGTTTTAACCATACTTGAAATTAAATTAATTAAAATAATTATTTAAATAAGAACAAAAAATTTATTTATTTATTACCGAACTACCTTACAATTAAAATTATAAGATAATATAAAAAAAGAGCTTTAGCATCATCGGCCGTTAGCTCTGCATTTTATAAATACAAACAAAAACAATAAAAAAAACTTAAATTAAAAAATTTAACAAATCAATTAAAAAATAGTACAAGAAAAATATTACAACAAAGATTTCAATTTAATACCTTGTAGGTACATACATATGTATAGAGAACTTATAAATATTTTGAGTCAGGCAAAAATATATAAATTTATGTATCTATAAGAATGACTTTATATAAACGTAAAATAAAAACTTTAACAAATAAATATTCAAACCGAAATTAAATTCTTTTATTTAAATTCAAATAAAGTAAAAATGTTTTTTTTTTTTACTTGAAGATATTTAATAATTATGATTAAGATTTTAACTTTGGCTTCATAGGCGTAGTATTTTCAAGTGGTGCAACATGACAACCCATTGGAGTGATTGAAACGTCAACCGATCCATTTACCATTTATTGCTTGCAATTCGTTTTCGTTTCTGGCTTTTTCACAAAACAACGTATCGTTTTCATTTCATAACTTGCGTACAATGTGATAATAATAGCGGCACAATTTACCTTCAAAGAAAATGCAATTTATTAGAAGTTGTATTTATATCACAGGGTATTGAAATTGTTTTGCTTACCTTAATTTTTATCGAGAAATACGCATTTATATCATAAGGCAATCGCGGCTGATTAATAAGAGCAATGAATGATAAAAGCATGTGGATCATTGCTTGGCTCACGTATATATGTATTAAAACTTTCCACCGAATCCATTAACTGAAACGAGCAATTGTTAAATCGATACGAATGCATCCAAATTCACTAGATAAATATATTTATTTATATATTTGTAAAATATATACATGTATATATTATCTATTAAGTTTCCACCATAATATTCAAAAACATTTCTTTGCAACTTTGTACATGAAGCTAACGTGCATTTCGCCGGACAACCATTCATGTAATGCATATAAGCATCTACATATATTGCACAATTCTTACGAAGTCCCATACATATTTAAAGTTGTTTATCATAAGACCTCTAATAATTTAGCCAGGACTTCTTCATTTCCAACAGCATTTGTGTTCAATTTGTTCCTGAATTCTGTTGAATTGAGACTTTTTGAACAAATACCACTAGCAAAATTTTGATTGCCAATTTCTGTAACAACTTTATGCACATGTTGTATTTTTTTAGCTTTTAATAGCACTTTGGAACCACCGTAACATATTTTTATAAATTTTAAGTTCTTTACTTCACGGAAATTTATATACTTTTAACTTTTTTTACAAAAATATAATTTTTGCTACAGTTCAATTTAAATTTTTTTGTTTACTTCATCGATAACATATGTTTGAAATGGCTATGTATAGCTGTTTCTGTTAACTCATTGCGATGAATATTATTGGTTATTTTTTTATTCACTCTATCGAAAGCTGTTAGTACGTATGATAATGTACTTTTTTAAACGTCACAAGTGGGTAATCTGGTTAGTAATCTGTGGTTTGCAGTAACGACCGCAAGATTTACTATCTACTTTTTAACGATTGTAGACAACACTATTTTTTACCTATACTAATTAGTAACATGTGCAATCAGAATATTTTTACAGTAACTGATAGTAGTTTATTCAAAAAGTATTCCGTACAGTTATTTTTGACTGAATAAACATTTAAAATTCAGGGCATTTTATTTTTCTATTGATTCCAACATTCATATCTAAAAGAAAACTGAATATAAATACTGATGTTCCGCTACAGTTAATATTTTCATTTATTTTAAATTGAAAATTCGGTTATATCGAAAATGATAAAACTAAGTATGTATGTTAAAACTATTTGACAGTTTTAGAAAACAAAAATCAAAATAACAATATTTGTTTGAAAAAATCATATACATACATATATTAATTAGATATAAATCTGTAAAATAATTATTTAGTGCACCCGACCGCTGTACCATATTATCTGGTAAGTAATTCAAGTACCATAAGATAATAGCTATGTCAAAAATAATAGAAACAAAATTAGGCCAATCTTCCAGTCCAATTGTTATTTTAAGTGTAGGGTTGCCAATTTTATTGAGGTTAGCAACCCTTATGGTGGGAAGACTGCGTATTATTTTGTTTTTATCATTCTTGGCAACTGTTTGAACTCTTGTTTTTGCGTCATTGCTTGGTTCCATATACTTAAAGTTGCTTTATGACAAATAAATAGTAACATATACACATTAAGGTGAAACGTCAAAAAAGTGGGAGGCTTTAGATGGCGGTAGACTACTTTCTCTGGTATCCCTTTGTCAGGAAGAGTATGCATTATTTTACTTCGATCGACGGCGATCGAAAGTTTTCTCCAAATCAATGAAAGTAAGTTAAAGTGTTGCGTTTATTACATTTATTTAATTTTATTTATTTATTCATTAAAGTAATACAAGCCTTTAGGCCATACTTCAATATTACTTAGTATTAAAAGTATCTAAGTATACAAATCCAAATCAAATATTACTACAACTAATAAAAAATTACCAAATTTATTTTAATTTTATTGTTATTGGTCCCCCAACCACAATGTTCAAAAAGAAAATTTAATAAGAAAGTTAAAAAAGCAATAACAAAGGTCCAAATTAATGGCAACACTAAGGTAGACATAGACATGGAAAACTTAATCTATAAAAAGAAAGAATTGAAAGTTATTAGATTATATTAAATCAAAATCGATACATTCGAATTAAAAAAGTTTAAAAGTTTGAGTCGGAAAACATTATTGGAATGCGAGAAAAGGCGCAATTTAATTGGTAAATAAATCCAACAGCGAGCAACACATGTTAAAAACGATCTTTCAAAGAACGAATTTACGATTCTCGGTATAAAAATCTAGGGATTTCTTGTGGAACGACTAAAGGCAAATCTCTTAAATATATACAATGGTCTACCAGCTTTTATAACTGTGTGAATAAGAGTCAAACAGCGCAACTTTAGAAAATTAAAAAATTAACAATCCAAAAATTGTTTTACATAATTCGAAATACAGACAAAGACAAAACGAACCAACGTATTAACAATACGTTGGATTCGGGACACTACAATCGAAATAGTTCCAGATATAACCTCGAGACCATATAAAATTTGTGTCATCATTAGAGAATAAGCCAATCGGTGTCGAACATAAAAAGGGAAAAATATGAATGTATTCTTCGCAATATATTTACTATTCTGCCTACAGTTAAATCAATATGTGGTTCAAAGTTAAGCCTCCTATCTAAGACAATACCTAAGAACTTAAACCGATCAAGAAATTCAATCTTCACATCATTAATAAAAATATCCAAATCTAAATGAAACCGACATAGGGCTAAAAACAATTGCCTTGGGCTTAGTTGGATTTATTTACAAATGATTACATGAAGTCCAGTTAGACAAAATCTTAAGACAATATTCAATATTATTCTGCTTATTACTTGTGATCGTGAGATCACAAGTAAAAAGTAATGCTACATAATCTGCAAACAAAAAAGATTTACATATAGACGAATTAACTAAGGAAGGAAGTTAATTCATGTAAAGAATAAACAATAAGTAAATAAATTTCTCTATTATTAATCATAATACTGTTTGGTCAATGGAGGAACGGTTGAAACGGAATTCTGCTTATTTTTTCATAATTGTTCATTCACTTTGGTAATGATTCGATTTAATATACATAATGTTATTGAAAATTTTAGATTCTGCAGATTTAAGCACAATACCTCTCCAGTTCCTGCGTTGTCTTATCTGTATGAATTTTAATAAAATTTTGTAAGAAGGAAGACAGTAAGGTACTACTGTCTTGATTCAAATATAAAATATTTCAAAATAGAGAAAAAGCAGTGAAAGTACCCAATTTTACCGATTCGATGCTACTGCAAACTTAGCAGCATCTTTTATTTTTGAAAGTGGGATATTTTAAACACTATTTGCAGAACTCCACAATAATTTTAGAATTTTATATAAATTTTAGAATTGTGTCCAGGGATGGATACCTCTATATAAAGAAATTGAGAACTTCTTCGTAATGCTCTGCACCTGTTTAATTGATCTTCAATACTGGTAAGGATTGAGCCTGATTTGTCTTTGATTTGTGTGTTGGTCCTTGATTTACTGCCGGAGAGCTTTCTGATTATAACAAAAACAGTTTTCATGTTTCCTATCGCGGCTGCGGCTTCAGACCTGGCAACATAGTTTCGTTTGTTATATCTAGCTCGTATTTTTACTGCTTTTATCAGCGTTGCATATTTTGCTTTTAAATCGTTATTTTTCCGGGTTTATTATATATTCTAATTATATTCTTATAATTAAAAAATATTTATACATATGTATATTGTTAGCAAAAACTAAATAAAAAAATTTTGTCGATTTTTTATGTTGAGTTTTGCCAAATAATTCTGTAGTGCAATTCACTATTCAATTTTACGATTTTAATGAATTTAAACAATTTTTTAGAAATAAAATTAAAAAATAAACAAACAATAAAGCACTTGGATGGATAGTTTTGTATATTTTATTTAATATTTTTCTGTCCTCTTTATTCTTTTCGCTATTTTGACATTTTGTTTAGCAGCATTGCCATTTATTTTTGTTTTATTTTTTATTTGTTAACCATAGGTTAGTGAATCGCAAATGTGTTAGTGCAGAAAAAAAAAATATGTTGATATATTTAACAAGTCTTAGTTCGTTAAAAGTTAGTGAATTGCACTACTGACAACCCTGTTTACTACCTACTTCCCTCTACATCACATTGCACTGAACTAAATGTCTGTCCGCAAGTATGAGTACGATTCCAGTATGAGTACCATCGCAGAATGTGAGAAAAATATTTACGAAGTAAAGTAAAACCGACAGATTTTTGCACATTCTACTTTCGAATTTATTTACTTTACATGTGTGTGTGTGTTTGAAAATCTGTAGTACATGTACTTCGTTGAGAAATTTTAAGCAAGTAAACGCCGACTTGAGTCATGTAAATGTGAAGCAACATAGAAAAAAGCGAAAAGCTAAAAATAGAAGCGAAAAAATGTCCAGTACGATAATCATAAAATACACACACTACCTCTTCAACCCCTTGCCAACAAATCTTGTCTGTCTCTCCTCTTTCTGTCTATTGCGAAAGGGGACTTAAGAAATGCGTTGGCGATTACACCGCAACCGCATTTAAGACGAGTATACATACTGAGTAACAAAATTGTATATTCTTGCAGTTCTCTGATATGATAAATGATATGATCATTTAAGTAATATTAAAACATAAATAAACAAACTGATGTGTAATAATTAATACTGCCACCATTATTCGAAAATTTACTGAACATTATTTTGTGTATTGTACACAAACCTAGAAACGATATCTATTTTTTAATGTTTTTTGAATTTTTACACAATCCGAATACAATATACGTATAAGGCTTTTTTAACGCAAGTAATAAAAAAAAATTTTTTTTAGTTCATTTATTATTTATTGTATCTTCAATATTCCCGAACTAACAATAATAACTCATATCTTAAATCTAAAATAAAAATATACTTTTTAACAACAAACATTACGTAGCGTTCCCTTTTTCCTTGTCGTCATTTTGTTGGTTCTTAAGGAGTTCATTCGAGTTCATTTTTGTGTTTGCGCAAGCAGTTTGCGTTCCAGCATCATATTTTTAAAAAGTTCATGGTAGATTTCATAAGTACCAATTCTTGCATCATGCTGCTCATAGATAGGGTTGCCAGAGGTACTGTTTTTATTAGTACATGTACTGATTTTTACTCAATGTACTGATTTATGCATATAATGTAAATCAGTACGCAAATGTACTGATTTCTTCATGTTTGTGATTTTTTGTACTGATTTTTATTTAATTTTTTTTTTCAGTGAAACACCCGGTTTTTGATTCTTGCAAGAAATTGCAAGTAAAAGCTTCTGACAACTTCACACGTTTATTTTGTTTGCATCAAAAGTGACAAAGCAATAAGGAGCGCATAAATTAAATTTCCTTTAAATTTTAACTTGTTCGAGGTACTTGTAGTTTTTAATAGTGTGGTATAATACAAATATAAAAAGAATTTAATCTTCAGTTTATTACAGCTTATAGTGCATGTAAGAACATTGTAATAAAATTAATTATTGTTATAAGCCAATTCTTAACCAATCATTTAATATTTTAGATACTAATACACATCAATATTCATGAACGCAAATAATGTGTACGAAATTTATTTGGAAAATAGCTCCTATGTTCAAGAACTTCCATCTACAAGCAATAATCTTAAAAAAAATTACAAACCGTAGAAAGAACAAATTTAAATCTTATTGGACAAATGAATTCAATTAAGGGCAAATGAAGATTTTATGGCCAAGTGTTCAGTGTGTGGAATTACCTTTTCCATTGCAAATGGAGGGATTTGTGATATAAAACGCCATATGAAAACCAGCATGCATATGCGGAATATATCCTGCACCAGTTTGAGAACTGTTTCGATCTTTTTCTGCAAAACAGGTAGCCAAGCAAAAGAAATTGACCGAAGTAGCGCTGCAGCAGAGGCTGTTTTTGTGTACCATACTGTAATGCATAGCCAAAGCTACATTTCAGCAGACTGTAGTAGCAAACTTTAATTTAATTTAATATTTACTTTATTTTAATTTAACATTTACTGATTCAAAACTTGCTTCAGGTTTTACTTGTGGCAGAACAAGGTGTTCCAGAATTATCACAAATGTATTGGGTAAGTGTTCTATTGAAATGGTGATTAAAGATTTGGAAAATGATCATCCATTTTCTATTTCAACGGATGCTTCAAATAAAGGTAACATAAAAACTTTCCCCATGGTTATAAGATATTTCTCTAAGAACACTGGCATAAATACAAAGCTTTTTAGCTTCTTTGAATTAGACTCGGAAGCGTCAAAAAACATTGCCAGTTCTTTAAAAGCAAAACTAGAAGCTGGTAATTCAAAAGTAGAAAATATGGAAACAAAGCGTATTTGTGGAATTAAAAAGAAGTAAACCAGATTTAATAGGTATTGGTTGTTTGTGTCATATTCTTCATAATGCATTTAAAAACTCCATTAAGTTATTAAAATATCATTTGGAAAATATTGTCATTAAAATTTATAATGAATTCAGCTCATCGACAAAAACAACCACAAATCTTAAAGAAATATTTAGTTTTTGTGATTTAGAATGGAGCGAAATGCTGTGTCATGTACCAACGCGTTGGCTTAGCTTAACTCCATCAGTCGAAAGACTTTACAAGAATTATGCAGCAATTAAAAGTTATTTTTTATCAAAGGATTTTCCATCCTTTTTATAGCAATTTTTTGAATTAGAGACACTGTTTTAGAACGCAGCATAAATAATTTAGAAGTAGATGGTTTAATAATTATAAATATGTATCAAATCATAAAGCGACTTCGAGATAAGTTACTGCAACAAAAAAATTAAAACTTTTATGGATCTATAGCTGGAACTGTTTGTAGTAACTGCACTAATATTGATGAAATTGTTTTATTTAAAAAAAGAGCTGATGCCACTTTGTCCTCAATAGGTAGGAGTATAATAGAGCAAGTCCAAAAAAGCGAAAAATAAAAATAATTTATAAATTTTTATATGTATGTATTTATATGTATGTAAATACATGTTTTAAGATCTCCGTAAAACAACAGCTGCAATACATTTTTAATAAATAGCTTTAAAATATTTTAAATAGAATAAGTTTTGTTTACTGATATGTAACTAATGACATTTTTTTTATTTAATAAAAAGTGTACTGATTTTTTTAAATGTACAGAGTTTTTTTTTCTTATTTTTCTAAAATGTACTGATTTTCTCGATTTCAAATCTGGGAACCCTACTCATAGAGCTCATAAAACTGTTTAAGGAATGCACTAATGTCCCGATGCTTGCTTCGAGATGATTATAGTTACCAGATGGTGTTTGTTTTTTTTTTGGTTCTGGGCGTAAATTTGGAGTAGATTTAGTTGCCGGTGTGACATTTTCTACTATTGGTTATTGGTTTTTAACTGTGGATAATGAGCAATCGAACGATATTGAGCCTGCGTAGGAGGAATATTTAGACCCCTATTACGGTTTACAACTCAACTCTACTTCAGTTGATATTTTACAATTTGGTATTATCAATTACAACTCAACTGGTCCAAAATTTTTAAGTTGTATTTAAATTGTGTTACAACTCTGTTGTAGTTTTGCCGTTTACAACCCTGTGATAGTTCCTTTAACAAAAGTTTAAACAAATTACAACTCATCAGTAGCAGTTGTTTCAAATTACAACTCATCAGTAGCAGTTGTCTTTCAAGTTGTCTTTTAGACAACTCAACTGAGTTGAGTTGTAAACCGTAATAGGGGCATTAATTTTTGAGACTACATACTTACCATTGTAAAAACTGGACAGCCTCTGTATTTAGCAGTGTGATTTCCATCGCAATTGCTACATTTTTTCACCTTCAAGTTATCCTTTGATTTTTCGCATTGAGCGGAACAATGTAGTTCGCCACACCCAACGCAAACTGGTGGCAACTTACAGTATGCCCTAGAATGGCCACACTGGACGGGACCTGATCGTTTATGTAGTTCCTCTACTGTAATTTTGCTGTGCAGTTGATACTTTAGATTGTTTATAGGATGCGTTTCATTTTTTTAAATATCATATCTGCAGGTTCCAGTTCAACTCTGAAAAGTGTTGGATTGAGTTTTTCAAATTCGTTTACTGTTGTATGATAACTGTTTACACCAATTACTTGGATTTCTGTTTCGTTCATCTTACCACGTTTAATAGGAATCAGTGTTGGGATCTGATAATGTATAAATTATACCGCTCCATTGATAAAATTGTACCAAATTAGCATAAATTGTACCAAACTTCGCTTCGACATTAAAATTAATAAATCATCATACTAGGGTATTATACAAAGGTATTTTAAAGTAATGACAATTGATTCCTTGAATTACTGTTCTTGTTTTTAATTTATTTTCCAATATACATGTTTTATAAGCAAAAGTATTACATGTTAGCAGCTGGTTATTTTTCAATTTCTAGCAGATCCTTTTACACCACCAATGTCACCGGATCTTAATCCAATAGAGTATGTTGGAGTTATTTGGAATAATAATTAACGAGTAATCCCATTACCACAAAAAGTCCTAACGATTTCTCTCTAGAATAGAAAAAGATATCAGAAAATACTTCCGGAAATGGATTGACGCGATGCAAATAAGTTCAAACGCTGTAGTTCACCAACAAGTCTTGCTACTAAATTATCTATTACTTATACATGAAAGGGTTATCAAACTAAATAATAAAAATAGTGAATCGATTAAGAATGAAGCAATTTAGTTAGTTCTAAGAAGGGTTAAACAACTTTGAATTCGGAAATATTTGTTATTGTAAGGAAAAAATATTGATTAAATAAAAAAATTTATTGAATAAATTGTATATGAAATTGTACCAAAAAAGTATGAATTGTACCAGTGTACCACAGATGTGTTGTTTGTACCAAATTTGGTACAATTTTACCACAAATCCCAACACTGATAGGAATCACATAAAATGAGTTCTCTCCAATAACTGAAATTAATTTTTTAGTAGCTCGTTCTAGTTTTGCTCGCTTAAATTAATTGGAGGGGTAGTTTGGACGACTTGGGTGCCGTTTTAGGTTTACTTGTTTTACTGTATAAGATAGAAAAACAATTTTGGGAATTTATTGCGTTAGATTCTTTGTGTACTATAGACATTGGAGCTAATTGCGAAGATTTAGGGCTTCGTCCTCTTTTTAAAACAGCCACTTATCTATTTCCACTTGCGCCTTGCTTTTTGGGCATTGTCCATTATTGGTTTAGTCGTACTGTATTCAGAAGGCGAATGTGATGATTTCATTATTATTTTATTGGCACTACTTAGCAACAACGTTTAACAAGAACGTGTGCGGTAAATTGGCGCAGCATTTAAAAACATCAGTTTTTTTGTTCTTATTTATTTCGCTGTTTTTATCAGCATTTATCATAACATACGCATTGCTACTGCTTATGTTCCCACTTTTTTCAGAAATATTTAAATTTGAGTGCCTCATAAATGAGCCCTCTCTTATTACTCAACTATTAATGCTGTTGCAAAAAAAAAAAAGATGCAGGATGGTGCATCTTTAACATCTAAACGTGAGCGCAAGATGTTAAAAAGTGTACACTATTGCATGTTTTTGAAACGCAAATATTGATTGTATGTGTAGTCGAATATTACTAAACAGTAAATACAGAGAACAAGAGAGCAAACAGTGCAAAAATCAGTGCACCTGATTTGACCGGACAGTTTTATCAAGTGCAATAAATATGCTGAGCATTTCATATTGTTCACTAGTTCATTTTACTTAAATTTTCTTGAGAGTAAAATGTCTGATTTTTGAGAGAAAAAATTAAATTAGATTTTTTTATTCATCAATAAAAGTTAAAAAAATTCAATTTACTTCAGTTTTTTATTTTCAACCACTCAACGCGAAAATTAATATAAAATAACTAAAATACAAAGTACAACATACATGTTGTCTGCTATAACAGTATTTCATATCAAGAGACACTATTGAAACAAAATACTCACTACTGAAATTTAATTTCAAACAACAACAAATATTGCATTGGTTGGAAGAAGAGCATATGCTATAGTATGTTTTTGTTTAAGAGCAAAACAATATTTGTATACACATGAAATCAAGTGCAAGAAAAAAGAGACCAATTCATTATTGAACATTATGAAGTTAGTCTAACAAGACGTTTTATGCTCACGTTTATTGTGCACTACATTATATTTAAACGTTCTGTAGTGTTTTTTGTTTTATTCTATAAAACAAAATATAATATTATATTATATATTATATAATATTATATTTTGTTTTATAAAATATAATATTATATTTTGTTTTATAGAATTTCGTATATATTCGGGATTTTAAAGTCATTAAAATTTAAATGTAAATAAAAGACATTTTTATATCATTTTCTATCCGACGTTTCTGACAACTCCTGTTTATTTTTTGATATTTACCTTGCAAGAATTGTCAAAAAATCACTTCACAAATGTCGAAAAATGTGAATGTGTTAATAAAAAACTAAGAGTGTTTTGTGTTTTTCGAACTTGCTGTTGTATGTGTAAACCGTAGGTAATAATGTTTGTGTATTCAATATTATACCATACCAAACACTTAAGTACATTATATTAGGTAAATTTTCGAACACTGACTTCTAAAGTATGTTTGTGTTAATTCTTGTTTTGCTTTCGTGATATAAAAATTTTGGGTATTAACTCACACTTACGAACGGTGGAGTGTTAAAAGCTCTGTTACACATTCTAGTCACTGTCGGAGCAAACTTTAATTTTCAATATTTCTTGTTTTAGCGGTCATAGTACGCCTTCTGTGAAAATTCTATGAGTTAATGGTTCAAAAATAACGCCATATGAATATCAAGTCTCTGTAGGAACAGCTTTTAATTTTGAGTTTAAGTCTTTTTACTTATTACTATAGACAACATAGTTTTAAATACTCTGTGCAAATTTCCAATGTGTGCTTATTACGGTTAAAAACATAAGGCCATATATGTATATGAAAAGCACGTTCATGTAGGAACACGGGTTATTTTTTAAGTATTTGTTATAGCGGCAAACAAATACAACAAACAAATAGTGTGCGAATAATTTGAAGATAATTACAGTGATGATTCAACTTTATTAATTTCCCTTGAAATATCCTTTGCTCCGCAAAAATCAGTAACATCAGGTACAGTAAATATGCATTGACTATATTGGTATCAGATTCATCCATACTTTCTATATATCACTCCTATTAAATTTTGTGAAGATAATTTTTTTAAAATACCAAAATCTCTAACAGTTCTTTGGGGTAATTAGAAAAAACAAAAGTTTTTTTCACGTGTTGATAATATATGCATATGTACACTATAAAATACTTTTGTTGAAAATTAGATCGATAATAATAGGCAACACTTTACCGAATATTTTCGACCTAAAATTAGACAACTATATTTTTACACCTTTTGTTGAATTTTGAACAGCACGTGTTTAATTATATTACACAAATTGTGTTCAATTTGCTTCCCTTTGGTTAATTTTCTAAGTTTTTCGTTGAATAACAATACATTTAATATACATATGTGTTAAATTACATTTATTTTTGTGGTATATTGAAGGTATAGCACAGTCTATCCCTGTATTAAGTTACAATAGTACATATACATGTTTGTAATTAACAATAACTTGAATAAATGATCAGTCTTGAATACATCACAGTGGCGACGAGGTGGTAATCACAGATTACTAACCAGATTACCCACTTGTGACGTTTAAAAAAGTACATTATCATACGTACTAACAGCTTTCGATAGAGTGAATAAAAAAATAACCAATAATATTCATTGCAATGAGTTAACAGAAACAGCTATACATAGCCATTTCAAACATATGTTATCGATGAAGTAAACAAAAAAATTTAAATTGAACTGTAGCAAAAATTGTATTTTTGTAAAAAAAGTTAAAAGTATATAAATTTCCGTGAAGTAAAGAACTTAAAATTTATAAAAATATATTGCGGTGGTTCCAAAGTGCTATTAAAAGCTAAAAAAATACAACATGTGCATAAGGTTGTTACAAAAATTGGCAATCAAAATTTTCCTAGTGGTATTTGTTCAAGAAATCTCAATTCAACAGAATTCAAGAACAAATTGAACACAAATGCTGTTGGAAATGAAGAAGTCCTGGCTAAATTATTAAAGATCTTATGATAAACAACTTTAAATATGTATGGGACTTCGTAAGAATTGTGCAATATATGTAGATGCTTATATGCATTACATGAATGGTTGTCCGGCAAAGAGCACGTTAGCTTCATGTACAAAGCTGCAAAGAAATGTTTTTGAATATTATGGTGGAAACTTAATAGATAATATATACATGTATATATTTTACAAATATATAAATAAATATATT
Source organism: Phasia obesa (assembly GCA_949628195.1). Lineage (NCBI taxonomy): Eukaryota > Metazoa > Arthropoda > Insecta > Diptera > Tachinidae > Phasia > Phasia obesa. Next base: position 140,489,286 of record OX451215.1, on the reverse strand, counting down.
TATCTAGTGAATTTGGATGCATTCATATCGATTTAACAATTGCTCGTTTCAGTTAATGGATTCGGTGGAAAGTTTTAATACATATATACGTGAGCCAAGCAATGATCCACATGCTTTTATCATTCATTGCTCTTATTAATCAGCCGCGATTGCCTTATGATATAAATGCGTATTTCTCGATAAAAATTAAGGTAAGCAAAACAATTTCAATACCCTGTGATATAAATACAACTTCTAATAAATTGCATTTTCATTGAAGGTAAATTGGGCACAAACAAACTATGAAATGAAAACGATACGTTGTTTTGTAAAAAAGCCAGAAACGAAAACGAATTGCAAGCAATAAATGGCAAATGGATCGGTTGACGTTTCAATCGCTCCAATGGGTTGTCATGTTGCACCACTTGAAAATACTACGCCTATGAAGCCCAAGTTAAAATCTTAATCATAATTAATTAATATCTTCAAATAAAAAAAACATTTTTACTTTATTTGAATTTAAATGTAAGAATTTATTTTCGGTTTGAATATTTATTTGTTAAAGTTTTTATTTTACGTTTTATATAAAGTCATTCTTATAGATACATAAATTTATATATTTTTGCCTTACTCAAAATATTTATAAGTTCTTTATACATACATATGTACCTACAAAGTATAGTATTAAATTGAAATCTTTGTTTTAATATTTTTCTTGTACTATTTTTTTTTTAATTGATTTGTTAAATTTTTTAATTTAAATTTTTTTTTATTGTTTTTGTTTGTTTTGTATTTATAAAATGCAGAGCTAAAGCCGATGTTGCTAAAGCTCTTTGTTTTTTTATATTATCTTATAATTTTAACTGTAAGGTAGTTCGGTAATAAATAAATAAATAAAATTTTTGTTCTTATTTAAATAATTATTTTAATTAATTTAATTTCAAGTATCGTTAAAACATACAAACTAAATATAATATATTTAATGTTTTCATTATTTAGATTTAATTCTTAAATGCTCAATTATTATACAAAATTTAAAAACAAAACTAACAATTGATAACATAATATTTTTATTTGAATAAAACAATATCAATGAGAGTATATACTCGTATATGTATAATTTGTAAAATTTTACAATGCGTTAAAGATGATTAAAAACAAATATATATTTTTTGTATTTAGTTTTGCTATTTGTAATTATTTGTTGTTTAACAAGTATTTCGAAACTGTGTAAGAAATAAAGGTTTTAAGTATAAAAACAAACAAACAATTGTATTTTAATTATCTAACAGAATAAAAAGTTTAAAGAATTTTTAACAAATTTTAAATGTAATATATAAGAGTTTGTGGTTGATATGGATACCTGCTGCTGCCGATTTACTTGTTTGTTCAGATGTGATAGTATTCAGGAAAACACATCATGTCATGTTAACACACAAGTTAATTTGAATTAAGACTGATAATGCACATTAACTCTGTCGTCTGTCTACGCTATTAGAAAACTGCAATTAGAAAAATTAAAGTTACATATAAATATTAAAAAATTTTAAATTAAACTTGTAATATATTTTTTTACCTTGAGCTTGTAGTCAGGATTAGTAAAAAAGACCTGCGAACTCAGGGCAATTATTCTTCGTATGGTAAAAACCTGTTTAAATATTAAATAATATATATTATAATAAAATACAAGAATATTTTCTACCAGTTTTCAGTTAATAATAACAAATTCAAGTGCTTGTGTTTAACGGTTCAAAAGATAGGGCCATATAGATCAAATTACACAATTTATGGTGACACTCTTTAATTTCTAAATTCAAATTGTATATTTGCTATAGTGGACTTTGCAATACAGGCTCCTTGTAAATTTCAGCTGTCTGTCTATAACAGTTCAAAAGTTTGGCCACATACATAGAATTACATTAACTATTGGGACACATTTTTTTTCCAAATAAAAATTTTACACTTATTGTTATAGCGGACTTTGCAATACAGGTTCTTTGTAAATTTCAGCGGTCTGTGTACAACTGTTCAAAAGTATGGCCATATACATCAAATTAAATGAACTATTGGAGCACCCTTTAATTTAAAATTTTAAATGTTTATACATTTTATTATAACGGTCATAGTAATCGACATTCTGTTAAATTTTCAAGGTTTTCTGCATAGCCAGCCTTCGGCCGGGCGCAAGTATTTTCTCCTCTATGGTATGACCAACACCGGCTTCGCTTACTAAAGGTTTTTTGCATAGCCGGCCATCGGCCGGGCGCAAGGATTTTCTCCTCTATGGTATGACCAACACCGGCTTCGCTTACTAAAGGTGTTTTGCACAGCCGGCCTTGGGCCGGGCGTAAGGATTTTCTCCTCTATGGTATGACAAACACCGGCTTCGCTTACTAAAGGTTTTTTGCACAGCCAAGTATTTTCTCTTCTATGGTATGACCATCACCGGCTTCGCTTACTAAAGATTTCCAGCATTGCCGGCCTTCGGCCGGACACAAGGATCTTCTCCTCTGTGGTATGACCAATACCGGCTTCGCTTACTAAAATTTTCCTACGTACTATGCATAAAATTTCATCAAAAAATGTCACCGATTCTCAATGGGTTAAATTTTTTTTAAATTTTAGCACCACTTGATAGATATTTCCAAAAGCTTTATATTGATACCCATATTCACACAATTTGTTCAAAAATGTAGTACACAATCACAATTTCATATGAAATGTTCAGAGGCATAATTTGCATATAAAATTTAACCATGTAAATTTAAAATTTAACCAAGTAAATACTTACTTCTTCGGATTTCTCGGAAACTGATGAAGTTTTTCCCCTTTTGGGCTGCCCATTATGCATCGGCGACTACTGAAATAGCAAAATAATTTAATTATAAACAAATTTATTTCAATAGAAAACCTTTGTTATACTTACATTTTTTCCTGTTGTTTGCTTCCTTTTATATATTTTTATTTGACCGCCTGCGGATGGTTTTTCTTTATGTATTATTTTAGCCACAAATTATTTTAAAACATATTTTTTCAGAGAAATTAAAATTTTCCAGCAATTTCACAAATTATTTTGTAAACAATAAAATGTCAAATTGCAGCTATAACCAGAAAGAGATAGTAATATAAGAAAATCATTAACTCTTGCTATCCCTTTCCAACGAAAGCTGTGATTTGGCAACACTCAATTTTCGTGTCTTATCTGGTCTGATTTGTGGTGGTAATTAAATAATTAAAATGAATGGTCTAATAGTGCCAAAGTTTGATTATTTTTTAAACACGTGGAGCGTTTTCCATTTTCAATTGGAACAGTTTTTATCGCAAGTGAAGTGACAGATCATGGGAGGAAAAAATTTTTCATATATGTTGTTGGAAAATTTGTTGAGTACAACGAAACTAGATGCAGTTGCGACAAGATACCTTATGTGCATTGAAGTTATGAAAACACATTTTAAGGCACCGTCATGTGGGTTTGCGGAACATTATAAATTTTACAACGCAAATAAGTCACAGTGTGAAACTATAAATGAATGGGCAGTTAGAGTGCGTACGATAGCTGCACAATGTGAGTTCGGCACTATATTAGAAACAGTCATCCGAGATAAATTTGTAATGGGTCTGGAAAAAGGTCCAGCTCGCGACAACATTTTTTTTGAAGCGCTGTCGCTCACATTTGGAAGGGCAGTGGAGATTGCGAACAATGCTGAGTACATAAAAATCCGTACGAGGTTGAGGTTAAGGCTGAACCGGAGATAAACTTTATACGCAGAAATGGCGGTAAAGTGACATGGCACGGCGAAAAAACTTAATTTTCTTTTAATTGCTTTATTATGAGATTCGTTATCTCTTTGGGCTGTTATGGTCGGTTATTTGTTTACAAATGTAAATAAAAAATCAAATCATTTTTCTATTTTTTCCCAACGTTTCGTTTGTTTTTTACAAACTTCTAGCAATAAATAAATAATTACATGTTTTATAATTACTTACGATTATTATGTCAACATTGCAAGAACCCTTATCTAATTTACTTATTAATTAAAAAACTGTACATTCGCGACACAGAATTAAGTAATAAATAAATAAAATAATTAAAAATCTTGTACAACACAAACACAGAATCACAAGTCAATCTTAAAGCTAATATCACAGAACTTCAACTAATTATAATAGCTACATTAGAGCGGTGGCGTATTGTAATTTTGTTTTATCTTTGTCCTCTTTAGTGTTCATGGTGGTATTTATCAGTTTTTTAATTAATAAGTAAATTAGATAAGGGTTCTTGCAATGTGAACATAATAATCGTAAGTAATCTGTGATAATATTCCTCTTCAGTAATTATAAAACATGTAATTATTTATTTATTGCTAGATTTCAAATAAAAAAAAACTGTAAAAAACAAACGAAACGTTGGGAAAAAATAGAAAAATGATTTGATTTTTTATTTACATTTGTAAACAAATAACTGACCATAACAGCTCAAAGAGATAACGAATCTCATAATAAAGCAATTAAAAGAAAATTAAGTTGATAATTATTGAAAATGGCGGTCCACCATTAATGGGTAGAAATTTTTTGAAAGCGTTTCATTGAATTTGCAAAGTTAAATTACGTTTCGCATTAGAATGTTAATGTAGAGGGTAACATTTTAAATAAATTTAGCGCACTTTTTGATGGCAGTTTGGGGTTATTTGGAAATAGTCAGGCTAAACTATAATTAAAAGAAGACACTACACCAATTTTTTTAGACCACGGCCGGTACCATTGGCTATTAAAGAAAAAGTTGAAGTAGAAATTGAGAAGTTAGTATCTTTGGGAGTGCTTGAACCTGTTAATTATAGTGATTGGGGTACACCAATTTTGAAAAAGGATGGTAATATTCGTATTTGTGGGGATTTTAAGGTCACCCTTAACAAATTTTTATATGTAGAAAAGTACCCCTTACCTCGCGTAGAGGAAATTTTTTCAAAACTATATGGTGGGGAAGAGTTCACAAAACTTAGGATGACCTTAGGATGGCTTATCAGTAAATAGAGCTGGATGAAGCGTCGCGAAAATATATGTACAACCATTTCAACTTCGAAAGGTCTTTTCCAGTACAAGCGGTTAATTTACAGTTTGGCTTCGGCGCCAGCAATTTTTCAAAAAATAATGGACTCTTTAATGACTAGATTGGAGGGAGTGGTTGTATTCCTCGACGACAATTTAGTAAGTGCCCCAAATAGAAAATTGCAATTTGAAAGGGTTAATAAGGTACTTCAATTGTTGTCTGAAGTTGGTTTTAAATTAAGTGCCGAGAAGTGTAAATTTTTCTGTAAGAAAATTAAATATCTGGGTCATATCATCATGGTTTGCATGTAGATCCAGAGAAAGCACTGGAAATAATGAGGATTCCATATTCTATTTCAGTAAAAGAACTTCAATCTTTGCTTCATCCACTTCATTGCTTATTAAGAGCAAATATGACATTTAGTTGGTTAAGTGCGTGCTCTAAAGCAATGGATACGCTAAAAAACAGTTATCTTCGGAAAATTGTTTGGCGCCTTTTAATTCAGAGAGCAGGACAAAGTTAACAGTGGATGCCAGTCCAGTGGGGGTCGGTGCGGTTTTATCACAGGTAAATCAAGAAGGTGTAGAACAACCAATTGAGTTCGCTTTAAGAACACTGACTGAAACAGAGAAATATATTCCCAGCTTGATCGCGAAGCTGTGCAATACTTTTCGGAGTAAAGAGGTTCCACCACTATTTGTATGGTCGGAAATTTATTCTGGTAACAGATAATAAACCGCTTCAACATATTTTGAGTTCGAAAAAGGGTATACCAGTTATGGCGTCAAATAGATTACACCGCATTGCGTTGATATTGTCAGGGTATCAGTTTCCAATTGAACACGTCAAATCCAGTTGTAACATTGCAGATTATTTTTCTAGAGTTCCCCAAGAAACCAGCAAAAAATTTAATGATTTTCCAAACGATGTTTATATAAATTTTGTACGCCAAATTTACAAAAGAAAATAAAATTTTAAATTTTGAAACAGTTCAATTAAAAACTAAAGAAGATAAAGATTTACAAAAAGTTATATATATGATTGAGAATGGATGCTCGGACAAATGTACTGAAGACAATTTAAGGCCATTCTTTCAGAGAGGATTGGAATTATAGAGTAGTCATTCCTAATACATTACAAAGACAGGTAGTAACCTTTTTGCATCAAACCCATATGGGAATTGTCAAGATGAAGTCGATGGCAAGAGAGAGCTGTTGGTGGCCAAACCAAACTAGAGACTTAGAAAGTGTAGTGAAAGAATGTGCACCTTGTCTAGGAACACGTACCAACCCACCAAAACAGAAACTAATTCCTTGAAAAGACCTCTGGTCTAGGATTCGTATTGATTTTTTTGGTCCTTCTGCAAAGCGCTGGTGTCTAGTGGTGGTGGACAGCTCTAGCAAAGGGCTTGAATGCATTGACATGTCACAAAACACAACAAGCAGTGCAGTTATTTCCGTTTTAAGAAAGTTATTTGCCCGTTTTGGGTTACCCAAGATTATTGTATCTGACAATGGTACAGCTTTTGTGTCAAAAGAATTTAAATCATTTGCTAAAAACAATGGAATTGAACTTATCAAGACGCCTGTGGGATACACTGCAACAAATGGACAAGCGGAAAACTCAGTAAAAACAATAAAAACGACCTTAAAACTTAATTTATGTAATGCACCACTATCGGAATTCAATGACATCTTATGTAGATTTTTATTAGATTATAGAAATGCTATACATGTAAGCACAGGTGTATCGCCAGCATTTTTAATGTTTAATAAAAGGAAGTTAAGAGCTAGATTAGATTTAATAAATCCGAAAAGATATGTTAAACATAAAAACTTTAAAGAAATTGAAAAAACTGTAAAAACATAATCAAATAATAAATTATAAAGGATTTAAACAAAATAATTTTAAGATAAATGATATTGTAATGGTAAAAGATTATTCTGTATCGGGAAAAATAACTTGGCAAAAAGCGAAAATATTAAAAAAAAAATCGGTAGACAAACTTATTTGGTTCATACAGATAATGACAAAGTGTGGAAAAGACACGCCAATCAAATTATTTTGTGTGAAAATAATAAAGAACAAACGATGCCAAGTATACTTCTTGATCCACTACAAAGATTAAACGATAATGAGGATATTGATGATATTAATGATACGGAAGGCGAACAGAACAATTCTTTACCAACTAATGATAATAGCAATAAATATAACTTAAGACCAAGGAGAAATAAATAATTACTGATAAGATTATAATAAATAAACAAAAAAAAAAAAAAAAAAAAATTAGTAGGGGGTATTGTGGTATACTGAAGGTATAGCACAGTCCATCCCTGTATTAAGTTACAATAGTGCATATACATGTTTGTAATTAACAATAACTTGAATAAATGATCAGTCTTGAATACATCACAATTTTAACACGTACATATCAATGGATCATACGTGATCCGTATGTATATTTATACAATTTTTTATAATCACTTATTCAGTTGGTAGTAGGTTTTTCGTCGAACACAGCGAAAAACCTAAACCTCCAATAAACGTATTATAAAAAAAAATTGTGTGAGAATTATTTTAAATAAACAAGCAAACAAACAAAAACAATAAAACCTGTTTTATACAAAACAACAATGTTGTTGTATTTTTTTGTTGTATCTTCTTAAAACAGCGTCTAATCGAGAAAAGGACAAAAATCTGTGACGACCTATATTTTTCATAAAAAATCTATTTTTTATATGAAAATCTTATTTTTGCTGTATCTTCTTAAAACAGCGTCTAATCGAGAAAAGGACAAAAATCTTTGACGACCTATATTTTTCATAAAAAATCTATTTTTTATATGAAAATCTTATTTTTGCTGTATCTTCTTAAAACAGTGTCTAATCGAGAAAAGGACAAAAATCTGTGACGACCTATATTTTTCATAAAAAAATCTATTTTTTATATGAAAATCTTATTTTTGCTGTATCTTCTTAAAACAGCGTCTAATCGAGAAAAGGACAAAAATCTGTGACGACCTATATTTTTCATAAATAATCTATTTTTATATGAAAATCTTATTTTTGCTGTATCTTCTTAAAACAGCGTCTAATCGAGAAAAGGACAAAAATCTGTGACGACCTATATTTTTCATAAAAAATCTAGTTTTTATATGAAAATCTTATTTTTGCTGTAACTTCTTAAAACAGCGTCTAATCGAGAAAAGGACAAAAATATGTGACGACCTATATTTTTCATAAAAAAATCTATTTTTTATATGAAAATCTTATTTTTGCTGTATCTTCTTAAAACAGCGTCTAATCGAGAAAAGGACAAAAATCTGTGACGACCTATATTTTTTATAAAAAAATCTATTTTTTATATGAAAATCTTATATTTGATGTATCTTCTTAAAACAGCGTCTAATCGAGAAAAGGACAAAAATCTGTGACGACCTATATTTTTCATAAAAAATCTATTTTTTATATGAAAATCATATTTTTGCTGTAACTTCTTAAAACAGCGTCTAATCGAGAAAAGGACAAAAATCTGTGACGACCTATATTTTTCCGTGTGGAGTTGTCGGTCTCCGTGTGGAGTTGTCGGTCTCCCATCGGACGTGTCCACAGGTGGAGGATAGGGGTCGGGTAGGGCCCGGTTTCTGTGGATTCTGCTATGCAGTTGCGCAGAGGCTGGACTCTGCTAGGTTGTGTGAACCAGCCCTTGTTTCTGAAACCTCTCGAGCATGGCAGCCATTCACCCAAAATGGTACCATGCCCGAGAGATGTCAGAATTGCTGGCCATCCCCCTTGATACATTGAACAAATGGTTCAGGGGAGTGGCTTGTAAAATTTTAAACAAGGTAGCCGATTTAGTCCAACCGGCGGACCAAAATTGACCCACTTGTAAGATTAAGGTGAAGGTAGCAGTGCTGAGAATCTGAATGGCTAGTCAGTGGTAAAAGAAGACTAGTCTCTAACAGCTCCCCCCGACGCCAAGGCACGGGTCGGGTGTAAACAATAGTTGCCTAATCCATGTACGCCGTCCCTGCATGTATTGTCGAACCCCTTACGTGCATACTCGTGGGAACAAAAATGAACAAAAAACAAGATAAAAGAACAATTAATACAAAACAAAATAAAACAATAATAAAAAACAAAACAAAACAAAATGTCGCAGGAGGTGGGCAGGGGCAACCCTCGCCTGCTGAATGCATTGTTGCCCCAGCAGTACAAGCTAATGCGGCTGCTGAGGTCAATCCAAATGAGGTACCACTCGACTTTTCGGCTGGTACCTCTACGGTCCGTGCTGACTCCAATTCAGCGAAAATCCCTGCCTCGGGTGCTCCGGTGACTGCTGTGAGCAACCCTGCGGTTATTGCGCAAACTGAGCCCACAAACTCAGTTACAATGTGCCCCCCCGCCCTAACGGCAGTAAAAACAGCCCCAAAAGACCGCAAAATTAACTCTAGAAGGGCCTTCATCGAAGGGCGTGCCGCCCAACGCATCATTGATAAATTTGGTAAAACACCAATTACCAATTTATCAACGGAGGAAAAATCCTCCCTCACCTGGGCCAAAGGCCATTTAGCTAATGCTGAAAGCTCCAAACCCGATGCAGATGTAGACACACCATCTACGTCAGCTGCGTCCAAAAGACAACGATCGGAGAAGGAGCCGATGCAACAGCATAACTCTCAACCGGACACAAAACGTCCAAAAATGCTTGCTCAGCCATCAACCAGAGTCATAAATAGACCTTACAGTGAGGTTGCCAAAGATCCACTGATAAGGGCTATCATTGACAGAAGCACTAGTGAGAAATGGGAGATGATCCGTCTCAAGTTGCTGGAAGATTTCTTGAGCAATGAATCCATTCCAGCACCGCAAAATGTGGATGCTGGCTGGTTTCAAGGCCACATAAAGCTGCTTTCATGTACAAGTGAAAGTTCAGCAAATCAGCTAAAGCTAGCAGTGACGTCCCTAGGGGAAGTGTGGCCCGGCGCTAGATTGGATGTGGTCCCGGTCTGTGATATACCACGCAGGCCGAGATCCATTGCGATCATTCCAAGGGAACCTCACGACCCCGCGACAATCCTGTCGATCATTCGGCGAGGTAATGCTGATCTACCAACCAGTGACTGGAAGGTAGTGAAGGTTTCTGAACCGGAAGGTCTGATAAGGAAGGCGGTTGTGGTCCTTAACAAGGAATCGTTGTCACCACTTCGGAAGAGACAAGGAAAGATTTACTACGGTTATGATAGTGTCAAGCTGAGTATCTACCGAGGTGATGACAAACCCAACCCCGCAACTTCCAGCGCCCAATTGGAAGAGCCGCAAGGTAAAGGCGTGGCTGATAGCGATAGCCAATTAATACCATCTAAAATAGATGAGGTAGTGGATGAACCCGCACTCTCTGACACTACGGAGGGCTCACAATCAGACTTAGGTCTGGTTGGGGAGTTCTTCGGGCGTCTGGGGGTTGCGGAGGAGGACGAAGATGTCCTTCTGGACTCTGATCCAGAGGACATTGATGTCACCGTCATCTACGACCCAGATAAAGATGATGAGGGTGATACAGATCAACCTCCATCACTCTAAGGCAGCAACTGCTGCATTAACTCTTCGCCTCGCAGAACGTGGTAAAGACATCGCATTAGTCCAAGAGCCATGGATTAATAATGGTAAAATTTGTGGACTCAATGCAAAAGGCTACAAACTATTGTATGCAGCAGATTCAGGTAACAATAAAACTATTAGATCCTGTATTATAGCAAAAGATCACCTCAATATCTTCATTCTATCTGATTATAGTGATGAAGATTCAGTGACTGCAGTTTGGGAAGAGGCTGAATCTGTGGTGTGGTTATCCTCCACCTACATGCCACATGACCAGGACCCTCCACCCAGCAGTTTGGTCCAAAAGATGGCCAGAGCGGCGAAGGCAAAAAGTATCCCCATAATAGTGGGTGCCGACGCAAATGCGCATCATCACATCTGGGGTAGCTCTGATACCAACAAAAGAGGTGAGTGTATCCTTGATTTCATTTTAAACAATAATCTAGTAGTTGCAAATAGGGGCTCTGAGCCCACTTTTGTTGTATCAAATAGACAAGAGGTGTTAGATATTACGCTTGTTAGTATGCAATATGCTTTTCTGATAGAGAACTGGAGAGTCTCCAATGACTGCTCCTTCTCCGACCATCGTTATCTTATCTTTTCAATTGCTAAAAAGAGAGATAATACTACAATATATATAAATAGGCGACGTACGGATTGGGGAAAGCAGAATATGCTCCTCACAATCGTACTTGCTAATTCCATGAATATTAGGGACAATACAGGTATCGATGAGGCGGTGAATAGACTCACCAATGCTTTTAAAGAGGCAACGGGGAGGTCCTGTAAACCGTCGATTCATCGTTCAACTCGTAGACCACCATGGTGGTCTTCTGAAATAGCCGAATCTCGTAAGACTTGTCGGCAATTATTCAATGAAGCAAAGAGGACAGGTAACTGGTCACTCTACAAATCATCTGTTAACAAATTTAAGAATCAGGTTAGGAACGCAAAACGCAAATCCTGGAAAGACTTCTGCGGCAGCATTGAGAGTTTTTCCGAGACTAGCAGACTGCGTAAAGTACTTGCCAAACAACCGCCAATTCCTGGATATATTCAGAAATTAGACGGAACTTGGACAACTAGTGCACATGAGTCACTGGAAGTCCTGTTGGACACTCATTTTCCAGGGTGTCGATCACCTATGGATTCGCGACAGAATCCTACAGATGTGCAGTACAACGACCTCCGCAATCATCGATGTGGATAAGCTACACTGGGCGATCAAAAGCTTCCGTCCTTATAAATCTCCAGGACCGGATGGTATCATTCCCGCCGATCTACAAAACAATTTAGATCTGGTAACTCCCTGGCTAATAGATATATATCAAGCCTGCCTCACATGGTCATATATTCCACATCAATGGACCAAGTGCAATGTGATATTTATCCCCAAAGGAGGGAAATCATCTCATGCGAAAGTAAAAGACTTTAGACCCATCAGTCTGACATCTTTCTTGCTTAAAACGCTCGAGAGACTTATTGACATTCACATTAGGATGACTATCGATAAGAATCTCATTTCGCCATCTCAACATGCATACATTCATTCGCTTGTGGGACATATAGAGAAGTCACTAGAGCATAAAAACTATACTATGGTGGCCTTCATGGATATTGAAGGTGCCTTTAATAATATTGATTCGATAGCAATAACTCAATCGCTTAGAGAATTGGGGATTCATCAATCAATCATTAGATTTGTAGAAAACTTGCTGAGCGTCAGGACAATAACATCTACTTTTGGCGCGGCGAGTATTTCCAAAAGTGTGGTTAGGGGAACTCCACAAGGTGGTGTTTTGTCCCCTTTGCTATGGAATGTAGCAATAAATAGACTACTCAGGGATCTAGACTCCTTGAACTTCAAGACTGTCGCCTACGCAGATGATGTGGCGGTGGCAGTGTCTGGTATCCATTTAGACATTATCACACAAAGATTGGAGACGGCACTTAGAATGATCTGCTCTTGGGGAGTACAGAACGGGCTGAGTGTTAATCCAACCAAAACCGAACTTGTATTATTCTCTAGGAAATACAAGATTCCATCTTTCAGGTTACCGACTTTAAACGGGATACCTCTTACTCTGTCTGAGAGCGCGAAATATTTAGGCATAATCTTAGATAGTAAATTATCATGGAAAATGAACATCCAGGCGAGAGCCTCTAAGGCCATTACGGCCTTATACGTATGTAGGAAAGCCATTGGCACAACTTGGGGTATGAATCCAAGAATTGTAAAATGGCTTCTTGAAGCGGTAATCAAACCGATATTACTCTACGGAGTTATTGTCTGGTGGAAAGCACTAGACACTAGAACTAACATATCTATTATAGAAGGTGTGTTACGAAATATGGCTGTCCTCATTACAGGGGCAATTAGGTCAACACCGACCAAGGCACTCTTTGCCATACTCAATTGGCTACCAGTAGACCAACTGGTCAGGGGGCTTGCTATGAAAATAGCTGTTAGACTGAATGTCACAAATGCGTGGAACCATAGGCCATGGGGTCATGCCAGTATCCTGGGGATCATGAACGTCATTCCCGGTCTTATTGACTACTGTACCCCAATACCCTTCTTCACAAAAAGCTTTGTCTTTGACTTGACGGAGGGTCCTGCACCCCCACCTGGAGCAGTCCGTGTGTACACGGATGGCTCTAAAAGGGGTGATAGGGTTGGGGGTGGAGTTTATATGGAAGAGTTTGGAATCAAAATTTGTTTCAGACTTCCAAATGACTGTAACGTCTTACAAGCAGAAATATCTGCTATCAAAAGAGCGGCAAACTGGTTAAGGTACCACAGAATATTCAACAGGGATATCTGGTTTTGTACCGACAGAAAAGCTGCAATTCTGTCCTTAGCAGGTGTGTTTACCACATCAAACTTAGTCCTGGAATGCCGGACATCCTTAAATTTGATGGCGGAAAATTCAACAGTCACCCTTAAATGGGTGCGGGGACATGGGACTATTGTAGGCAACTGTGTTGCTGATGAACTGGCAAAGAAGGGAACTTTGCTCAACGATAGCGCCATTGACGTCTATTGTGGCATTCCCCTCTCTGCTTGTGGGCATCGAATAAATCGAGCCTTATACGATCTGGCCCAGGTAAGATGGTCCAATGAGCCGACTTGTCAAACGACGAGGACAATCTGGCCTATACTAGATCAGAAAGAAACGGCTTTGCTATTTCGGCTGCCAAAAATGCAGCTACGCGATTTAATATCAACGATCACTGGGCATTGCCTATTCGGAACTCATGCAAGAAGGATGGGTCTCCACTACAACGATTTCTGTAGAAGTTGTCAGGATGAGGAAGAGGAAGAAACTGTCGAACACCTCCTTTGCCACTGCCCTGCGTTAGAATACCAACGCCTCCAATACCTTGGACAAAGGTACTTCGCAAGCCTCTCCTGTGTCTCCATTTTGGAACCGAGCAGGATTAATTCCTTTCTGAGAAGCAGCGGATGGTTTTCTAACCAACCTACACTTTACGAGGCATAGACAATCTCGTTAATAACCTGGCTTGACCAACCTGACCTCCGTTGGCTACCTCCCCACACTTCTGACTCTTCTCTATCTACTTCTATACTTTTTGTCTGTCTGTCTGTGACTTTATCTTATGTCTTCTTTCAACGCTTTTTCTCTTTTCTCTCTCTCTCTCTCTTCTCCATCTCTCCCCCTTTTTCCTGTTCTCTTTTGCAGGTTACACAAAGGGACCAATACTTGGACCCAAGTGAGCTGTATTGGAGCTGCCTGCTTAACCTAACCTAACCTATATTTTTCATAAAAAATCTATATTTTATATGAAAATCTTATTTTTGCTGTATCTTCTTAACACAGCGTCTAATCGAGAAAAGGACAAAAATCTGTGACGACCTATATTTTTCAAAAAAATCTATTTTTTATATGAAAATCTTATTTTTGCTGTATCTTCTTAAAACAGCGTCTAATCGAGAAAAGGACAATAATCTTTGACGACCTATATTTTTCATAAAAAATATATTTTTTATATGAAAATCTTATTTTTGCTGTATCTTCTTAAAACAGCGTCTAATCGAGAAAAGGACAAAAATCTGTGACGACCTATATTTTTCATAAAAAATCTATTTTTTACAACGGCATTTTTAGTTGAATAAAAAGAAATAGAAAAAAAATAAAAATAAAAAATAAAAGATAAAAAGGGGACGAAGCCCCTTTTTACCACAAATGTCTAAGGTACACAAACAAAAGGATTCGAACGGAATAAATTCCTACAATCGTTTTGCTATTTTAGATAGTGAAACAAGTCAATCAAAAACGGCACCCAAGTCATCGAAACCTTCTCCAATTTTCTTAAGCGAGAAAAACTGGAACGAACTAATAAAGAAATTAATTTCAGTTAGTGGGGAGAATTCATTTTGTGTGGTTTCTATTAAACGTGGTAACATCAACGACACGAAAATTCAAGTAAATGACGAAACCAGCTATCGTAAAACAGTAGATGAATTTGAAAAATGCAAGAAAAACTTTTATATAAAACTATCAACTCAAGAGCAGCAAAGGTCTGCAGGTAGTTATTAGAGGTATAGATTCCGCTCAATGCGATAAACCTATGAATGACACTAATGTTAAAAAATGTAGCAATTGCGGTGGAAACCACACTGCTAATTACAGAGGCTGTCCAGTTTTTTCTATGGTAAGGAAGTCAAACCAAAAATTAAATACTAAGCAGCCACAATATCTAACAAATGCGCATTACTCCCAGTTACATCAACCAACAACCCAACATGTTTCATACGCGGATATTTTAAAATCCAACCATATTTCAGTGAACAAAGCGACACCGACAATTAATTCTACTCCAAATTTGAAATCGCATCCTAAAGAACAAACACCATCTGGTGATTTTAATCGTCTCGAAGCAAGCATCAAGACATTAGTGCATTCGTTAAACAGTTTTATGACCTCTATGAGCAGTATGATGCAAGAAATGGTACGCATGCAATCTACTATATTGCAGGTGTTACTTAACAAACCATGAACTCGAGTACTTCCTTAAGAAGGAACAAATTGATGTCATGCTAGTTGCAGAGATTCACTTAACAACAAATAGCTTTTTTAAAATAAATGGCTATCTTATATGATACCAAAAACCCCCGTGGCAGAGCATGTGGTGGTTCAGCAATACTAATAAAGGCTGGAATCAAACATTATTTACTGTGGCTTCTTGATTGGGAATGGCATATACTTCCGGCCATTTGCTAAAATAGTCCATGACCACTAAAACGTATCGGTTTCCAGCATTGCTAGCAGGGAAGGGACCTGCTATGTCCATCGCTATACGTTCAAAGGGTGCGCCTGAATTGTACTGCTGAAGCTGCCTCCGACTCCTTCGTACTGGACCCTTTGCTGCAATGCACTCCTGGCAATTGGCTATCCACTCAGCTACGGCTTGTTGACAGCCGACCCAATAGAAACGTTGTTTTATCTTTTCCAGCGTCTTCGTTACACCAAGGTGAACTCCGCTAGGACCATTGTGGAATTGTTTCACGACCTCTTTGATCTTAGAAGATGGCACGACGATTAAGTCTATCACAGTTTTGCCGTCTGTGCTTTCCCAGGTGCGACATAAGCAGCCATCCTTCAACCTTAGACTGTTCCACTGGGCCCAATATGCCTTCGCCAGTGGACTTTCTGGTGAGATCTCACTTCGCGTCGGTCTTCTGTCTTCCTCTTTAGCCGCTATAACTTTTGCCAATATGGGATCGTTTCTTTGTGCTGTCAGCCAGTCTTCACTAGATTCTATATGTGTAAGCCGAACATCAATAACGAATTCTTTTCTCTCCGCCTTTGAGCAATGCTTACACCCCAGATCACATGGGCGCCTAGAATGGGCGTCTGCGTTGTTATGCTTGCCTCCTTTTCTGTGCTCAATACTAAAGTCATAGCTCTGAAGCCGCTCTATCCAGCGTGCTCTGTCCTCAACGTAAAATGTTGGCCATACAGATACTTGTGGTAGTGTTTTATGCACTCCAATGCTGCTAGAAGCTCTCGTCGCGTTACGCAATAGTTTCTTTCAGGCTTTTAAAGTACTCTGCTGTAGTAGCCTATAACCTTTTCTGCCCCATCTACCACTTGCGACAGCACGCCTCCTATTCCATATCCGCTTGCATCAGTGTCTAGCACGAATTTTTGCCCAGCTACTGGATATGCCAGGATAGGTGCCACACATAACAATTCCTTGAGCTTCTGAAATGCTTCCTCGGCTGCTTCACTCCACTGGTAAGGTCGCGACTTTTTGGTTAGTTCATGTAAGCTCGCAGCAACACTAGCAAAATTTGGTACAAATCATCTGTAGTATGTGCAAAGTCCCAAGAAACTTCGTAACTCGTGAAGATTTTGAGGACGAGGCCAGTCCTTTACTGCCGGTATTTTATCTTCATCGGTTGATATGCCCTCTGCTGTTACATGATGCCCCAAGTATTTGACTTCCTTCTGAAACAATGCACATTTCTTAACACTGAGCTTCAGTCCAGCCGCTGATATGCGCCTGAAGACTTCTTCCATGTTCCTTAAGTGTTCATCGAAGGTCTTTCCCATGACAATTATGTCATCCAAATACACCAGGCATGTCTTCCAATTGAGTCCCTTTAACACTCGTTCCATTAAACGCTCGAAGGTGGCTGGAGCATTGCAGAGACCAAATGGCATAACATTAAACTGCCATAAACCATCGAGAGCACTAAAAGCAGTTTTTTCTTTATCTTTGTCAGCTATCTCGACTTGCCAGTAACCGCTCTGTAAATCTAGCGTATAAAACCACTTAGTACCTGCTAGCGTGTCCAAGGTGTCATCGATTCTTGGTAGCGGATAACTGTCCTTTTTGGTAACATCGTTGAGCTTTCTGTAGTCAACGCAGAATCTAGTGCTGCCATCTTTCTTCTTTACTAACACTACCGGCGAGCTCCAAGGACTCGAAGATGGTTCGATAATTCCGTCTCGCTCCATTTCGTTGACTAGCTGCTTTACTTCGCTCCGCTTGGCTAGGGGAATGCTCCTGGGGGCTTGTTTTATGGGCCTCGCTTCGCCAGTATTTATTTCATGCTTCACTATTGCCGTTCTACCTTGGCTTTTATCTTTTAGGGCGAAGACAGAGGCGTACTTTCGTAGCAGCTGCTTGGCTTTGTCTCTGTCAGGTGGCTCCAGCTCTGCTACCCATTTCCCCACGTGTTCTGCTAGTATTTCGCGCTCTTTAGTGGACAGTTTTTCAGGCTCCGAGTCTCTCTCGCAATTAATTATGGCCTCTGCTGGTGTACATTGAGCTATCTGAGAGTTTTTACCAATTACTTTTTCACTGTTGGATAGATTTAACACTCTCACAGGAATTTTTCCATTCTTACAGGTTTTCACGAGGGCTTTTGCTGTTATTGTCTCACTCTTAATTCCTGATGGTTCTACCACCCACAACCGGTTGTCCTCACAATCTTCCTCCATACGTGCCTATATCACAGTTTCTGCCTGAGGTGGTAATTTCTGGGATGCTACAGCAACCAACTTCCTTACTGCAGATTTACTCACATATCCAATATCAAGGGGTATTTCAACGTTTCTCCAGATCATTATTTGTTGCCCCATGCGCAGATCGACTCCATGCATAATCATAAAATCTGCGCCAATAATAACTTCGTCTACGATATCGGCAACAATAAACACATGGTCCACACTCATGTTGGCTATAGTTAATCTGACTTTGGCCTTACCATAGACAGTAGCAAATTCTCCGGTAGCGGTGCGCAGACTTATATTATATAATTGATCTACTTTTCCCTTTACTAAATCAGGTCTTATTATAGACTGCGACGCTCCTGTTTCTATTGTCATAATACGCTTTCCTCCGTTAATATACCCACTTATAGTAAGATTGCTGTTTTGCTGCTGCCTCACAAATATGGAGATTGTGGGAGCTAGCTCACGCCCCGTAGTGCTAGCTCTCTTTAGTTTAACGACTCTTGAGATGTTCCATGAGTCGCACGTTTATTGTTTCTTAGCGGCGAAACAGATCTGGCTCGTTTTCTTGCTGCCTTACAGTTTCGTTGAAAATGGCCGACTTTGCCGCAATTAAAGCACTTAGCGTTTGTCGTACCTTGTCTTTCATCTAAGACTTTCTTTACCGACTCAAGTACTTGCTCTATGTCGTCCATTGTCGTCCATTGTTGTTTTTTCATCTTCAGCAGCAACTTAAACTTTTCGCACTTTGTATGACTGCGGCCTCGAAATGACTTTAGCTGTTTCTTGAGCCAGAGCGTAAGTAATGGTTTCAGCAATGGATGTGTTTTGCTTAGCGCAAATCGCGTGCTTAATATCTGGGTCACGAATACCATTAACAAATGCCTCCACTTTGAACTATTCTAGAAATGGATGGTTTTCTCCAGGGTATATTAGCTGCACCAAGCGCTCTATCTCCATGGCGAAATCCTGAAGCGTCTCATTTGCTTTCTGCACCCTGCCACGTAGCTCCATTCTATACAGCTCCTTTTTATGATCGCCGCCATATTTGCGCTGTAACCCCACCATTATGTCCTCATAATTATTTCTGCAGCAAGTTGGTATGCTTTCGAGGACTTCTGCTGCAGATCCTTTAAGTGCCAGAATCAGCTCAATCGCTTTTTCTTCATTGCTCCATAGATTTTTACTGGCCATTGTCTCGAACTGAAATTTGAAGTCGTTGAAGGGTATGGTGCCGTCGAAACTGGGAGCTTTTATCCTATTTGTGTTTTCAGTCACTACTCGTACTGGACCTTCTCTTATTTCCAGGCTCATAATTTTGTTTTCAAGATCCCGCAGCTTTACATCGACATCTTTTACCTGTACTTCGACGCCACTAGTTTCTAGAAGATTAACTTTTCTGTTTGAACCAGACAGTTGCACTTCTACGGCAGATATTTTTTCGTCGAACTTGACTTCCACGTCGTCTACTCGCTTATTAATGGTTTCAGAAATTTGTAGAAGGTTCTCGTTGACTTTTCCCAAAAGTTTCTCATTGTTTGCTCTAGAAACTTCTTGAATCTCAGCTAGAAGTTGTTGATTTTCACCTCTTACTTCGGCTAACAGTTTTTCGCTGTTTGCTCTAGAAGCTTCTTCGCTTCTTTTAGAAGCTTCTTGTACTTCGACTAGCTTTTCGTTTACATTTTCTAGAAGCATTCTAGAGTTTTCTCCTATTTTCTCCATCATAGCGGCAAACATCGTATTGAAGTCCATGCTACTTGCTGTTGTTGTTTCACGGCTACATACCTCACTTTATTTATTTAACACCACTGTTCAAAAATACAGCAAACTGTTAAACACTCTTAAAATTCGACAACTTAACTCTTTGACTTTTAAATTAATACTGCCATACTACTCGTCAGCACGATTCACTTATATAGGTGATTTAAAAGCACCAGAATGTTCTATTACAGACAGGTCTGGCAGGTTCGATTATTATTGCTCTTGTTTTCTGTATGTGTGGTTGTTTATTTCTTTATACCTGTTTGTGTGGCTATTTATTTTGCAATTAAAAAAACCCAACGTAAAGTAAAAACGTAACAATATAATGAAACTGTAATAGAACCGCATCTGTACATAAAATATTGTGAGAAAATTTTTGTCTGTCTTGATGCGCATCACATAAAAACCTGTGGATGAATTTTAATAAAATTTTATGCGGAAGATACCGTCAGACCTCGGTTCAAATATTGTACACTTTTTTCAGTTAGAATATCTTATTTCCAAGATAAAATATTTGAATCACGCAATTTTATCAATTTATTGGTACTAAAGACTTGGCAGCACTTGTTTTGTTAACTGGATATTTTATTGCAGTTCCGAATTTATATATGTATATAAATATAGTCTGACGAAATCTTGTCATATGTTCTTATTTTCATTTAATCCCATATACAAGTACTAAGCATTTTCAAAATAAAAAAATTTTGGATCTTAATTTGGAAATTACCGTATTAAAGAGGAAATTTTACAAAAATTTTCCTTTGTGCTAGTAAAATATTTTTAACCAAACGTTTATTATAAAATTTAACATATTTTTTCAAGTAATTCTAGTATGTAATAAATAATTTTACCAATCTAAACTTTCATAAGCCTCACTAAATGAGCGACTGTTTTCAGAATAGAATTGAGAATACCAAGTACGAAATAATTTGACTGACATTTCTTCTTTTACCAACTGTGGATGCCTGCGAAATATCTTGTGATTCCATATACTAATGTCTCGCTCAAACTGCAAAGGAAAGGTTTGTTTTATTATACGTTATATATTGTTATAAAATATAATTTTATATTTACCATAATACTTTCACCAAGTAAAGTAAATTTCACAAACGGAGCCATGATTCTTGGAGCATAAAAGCGATGGACAACTTTTTGCAGCATGGGTTCAATGGGTGTAACTGTTTGTATAACTTCGATACGGCCCATTGTTGGAGACTTGATATGCAACTGAACATATGATGGACCAATCTAAAATAAGGAAGTTAAATATAAATATTCCAATGCATAGCAATATTGTATGAATAGTTTCGTTTGCCTAATTTTTTTTAAACGATATCAATTTATTACCCTATGAATATCATATTGCATTTGTGATTACAAATTTCAGCGTTTACTTTACGAAGGTTATTACAACATCTACTAATTATTGTTTCTTTTCTGGTCCTTTTTTATTTCTATCAAAGAGTTTATTTTCGCTATAACATAATCTACCCAAGAGTTATGAATAGGCGCATGGAGCCACATATTGTGGGGACATGCTATCGGCAAGTTTTATGAGGTACTAGAGGATTATACTTTTCAAATAGGGTTAGACTTTTATTACCAACAGTGAAACTTAATTATGTTTTTCATAGGTGTGTTTACTACATCGAATATAGTTTGGCCTGCGGACAGCACATCATCAATCCTCTTTATAATCTGCTTGACTATAAGGAAAATGTGGCCCTGGCTTGATAGGAAAAGAGGGCATATCTACTAAAGATGCGAAAAAGCAATTATGCGACTCAGTCGCTATCATCACTGGACATTGCTTGCTTAAAACCCACGCGTAAAAGATTAATAATTTTTACACAAACTGCCATGCTGAGGAAGAAACAACTGAAAATCTCTGCTGCCTCTGCCCTGGAATGCCGGGGAATCATACCTTTAAACAATGGAATTAAATAGAATCAGTTTTGATTACTTCTTCTCCCATATTGATTTATTAATCTATTTGTTAATTGTTTTGGAAAATTAAATCAATATGGGAGAAGAAGTAATCAAAATACAAGAGATATTATAGGACAAAAAATTTATAAATCTTTAATATATATACCAGAAATATCTGAACGTTTAGAAAAATCTAAAATCTTTGATAATACTAAATATAAAATGGCTTTTAAGACTCAAAATACTCTAAACAAATTATTCAGTAAAACTAAAGATAGAATCCAAAAATTAGAATTGTCAAATATAGTATATAAAATACCTTGTAACGGAAATGAAAAGGAAAATTGTAATAAAGTATATGTAGCCACAACGAAAAATAAACTTAAAACTAGAATAGCAGGACATAAATCAGACCAAAAATATAGGAATATTAATTCGCAAAAAACAGCTTTATCTTCTCATTGTGCTAGTTTAAATCACTATCCCAATTTTGATAATGTTTCAGTTCTAAATTCAGAAAATAACTAATTATAAACGTCGTTGTATTTTAGAAATGTTACAAATTATTAATACACCAAACACACAGAGAATTA
Source organism: Phasia obesa (assembly GCA_949628195.1). Taxonomy (NCBI): domain Eukaryota; kingdom Metazoa; phylum Arthropoda; class Insecta; order Diptera; family Tachinidae; genus Phasia; species Phasia obesa. Next base: position 140,466,887 of record OX451215.1, on the reverse strand, counting down.
ATTTTAAGGGAGACACAGATAATATAGCTCAGATTTACAGACATTTAGTAAATAAGAGATAATTTAATATTTGTTATACTTGTTTTAAACAAATTTTTATATGTCTGTGACAAAATTTGTTTTTTGAAATATGTTAGTTTGAAAAAATTTTTTTATTACTTTTTAATTGTAATTTTTATTACTGTTAATTTTATAATTTTTCTTGATGATGCTACACAAAGAAGCAGCGAAATATTGAAAAATATAAATAAAATTATTTAAAGACCTAAAGCTTAAAATAAAATAGTTAAATTAATATAAATATTTTATACTCATAAAATATTTTATACTCATAAAATATTTATTGAATAAATTTGCAAAGGAATCATGCGTGATTAAAAATAAATAATGTATATAACACGATTCCAAATATAATTTTTTGTATTTAATGTCTACCGTTAATACAATAAGAAAAAGGAATAATGATTTAAAATAAAAGCAATCAAACAAAAAGTATAAGTGAATTCACATTATGTTCGTTTAAAAGGGCAGGAAAATCAAAAACAAATAATTATTTAAAAGGAACTGAAAGAAGCAAGTTACTTTACATCTTTTTTCCAAAAATTCAACAAAATAAAACAAAATAATTCTAAATGTGGTGAAAAATAAATTGGTTATTTAATTCTCACCTCTAGGCTCGTTTTATAACGGATTAAAAATCTGAGGCAGCTATGGTGCAGGAACTGCCGTCCGTCCATCACGAGTCCTAGGTCCGAATTATTGTTACGGGTAAGGTTAACAATTCAAACAAAAAATTATATTTATATTTCACTTTTGCCTAATGACACGTTTTTTTGTTTGGTTAAGGAACACACTTCTAACTATCTTGCAGATTTTTAGTTTTAGTTACATATACTTCTTTATTTTAATTTCAGCTTCAAGCTTTATACTTTAAATTCATTTTGGTTTAAGCTTTTAGTTTTTATTAATTTTTTTATAAGTTTTTAGCAACTAGCTTTAGTTTTATAACTTGTATTCTACGCTGAATAGTTTTTCAAATCTTTTAGTTTCAGGTTTAAAATTCACCTTTTTAACTTAAATTTTGCATTTCCTTCCAAGCTTTGATTTCAAAACCTTATAAATGTTTGTCTTATTTAACTTAATTTAAATCAAATACAGTCTTTAAGCGTTTTTATCCACTTTAAAATTAACTTAAACTTCAAGAGTTCTCAGAAATAAATTTATTCTTTTTGCTTGGTTTTCACTGTATTTTTCTTTGGTTTACCACTTGTCACCTCGTAAGTATCCATAGAATAATATACATGTTTCGCCACTTGCGTCTAAGAAACCTTCTAGACGCAGCAATATGTCTTCCATCAACAGTTTCCTTATAACTTTCTTGTTTTTCGGACATGCCGCTGCATGCACATAATCTATCTGTCCTACTCATTGTCTTCTTTATTTTTATTTACTTGGCACCCTGTTACCCTTCACTACACTGCACACGACAAACCCAACCATTCCTGCAGACCTTTGATGGTCACCGGATGAGGGATAAATGACACCTAACTCGTGAAAAAGAAAATATAACAAAAATCTTTGGGGAAATTCACTTCTACCTGCCCAACGGTAACACTATCCCCTTTCACAATAGACAGAAACAGGGCAGACAGACGAGATTTGTTGGCAAGGGGTTGAAGAGGTAGAGTGTGTATTTCATGGCTATCGTACTGGACATTTTTTCGTTTCTCTTGTCTGCTTTTCGCTGATGCTTCACATTATATTTCTCAAGTCGGCGTCTACTTGCTTAAAATTTCTCAACAAAGTACAATTACCACAGATTTTCAAACACAAACACATGTAAATTAAATAAATCCGAAAATAGAATGTCTATAACTCTGTCTGTGTTTTTTATGTCCAATTGTAAAAGCAATAAGACAGAGCAAAAGAGAATTCAAAAAATGTCTGCCTTGTTTCCGTCTTATGTAAATGCAGTATAATATCTGCACTAATTAATTTTGTTGATCTGGCAACTCTCACTTGCAACGAAAACGACGAAAAAGAAAAGGCAAATTACTACAACACATGGTACAAATCAAGGTAAAATAAACAAGGTAAAGTTAGTTGAACAGCTGACATTTTTTTCCTTCATTTGTTTTCAATTGTAGTTGTCATACTTTATTTTCGTTTGTTTATTTTTTGTTATGAAAAATGCTAAATTCCCACAACAAAAAAATTCGTGTGCATGGCTTGCAGTAATGTCAACTTAGCTCTTTTTGATTTTATTTGACGCCTACTTTTTCACTAGGCTGTCTTGAAGCTGGTTATGGCTATAAACAGCACGTATAGAGTTTTTTTCATTGTTCAATTAATTTATAATTTTGCACTTTTTTCAGTATTAATTAAATATATTTTTTTGTTCATGCATTTTTACATCGTAATTTGAAGCTTATTATTGACTTAATTGGAAAATGACAAAATGTGTGGAAATTACTCAACCTCAAGATGGCATTAGGCAGAAAGGACAAATAAGTGATGCGATATTTAAAAAGCTAATTAATCGCCAAATGATACAATTTGTATGGATCATTTTTCATTAACTTAAAAGCAAATGTAAATCGAGCTGCGTTCACATACATTTATTATACTTCTATTACAACTATAGCAAACCCCAGTTAAGAGAACTAGTATTCAAGTTAAACATTACAGCGTTGATACACTTCCATTGCAGTTCTATTGAATTAAAACTTGCTGGAAATACAGTCTGATTCAGTAACAGTACTTTCCAAGTAGAAAGTATACTCCAATTCAAGTTTCTTTTGAAAAATAAAAAAAATCATTAAAATTAAAGTAACATTAGATTTCACAGTGTGTAATTTTTTAAGTCATGGCAAAATAACCATATACGGAAACCACTACGTGATAAAAGACCTAAAAAAAGACCCCTGTCTCCCAGTTTTGCCCAAAGTCCTCCAGGTTTTTTTTTGGGCCCTCAAAGATGTGGGGCCTCGATGTCATTTTTGCAAAAAAATGATCATTTACTCAAGCTCATTGTTTGCAAACCGTTTGAAATTTTGATATACTCTCTGAGGCAAAGTTGTAGCTGTTGTCATAAAGAAAATTGTGAACATAAAATCAAAAAAACTTCATCTTCAAGGTCAAAATCGCAAAAAACTTTAAAAAATTCAATTTTTTTTACCTTTTTTCCCCTGTTCAGGTCCATAGGTAGCAAACCGTTCAAAATTCAAGGAAACAATCAACTACAAAAATGAACCTAAAATCTCAATAAACAACTTTCTAGAACTTCCTACGAATGATTCTTAACACCGTTTAGGTAGCGCTTAGGTAGCCGCAAAAGTGAAAAATTTAGGTAGCCGCAAAAGTGAAAAATTTTTGCGGCAAGCTAATTTTGATTTTCTCGAAATTTAGTATTTTAAAATATCTATTTACATTGGCAACACTGTTTTTGAAGTGTAAAGAAGTACATACATAAATTTTGTCTCCAGAAAATTGTCGATTTTAATTAACAAAATATATTCTTGCTGTTGAGATTACAATGCCATAGTGTTTGGTGTGTGCGTATTTCTGTGAATTTAGTTAAATATTATCCAAACAGCGGAAGGGTGGATGGAAGTAAAGGTCTGGTGACGAGCGATACTTGTGTTGCAGAACTGGTCGGTGTTTCGCACAACATATTGATGGTTTATTAGTAGATTCCATATAAACTGACGCTGTTTAGGTTGATCATTTTAAGTTAATTTTTATTGGTGGCTTGCATCAACCTGCTGCCTGGCCAGCTGTTCATATTGCATACAACATATTGCAGTATTGCCAGCTAATAAAGTCCTTGGTTTATATATTAATGCTTGAAGGTATGCTTTAATAAACAAATGAATAAAAAACGCGCTGTACATTATCAAAATTATGCCGCTGACAACTGGATCCTCACAAGATGCTTTTTCCTGGGATAAACTATGTTCCCTGTTAGATGAAAAGTTAAAATATGTAACAAGAAAGGAAGACTTAGTTGATAAGAAAAATGATATTGACTATTTGAAGAATGAAAACACTCAATTAAAAATGGACGTAAAAAAATTATCTGCACCTATGGAATCAGAGCTGTTAAATTTCGATTACGATTAGTAATCAATTACATTACTTTTTAAAAAGAATCGTAATGATTATATAATCCACTATTCAACAATTTCTGATTACTAATTGATTACGATTACAAATAATCAAAAATAATCAGGATTACTTGCGATTACTGAAAAATAATCAAAAGTAATCAAAAATGAGTTCGACTACTTTAAAAGATTACTTTTGATTACTTTTGATTATTTTTGATTTTTTGTGATTACTTTTGATTATTTTTGATTATTTTTCAGTAATCGCAAGTAATCCTGATTATTTTTTGATTATTTGTAATCGTAATCAATTAGTAATCAGAAATAGTTGAACGACTGTTTTCGTTTCCCGGTATCGTAAACAATCCAAGGTGGCAATAATTGTCGGATTATTCTTTTGATAAATTAGTTATAATGAAAGCCAATTCAAATTTTATGTAAATGAGAATTATTATTCATTATTTATTCATTTTATTGTAGCGGAATTTAATTTATTTATGTTACTTGCTTAATTTAGGTTTTCAATTATTTAGCGGATTCACCCTAACTTAACTTTGTATAGTTTTTTTTTCAATAAATGTAATGTACAAGTTTCCTTTAAAAATAATCAAAAGTAATCACAAAAAATCAAAAGTAATCAAAAATAGTCAAAAGTAATCAAAAGTAATCTTTTAAAGTAGTCTAACTCATTTTTGATTACTTTTGATTATTTTTCAGTAATCGCAAGTAATCCTGATTATTTTTTGATTACTTGTAATATAATATAATATTACTTGTAATATAATATAATATTCTTAAAAGAAAAAATTCCTTCGAACTTTCGTAAATCTGTGCTGATCCCAGTATTTTAAAAGGGGGACCCAAACCTGCCAACAAACTATCGTGGTATATCCCTCATGAATGCGATATGTAAAATCTTTAACACAATTTTATTGAACAGACTTAACGAGTTGGTAGAAAACAATAACATATTGAGTGAATATCAAGCTGGGTTTAGAAAAAATTATTCAACGGTGGACAACATTTTTAACCTTGTAAATATTGTATCTCTAAACAGCCATATAGGAACGGAAACTTATGCATTTTTCGTGGACTTCTCCTGCGCTTTTGATATGATCCCCAGAAATTCACTGTTTTACAAGCTCTCTAGACTAGGATTATCGGCTAAAATCATCAGGATATTGAAATGTGCGTATAAAAATACAGAATCCAGAATTTGGGATGGTAGCAATTTCTCCAAACCTTTCACTGTGGAGCTAGGCGTAAAGCAGGGATGCATTTTAAGCCCGTTGTTATTCTCTTTGTATATAAATGATCTAGCCGATGAGTTACCAGGTGGTGTTCAAGTTCCCGACACAAATGTAAAAGTGCTGTTATACGCGGATGATATTGTCATACTATCCGATACAAAGTCCAATCTGCAAGCTATGATTGATGCCTTATACTATTATTGTACGAAATGCAGTTTAAGTGTCAACCTAGAAAAATCAAAAATTATGGTTTTCCGATCTGGTAGCAGAATTTCATCAACTCATAACTGGTTTTATGGTGATAATAATATTGAGCTAGTCAATTCTTTCAAATATCTGGGAGTTACCATTACGTATAATTTATCATTTAAAAAACGTATATACAACAAACTGCAAAATTAGCGATTAACTCTTCATGGTCTAAATACATTAGTCACGTGCAAATATCAAAAGCCAACAAACTAAAGATCTTTAATGCGGCTTTAAGAACTATTATGTTTTACGCGGCCCAAATTTGGGGCTATGCACGCTATGAGGATGTAGAAAAGCTGCTTAGATTTTTTATTAAAAAGACGCTTCGTTTGCCGCTCACCACCCCTAACTACATGTTACATTTGGAAACTGGATATAACTCTCTGTATATTTCTTCCCTAAAGTTACACTTCGACTATATCAACAAGATCTTAAAGATGAATCAACAAAGATTACCCCGTGTCTTGGCGGAAAAAATTATTGATCTAAACATTTGTTGGACAGAAGAATGGTCGAACCTGTGCCGGTGGCTGCAATATTCACCAGACGATCGAACCAAGCCCATTTGTGGCTACGGGAGAGATATTTTAAATGTATTAGAAAAAAGGAGCATGAGGACTACATATACAAGGCACAAATTTTCTTCATCATGATTTATATCGTTATTTAAACTATGATGCTGTGCCGCTGCTTACTACTAACTTTCCATCATATTCTACTGGCTTGATCATTAGAGCTAGAGGTGGCTTACTAGACCTAAATGCTAGATCATATAGGAATAACGATAATACGCTCTGCTCAATTTGCAATTTAAATGTCGACAAAAAAAAACACTGCGAACTTTATAGGTGTCTGTCCAATATATAATATTTTTAGACTTAAATACTTTGGGAAAACACAGCTTAATTTAGATGAGGTGTTAAAGATACTAAATGGCATTAATTTTAACAGTTTATATAAATATTTAGAAGTATGCTTTATATATAGAAAACTAATATTAAATGAATTTGATATATAATTGGTCAATCATGTTAATAATAAATTAATGTAAACTCAATAACTCTTATTATAATTGCCAACCTGGTAAACAGTAAATATAGATATGAAAATTTTATTGTAAACATTTATTGTAAAATTTATTTTTAAATATCTACAGGGTGGGCCAAAAGAAACCAAGGGGTGTAAAAGTTTAATAACTTTTTTGTTTATTAACTTTTTTTATTTTTTCTTTCAGATTATATAGACAACACTTGGAGAATTTATAATGGAGAGGTTCACAACTGAACAGAGAACCAGAACAATAGAATTTTATTATTTAAACCAGAGATCAATTATTTTAACGCAAAGAGCATATCGCCGACATTTTAACGTCAGAATTTCGCCCTCTGAAGCGATGATTCGTTGCTTAGTTAATCGTCATCACCAACATGGCAGCGTAAGAGATTTGCCTCGAACCGGTAGACCACGTTTAAGTCGCTCTGCGGAAAATATTGAACGAGTACAGCAAAGTGTTAACGAAGCACCAGAAACATCTTGCAGAAGGCGTTCTGCTCAGCTAGAAATGTCTCGTACGTCACTACGGCGCATTTTAAAAAAAGATTTACAGTTATACCCATATTGAAAAGCTCAAAGCAAGCATTCGCGCATCGGCTCTTCATTTTTATTAAAAAATCCACATTAAACTTGCATCATATTTCCATAAGAATAGTTACCATTAGGTGATTTCATATTGTGCACAACCATCATTTGATCAATTGGAAGAATTGTAAATATATGCTGAATTTAAATAAATTTATAAATTTGGTTTTTTTATAAAATATACAAAATCAAAGTCACTCAAATAAACATTTAATAAAAGAGACAACTGGAATCACTAAAGTTAATGTAAACAAATAAATAAGCAACCAGCTGTTCTCTTCATACAAATACTGGTAAATATAAGTGATACCAAGTTGCGTCGCAAATGCCAATGTATTAAAGTGGTACCTAATCGCAAATACGTATAATAAGTTTTAGAGTCACTGCTCATTCTGGCCGTTAATTTATACACTTAAACTACCATTTTTAAAAATATTAATGTATACATTGAGAAAAAATACTAAAAATAACAAAACCATAAACAACACAAAATCAAAAACTCGTAATCAAAACAAAAGAATGCAAACAACTGATAAATCGCAAGAGTCGAGCCCTAACACGGCCCTTTCTACAAATACACCAGTTCACAAGCGTTTAATAAATGTAGTTCAAAACTCATCGTTAACAACCTCACGCTTGTCAAATCCTGAGTCACCGTTCAAACTTTTAAATTGTATGGATAAAAGATTTGAAAAACTATCTGAACAAATTCTAAATATGATGGAGTCAAAATTTAGGGAATATAAAGATGAGATCTTAAATGAACTAAACCAAAAATTTAATGATATCAATAGTGAAATTCGTTCACTTGACGATAGGATAAACTACTTGTTAGCTGAAACTGGCGATATAAAAATCATGAGGGAGGAAATTAATACTTTAAAATCTAAATTAAAAAATCAAGAAAATCAAGCGGTTTCCTGTGAGCTTCGTATAAATGAAATACCGTACAATGCTAACGAAGATCTTGTGAACATATTTAGCAATATATGTAGGACAATCAATGCATCCATGCCTAATATTAAAAGTATATACAGATTACGAAATCAAAATAACAAACGAGCGCATTTCTCAAAGGATGCTGTAATAATAGTAAAGATGTGGTCCGCATTTGATAAAAATTACTTCCTCAAATCTTTTGCACAACACAGGAAGCTTGATAAAGGTTTCTCTTTTCGCCTCAAAGACATTGGTATGAATTCAGAAAACAAATTCAAATTCTGCTGCAATTAAACTTAAAAAAAGTAAAGCTATATGCAGTGCTTTCACTATGCGAGGTTTTGTATATATAAGAATACAACCTAATGATAGCTTGATCCAAATAAATGAAATGGAGCATCTGAACCAGTTATTTCCAACTGACTTTCGTGAGGAGCAAGCTGACCTGTCAAATTTACCAAATAATGCATAATTTCCATAATATAATAATTCATAAAAATATTGTTTTACTTATTTTATATATTATATTACTTTTACCCATTCTAAAGTATTACTTTTTAACTCTTAAGTATAATTTAACCTTTTGCGTTGCCAACTTAATTCTTAATGATAACTACAAATAATAATTACCGTTCCAAAGATAGTGTATTCAATTTGCTTCGGATTTTAACAAAACAAAGAAGGGGGCTAAATATCGTGCATATTAATGCACAGAGTCTACATAACAAAATAGATGAATTTCGATATATATTTGCATCATCTGATGTAGATATTATATGCATCTCTGAAACCTGGTTTCCACTGGATGTCAACGATTCTATTTATTATCTTGAAGGATTTAAACTTTACAGAGCAGATAGAAAAGTGATAATTAATGGACGTGAATCAAAATCTAAAGGTGGAGGTGTAGCAATATATGTCAGATGTGGCATTAAATGTATGGTGAAAGAGAAAACGCTTATTGGAGGCGAAATTGAGTATTTATTCCTAGAAATTTCAACCAAACAAAAGCGAAAACTACTGGTGGGAAGTATTTACAGGCCACATAGAGACATTCGATTCGATTCGTTTACAAATCTGTTGGAAAATATTTCCCTTCAATATGATGATATTATTATTATTGGTGATTTCAATTGCAATTTACTCGCCAACAATGCGTTAGTTGATCCAATGTCATCATTAGGTCTTATGCCCGTAAACATAACTACTCCAACGCACTATCGCTGTTCCAGTAATAGTCTAATAGACTTAGTATTTGTAAATAAAAAAACCAAAATTCTACTATATGATCAAATTTCAGCACTGGTATTCTCCAGCCATGATTTGTTATTCATCACGTATGATATATATTTAGAGAAGCAGGCATCGTCCTTCAGCTATAGGGATTTACATAATATTGACTACAATATTTTGAATTTCCACTTTCAAAATATCAACTGGTATCAGATTTATACTCTCGATAATATTAATGAGCAACTATGCATCATGCAAGATAATGTAAATAAATTATTTGAATTAAGTGTGCCCCTAAAAACAAAATACATAAAGGCAAATAAGGTACCATGGTTTACATCAAATATTAAAAATTTAATAAACAAACGTAATACTGCTTATAAAAGGTGGAAGAGATTTAAAACTACTGAACTCTATAGTATATTTCGCACAGCCAGGCAAGAAGTTGTTAAAGGTATAAAAAAAGAAAAATCCTTATATTATGAAAGAAGATTCTCTTCTGCTCTTGACAACCGTTCTAAATGGAAAGAAATAAAGAAAATTGGCATAGGACAACCCACAACGCATGAAATAGATGTAGATATAAACGTATTAAATCATAAGTTCGTAAATACGGAAATACCAGAACCAATACTGAATGTATATGATGATCTCTGTACTGTTTCTATAGAAAATAAATTTAGTTTTCGATGTGTGAGCCAAAGCGAAGTTTTCACAAGTTTTTCTTCTGTAAAGTCGGATGCTGTGGGAGTGGATCGAATGTATCCTGCCTTTTTGAGGGTTCTTATGCCAAAATTATTACCATTTGTTACGCATATCTGCAACACAATCTTAACAAAATCTATATATCCACAAGACTGGAAAATATCCAAAGTTGTCCCTATTCCAAAAATAAATAACGAATTTAGGCCTATATCAATTCTTCCTTTCTTATCCAAAGTAATGGAAAAGATAATGAGTAGGCAAATGAATGAATATATTAAGAAGCAGAATCTCTTAACGAACATGCAATCGGGTTTCATTGAAGGAAAAAGCTGTACTACCGCTCTAATAGACGTAGTAGAAAATATAAGAGCCGACCTTGACAAGAATATGGTATCGTTTTTAATATTACTTGACCATAGTAAAGCGTTTGATACGGTGGATCACAAAATTCTAATAAAGAAGCTAGAAAAATTATTTTATTTTTCGCAATCTGCATGCAATCTCATAAGATCCTATCTTACTGATCGTTCTCAGGTTGTCAATCTCAATGGCGAGTTTTCAGAAGCGGTTTACTTAAATAGAGGAGTGCCACAGGGATCAATACTTGGACCCTTATTATTCTGCTTATACATTAATGATTTACCGGACACAATAAAACAATGCAAGGTACAAATGTATGCAGATGATGTGCAAGTTTACAAGAGCAGTGTTATAAGTGACATCTCTTTATGTGTGGAAAATATTAATAAGGATTTATCTGACATAAGCATATGGGCGGCAACCAATGGGCTAAAAATTAATCCATCTAAATCTAAATGCATCTTTATATGTAAAGCAAAAACAACTTTGAATAATGATGTAGAAATAAAAATAAACAGTGATACCATCGAGTTTGTTAATTCTTCAAAAAATTTGGGCGTTATTTTTAACAACAAACTTACATGGTGTAACCATATAACCTGTTTAGTAAGCAGAGTGTATGGAATGTTAAGAAATCTTTGGGCAGTCAAGTACTCGACACCGTTCAATATACGAATGTTACTTGCTAAAACCTATGTAATACCAGTTCTCCTATATGGCTGTGAAATCTATGCTAACTGTGACAGCTCTGATTTTCATAAACTTAATGTTGCCTATAATAGCATCGCAAGATACATATTCAATAAAGGACGTCGTGTATCAATATCGAGATTTTCTTACCAGATCTATAAGATGAGTTTTGGAAACTTACTCAAGTTTAGATGTTTGATATTATTGCACAGAAAAATAACAACTAAACAACCAGATTATTTATTTGATAAATTACGTTTTTCTAGATCTACTCGAGGAAAGAAACTAATACAACAAAAACATACAACTACTCTATCTCAGAGACAATTTTTAATATACTGCACTAGTCTTTGGAACCTGCTTCCCAATCAAATACAAAATATAAGCAACGCAAATAGGTTTAAAGTTGAGCTACTGAACTACTTTAGTTAGGGTTTTTATTGATTTTTTATAATTTTTGTTTTTTTAATTTTATACCTATCACGTATCCACATTTTTATGTAGTCTTTCTTAATTGTTACTTTTAAGTTAAACTTTTTGTTTTTTGCTTTATTAATTATATGTACTATGATTTCTCACTAGCACTGTAACTTATAAGATATTTTTCTTGTTGTGCTAGGCTAATATATAAATAAATAAATAAAAATAAAATAAATAAATAAGGTGCAATTGGTCCAAGAATTAAAACCCGCAGATCATCGGCAACGTCTAAATTTTGCAATTAAATTTCAAGAGTTGGCCAGAAACGAAATCAACTTTATTGAAAATTTGATTATGAGTGATGAAGCTCATTTTCATTTGAATGGCTTTGTTAATAAGCAGAACTGTAGGTTCTGGGGTTCTGAAAATCCAAGAGCCATTCATCAACGCCAATTGCACCCCATCAGGTGTACAGTATGGTGTGGGATCACATCTAAAAATGTCATTGGGCCCTACTTCTTCGAGAATGAAGATGGAAGTGCTGTAACCGTAAATGGAGAGCGGTATCGGTTTATGATAGAAAATTTTTTACGTCCTGCTCTTGAAAACAGACCTGGTATGTGGTTTCAGCAGGACGGAGCCACTGCCCATACTGCCCGAGACACAATGGCACTTTTAAGACAAATTTTTGGAGAGCGAATAATTTCTCGAAATTCGGAAATTATTTGGCCAGCGCGATCACCAGATTTGACAGCACCCGACTATTTTCTTTGGGGTTTTTTGAAGGAGCGAGTGTATGTGAACAAGCCAGAGACAATCCTTGAACTCAAGGCAAACATTGTTGCAGAAATTCGAACGCTACAGCCACAAGTTTTGAAAGATGTTATGGAAAATGCTCTAAAAAGAGCCCATCAGTGCGAAGCTGAAAACGGTGGTCATTTAAGAGACATCATTTTTCATACTTAGTATAAAAAAATTTCCATTTTGTATATTATATAATCTGAAAGAAAAAATAAAAAAAAGTTAATAAACAAAAAAGTTATTAAACTTTTACACCCCTTGGTTTCTTTTGGCCCACCCTGTATTAATAAATAATAATATCTATTTGCCAAATTACAATTAGTTTTCAACATATTTTTTTAATTAAAAAATAACATAAACAATTATTTAAAATCAGTAGTAAAATTAAAATTTTTCATTGCTATCTTGAGTACAATAAAAGAACTAAAAGAAAAAAACGCACAATTTGTTTTGTAATTACTTATTTCAATCGGCTTTTTGACATCTACAATTTAAAAAACTACAAAAAAATACATGCGATGTTTGTTTTTGTAAACCTTGTTTATTCTACCATGGTACAAATCAAGGCGAATCGAATACTAGGTAATCGAAATCTTGCAACAAAAACAACCACAGGCAATTTTGTTTGTGAAAAAACACCCACAGTTGTCAAATACACAAAGTAAAATTAAAAAAAAAGAAAATTTGTTAGACAAAACACAAAAGTTTTGTTAGTTTAAAATATTCAAAGTTAAAATATTTAAAGTAAAAAGCGAAAAAACGTGAAAAATTGAAATAAAAGAACATAATTTAGAGTGCAATACATTTTTATTGTCAAATTTTATTTAATAAAATGTGTCACAAAGAAAATGTAAACAAATTTTGACATAAGAGGGTATAAAACACATATAGAAGATGATGCTCAACTGGGCTATCAGATTTACCTAGTATTCAATTCGCCTTCGCACAAATATACATGGCGAATGCAGGTAAGTATTAATGAATGAAATTAATTTACAATTAAATTAACAATTCTTAAACTACAATTTTAAATAATCCTTCTATTTCCCTTTCAGCTTATGGCAGACTGGACCGAACAACAATGGATTAAGGTATGTATGCAATAAAATTAGGTTTCATGCATTAGCGTGTATAAGGGTGCGTCAGAGTGGCCGCTTGTTGCCGAGCCGAGTGATGCTTATTGCGGGTTCATGCGAGAGTTTGAGTGTGCATAGTGGATGCCAGAATCAGCGCTGATTTTTATGGTTCCGAATCCAAAGGGTAAAAACGATTGTTTTCGCTACAATGTCTGGCCATCTGGCCGTCTGTTATCGCCTTTTATCTCTGGAACCGTAATATGTAGACTCTTGAAATTTTCACAGATAATGTATAGCTGTTGCCGCTATAGCAACAAATACTAAAACTTATAGGTTGTTCCGATCAATGAGAACCCAAGAGGTGAAACGGCAAATAAACAGGACGGCAAAAAATACGAATTGTAGTGTACTTCACAAGTGCACAATGCATACACCATCATGAAACTATCAATATTGATGACCACACAGAAATTGAGTGACACACATTTGAGTATCACAATAGATGAGTGTATTTCAATGCACATTGAAATACACTAATTTGTGATTGGTTATTAGTATTGGTAACATGATCCTACACAAATTCCATAATACTGAATAGAAAGTAAGAATGAAAGAAATAGATAATTGTACAATTGTAGAACAGTTAAGAATTATTTTCATGTTTTGTATATAAAGGGCTTAGCGCCACAAATAAAACAGATTTGGATCTAAGAACTCAAATTGGCTATACCAAGCCGTTGTTTTTAATTTTAAAATCTCAAGATTTCGGCAGTTCTTTTGAACGCCTATAGTTGAGCTGGAACCCTTTCAGCTGTTTAATATAAATACAAGGGCTACAGGGAAATTAACAAAATTTTTAAAATACATATAACATTACATTACATGGCGATCCTGCAAACGGACCAGATCCTCTGATCCTGCAAACAGACCAAAGGCCATTACCATAGAGGAATATAAAAGAAGGCAGAAAAACCAATGCCAACAACCACAAGAAATAAAAAAGATAATTAAGAAGAAGAGAGCCGAAAAAAAGTACCAAACGAGAAAGCATGTTGCAATCCTTTACAAGGATCGAATGCTAGCAACTTCAAAAGAAACGCAAAAATTAATCAAAAACGAAATTAAGAAAAGCAAATTAGATGGTAGGACCCATTTGGGGAAATAAACCAAGCAAAATGGGCAAACCACAAAGTAAAGTGGAGATACAAGAAAACATAGTCAATAATGGTAACGCACAGAATGAAAAACAAATATTACCGGAATACATTATAACAATAATTATAGTAGCACTCATATTATATGTAGCTTATAAGATTAACAAATATTTTAAAAACTATGTATTAAAACATAGAAATAATAATAATACTATAGCAGATATATAAAAAAAAAAAACTTAAAACAAAATATCCTTAAAGTAAAACTTAAAATAAAATATTATTAAAATATATTTGAATACAAAATAAAAGATTAATGGAATGGCAAAATATATTAATAAAAATTAGGATACTCAAAGAAGAATTTGATAGATCATATAAATGTTTAAATTTGGACAGGCCAACTAAAGATGAAACAATAAAAAAACATATAGAAATTCTATTAAGAAATCTTGATAAAATTAGAATTATATTAAATGTAAATTATAATAGACTAACAGCAGCACACAAAGCAGCGGCAGACGCATTTTTCACAGACATTAGAAATAAACTAATTTATATAACAAAGAAAAAAGGTATAATTTTAGAATTACCAACTTCTCTACACGAAGAAACACCATTGTACCTTAATCTAGAGCAACAAACAACTACCAACATGGCAACTTTTAGTTTAGAAACAGCTTCAAAGACATTACCATTATTCACTGGTAACTACCAGGAATTAGAAAGTTTCCTAATAACATGTGAGCTCATAAACAAAACTTTATCAGACGGTGGAAAAACTGACTTATTACAGTACATTTACCATGCGAAACTAACATCTAACGTCAGAACTGCAATAGGAACCTATATAAAACCTGAAAGGTTTGAAGATTTACAAAAACTACTGAAAGAAAAATACAAAAGCAATAAGACAATTCCAGAATTACAAACAAGACTAAATATAACATATCAAGGAAAAATGTCAATTAGCTCATACAAAGAAAAAATAATGACTATAATAGATAATATGAATAGCCTCGGAATTGAAGAATTAGGAAATAGTGCTACAGAAGCAGAAAAAAATGTAATAATAAGATTAAACAACAAGTTAGCTTTAGACACATTTAAGAAAGGCTTAAATGAAAATCTTAAATCGACCATATATGCAGCTAGACCAAACAATTTACAAGAAGCATCCGAACTAGCATTAGAATTAGAAAATGAACAAAAAACAAATAACAGTTCCATATTGCATGTTAGAACACAACAACCACGGTATCAACAACAATACCACACTAGATTCAACTCATACACAAGACATGATAACAATCAAAATTATAACAGATCATACAATACTAACAAGAAAAATAACAATTTTAGCAACAACTTTAGAAATACTAATAACAATTTCAACAACAACAGAAATAATAATAGCAATAATAATAATAATAATCAGAATAGAAACAACAGATTTTCAAACTATAAAACAAACCAACATAATAACAATAAACACATACATACAATACAAAATGCGGGAAACGAGATGGGCCAGGGATACATGGTCATCCCGGAGAGCCAAAATTAAACATTTACAAAGTTTCCGACAACAATTCCAATTATATCAATGTAACATATAAAAACAAAAATTTAACTTTTCTTATCGACACTGGCGCCGACGTATCACTTTGTCGCATGCGTAATGAATTTATAGGCGAACAATTTAAGCCAGAAGAAAAATGTAAACTAACAGGTATCACAACAGAAGAAATAGAATCAATGAGAACAATTAAACTTAAGTTAAAAGCATCGGAAGAAACATGCGAACACACATTTCAATTGTTAAAACAAAGCTTTCCAATAGAAACAGACGGTATATTAGGAAGAGATTTTTTTAAGAAATATCTATGCAAGATAGATTATGAAACATTTACAATTGCCCTATTTATAAACAATGACACTATTGTAATTCCTATGCAAACAAAATCAATTAACACCTCAGAAATAACAATACCACCAAGAACAGAAATCATTCAACCCATTAAATTAAACATAACAGAAGATTGCGTCATATATAACAATGAAATACAAGAAGGAATATTTTTAAGCAATTCAATCGCACCAAAAAATGGTATGACACACATAAAAATATTAAACACAACGACCGATACAGTAACTTTAAAAAATTTTAAAATACAAACTGACCCACTTTCAAACTATGACATATTATATTACACAAAAACTAAGAATAACGAACGTTTTGAAGAAATACTAAAAGAGCTAAAATTAAATGAAAAAGATGATTACGCAAACAAAACACTAATAAATATTTTTAGGAAATATCAAAATGTTTTTCAACTAGAGAATGAAAAATTAACAGTAAACAATTTTTATAAACAGAAAATCATAACCTCAGACAATACACCAGTTTACATAAAGAATTATAGACTACCACATGCACACACTGACGTAATAAATGAACAGGTTGAGACAATGCTTAATGATGACATAATAGAACCATCAGTTAGCCCATATAATGCACCACTCCTTTTAGTACCAAAGAAAAATATTGAAGACAAAAGAAAATGGAGACTGGTAGTGGATTTTAGAAAGCTAAATGATAAAATCATCAATGACAAATTTCCACTAACTAGATTAGAGGATATTTTGGACAAATTAGGCAGAGCCAAATGGTTTTCTACACTTGACATGACAAGCTCATTCCACCAAATTGAATTGGAAAAAGACTCAAGACAATTAACAGCCTTTTCAACTCCACAAGGACACTATCAATTCAAAAGACTCCCATTTGGGCTAAAAATTTCTTCAAATAGTTTTCAAAGAATGCTTACAATAGCTTTATCAGGATTAGAATCAGAAGCATTTCTCTATGTAGACGATATAATCATATACGGTTGTAGTTTGGACCATCATAACCAAAATTTAATTAAGGTATTAGACAGACTTCAGAAATACAACTTAAAACTGAACCCAAAG
This sequence comes from Phasia obesa, assembly GCA_949628195.1. Classification (NCBI taxonomy): domain Eukaryota; kingdom Metazoa; phylum Arthropoda; class Insecta; order Diptera; family Tachinidae; genus Phasia; species Phasia obesa. Next base: position 140,449,287 of record OX451215.1, on the reverse strand, counting down.
AAATGTTGTTTTTTAAGACCAGAAGTAATTTACCTAGGACACTTAATAACAAAAGACGGAGTAAAGACAGACCCAGCAAAATATGACGTAATAAAAAATTATCCAATCCCAAAAAACGCGGACGAGGTTAGACGATTCGTTGCATTCTGCAACTATTACCGAAAATTCATTCCTGATTTTGCTGAAATTGCCAAACATCTAAACGCATTACTAAAGAAAAAGACAAAATTTCTATGGACAGACGAGTGCCAAAACGCTTTTGAAAAACTAAAAGACAAACTAATGAATCCACCATTGCTACAATATCCAAATTTTGATAAACCGTTCATTCTCACGACAGACGCTTCAAACTACGCGTTAGGAGCAGTTTTGTCCCAAGGCGAAATAGGCAAAGATTTACCAATCTCTTATGCCAGTAAATCATTACAGAAACATGATTTAAATAAACCCGTAATTGAAAAGGAGCTCTTAGCGATTCATTGGAGCATAAATTTTTTTAGACCATATTTGTACGGTAGAAAATTCATAGTAGTAACGGACCATAGACCGTTAATCTCACTATTCTCGCATAAGAACCCATCATCTAAAATGACTAGAATAAGACTAGATTTAAGCGATTATGATTTTACAATAGTTTACAAAAAAGGAAAGATGAACACAAATGCGGATGCACTCTCTAGAATAGAAGTTAATTCAGAGATGTTGAAACAAATGATACCGCAGGAAAGTGATGAAAAAGAAAAGAAAATATTAGTAACAACGAGGGCAATGAAAAATAAAATCAACGAGGCAAATAAAAGAGAAAAATTAAGAATAAATAATGAGGCAAAAAGTACGAACAAAGAAAATAAAAGAATAAAAGAAACGCGCGCAGATAAAATTAAATTGGAAAACTGTACTTCTCAGGAGCCTGATCAACTTCAAATATGGGAATGCACCTCCATTAATGATATAAAGAATATGAAGCAATTGCAATTTAATAATGTTGAAAATATAAAAGATATCGATATAATTATAAATAAAAATATAGTGCACATAGGATGTGACGAAAATTCATTCGGAACCAGTTCCATGAAGAAATCACATGCCAAGGATATAAGTAATAATGAAAATAAGCTAGCAAGATTCAGTGATAAATCAGCGAAACTAGATTCGATACTGAAGAAACTGATATCTAAAATGAAGAAAGAAAATATTAAAGAATTAGCGGTACCGAACAATGATAAAATATTTAAAGAGTATACAAAAGAAGAATTAAAAGAAGCCTACAAGAAAATAAATACAAAAGATAAAAGTCCTCAACTAAAAATATTAATATACAATGCCCCAAAAAGAATAACAGATGATATTCTAAAATACAAATTAATTGATGAATTCCATAATACCACACACGCAGGCCACTTAGGAATTAGAAAAACGGTCATAAAAGTAAAACAAAGATACATATGGAAAAACATGAACAAGATGGTCAAGAAATTTGTAATGTATTGCGACAAATGTAATATAAACAAACAAACAAAACATATCAAAGAACCACTTACACAAACAAACACACCAAACAACAGTTTTGAAGTGATTTCAATTGACACCGTAGGACCCCTTCGGATCTCAAACGAGTACCGATACATACTAACCATGCAGTGTGAACTGACTAAATTTGTTATCGCGCATCCTATGTCAACCAAAGATGCTCTTACAACTGCCAAAACATTAGTTGAACAATTTATTTTAAAATACGGACAGTTTAAGGTACTTAAGTCAGATAGAGGAACTGAATTTACGAATGAGTTAATGAAAAACGTATGCTTACTGTTAGACATCAAACAAACATTTTCGGCACCCTACCACCATGAAACTTTAGGATCAATTGAAAGAAACCATAGAGTTCTAAATGAGTTTTTGTTAACATCTGCAAACAATCATGAATGGGACAAGTGGATTCCATATTTTACTTTTGCGTATAATACGGCACCACATGTAGATACAGGCTATTCACCCTTTGAACTAGTTTATGGGAAATTGCCATGCTTGCCATCTGACACTCTAGAAAACACTAATAAAATTTATGACTATGACAATTATGTAAATGAATTAAAAATCAGATTACAGTTTGCTTTAAATAAAGCAAAAGAATTAATCGTTAATACAAAAGAAAACAGAACATCAAAATACAGATACCCGTCTCTTTCTCAAGTTGATTAGTTTTTTTTTGTGTTATTTCGTAAACATTGGTTTTCTTTTGTACTATTTTATTATTAATTATTTTCTTATTATTGTAAATGTGCGTAACTTTCATTAAATATATTTCTCAAGCTTATTTCATGCCACCAAAGAGTGTTGATTTTTTGTTTTAATTATACTTTGTTGTTTAATTAATATTTTATTGTACAAATTAACTTTTGAAGTACAAAGTTTTTAACAACGAACACGCTTTAAAGGAAAATTTTCAAAATTTTTAGTTTTTGTTTTGTTTATTTTTCCGATGTTCGTAAAAATTTGGTACTATATTTGTCTCTTTCTTGACAAACTTAGGAAAGTTTAATTATGGCCATTTTCATCAATCACTATTTACATCTCTGTGTACTTTGTGGTTCCGATAGAGAGATGTTATTCACGAATATATGTTTATTTCTTGAACTGTAGGAGGCATAGACTCAATATTTAAAAACAGTAATTAAAACTTAATTCGCTATATAAAAAAGTATAAAAAAATAAACCTAAAAATTAAAGGGTGTTCCGATAGTGGTGTGATTTGCATGTATAAGGCCTAAGTTTTGAACCATAATAGGTAGACGCTTGAAATTTTCACAGAAGGTGTATAACTGTGGCCGCTGTAGCAACAAATATTAAAACTTATAGGGTGTTCCGATAGGGAGGTGTTATTCACGAATCTGTGTTTATTTCTTGAACTGTAGTAGGCATACACTAAAAATTTACAAACAGTAATTAAAACTTAGTTTGCTTTATAAACAAGTCTAAAAAAATAAACCAAAAAATAAAGGGTGTTCCGATAGTGGTGTGAGTTGCATGTATAAGGCCTAAGTTTTGAACCATAATAGGTAGACTCTTGAAATTTTCACAGAAGGTGTATAACTGTGGCCACTATAGCAATGAATACTAAAACTTAACGGGTGTTCCGAAAGTGAAGTGCTATTTGCCTTTATGTCTTGAGCTATAGGAGGCAACCACTTAAAATTTGCAGATAGTAATTAAAACTATGTTCGCTTTCTAAAGAAGTATATAAAATTAAACCTTAAACCATTTAGGGTGTTCCGAAAGTGACGTGCTTTGCGTGTACATGGCCTAAGTTTTGAACGGTAATAAATAGACTCTTGAAGTTTCTACAGGAGGTGTTTTACTATGGCACTATAACAAATAATAAAAAGTAAAGGGTGTTCCGACAGTGACGTGATTCTCATGTATAACTCCTTATTTCTTGAACCGTAATAGATAGACTCTTAAAATTTTGTACAGTAGATATGTTGCCACGGCCGATATGACAATTACTAAAAATTAAAGGGTGTTCCGACAATGACATGTTTTTACGTATATTGACTTATCTTTTTAATAGTAATAGGTAGACTCTTGATATATTCATAAAAAGAGAATTGCCATGGCCGCTTTAACAAATAACAAAATTAAAGGGTGTTGCGACAGAGACATGATTTTTACTTAAATAGCCTTATTTTTTGAACCGTAATAGGTATTGAATTGTTTACAGTAGACTATTGAATTGTTTACAGTAGACTATTGAATTTTTTACAGTAGATGTTGTACTTCGGCCGCTGCACAATGCTTGGCAAAAAATATAAGGTGTACCTGTAGAATGTTGAAAATTTTCTCTGAGCCTTTGGTTAGCTCAATATAAAGTTTCATCAAAATTGGCCACGCCCACTACCCACCAAATTTGGCACAGAGCCTTTTATTACCTCAATTAAGAACAAAATAAAGTTTCATAAAAATTGGCCACGCCCACTACCCACCGCCCATAGAAAGCAAAAATATTTTTTTGGAACCTGTTAACGGGGTTGACATCCAATGCTACTTATAAAAGTATATGAGGATACTAGAAGTCGATGAAAAAAATCTGTATTTGTTGTAACTCTATCACACTTTCTGGAGAACCTTAATCTATAATCTTTGTTTCTGGCTTCTTCAGAAAGCATTCCAATAGGAAGTATTGCCGCATCCATGATATCCTTTCCGTGTATCAGTATTTTCTGTACTGTTACTGGGATATAATACCAACTATATTTTTCAACAAAAAGTTTTCCTGTATCTTGAGCAAAATTCTTGAACTTCAAGGAATTAACTTTATTGCCACAAGTTATTATTTGTAGTATAATGCGAAATCGATTAATTAGTTGCTCCACTACACCAGTCACATCGGCAACAAGTGCGGGGTTAGAAAAGAAACGCCTGGACGTATTTCCATCGTTAGTAGACCCAGTTCCTTGTTGAACTGCATCCACTCGTATACCCATCAGTTCCTTTAAGGCCTTCCAGTTTTAGACTTTTGTGTTCGTCCTTTAGCGCCGCACTGTGGTCAATATTTTGAGATAGCGGCCAAAACTCCTTTTAGTTTTTGTTCTCCGATTTTAAAGTTATTAGACTCATATGAAAGTAGACAGTAGTAAACCTCGGGAGCCAAAAAAATTAGAACTCTATTTCAACTATTTCACTAAGAACAGGGAGGTCCAAAATGGGCTTTTTCAGAATTTAGTAAATTTATGATATTTATAGTTAATTTTTAAAGTTTAAATGATCATAACTTTTTTGTTTTTCAAGATTTTTGGACGAAATAAATATAAAACTTATTTCCTATTACTGGTAAAAAAATTGAAGCTCTACTGTTTTCAGAACAATTTAAATATTTTTTTTAAAAAAGGTCAAATTTCTCGCAAATTTCCTACTTCATAGAGCACAACTCCTTTGAGTCAAGCTGAGCCAAAACACAAATTTACTATTTTGTAGTCCTAACTCTCCCCTACATTCTTATATATACATGTCCATGCATCGGGACTGCACTTTTTGAGCTACAGCAATTTTTCTGACCCAAGGTAAGATATTCGGTACAAATGCACGTCATATTTTTTGAGAAGTTATTTGTATGTGAAAGTGGCTATTATGCATATATTTTTATGAAATTTTGTACAAGAGTTGACCCAAAAAATAATAAAAAGTTGAAATTAGGAGAAGTTGGCCCATATTTGGACCTAGTCCACATAGAAGGGTGTATCAAAATTTTGACAGAAATGACAATAGAACTCTCAAATTATGTGCTATCTGGCAATTCATTTGGAAAAGGTAAAAAATGATATTATTGCCATCTAATATTACATAACTTAAATACCTGAAAATTGCAAATAATGGAAATAACTGGTAAAACCAAGTACCTGTTATATTATGTTTCAAAGAGGTAAAAAAGATCATGTTGAAACTTCGAGCAATAGTATATTAATCCATGCATTCATTTTTTTTCTTCATTATTGTTTAAACAATGGCTAAATTCAGTTATAGTGTTCTATCTGATATATATTTTGAACGGAAAGATGAAAACGACATTATTCTACATATAATGAATAATCCATTCTTCAAAATATTTTACTAACGCAACCAAGAATGGCTAAGAAATAAACTTATTTTTAAAAAGCCATCAGTAACTACCACGGAAACTGGAAAAGGTGGTCGACCAGCAAAGCCAATTGATAATTGTAGTGAAAGATCACGAAGACGCAAGCTTAAACATATCAATGAAGAAGTTTCTTGTAGCATCATAAAGGATTCATTTCTGCATCAAATTCAACTATCGAAAACTAAAAAGAGTAAAATTGCTATCATTAAAAAAATAGTGGAAGCAAGCCCCAGACGCGCAAAAAGGATTTTAGAAAGTATGCCGACACCAACTGAAGAAAATAAATTTACTCCAGAAGAAGCATTTGCACTATTTTTGGATTTGAAAATGACTAAAAACAATACAGAATTGCGGAAGCGAACCAATGAAAAAAATTGTGGAATTTTTACATCATATCGAGATATAGTTTCTGCCAAAAAAGATTGCTTACCTTCACCAACTACTATTAGTGTAACTTCAAGTTCAGCAGAAATTAAATTGCAGGATCTTCTTGAACACACTGCAGAACGATTATTAAAGACATTTGATGCTGACTATTTAAAGAAGTTTAAAAATTGCAGCATGACTTTAATTTCTAAATGGGGATGTGATGGGTTCTCTGGCCAGAAACAATACAAACAATGTAATGCGGAAAATTCATCAGATGCCAATTTATTCATGATTTCTTTCGTTCCATTACGTTTAACAAAAACTTATATTGGTTCAGAGCCGTCAACTAGTAGAGCTGCAGAGATAGATGTATGGAAGAATGAAATTCCCTCGTCAACAAAATTTTGTAGTCCAATAAAGTTTGCTTACAAAAAAGAAACGAAAGATGTCATTACTGAAGAAGTTGGTATTTACCAAATAACAGATGAAATTAAAGAACTTCAACCAGTGATATTTGAATTTAATGACCAATGAATCGAAGTTAACTTTAAAATGTCACTTACAATGATCGATGGAAAAGTTGCAAAAGCTTTAACCCAAACAAAGTCTTTGTCAAGCTGCACCATATGCCAAAAAACATCAAGTCAATTGAGTCAGCCACCAAAACAAGACGATAGTTTTAATGAAGCATATGAATTTGGAATGTCACCTCTTCATGCTAGAATTCGTTTTATGGAGCATATTCTTAAATTGGGATACAATTTGGAATTTGGCCCGTTAGGCGAAACAGTGAGAAACAACAAAGAAAATTTGGAAAAAAGAAAGCAAAAAAAAAGATATTCAAGAAAAATACCGTGAGATAGGCCTTATAATTGACCAGCCACAGCAAGGAGAAGGAAATTCTAATGATGGAAACACAGCAAGGAGATTTTTTTCCGATCCAGAAACTGCAGCTTCTATAACTGGAGCAGATTATGATTTAATGCAACGATTCCAAATCATATTAGAAGTTATAGCATGTAGCAAAAATATAGATGCAAAAAAATTTGGTCAGTATGCTAATAAGACAGCAACCCTTTATAACCAAAAATATTCTTGGAGACATATGCCAACCACAGTTCACAAAATTTTGTTCAATGGGGAACAAATAATTTAGCACAATATGCTTCCAATTGGAGATCTCTCAGAAGAAGCGCAAGAAAAAAGAAACAAAGACTACAGATTCTTTCGCGAGCACAATACAAGAAAAATTTCCAGATATTGTACTAATGAAGATCTTATTAATATTTTGTTGTGCACATCAGACACATATATGTCCAGTATTCGACAAAAATGGAAATCAACATCATTAGAATTAGATGAAGAAGCTAAACAACTACTGCAAAATGAAAATCAAAGCTATTTGGAAGAAATTTTTACTAATATTCTTTAATTAATACTAGTTTAAAGATTATAATTTGTTTCTAATTTTAGTATAAATTTTTATTAATACATTTAAATAAAATATATGTGCACTTTAAATCAATAGTAAAAGTTTACTTAAAATTTTATCGATGTTGTGTTGGGTATATAATATATCCAAATGGTATTGATATTGTTGGGAATTTCAGTGTTATTTTTCAGTTTAATCCTCACAAGAATTAGCTTTCTTCCAAAAAAACCAACCTTTGGCCTCTGTGTATATTGAGACTAAATAAATGTCAGGGGCCAAATGTTGGCATTTTCTGACCAAAATTAAGTTTGGGAATAATAAATAAGTATTGGTTGCAAAATACGATTGAAGAAAATAAGAAATTATAAAAAAATACCTATTTAAAATGTCAAAATATTCAACTTTTACATGGAAACTCAACAAAAAATTAAAATGCATTTTTAACTCCACATTACTTACGTTCCTATCAGTCGATTTTTACGTTTGAACACGCAAATTGAAGCTTAAAGTCCCTCCTATTGAACAAAACAAATTGCGTAAAAAAATACCAATCCGGTCAAAAGTTATAGAGTATAGACCGCTATCTCGCGAAATTGACCACTGTGCGCCGGCCATCTTTCAAATGGTTTGTTGTAGGCAATATGAAGTATGCACTCCATAAATTTTATGCGAGCATGTAAGGAGGAAACGCCCATTTTGGTGCTTCACCATCAATAGTTTTGCTTGAAACTAATTTTTTTTTTTCATAATTTATTTATTGTATCTTCAGTCTTTTGAACTAACAATAATTACTCGTATCTTAAGTCTAAAATAAAATATTCTTTTTAAGTCCAGCAAGTGCTAGACAAAAATAATGTTTGTTTCACGGATTTCGAAATCATTTGCGGGTCATCCCTCTAATGTACGGCCAAGAAAAGCAGTATCTCTTCTTTTTAGTCGAATGTAACCAGGTTCATTCAGCATGTTACGCGCCAAAGGATTTTGATGCGATTCAAGCCTCTTTAGATGTGTGACTGCATGTTTCGCTATTTCTGCTTTAATGTTCGAATTTTTTATATACCAGGGATCAGATGTAATAATACGTAAAATCTTATTTTGGCGCCTTTGAATTTTTTCTACATTGCTAGCTGAGGCTGAATCCCATAACACCAAATTGGTTTGAGGATCGACTTGTACAGTAGAAGTTTACAATCTAAGCTCAGGGTGGAGTTTTTGCCAATAAGCCAATTTAGTTGTACTACTTTTAGTTTCATTTGTGTTAACTTGAAGTCAATGTGGCTTTTCCAAGTAAGGCGACGGTCAAGATGTATACCCAGGTATTTAACGTCTGAAAGCTGTGGTATCATTTGTTTATTTATGCGAATAGGAGGGCATGAGTCCCTACGCAGTGTGAAAGTTATGTGAGTACATTTTTGTTCATTCACTTTTATTCTCTATTTTTCTAGCCATTTTTCCAAATTGAGTATGTGGTCTTGTAAAAGTTGTGATGCTTGTTGGGCACTATCATGAATACTTAAAAAAGCTGTGTCATCTGCAAAAGTTAATGTGTGGACTAGGGTGCTAATTGGCATATCTGATGTGTACAGTAAATATAAAATTGGTCCCAAAATACTACCTTGGGGTACTCCGGCCTCAATAAGCTGTGGCGAGCCTAAAAAGTCACCTTCTTTTAATAAGAACTTGCGATTCGTTAAATAATCTTTTAAGAGCTTATACAAGTTTTCGGGCACGTTCAGCTTTAGCTTAAATATTAGGCCTTCGTGCCAAACCTTATCAAATGCTTGAGAAACGTCGATAAAGAGCGCAGAACAGTATTTTTTTCTTCAAAGGTCGTTTTAATTACATTTACTAATCTGTGTGTTTGTTGGATCGTACTATGTTGTTTTCTGAAGCCGAATTGATGGTTCGGAATACTTCTTTCGCGCTAAGAATTGGATTCAACTTAGTTATTAATATTCTCTCAAATAACTTTGACACGTTTGATAAAAGGCTTATAGGTCTGTATGATTCTACTTTTGTGTGGTCTTTTCCTGGTTTAGGAATCATAGTTATCAAAGAGACCTTCCACTCTGTGGGAAAGTACTCAAGACGTAAGATGGCATTAAAAACAAACAGAATAATTCTGCGACCTATACGGGGCAACTCAACTAACATCTTGTTACTTGTTTTATCAACGCCAGGGGCTTTTTTGGTGTTTAAATCTGCTATTGCCCTTTCAATATCGCTAAATTCAAATCTTAGGGGTACTACGGCACTAGTCTCTACTGATGGCAACTCAGCTATATCAGTACATACATTTGGGGTGAAAACCTTCTTCAAATGTCCAACAAACAAATTGCCTTTTTCGGTATCATTCCTTGCCCAGTCTCCACAAGAAGTTCGCAAGGGAGGCTTACGTACGACCGGTCTTTTAAGGTTCCTACATGCACGCCATAATGAATAATATGATTGAGCAGTTGCGTCGAGGTCTTCCAAGTAATTTTTCAGAGATGCTACTCTTCGAGATTCTAGCAGCTGTCTTATCCGTTTCGTGCAATCTTTAAGTCTAGATTTGAGTTGAGGAGATCTGTGTGCTTGCCACTCTCTTCTAATTTTTCTTTTTTCAGCCAAGAGCCGCTCGACATCTACAAAATAAATTTGATTGTATCTTGCTGGTTGTCTGGTTTCTGTCGCATGCTGGGCAGCTGATTTATGTTTTGATCAAAATAAATTAGATTCTGTTCCACATCTTCTGGTGTTCTTAGCGGTATGTTTGGCGAACAATGAGTACTGAGATACTTTCTATAATTCAACCAATTAATGCTTGTGCAAGTTGTTGGCGACACGATATTTTGCTGATTCCATATATAGACAATAGTGGGTCAATGATCTGAGGATAATTCGAGTGACGCTTCAACCTTAATCATTTCTCTCGAAATACCTTTAGTCACGCCAAAATCAATAACATCAGGTATTTTTTGTCGATCAGTAGGCCAATAGGTGGGTTGTCCACTTGATATCACATTCAGACGCATTTTTGAAATAGTGTCAAATAAAACACGACCTTTTGGAGTTATTAGGCGTGATCCCCAAAACGTATGTTTAGCGTTGTAGTCGCCTGATGCTATGAAACAGGGACCTAGTGATTTGTAAAAGTCGATATATTGACTCACTGATATTTGAAATCTAGGAGGTGAATAAATCGAAGAAACAACAAAGTTTTGATGATATTCTTCAATACAGATGTTTGTTGGTTGAAGGTAGTCCTCACAAAAATCACACAGTAAATGATGTTTAATTCGAGCCCTTATTAGTATTGCTGAACCATCACATGCTCTGCCACGGAGGTCTTTAGTGTCATAAAATATATAGCCATTGATTTTGAAAAAGCTGTTTGTTGTTAAATGAGTCTCTGAAACCATCATGACATCAATTTGTTGGTTCTTCAAGAAGTACTCGAGTTAATTTTTGTGTTGGCGTAAGCCGTTTGCGTTCCAGAAACATATTTTTAAACAGTTCATGGTTTGTTAAGTACCGCCTGCAACATCATAGATTGCATGCGAACCATTTCTTGCATCATGCTGCTCATAGACCTCATAAAACTGTTTAACGAATGCACTAATGTCTCGGTACTTGCTTCGAGACGATTGTAGTTACCAGATGGTGTTTGTTCTTTAGCTTCTGGATGCATATTTGGGGTAGAATTGGTTGTAGGTGTCGCTTTGTTTGCTAAAACATGATTGGATTTTAACATATCCGCGTATGAAACATGTTTGGTTGTGGGTTGAGCTAACTGAGGGTAATGAGCATTTGCTTGGTATTGTGGTTGCCTAGCAGGAGTATTTAATTTCTGAGTTGACTACCTTACCACAAAAAAACTGGACAGTCTCTGTAGTTAGCAGTGTGATTTCCACCGCAATTGCTACATTTTTTAACCTTCGAGTCATCCTTTGGTTTGTCGCATTGGGCGGAACAATGAAGCTCTCCACACACAACGCAAACCGGAGGCAACTTGCAGTAAGCCCTTGTATGGCCGTATTCTTGGCAATTTAAATACTGAACGGGTCCTGACCGCTTATGTGGTTCTTCTACACTTATCCTGCGGTGTAACAGATATTTTAGATTATAAATGGGATGCGTTTCGTTCGTCTTTAATCTAATATCCCCAGGTTCCAGTTCAACGCGAAATAGAGGTTGAGGGACACGCTCTCGATTTCTGAGATTGTCAACGCTTTTAACCTTAAATCCTGCTTTTTGGAGGCCAGCTTTTATTTCCACTGGATTAACATATGAGTCTACACCTTTGATGACTACCTGTAGGCCTTTGCTACTCTTCAGCTGATAGGTATAAAAGTTCTTATTGCAGCTTTTAAACTCGTTTACTGCTTTACGATAACTACTTTCGTCTATAAAATTAATTTTAGTTTCATCAATGTTACCACGCTTGATTGGAATTACATAGAATGAATTTTCCCCGATAATTGGAATTAACTTATTTATTAATTCATTCGAATTTTTTTCCCTTAAAAAAATTGGTGGTGGTTTAAACGACTTGGGTGCCGTTTTTTGTTCACTTGTTTCGCTATCTAAAATAGCAAAACGATTTTGGGAACTTATTCCGTTAGCCTCCTTATCTTTAAGTACTTTGGACATTGGTGCAATCTGCGAAGATTTAGGGCTTCGACCTCTTTTCAATACAGTTATATATCTGTCCATTCCCACTTGCGTCTTAGGTTTTTCTGCACTATCCATATTACTGTGTTCAGAAGGCGACTTGTTTGTAGTTACTAATTTAACTAACTAATTTAAGATTATTCATTGCAATTAGTGAGTTCGTAACTCAGTTCACTATATAACACAGAAAATAAGCTCATTTTAATAATACCTTTTTCACTTCTCTATTTGCTATTTTCACAAATTGTAATTTAATTTTGTATTTTTTTAAAATTAAAAATTTCATGTATTTGGAGACAAATTTTATGATTTTATAAAAGATTATTAATTATTTAAACTTTTTTTTTAATTGATAGTATGGAGTCTTACCTTTCATTTTATTGTAGCGGGAGCACAGAGCACGACCGAGCAGCCTTTTTTTCTTCCAAAGAAGTTTGTAATCACGCAACGTTATAGAACAAATTTTATTCTACCATATCTTTTAAACCATATGAGCGAACTTTATAATTTTTTTCTAAATACGCAGAAAAGGATATATTTGAAAAAAAAAAATCACTATTTGAATCAGAGAAATAAAATTATCTTACGTACAAACACTATAGAAGTGCGTAAACAGTTTTCAATATTTGGGACCAAAATATACATGTGACTTTACTTCGTTATTTCAAAGACAAATGAGCGTTTTTTTAGCATACAATTTGTGGTTTATTCCTACTGGATCAATTTTCTACAAAACTGCATCATTACATTTTGAAATTTTATGTGTAGAAAAAACTACTTATTGCACAAAAAATCTCACTGTGTGCTGTAACAATTACTAATGAATAAAGGGTGATCCATCTGTGACATGTTTTTCACGTATATCACCTTATTTTTTGAACCGCAATAGGTAGGCCTGATATTTTTATGGAAAGTGTATTACCATGGCCGTTATAACAACAATTCCTAAAATTTAAAGGGTGTTCCAATAGCGATGCAATTTTCGCGAATATGATTTTGATTTTAAAAATAAAGCGTGCCCCATAAGACATGAAAAAATTAACAACTTGTATTTTTAAAGGCGTACTAAACATAGTTCGAAACCCTACGTGTGTGAGACTAACTCGCACTTGATTGATTTATTTATCTATTATTTGTGTTTGAGTATGTTTGTATGCACTTGTGTTTGTTGTTTATTCGTGTTTTTGAAATTAAATTATTTTTGAAATTTGTATTAAATTTTTTTTAAATTTTGTTTACAAGTTTTTGTAATTTTTTTATAATTGTTATAATTTTATTTAATTTTTATTATTTATTTGAATTTTTACTTTTTTGTTTAATTTTTATTTTATTTTCTTTTTAATTTTTATTATATTTTTAATTTTTTGATTGCATGTTTTCTTAAATTTTTGTTTTTAATTTTATTTAAATGTTTTCCAAACAAGTTGAAATCATAACAACATAACATAAACAATCTTTTCGGCGCTGAAATAGTCTTTCTCGCATTCAATCAGCTTTGCGCTCTGACCAGTTCGGCGCCCACTATGACCTGTTCGCGCTTATTTGTACTAATTTGTATAGTACCAGTTTTCTCGCATTAAGCGTCAGTCGGCTCGGTTCGGCAACAAGCGGCCACTCTGTACGCAACCGAAGACAATTATACCAGAATCTAACGTAAGCGGCCGGCGGAAAAAAGCGAATTCGTCCGGAAGCAAAACCAAAAAATTAAATCAATTTCTGAGTTGGCGGTACTGCTCCTTAAACCCACGACGACGCGGCAAGATTACTTTCAGGAGGTAAGTAATAATAATTGAAATATAACAAACAAATAATATATTACGTTTCATTCTAGAGAAACAAATAGAGGCTTTGACCAAATGTCCAAATATGAACCTGGAGACAAGCCGGTAAGTGCCCAATATGATCATATTTACATTAAATGTGAAAGAATTCCAAAGTGAAAAGTAAAAAGTGCAACAGGTACCCAAAGCCGTTCGAGATAAAAAACGGATCCATAGTTTAACGCGAGTATCGCATTTATAAAAAGTGTTCTGTGAACGTCTGCATATATGCAAATGCCGGAAAATCAAGTAAAAAAAGAAAAAATGTTATACAAGAAAAAGAAAAAATGTTATATTGCATTCCCCTATTGTGTCCACTATCTCGTTACTAATACCACTGAGTTTACACGATTTGTTATTTTCAATATCTTCCTTATCTATACACGACTCTTTGCAAAGCGAAATATCTGCGCCTGGATCTATTAAAAATTCTACGTTCGCAATTGTTGTCAGTATTATGTATTTTGGGATCTCTTTGTATGCAATGTATGTTTGTAAATTGTATGTGTGTTTCTCCCATATACCCTGGCCTATTATTCGTTGTTTGGAGTAGTGGGGTTTTCCCCGTTTCCCTGATTAGTAAAGTAAACCCTTCTATTACTTGTCTATCATGAGTATTTCTGTAACTATTGTTATTTCTGTTGTCATAATTACTCTTATTGTTATTTCTACAACCATTATTTTGGTTGTTGAGGTTTCTATTGTATTAGTTACTGTTGTGATTAGTTCCTTGGTTATAATTTGTCCTAGTATTGTTGTTATAGTTTCTTTGGTTATGAGTATATCTATTCGACAGCTATGTCTATTCGTCCTTGCAAGTTCTTGGGTCTAGATGCCCAACTATTGATTTTTGCGTTTCCTGCAAGCCATTTTTGAAAGCAGTTAAACTAATTTCGCCGTTTAGTTTTGTAATCATTTGTCTATGTACTGATCCCTGTTCTAAAATTTGCAAATCATTTAGTGATGCTACCAGTCCTTCTATGTGTGTGACAAATGCAGTTATCGATTGATTATTCTGATGTGCACGAGCTTATTCAGCGTATAAAGTTGCAGTGGTCTTAAATGTTTTGAAACAATTCTTTAGTATGGTAGACAATGTCTGGTAAGTTGTTGGGGTTTCAAATGAAACAATTTTGTTTCTAACTTTTTCTGATAGCTTTGTAGTTACGATAAATTTAATAAGGTTAGGCCTGTCTGTTGTTGTCAATGTGTCATAGTAATATTTCGTTACTCCCAAAAAATTAGATAGTTCTTTATAGCTACCAGTAAACCCAGGAATCAACTTAGAAGCTGTAACTAAATCGAAACTTGCCATAGTGTCAGAATCGTTACTTGTACTCGTTTCTGATGTTTTTACTTTGAGAAAATTTCGTATCTGTCTTGTTAGTCGTTCCAATATTGCAACTTGCTCATCCAAAAGATCAGCTGGTGTGTCCTTACAAACTTGTATGCGTGTCTCAAGTATCAAATTTTCCTGTTCCTTAATGTAAGCAGGACAATAAGTTCTATTCGGAGCCTTTTTTAAATTATTTAATAAACTTTGTAATTCTGATATACCCACTAAATTTCTATTTATTTTATTTATAATTCCTTTCATTACACTAAACTGTCTGTGTAGTTGTAAGTCTAATAGCTTTCTTTTTCATGTAATACTTATAATAATCATTTAATCTAAACAAAAATAAAATTATTATTATGACTAAAGTTATCTGCTGCAGGTGACTGGACGTAACCGTCAATACTCCAGAATTATTGTTGCTAGTAATAATCTCTTCTTTAGAGAACCATCCGCCCCTTATACTGCTGTATGCTTTCTGATTTTCTTTATTTGGGTCTCCTTTTTTGAGGGTTTATAAACAGGAGGATTTTGGTCGCTTTGTTGGATGTGCAGATTCAAATACTCTTCCCACTTACTGAATATTTGGTTGACCTTTTGTATGTTTGATTCAAAACTATCTTCAACGTTCGTTTCCATCCAAAATACAATCAGAATCAAATGAGAAAAAAAAAGTTCAAAAGGTTGGCAGGATTCCCATGTTAAATATTTGTAACGTTATAAATTTGTCAACAGGATATAATGTGTAAAGTGTTATCCCTACAGCACTTTGGTTTATTTTAGCTCAAGTGTGTTCTGAGCAAGTCGGTAGGCTACGCTAGGGTTTAGCTAGAAGCCTGAATCTGAGAGGCAAATAAGCAGTTGAATTGTTTGAATCTGGATTTAATTTTTCTATTTATACAATTTTTACTTAACATAATTATTGTTGACATACTAGATATTATTGTTGACATACTTAGATATTATTTTACTACTTAATTTTAACATACTTAAATATTATTACATTGATATTGTTCATTATTGATGTACCCAATTTATTATAAAGTAATTTAAATTAGTTTACTGCTCAAATTTCATTTTTCATTTCATTCATATTTTGCTTATTATTACATTTTTTAATTTTTATTTGGTGACTAAGTGTGACGACCAAAAGTCGCGACCCTCGTTTTTGGGCCCACATAAAACTCAAATTAACTAACCCAATAGAAAACCAACCGCCAGTGTTATTTATTGTTCTCTCGCGTTGTTTCTTGTAGAAGTTAGTTAACTGTTTTTTTATTTTCTCTATTTTATTCTTTGCTTGAGTTTTTTTATGTATATAACATAGCCCACACACCACTCAACCATTTGTATTCATATTTATTTTGTAAAGCCACGAAGGCTCTCACCACTCAACAATGTATATTTATATTTATGTTGTAAAGCCACAAAGGCTCTCACCACTCAACAAGAGTACGGTGATTCTTTTGTTTCGTATTATATTTTATACTCATGAAGCAATGAATGTTTATTTCTTTTGGTTTGTTAAATAAAGTAAGAATAATAAATATGTTAAAAACCGAACCCCGCGTATGTTTTGCATTTGAGTGGATTACACATCGTGTACACTCAGGAGTAAAGCATCGTGGGATAGAGAGTGAGTTTTTTGTTATCAGCCAGTTGGTGCATTTGCGTAAATCAATACGTTCGCAACTAGAATACGGGGTAAGTAAATCTTTAAAAGTCAGTCGGTTGGTGGCTCTTCAAAGTGTAAGTTGTATAATTCAGCCGTGCGGAAGCCGTTGGATTGTAAAATTTACAAAATATAAACAAGAATAAAAAGGAATAATTAAGGATTGTGGTTGTGCGCTACCGCCCAATCTGCGATTAAGTCCAGAAAAAAAATAAGAGGAAAAAATTAATGATTGTGGTTGTACGCTGCCGCCCAATCTGCGATTAAGTCCCAGTTTAACAGCTACATAACAACACGGGTGTGTGGGTTAGCTGGTAGTTCGTCTCCCAGTGAAGCTGGCGCACACGCGTTGAAGACTCTTTTGTTTGGTGTCTTGCTCTACAATTAATTTAACTTATATTTGAACTCATTTAATTGTCGGTGCGAACGGGTCGATCGGTAATAGCGAGTGATCACTAGAGCAGGCCAAGCATTGCTGGTAGGCGTATGCCGCCATCAATGGCTTTGCGGATCGACTTGTCCACCACATTTTTGCCCGGTATACAATTTAATTCACACATGGCTGAGTAAACTCTGTCTCTCGTTGGTTCCTGTTTATTTTAAAAGAAAATTTCCTCAAATAATAATTTAAGGATAAATTAAGTAATAATCACATTTATTATAATGAATAAATTAGTATAATAAATAAATAAAGCGTTTTGGACTAAAATTAAATCTAAAGAAAAAAAAAAAGAAAACAAATCAATTTTTCCTTTTAACACGGAATACTGGTATGTATTTTTTTCTTAATCAGTTATGTACAACACTGGGCCGCCGCTGATCTGCCCCGGTTAAAGCGAAAACGTGTCGTTACATTGGCGCCCAAGCAGGGACACGACAAAAGTGGCTTCCAAAAAAAAAAAAAAAAATAGTCTAGTTATGACATATATACTCGTATGTAAATAGACAGTTAAAACATTTTAATTAAATAAAATAAACCAATAAAAGTTAAAAGAAAGAAACACCTACATAAAAATGGATATTGAAATTAGAACATAAGAAAGAAAGCAAATGCCGGAGCTCTTGCGTGACAAGTCCCTGGTATGGTGGCGCAATAATAACAAACATTGGGGAAAATGGGCTCAATTTAAAAATGATTTTGGGGTTTTCTTTTTGCCTCCGAGGTATTTCGAGATGATGAGATTCGGCGTCGCGTGCAACGATCAAGAGAAAATTTTCGCGATTATGTGCTCGCTCTACAAGACCTAATGCGTCATTCACCCCTGAGTGCGGATCAGAAATTGGAAAGAATTTTTCGAAATTTGTTTCCGGACTACAAGTGGTTCATACGCCGGAGGAACTTCGAAACGTTAGATGAATTGATTACGCTTGCAGTTGAAATAGAAAGTATCTCCCCCACGGTGCCACCTGGAAGAGGCGAACACCACCGAATGATAGAAAAGGAGACTATAACAAAAAACCGTCGCCGACAGCACCCCGAACGGCGTTGTTTGCCTAAAATGCCAAACCAAGCAACTCAACTGGCATGGGAGGAGGACAAACTGCAAGCGATCATTTTGATAGAGCACCAGCCTATACACGCTATCGTGGACACGGGGGCTACATGTAGTTTTATTATGACAGCTATTGTCAACCAGGAGTGCAAAAAACAATGCATCGTCCTATTAGGCATGGACGTGTTACTTGCTGACGGCTCACGGAAGCATATCTCCACCGTTTGCCGCTGCCGCATGACGTTCGGAAACATCACCACAACTCACGACCTGCTAATTATGAAAGAAGCCACCGAACCACTTATTTTATGTATGGGCCTACTTCGCAAGCTAGGTACCACCATTTCTTGCGCCGGGTTGGTCGCGAAACCATCGAACCACAGAAACCACAACAACGGCCAGGTAAGAATAATAACCCCTACTATAAATAGGCAGCAAATATGTAATCTACAAGAGGAAAAAGAGCAGACCACCCAACAACATGTTAGGATCTTTCTAGAGCACGAACTCTCGTTGATGGACCAGATCACAGGACTATCGTCCATCGCTACCCATCGGATAGTCATGAAGGATGATAGACCCATTAAGATCCGATACGCGCCAAGAAATCCTACAATGCAAGCGATTATAGATGAGGAAGTCAATCATTGCTCGAAAAAGGTTGCATCGAGCCGTCACACAGCCCGTGCAGCTTCCCTATAACTCTGGTGAAGAAAAAGAATGGGACATGGCGTACCTGCATGGATTTTCGGCAGTTAAATGCCCAGTCTGTGCCTGACGCCTACCCACTCCCCAGAATTGACACCATCCTAAACAGACCACGAAACGCCAGATTTATCAGCAGTCTCGACCTGAAAGATGGTTACTGGCAAATTCCTATGGAGGAGAGCAGCAAAAAATACACCGCTTTTGCAGTCAGTGGCAGAGGACTTTTCCA
Organism: Phasia obesa; assembly: GCA_949628195.1. NCBI lineage: Eukaryota > Metazoa > Arthropoda > Insecta > Diptera > Tachinidae > Phasia > Phasia obesa. Next base: position 140,429,940 of record OX451215.1, on the reverse strand, counting down.
GTGGAGGGTCATGCCCTTTGGTTTACATTCGGCACCGACAACGTTCCAACGAGCTCTAGACACGGTCATCGGCGCAGATATGGAACCATATTCTTTCGCCTACCTAGACGATATCATCGTCATCGGGTCTACTCTAGAGGAACACCTCCAGAATCTCAAAGAGGTTTTTCGTCGGTTAGGTGCCGCCAATTTAAGAATAAATGTCGACAAGTGTGAATTCTTTAAGGAAGAAACCAAATACTTAGGCCACGTGGTAACGAGAGATGGTATTAAGACAGACCCAGATAAAATCGCAGCAGTCGCCCACATACCGCCGCCTACGAACGTCAAAGAAATACGTCGCTTTTTAGGAATCACATCCTGGTACCGACGTTTCGTACCCAATTTTGCACAACTATCACAACCGTTGACGCAACTTCTAAAAAAGGGCAAACACTGGAAATGGGGGCAGGAACAACAAACGGCGTTTCTCCAACTAAAGGAACAACTAACAAAGGCTCCAATTTTGGCATGTCCATATTTTTCAAAAACATTTACCCTGCAGACCGACGCACAGTGGCTGAAAATCGTTTTTCCTTGGCCAAAATTCTGTAACTTTTGAACCGATCAAAATATTGAAATAATTTTTTTTTTTAATGGATAGATATTTAGCTCAGCTTGATTCAGTTTTAATTACATTAAAATTGATTAAGGACTTTTTAAGGAATTCGAGGTCAAAGTTGAACATTTTAATTTTTTTAACTTTCAGAGTGAAATATGGGTTTATTCTGTGTGTAACATAGTAAAATATCCCTCTAAGATCCAAAAAAGTATATATATTCTTGATCAGTGATGATATCTACGACGATATAGCTATGTCCGTCTGTCCATACGTCCGTCTGTCCATCCGGCCGTCCGTCTGTCCATCCGGCCGTCCGTCTATTCGCCTGTCTGTATGAACACGATTCAGTCTAAACGAAAAAAGCTAGACCCTTGAAATTTGGTACATATATATCTTGAAGGATAGGGCAGGCTAAGTTCGTAAATGGGCCAAATCGGACCAGGGGGAAAAAAATTCCCCTAAGAAGAACTAAACCAACCCCTGAAAAACTACACATTTTTACAAGTTTTTTTTGTAAATTTGTTAAGCAAATGAAACATTTTTATGTCAAAGCCAGAAAATCATAAAAATTTATTTTTGGACCCCGCCCCCTTTTTGTGGGCGTTTATATAGCATATTATATGAAAAGTAGTGTCAATAATTAACAAATTGTATTACCTAAGCCTAGATTGCATAAAAAATTAATTTTTAAGCTTTCATGACGAATGGAAAATGTACTCGGATCTTCTGCGCTATCTTCACCACGTTTGCGATATTCATCTTGAACATGTTTCTTTTTTGAACTTCTTAACTCTTTGTTGGTCACGTTGTTTCTTATTGATCCTGAAGTCCCGAAATCCAAATCATAACTGATTTTTAGTATGTGTTCCATAAGTCGTATTCTTGCGTGTAGTGGTGATAATCCAAATTCATATGCATCGGTATTATCTAATGATTTTGCAGGGACTTGGTTTAATTGGGTTGATGTTGCTTGGCATATAATGCAGCTGGATGCAGCCTTCGTGTTAGTCAAAGCCTGACCCACTTTTCCATCTATCATTGTCAGGACTAACTGTTAGCTTACTTCAATTTGCTGCCCATCTAACTGTAATTGTAATGGCTGTAGTGCTGTAATTTGGGCCTTGATATCACTAATTTCTTTATTAATAACATCATTTGTTTCTTTTTTGAATTGAAATTTGATTGGCCTGCAGTATTTCGTAGAAGATGGTGTCTCATTTTTCCAAATATCCATTGTTTGCGTTGTACTAGTCGAAGGCTCTGAATCTTCCAAAATCTTTTTCAATCGCAATGGTACAAATGATACCATGAACATATCTGAGTCAGAAATATTTTCACATACAGCTTGTTTATATTGTTTTTGTCCCGAAGAACCATCACATCCCCATTTACAAAAAAGAGTTAACTTTGTGTTTCCGTATTTCTTCAACTCATTTCCTGTTATTGATTGCAGCAAGCGTGCGGCTGTGTGATCAAGTAGAGATTGTAGTTGTACCTCTGCCGAAATTGGTGTGATTGTAATAGTGTCCTTTGATGGCAAACAGTCCATTTTAGCAGCGGTTATGTGATGATATGCTGGATATATATTTGAGCCTTTTTCAATTCCACGCTGTCTGAGTTTAATATTATTTAATATTGTTAATTTCAAATCCAGAAATAAGGCTAATGCCTCCTCATTTGTGTACTGTATTGCATCATTCGGAGTGGGTATACTTTTAAGAATCCGTTTTGTTCTCGGTGGACTAGCTTTAGCAACTTTTTCAATGATATCCACTTTTGTAAATTGGTTCTGTGATCGTAATTGATGTAGGAAAGATTCTTTTATATTTGTAGAACCAAAGGCATCGGTAATATCTTTAAGCTTCCGCCTCTTAGATCTATCGCTGCAATTGTCCACTAATGATTTGCGTGGTCTTCCAGCCTTATCTTGCTTTGCTGTTTCTGCAGCGACAGTAAGTTGACCTTCTAACCACTTTGCACTTTTTATATAAAATTTTTGTTTGCTGTACATAACTTCTTTGTAGCGTTTTTTTAGTGCTTTGACGAAATTATATAATTGCTCTTGCATTTCGGTGCTAGACGAATTTAAGTTTAATTTTATTTTTGTTTCTAAAATACACTTCGGCCAGTTCTTTATAACTGAAGCTCTCCATTTTCTTTTGAATATTTTTATTTGCGTTTGTTTTATCCGTACACTTAAAGGATTAAGTTATTACTGAGTAATCCCTTAACGAATCCGTACTTTTATAAATTTTTAGATACATGTTCTTCACACACTGATCTTTAATTTCATAGCAGGTAGCGCTTAAATTGAACAAAACTGCACTCATGCGTCAATATGGGGTTGTTTTTTAACTTTAGTGGTTTAATGTCGCAATTATTGTTATAAAATTGTTTATGACTTTGGTTGACCCTAACATTTGATAACAGGTAAATTTAGAAAGAGATCATATGCTTCCTGTAGAGCCCATTGTGATAATTTTATTACTTATTTTTTGCTGATTAAAACAAAGCCATTAAACCCTTTCGAAGGAATTATATTTATTTTTTTAGTTATACATAGCCTAAACTAAAAAAAATAAACTTTTAGGCAAAAAAGTGAAAATTTAATACACCTTTGTATATGAATTTTTTTCGAGTAATTTCATTAAAATGAAAAAAGTGTTCTACAGGCGGCTCGTGGCGGGTGCAAAAGTATATATAGCCTGAAAGAGGACACTTTCACCTTTCTCGTGGTTGCATACGTTTCTTGTTCCCTTTTGTTCCCTAGAAGTTCTATTCCACTAAAGTTTAAATTTGAGGAAAATATAGTAGTTTCATAAATATTTCATAACAACTAAAGACAATAATCCTACCAACATTATAAAAAAAACCGCAGACCATTATCGATGATAGCTTGCGAGTGTTAACCATTTAATTTTGATAAAAAACCAAAGAAAAACACCTTTTTCTGAAATTAAAAAAAAAAGTTGAGTTTGACAGCATGGCACGCCCACAATTATAAATATTTTAACATAATTTTTTGGCTACCTTAATTTGGATATATTAACTACAAAATGACGTAAAAATTTTAAAAATCGGTGACAAAAAAAATTTACTTTTGGCCAACGAAAAACGATTTTCAGCCACTGTGCGACGCTAGCGATTATGGGCTAGGCGCTGTGTTATCACAGGAAAATGAAGGAGCCGAACAAGTGATCGCCTATGCTAGCAGACATTTAAATGGGGCGGAAAAAAACTATTCCGCTACGGAGAAGGAGTGTCTCGCCATCATATAGGGCATACGTAAAATGCGACCCTACCTGGAAGGATACGAATTTCAAGTGATTACCGACCACCTGTCTCTAAAATGGTTGAACTCAATTGACAATCCAACCGGTCGATTGGCTAGTTGGGCACTGGAACTACAACAATACAAGTTCTCCGTCAGTTACCGCAAGGGAAAACAGAATATAGTCGCCGATACGCTCTCCCGACAACCCCTAGCCGAAATCCAGCTGGCAACGGTGCAAAAGCCTATGGTATGCGCCTGGGTGGAAAACAAATTGAAGGAGGTCCACCAGAATCCGGAAAATTTTGCGGACTACATCGTCGTGAACGGATAGCTATACCGCCATTTTTCACGTGAGATAAACAATGACGACACTACGCCCTGGAAACTGTGTGTCGCTGCACCCCTGCGATCACGATCAGGCGGCAGGCGGCCATTTAGGTATTCGGAAAACAATAAATAAAATTGCGTCACGTTATTACTGGCCAGGGATGTCGCGAGATGTTAGCCGATACGTCCGGAAGTGTAAGGTCTGTCAGCAGTATAAAATATCACAACAGAAACCCGCGGGGAAAATGCTCACACGAGTGCCTGACGAACCATGGTCGTTTATTTGCGCTGATTTCATCGGTCCGTTGCCACGCACCAAACATGGTCATACGATGCTGCTGGTGTTTTTCAACTACTTTTCTAAATGGGTGGAACTTATTCCAGTACGCCAGGCGACCGCCGCCGGAGTTGTCAGGGCTCTACGCGAAAGAATAGTAGCACGCTATGGAGTTCCGAAAGTGATCCTCACTGACAATGGAACGCAATTTACGTCACGCGAATTAAAAAGTTATCTAAAAGCCACGGGGGTAGAGCAGCAGTTTTCGGCACCATACACGCCACAAGAAAACCCCACCGAACGGGCCAACCGTACAATAAAAACCATGATCGCCCAGTACTGAAAACAACACCATCAGTGGGACGCACTGTTACCAGAATTAATGCTGGCTATCAATACCAGTACTTCCGAATCAACGGGGTATTCGCCCGCCTTTCTAACACAAGGAAGGTAGCCCCGTCTGCTTAAGGCGTTATACGATCAAGTATCTGTCGGCACGGGCGCTCGAGAGATCGAACCAGACGAGCGGGCAAAGGAATTACAGGAAATCTTCCAGATTGTACGAAGAAACCTCGCCACGGCATCACAGAAACAAAAAGCGCATTATGACTTACGAAGGCGAAACTGGAAACCTAACATAGGGGATTACGTCCTGGTGCGACAGCACCCGTTGTCCCAATCCACCAAGGGGTTCGCAGCTAAACTCGCGCCTAAGTTCGACGGTCCATATGTTGTTCGGGGGTTTGTCTCACCGGTCATTGTTGACGTCAGTCCAGCCAACAGCAATGACAGATGCTCAGCCAACGTGAACGATTTGAAGCCATTTTATAATTCTTAACTGATTACATAACTTTTTTTTTTGTCATTCTTTTTTAGATCACCACGAAAGAATCAAAACCCATTAGTGAGCAAAAAAAAAAAAAAACAAGATGGACAGTAGTAACAACGAACAACAAAAATTTGAAGCCTCACGGCGTAAATTCAGGAGTAGTATGGAAAGGGAGCAGGCCAAAATCCATCGCACCATCTTTTTACCGGATGATGACATCCCAAAACCCCTTTTTCATCCTAGGCATCAACGCGCAGCGGGAGGTTCACGTGGGCGCGGCCGCAGATGCCGAAATGCGCCTCGATCACCCCCACCAATGAACCCGACGCACCGCAGTTACCTCTATAGAATGACCGCCCATACATCCCACAGTACGTCTCACCCAGATAAAAGTCCTTCCCGCAGAACAACAGGTTTGATCAGTAGCGATGAAGATGATGGGGAAGATATACCGAGTCCCCACTCCCCACGTCCAAGCTCGAACCCAATTATCACAGTGCCCATTGATGAGATAGAACCACAAACAGCAGAGGAAGTCGCACCACCCCCACCACCATTGGCAGAAGAAGAGATAATATTCAACCTGGAGGAGTACAGCTTCTTAATTCCCGAAGACAACGACCAGCTGATGGAAGAGATATACCGCTCACTACTCGGCGCAACCGACACTACAGTCGACCGGCGTGTGTCACCCCCAGAATCTGGAGAAACCCACCTGCAATTATGTCGGCCCCATCAGAGAGGAATCCAGGTAACATACAAAACACCCATCATAGCCCAGGACCCTCAACTCGCCGTTTGCCTCGGACTCCCGGAAGAGGTTGGACGAACGTATCTGGTCAGAAACGGAGACTACCCCACCACGCCCTTCACAAGCCACCGCAAATAAGCCACTTTCTGCCATGAACAACAACACCACCAACTCACTACCTCTCAATAAGTCACGTGCAGACTAACCATAAATTCACTACCACCAGGGCTGCAAGAACTCAGCAGTGCAACGCTGGCGACTCGAAACCCCCGGGGACGTTTGCGCATTATGGTCAAATATGAAGGACACAAATACCGGGTAAACCGCTCTAATGCCGGTATGGTCACAGCACATCGTTTAGACTAGGCAAAACTAGCCGAGAGGGGAGGGGCAGTGTGACGACCAAAAGTCGCGACCCTCGTTTTTGGGCCCACATAAAACTCAAATTAACTAACCCAATAGAAAACCAACCGCCAGTGTTATTTATTGTTCTCTCGCATTGTTTCTTGTAGAAGTTAGTTAACTGTTTTTTTATTTTCTCTATATTATTCTTTGCTTGAGTTTTTTTATGTATATAACATAGCCCACACACCACTCAACCATTTGTATTTATATTTATTTTGTAAAGCCACGAAGGCTCTCACCACTCAACAATGTATATTTATATTTATGTTGTAAAGCCACAAAGGCTCTCACCACTCAACAAGAGTACGGTGATTATTTTGTTTCGTATTATATTTTATACGCATGAAGCAATGAATGTTTATTTCTTTTGGTTTGTTAAATAAAGTAAGAATAATAAATATGTTAGAAACCGAACCCCGCGTATGTTTTGCATTTGAGTTGATTACACATCGTGTACACTCAGGAGTAAAGCATCGCGGGATAGAGAGTGAGTTTTTTGTTATCAGCCAGTTAGTGCATTTGAGTAAATCAGTACGTTTGCAACTAGAATACGGGGTAAGTAAATCTTTAAAAGTCAGTCGGTTGGTGGCTGTTAAAAGTGTAAGTTGTATAATTCATGCCGTTGGATTGTAAAATTTACAAAATATAAACAAGAATAAAAAGGAATAATTAAGGATTGTGGTTGTGCGCTCCCGCCCAATCTGCGATTAAGTCCCAGTTTAACAGCTTCCAACTAGATAACAACACGGGTGTGTGGGTTAGCTGGTAGTTCGTCTCCCAGTGAAGCTGGCGCACACGCCTTGAAGACTCTTTTGTTTTGTGTCTTGCTCTACAATTAATTTAACTTATATTTGAACTCATTTAATTGTCGGTGCGAACGGGTCGATCGGTAATAGCGAGTGATCACTAGAGCAAGCCAAGCATTGCTGGTAGGCGTATGCCGCCATCAATGGCTTTGCGGATCGACTTGTCCACCACATTTTTGCCCGGTATATAATTTAGTTCACACATGGCTGAGTAAACTCTGTCTCTCGTTGGTTCCTGTTTATTTTAAAAGCAAATTTCCTCAAATATTAATTTAAGGATAAATTAAGTAATAATCACATTCATTATAATGAATAAATTAGCATAATAAATAAATAATGCGTTTTGGACTAAAATTAAATCTAAAGAAAAAAAAAGAAAACAAATCAAATTTTCCTTTTAACACGGAATACTGGTATTTTTTTCTTAATCAGTTATGTACGACACTGGGCCGCCGCTGATCTGCCCCGGTTAAAGCGAAAACGTGTCGTTACATAAGTGAATGTGCTCTACATTAGAAACTATTTTTAAATTCTGCAGCCTACTTGTTTGCTGATATAGTGCAGTGAATTAGTTATGCTGCTGAAATTAAATTTAATATAAAAAGATAATAAAACGTTGGAGATATATTTGAAATGTAAAAAAAAATTACAGTGACACGAACAAGTGTAGTACCCAAGAGAAAAAAATCTAACAGTTAAATTTCTAGCTTAAGTTAAATAATTAATAAAAATAATTATTTTTCTTCAAAAATTAATTAGTTCTCTAACTTTTTAATACAAGAACTAACTTGTCTCTTTACCTCTGTAGATACCCAACAAACGAAGCAGTGGATAACAGAGGCCGTTGAAGTTTTGACTTTCGCGCTAGGAATACAAGGTAAGACACCGGACAGAAGTTACAAGGACTAGAACCACGAAAGAATTAAGCATATACTTAAATCTTTGGCGAGAAAAACCAGAAATTACAAGTCGTAGAGAAGAAATTTAATATAAATATTAGGACTTTTTTGCAATACAAAATATAAATCACTTCATACATAGCATGATCTCGATTTTATTTAATTAGCAAATAAAAACAAAATTGTAAAAAAATTTAATTATTTTTAATTTGAAAAAGGTATAAAATATGTATTATCTTAAAATTTTTCTTCAAATGCAATTTCCACTTTATTCAAAAAGATAAGTAAGAGATTATGACTATAATATTTCTTACGAAGTGCTAATAGTAATTGTTAGTTTGCATCTCAAATCCCTATACTAAGATAAACTAGAAACTATTCGGATTATAATCATAAAGCACATCGGACAACTTTCATCAATATGTTGCTATATTTTAGGAAAATATTTTATAAACACACTTTGAGTATAATTCACATTTCAACATGTACATAAACCAAACGAAAATATTAAAATAAAAATCAAAATTCATGGGGGATAAATATGTATGTATTATTTTTTCCTCGGTGCGGAGAAAATTTGTATGCAAGTTCCTTAAGAAATTGAAAATTTAAGGAAACACTATTATAAAGAAATTCTCTAAAAGGAAGAAAGAAAACAATTACACTTCATTCGTTTCCTTTTAAAAGATTTCAATCGAAATCTAAGAGTATTTGTGATATTAATACAAAAAAAATTCTTTCCAGACTAACAAAATCAAACCTGAGGCGAAAACCTGGTCCCAACTAGCCCAATGTACACAATTCCTGTGTAAGTGGATCTTTAGAATTTAAAATTAATAGTTTATTTTACAAAAAACATACACTAAAGTCTTTGTTCTCCTTGCAGATTTTTAAGGCCACCAGCAAAAAAAAAAACACCATCATCCTAAGCAAGAAAAACACAAAAACAAGGTAGAATATAAAATCAACAAATCGATGTCTTCGGGTAAGTCTTAGAGTTTACGTTATTAGTACGTTATTTTATTATTTCTTTCTTTCCCCGTTAATACAATAAGAAAATGGAATAATGATTTAAAATAAAAGCAATCAAACAAAAACCATACGTGAATTCTCATTATGTTCGTTTAAAAGGGCAGGAAAATCAAAAATAAATAATTAATTAAGATAAAAAGAACTGAAAGAAGCAAGTTACTTTACATTTTCTTTCCAAAGATTTAAAAAATAACAAAATAATTCTAAATGTGGTGAAAAAATAAATTGGTTATTTAATTCTCTTCTCTAGGTTCGTTTTGAAACGGAAATCTGAGGCAGCTATGGTGCAGGAACTGCCGTACGTCCGTCACGTGTCGTACGTCCGAATTCTTGTTTCGGGTTAACAATTCAAACAAAACACTATATTTATATTTCACTTTTTCCTAATGACACGTTTTTTTTGTTTGGTTAAGGAAAACACTTCTGTAGATAAATTGCTCACGCCCGCGAAACGAAACCTAGGTTTGAGCTCACCCTTAATCGTGCACTTTTGACCTAAAGTGTTACAAGAGCATTGAGATTTTGGACAGTAAGTATTTTCCCTAAATTATTCATGAAGGATTAAGCTAAATATATAAAATTTTGGACACAGTTCGTGAATCGTTCGTCGTTGGGTTCGATGGTCAAATGGCGGTTACCTGACAACCCAGGAGTGGTGGTGTCTCTAGCTTTACAATTGATAAATCCCTCGTTGGAAGTGACAGCGATGATAAATTCCGTTTGGTTTTAGCTTTTATCTTCTAGTTTTATTTTTTTTTTTAGTTTTTTAGTAACTAGCTTTAGTTTTATAACTTTTAGGGCCTGTTTTTATAAAATGAAATATTATGTCTTCTTTTTGGAATATTTTGGCCAGTTACTTGGTTACTTGGTTTCTTTATTTAATAAATAAGCTAATATGGCCTTACTTCTTTGATGTAAATAAAACAATGTATTTTACATTTTTCCCGACGTTTCGTCAATTATTTTTTGACTTTATCAAGGGATATCTAATTTATCAAAAACATTACAAATTGTTTAAATATTTATCAAAATATGGCTTAAGTATTTGTGAAACTTACAGTAAAATTTTTTCCTGTTTTTACATTTTAGGTTTTAAAAAACAAAATAAAATATAAAAAGAACATTAATTAATTTCAAACGAAAAATCACAACTTAAATTTATATCACAGCTTATTTAAATGTATTGCCACTCTGTAGTTCGCGTTAATGTTGTCCGCGTCTTCTTTTAAATTCATCGCATATTCTCTCTTTTGTTGTATTCTCAAGCTTTCTATAGTGTACCTCTTCTTTTCAATGTTTTCTTTGTCTAAGATTTTAACTCCTTCAAAATCAGCTGTATGACCTGTTTCAAATATATGCTGCGCCAACGCTGTTGTTTGTTTATGTTTTCCTATACCATTTCTGTGTTCTTTTATTCTTGTTTCTAAACTTCGTTTGGTCGTACCAATGTAAATCATATTGCAATTGTCTTGATTTCATACACAATATTGCTTTGTCTTTTCACTGGTTGCTCAGGACAGATCATCAGGAAACCTTTTTCCTAATTTTAGAGAAGCCAAAAATATTCTATAAGTAATAAAATTCTACAAAACACAATGAGAATTATGCATGTTAATAGAATAATATTACAGAATATTAAAGCTTCAACAAAAACACCAACAAACAAATCACATTTTTATTTTTCCTTACTGTCCTTCAACAATTGGATGGTTTTTTGCCATCACTGAATGCAGACGTAAGGTGTGATGAAAAGCATACACAAGTTAATTTTGTTCTCGCAAGAGAATCGAAAAAAAAACAAGTGTTGCCAAGGTTTGCACAAGCAGTTGCATATTTAGTTATTAATGAAATTTTTTGGGAATTCAAATATTAATTATTTAATATTATGCTAATTACCCATAACGTTTTATAATAAAAATGCAATTTATTTGTTGGGGGAAAGAGCTAGTCCCTATACGTATTTCAATGGTTGCTCAGGCCAGATCATCAGGAAACCTTTTTCCTAGTTTTAGAGAAGCCAAAAATATTCTATAAGTAATAAAGTTCTACAAAACACAATGAGAATTATGCATGTTAATAGAATAATATTACAGAATATTGTGAATGCTTTTCATCACACCTTACGTCTGCATTCAGTGATGGCAAAAAACCATCCAATTGTAGAAGGACAGTAAGGAAAAATAAAAACGTGATTTGTTTGTTGGTGTTTTTGTTGAAGCATTAATATTCCCCCTTTCCCCCAACAAATAAATTGCATTTTTATTATAAAACGTTATGGGTAATTAGCATAATATTAAATAATTATTGCTTTGTTGTTGTTTGTCAATCGTTGTTTTTACTTTAGAGAAAATTGTGTTTAATGTTATATTTGGTTTGTATGCAAAGTTCATGTTATTGTCTTTGATTGTGTTTCTGATGTTTTTGTTATCAGTCAGACCCGGAATATAACGTACACTGTAAAAATGTTATTCGTTAGTGTTAATAGAATTCCTACTATCGTTCTTAATTTTCCTGTATATTTCGCTTACTAACGAATTTATTAAATTCATAGGAAAACTGTTTTCTCTTAGTGTCCTTTTAATGTGTTTGATGTTGTCTTCATGAAACTTATATCACTATATTCAATATTCTGTGAAATATTATGTTCTTTGGTAAAAAAAGCGCAAGAAAAAACATTTACGTTTTAGTATTTTTCATGTGAGTGACAAAAAATAGCTTTACATTTTTTAATTTATTTTTGGTTTCTACACTCAAAATATTTCTACAATAACTGATTGAAGTTTATCAAAAAAGTATTTCGTAAAATTATTTCTAAATAAATAAAGATTAAAAATGAAGAGAAAAAAAATATTTAACTGATTTTAACGTTTATTTTTAAACCGATTTACGATGCATTTAACTTTTTCGCTTATTTTCTTTATTACTTGAAATTTATCTAACTGAAAATAAAGAAAATTTAGCAAAAAACCACAGAAATCTCGTTGATTTTAATGGTATTTGTTGTTACATTTATTAGACTGGCATTTAAAAAACAAACGCAAAATCAGTGATTCCAAAGAAACGTGTAGTTTACTTTTTTGCTAGTTTAAATTAAAGAAAAAAACATTTGTTTTACGGATTTTATTCGGTTGGTTGTTTAACATTTAAAAAAATAAAAATTATTCTGGTTTAACTGAATTTTGAATTATAATATTTTTTAACCGACTTCAAAAAAGAAGGAGGTTATCAATTCGTCTGTGTGTTGCTTTTTTTTTGTATGTTTGTGCCTTCAGAACTCGATCATTTCTGAACCGATTTTAAAAATTTTTACGCTATTATATAGATTATGGCTACAGATTGGTCCCATTTTAAAAGAAGTTCAAAATTTTAAAAATTAAAGGGTGTCCCCATACAACATACCTGTTTTTTACGTGTATTATGAACTTTATAGGTCACCAATTTAAAATTAAAAAAAAGTGCGCATCACTATAGCTCCCAATAACAAAAAGTAATTAAAAAATAAAATTAAAAATTAAAGGGTGACCCCATAGGTGACGTAATTTCACCTTTATTCTCCTATCTTTTAAACCGTTATAGACAAACACTTGAAAGTTGCACAGAATGTTCGTTACTATGTCTGTTATAATAAGTATAAGTATTTAAAGGGTGTCCCATTAGTTGGTTTATTTTGATATATATATATGGCCAAACTTTTGAGCCGTTGTCGACAGACAGTTGAAATATACAAAGAACTTGTATTGCTAAGTCCGCTAAAATAACAAGTGTAAAATATGAATTTGGAATTTAAAGGGTGTCCCAATAGTTAATGTAAAAGTAATATATATGGCCAAAAATTTCAACTGTTATAGATAGACAGTTGAAATTTACAAAAAACCTATATTGCTTAGTCCGCTATTACAACAAGTATAAAATTTGGATCTACAAATTAAACGGTGTCCCCATTATTGATGTAATTTGACCATTATGTCCTCATCTTTGGAACCGTTATAGACAAACACTTAAAAAATATGCAAAATGTTCACTACTATGTCTGGTATAACAACAATTATAAATATTTAAAATTGGAAATTAAAGGGTGTCCCAATAGTTGATGTAATTTGATGTATATTGACACAAAGTTAAAATTTAAAAAGAATCTTTATGACAAAGTCCTCTTTAAAAAATATTTATATTAAAATTTTAATTTAAAGGGTGTCCCAGTAGGTGACGTCATTTGATATATATGACCCTATCTTTTAAACAGTTATTGATAAACACTTAACAATTAGACAGAATGTCCATTACTATATTTGTTATAATAAGTATAAATATTTAAAATTGTAAATTACAGACACCCTGCAATAGATGTTGTAATTTGATGTATATGACCAAACTTTTAAACCGTTACAGACAGACGGTTGAAATTTAAAATGAACCTGTATTGCTACGAACGCTATAACTACTATAAAATTTGACTTCGGAAATTACAGGGTGTCGCAATAGCTACCGTCTTAAAGAAACATGATTTTAAGTTGGTCTGTTTTGAAGTCGGTTTTTTTTGCAAGAATTATTTCAGTTGATTTAACGCACATCATTTTTTTAGTGTATAAAAAGCTTTCTATACTTGAGAATAAAAAAAAGCGAAAATTTTCAAATGTTTTATAAATACCAAATTTAAGGCTTTATCGTTTGAAAACGAAACCTACATTGTTTTATAAAAACAGGCCCTTATTCTTAGCTTAACAGTTTTTCAAATCTTTTAGATTCAGGTTTAAACTTCACCTTTTTAACTTAAATTTGCTTTTCCTTACAAGCTTTGATTTCAGAACTTTATAAATGTTTAACTTAATTTAAATCAAATACAATCTTTAAGTATATTTTATCCACTTTAAAACTAACTTAAACTTCAAGAGTTCTCACAAATAAATTTATTCATTTTACTTAGTTTTCACTGTATTTTTCTTTTGTTCACCACTTGTCACCTCGTAAGAATCCTTAGAATGATCTAGATGTTTCGTCACTTGCATCTAAGAAACATTCTAGACGCAGCAATATGTCTTCCATTAACCGTTTCCCTATAACTTTCTTGTTCTTCGGACATGCCGCTGCATGCATATCATCTATCTGTCCTAGTCATTGTCTTCTTTATTTTTATTTACATGGCACCCTGTTATTTCACGGTGTTACCCTTCACTACACTGCACACGACAAACCCAACTATTCCTGCAGACCTTTGATGGTCACCGGATGAAGGAAAAATAACACCTAACTCGTGAAAAAGAAAAAAAAATATAACAAAAATCTTTGGGGAAATTCACTTCTAACTGCCCAACGGTAACACTATCTCCTTTCACAATAGACAGAAACAGGGCAGACAGACGAGATTTGTTGGCAAGGGGTTGAAGAGGTAGAGTGTGTATTTCATGGCTATCGTACTGACCATTTTTTCGTTTCTCTTTTCTGCTTTTCGCTGTTGTTTCACATTATATTTCTCAAGTCGGCGTCTTCTTGCTTAAAATTTCTCAACAAAGTACAATTACCACAGATTTTCAAATACAAACACATGTAAAGTAAATAAATCCGAAAATAGAATGTGTATAACTCTGTCTGTGTTTTTTATGTCCAATTGTAAAAGCAATAAGACAGAGCAAAAGAGAATTCAAAAAATGTCTGCCTTGTTTCCGTCTAATGTAAATGCAGCATAATATCTACACTAATTAATTTTGTTGATCTGGCAACTCTCACTTACAACGAAAACGACGAAAAAGAAAAGGCAAATTAACACAACACATGGTACAAATCAAGGTAGAATAAACAAGGTAAAGTTAGTTGAACAGCTGACATTTTTTTCCTTCATTTGTTTTCAATTGTAGTTGTCATACTTTATTTTCGTTTGTTTATTTTTTGTTATGAAAAATGCTAAATTCCCACAACAAAAAAATTCGTGTGCATGGCTTGCAGTAATGTCAACTTAGCTCTTTTTGATTTTCTTTGACGCTTACTTTTTCACTAGGCTGTCTTGAAGCTGGTTATGGCTATAAACAGCACGTATAGAGTTTTTTTCATTGTTCAATTAATTTATAATTTTGCACTTTTTTCGGTATTAATTAAATATATTTTTTTGTTCATGCATTTTTACATCGTAATTTGAAGCTTATTATTGACTTAATTGGAAAATGACAAAATGTGTGGAAATTACTCAACCTCAAGATGGCATTAGGCAGTAGAGATCTGCACCAGTATGCTTAAAACGCTGTTCAACACATTCTCACATTTTCAAACAGTCTTCCTACTCGCATTTGTAAAAGCGAAACGAGCAATCAAACTCAAAAAATGTTTGTTGTTGTTAGAGAATTGAAACATGAGAGTATGGAGACATGAGAGTAATGAAACATGAGAGATCGAATAGATTATTGATTCATTTCAAAAAGCGAAACAAAGGATACATTTGCTTGAGTTAAAAGCATTAATTTAAAAAACATATTTTATTTCGTTTTAAGTACTAAGTTTTTATTCTTTAAGAAGCATTCTTAGAAATATTCAAACAAAAAAATAAATCCATTAATAACATTAAAAAAGTTAACAAAAAAATAAATTAATAGGAAAACGTGAAAAATTGGTACTGCGCTTTACTATTTTTTGCCATGTTAGAATGCAAAAACATTAATTTACCAATTGTAGAGTCATTAGAAACAATACGGGTCCTCCTTTCGGTAATCAAGTTCCTAGCTGAAGAAAAAAATCTTTCGGAAGAAGCGCTGCTAGCCGGTGTTGCAAATATTTTGCAACTTATACAGCAAAGGGAACTCATTTTTGTGAAAGTCCCACCATTGTAGTACATTAAAGTTGTCATTTAAGGCAACATTTAAAGTACTATATCGTCTAATATTGTCAGACACTCTATCGCTCGATTCTATTATATTTGACTGTCGCACGAAATCTTCCACAGCTTCCAAATTTATGGAGGGTTTTACAATATTTGTTGGACTTTGGATGCCTTGACCACATAAATCGTCATCATATGTCATCATTTGACGCTTGCATTCATCTATTACTTCTACTTTTTCGTTCTCATTAAAGAAGATAAGTTTGTTAGCAGGAGGATTTAGATAAAGACCAACTTTGAGATAAATGTTTAAATTTACCAGTTTACAAATTTCACTTATGTATGTATTTACAATTTACATTTACATTTTAGCAATCCATTTTTTATTCTTCTTTTGGCACAATACAACTGCACGACGAACATCAACCACAATCAATGTAAGAGCTTCTTTTGTATCGTATCGCAAATCAAAACATGCTAAACATTCTCAACCCCTGCGATGGGTGGTCACCTTGAGTCTTCAGACACGGTGCAGGGGCTTAAGCATCAAGTTGATGTGAACTAAGAACCACCCACCCATAGCTCACGGCGTCTGCACTCCAGGTTAGGGGCGGCCGTGGGTAAACTTCTCCTTCTGGTCGACTTGGTCGGTCAATACCGCTCTGGTAGCGTCTGTTCCCTTGGTTAAGGGCGGCTACTGGAGACTTTATTCGTCCGTCTTTTTGTCGGTCCGTAGGGGTTTTTATTAAATCCAAGATGTGTCTGACT
Organism: Phasia obesa; assembly: GCA_949628195.1. NCBI lineage: Eukaryota > Metazoa > Arthropoda > Insecta > Diptera > Tachinidae > Phasia > Phasia obesa. The sequence continues at coordinate 140,413,166 of OX451215.1, read as the reverse complement.
CATAGTGAGCGGCATCTTGGTCTGCGTCTGTCTCCAGTGGAGCGGCAGTTTTTCACTACACCTCTGTTGGAGGTATAAAAATCCACCCCCCCCCCCCAAAATCAAAATGAATAATAAAAATAATGGCCCTATGTCCTTGGTCGAGGGTGCTAAAATCTCCAAGGATAATAACGTGAGTACTCAGGTGGAGGCAACAGGCCTGAGTGCCACTGCAGTTTCTGTGCCCACGACTGACCGGATAGGTAACCCAGGTTCGGCTAGTCGTTCTTCTATTTCTGGGCGTGACAAACGCTTAGACCGACAATTCAGTCTAAGCACGGACGAGTCTGACCACTTATCGGGACTCGAAGGGTTACACCTCTACGAGACCGATGAGGAGGACCTTAGCATGGTCACCTCCGTGTCGCCAATTGCGAAAACGGACGGAAAACCGGAGGCCCATGGCCCTGAAAAGGGTGACAAGGAAAAAGACGACTCGGACAGGACCGGACAGGACGAACGAAAAAGGCTAGCTGGCTACAAACGTTCTCTTAGGTACTTAAGGTCACTGGAATCTCGCGATCCAGCGTCCTTAATTGCTCGGGAGAAGAGTTTGAAGCGGAAGCACACCTACCACGTTCGGAAGTATGAGGCTATGCTTAATACAACCGTCGTGGAGGTCAAGCCTAACAGGACGGATAGTAACCAGGACAAGCATGTGAAGAAGGTAATAACCGTGCCCCATGCTACTCCTGGACCGAACACGATCGTCACCTCCGCGATTCTGGATGAACGCCCTTCTACTTCTAGAGGGGCCTCATCTGGATCAAGGAAGGGCGATGACCAATGCGGTAAAGCGAAGTCTGCTAGCAAAGGCTCCAAGATGCTGGTTGCACAAACCTCTAAAGGTCAAGCACCAGTCTCAAAGGGCCCGCAAACAGACCTAGCGGTAAACGGCAAAGGTCGGGTGAAAAGCAGGTACCTGACGGTAAGCGGTTGAAGCCTTCAACTAGCTTAACGTCAGCTCCTGAGCTACAAGTAGCCATTATTGATCGTAACCACCCCGCTGGTAAGATTACTAATGAAAGATGGCTGCTCTTAGAAGAAAAGATCCTACGCAGATTGGTCGACGAACTCGCTCATAATGACGACGACTCGTTCACAGCGTTTGACGGCGCTAAGTGGTCAAAGGGCGTCAAGATCATCGGATGCGGTAATGAAAAGGCCTTAGGCTTTGTCAAAGACTGCATCCGTGATGTTGGCGAACTATGGCCATGTGCCAAAATAGAAATCGTCCCCCTGGACCAGGTTCCGTTTCAGGCGACAGTGAAGGTATGGGTTCCTCCTCCTATTTTGGAGGATGAGGCCATCCTTACACTGATCAAGCGTCAGAATAAGGGCATTGGCACCGAGAGCTGGACGATTGAAAGAGGACGCGCAAGGGACAAAGGGGAAGGAAAAGATCTCTGGATCAAAATCGATTCAGAATCCCTCCGTCTCCTACGTCCCTCCAAAGGCGTCATAAAATATGGGCTTAGTCAGCTTCGGCTGATTCTGCCCGCAGAGAAACGCGATGGCAATTCCGAGCGGCATGAAGGTGGTACAGATTAATCTGCATCACTCCGAGGCAGCATCGGATGACCTGCTGCGTTTCATGGAGAGGGAAGATATCCACGTGGCCTTAATCCAAGAACCCTGGCTTGTAGCCAACAAGGTTCGCGGCGTCCGGTCACGAAAATATATGCTCTTCTCTCCAACCCAAGAAGGTAAGATAAGAAGCTGCATTTTAGTTAGGAGGGATGTTAACATATTTCTTTTATCTAATTTCAGTGCGTGTGATCTGACGGTAGCAGCGTTCGAACGCAAGGGTCTCCCGACGGTGATCCTGGCATCAGCGTATCTACCATATGATGAAGATGATCCGCCTCCACGTGCCGTACGCAAACTGATTCATTGGTGCGATACAAGGGGCCACGATCTCATCCTAGGATGTGATGCGAATGCCTATCATACTCTGTGGGGGAGCACGGACATTAACACTCGAGGTGAGAACCTATTAGATATCTTCTATCTACTAATCTTAAGATATGCAATAGAGGTAATAGACCAACGTTTTTCAATAGGATCATTGATATAACATTGGTAAGCGATAGGGACTCAGTTAAGATAATTGATTGGGGGGTTCGGCTAGACTGTTCTTTCTCTGATCACAATAGAATTGTTTTTAGGGTGCAACTTACCCTCGATGTAAGTAAACCCTTCAGGAATCCTAGGAACACGGATTGGGAGAAGTTCAGAACTCTCGTTGAACTTATGCCACCTCCCACTGAGGGAATGTTGGCAGGCACACGAGAGCTGGATGACTCCACATCCTTTCTATCTAGGACACTAATTGAAGCTTTTCACTCATCATGCACTGAACGGCATCCGTCTAAGAGACTTCACCAGCCATGGTGGACTCCAGGGCTCAGGCAGTTACGCACTGATTGTAGGAGACTCTTCAATAAAGCGAAGCGGGACAAAGGACCCTCTGATTGGGCCGAATACCGCCGGAGTTTCAATAACTTCAAAAAGGAGACCAGAAGAGCAAAGCGAGAAACTTGGCAGCGCTTTTGTGGAGACTTGGAAAGTACCACTGAGGCGTCCCGTCTAAGAAAGGTGCTCTCTAAGGATCCCGGTATGCCAGGATTCTTAACTAAGCCAGACGGAAACTTCACTGAAAGCAGTGTTGAAACCTTGAATCTACTAATGGAAACTCACTCACGGACTGTAAGGATGTCGAAGAAGAGCCGCTTTCTTCTGCGGCTATCTTCTCATCAGCTGTCCACAGTAGTGATTTAGTGGATTCCATTGTAGATGAAGCCAGGGTAGCGTGGGCTGTGAGTTCTTTTAAGCCCTATAAATCCGCAGGGCCGGACGGCATTTTCCCAGCGTTACTACAGCAATCGATAAAGGTTATCATGCCGTGGCTGATTTCCATTTTTAGGGGCAGCCTGTTGTATGGGTATATCCCCAAAGAATGGAAAGAGGTTACTGTGGTATTCATTCCTAAGGCAGGAAGAATAAACCATGGAACTGCAAAGGACTACAGGCCAATAAGTCTGTCATCGTTTTTATTGAAAACACTGGAGAGACTGGTGGACGTGCATGTCAAAGGTCTTCTATCGTCAAGTAACTTCTGCAGGGCACAACACGCATACCTAAAGGGAAGGTCGGTGGAAACGGCACTGCATGATGTAGTCGGTACAATAGAGGATACACTGGACAGGAAGGAGTATGTGCTAGCAGCCTTTTTGGATATAGAGGGCGCTTTCAACAATCTGAATATATCCTCGATACTGGACGCCCTACAATATGTGGAGGCTGAACAGAAAATTATAGAGTGGACGGAGAATATGCTTCGAAGTAGAAGCATTATCTCCAGTCTTGGCCCTAGTACGATGAGGAAAGTTGTGACAAGGGGAACACCGCAGGGGGGAGTCATGTCCTCACTCCTTTGGAACCTTGTTGTAAATAAAATCCTCTGCAGACTAGGCAACGGAGGCGTTAAGGTGGTCGCGTATGCAGATGACGTTGTAATCCTTACCAGGGGTAAATTTTTATCCACGATAAGTGACCTTATGGAATCGGCATTAGGCCAACTACTCGCTTGGGCGAAGGACAACGGTCTGGGCCTAAACCCTGGAAAGACCGAACTTGTTCTCTTCACCAGAAGATATAAAATTCCGGAATTTAAACTCCCAAAAATGGGTAGCATTACTCTGGAATTATCAAAAGAAGCGAAGTACCTCGGTGTCATCCTAGACTCAAAGCTCTCGTGGAAACGTAATGCTGAGAGCAGGATGAATAAGGCCCTATGTGCATTTTACGCATGCAAAAGGACCTTTGGCAGGAGATGGGGCCTAAAACCGTACATGGTACACTGGATGTACACGGCAGTGATTAGGCCCATTCTCACCTATGGAGCACTCGTCTGGTGGAGAATGGTGGACACTAAAGTTCACCTCTCTCTTCTGGATAAGGTCCAAAGGTTAGCGAGTCTCTCCATTACTGGTGTGATGAGGTCAACTCCACAGGCCAGTTTGGGGACAATGCTGGATCTGACCCCTCTAGATGTCTATATCAAACACGTCGCTCCCAGGTCGGCCTTAAGACTCAGGGAGTCGAGCGAATTAAGGCATTGTCGTGTTGGAGCAGACTGATTATTTAAGCCCTGTTATGGACCTCGACAAATCGTTTGTCGTGAAAATTCCTACCAGGGATGAATGGAAGGAGAACTCTGTAATTCGGAACAATGCGGTTTCAATATTTACGGATGGCTCCAAGATAGACACAGGGACCGGATCGGGGATCTTCTCTGAGGATCTTGATCTTTCAATTTCACTTAGGCTTCCCGATACCTGCACCGTGTTCCAGGCTGAAATATATGCTATATCAGTAGCGGCAAGGAAAATTGAGGAACTTGCGATGTAGGCGTCGACTATCGATATTTTCGTAGATAGTCTAGCTGCCATTAAGGCCCTTAACTCAAAAGTAGTGAAATCTAAATGTGTGTTAGCTTGCATACAATCTTTAGCCCTACTTGAACGACATCGTATAATGATAGTGTGGGTTCCAGGACATGAGGGCATTCGTGGAAACGAGATGGCCGATCAATGTGCGAGGAACGGTTCGAACCTGGATGTGACGGTTGCCCAAGGGGAAATCAATATCCCATTGGCCGAAATGTCTAACATACTGGGAGAATGGTCGCTGAAGGAAACGGCTCGCAGGTGGTCTATACTAACCACTTGCAGATTATCTAGAATCCTTTGGCCCTCAATTGATAAAAAAAGGACAAAGGCACTGCTGATCCTCGAGAAAAGCTCGCTAGCACTTCTGGTTGGTGTTATAACGGGACACTGTATGATCGGACGTATGTCGGAGCGTATGGGAATCTCTCGTGGAGGGTGCTGCAGAAGCTGTATGGATGAGGAAGAGGAGGAATCAGTTCAACACCTTCTCTGCGACTGCCCGGCTCTTCAAGAGCGTAGGCTCAAATTTCTGGGTCAAAGATTCTTCCAGGACCTGGACTGTCTCAGGGATGTGACACTGAGTAGCCTATTAGGCTTTGTGAAAAGCTCCGGGTGGTTTACAAGAACCACCGGTATCGGAGCTCTTTAGGGAATGGTGGGGGTTGACGATCGTTGGGGCATCACAATGGGCCTTATTGGCCTCCGAGTGAACTCGCGTTTTTGCGGGCGGCCCGTTTAACCTAACCTAACCTTCTCAACCATTCTAATAATTCCATACAAAATTGGAATGATGAGAGTAGATCGTGCTTTCAACCACAAATTCCATTCGCATATTGAGAGTGTATGTTTCGTTGCGATTGCTAGCCTCTCAGCGAATAGAGTAAATATTCGTTTCGTTCGTTAAATGTATTCTCAATTAGAGTTCTGTTTTCGCTTTATTATCAATGGACAGAAAATCAAAACATTCATGCAGCTCTTTATTAGGCAGAAAGGACAAATAACTGATGCGATATTTAAAAAGCAAATTATTCGCCAAATGATACAATTTGTATGGATCATTTTTCATTAACTTAAAAGCAAATGTAAATCAAGCTGCGTTCACATACATTTATTATAATTCTATTACAACAATATCAAACCCCAGTTAAGAGAACTAGTATTCAAGTTGAACATTACAGTATTGATACACTTGCATTGCAGTTCTATTGAATTAAAACCTGCTGGAAACGCAGTCTGATTCAGTAACAGTACTGTCCAAGTAGAAAGTATAATCCAATTTAAGCTTCTTTTGAAAAATAAAAAAATTATTAAAATTAAAGTAACATTAGATTTGAAAATAATTATTGTTATGATAAAATATTAACTTTAACGTTAATATTAATATTAACAAATCGTTTTTTTGCCTGTTGAAGTTTTCTTTACGGTACGATAATTAACAACATTATTGGGTGTGTTGAAGAAAATTATCTAATTTCTATTTCTATTATCTAATTAATTAACTAATTTATATTTTAGTTGGCTTGCTTTTTTACAATTTCAACAATTGTTATGCGCATCTTATTTAGCTTTGGTTTTTACCATGTTCTCTAGTTTTTTTAGTTTTTTGTTTTTTGACGTAATATTTTAATTAATTATCTATTTCCAGCATCAGACATTTTAAAGAGCTAAATTCATTTCGGAAATGGTATTGATTTCTTATTTTGCTTCTTTAAGAAACGTAAGAAGAAAAAGTTGTTTCTTGAATACAATAAAAGCACTAAAAGAAAAAAAAACGCACAATTTTCTTTGTAGTTACTTATATCAATCGGCTTTTTGACATCTAAAATTTAAAAAACTACAAAAAAAATACATGCGATTTTTGTTTTTGTAAACCTTGTTTATTCTACCATGGTACAAATCAAGGCGAATCGAATACTAGGTAATCGCAATCTTGCAACAAAAACAACCACAGGCAATTTTATTTGTGGAATAACACCCACAGTTGTCAAATACCCAAAATAAAATTCAAAAGAAAATAAAAAAGAAGAAAATTTGTTAGACAAAACACAAAAGTTTTGTTAGTTTAAAATATTTAAAGTAAAAAGCGAAAAAACGTGAAAAATGAAAATAAAAGAACATTATCTTAGAGTGCAATACATTTTTATTGTCAAATTTTCTTTAATAAAATGTGTCGCAAAGAAAATGTAAACAAATTTTGACATAAGACGGTATAAAACACATATAGAAGAAGATGCTCAACTGGGCTATCAGTTTTACCTAGTATTCAATTCGCCTTGGCGAATTAAACTACCATTTTAAATAATCTTAAACTACCATTTTAAATAATCCTTCTATTTCCCCTTCAGCTTATGGCAGACTGGACCGAACAACAATGGATTAAGGTATGTATGCAATAAAATTAGGTTTCATGCATTAGTGTGTATAAGGGTGCGTACAGCGTGGCCGCTTGTTCCCGAGCCGAGCCGAGCCGAGTGACGCTTGCGAGTTCATGCGAGAAACAAGTTTGAGTGTGCATAGTGGATGCGAGAATCAGCGATGATTTTTTATCTATTATTTGTGTTTTATGTATGTTTTTATGCATTTGGGTTTGTTCTTCATACGTGTTTTTCAAATTAAATTATTCTTGAAATTTGTATTACATTTTTTTTTAATTTTCTTATAATTGTTTTTAATTTAATTTTATTATTTATTTGAATTTTAATTTTTTTGTTTAATTTTTATTTTCTTTTTAATTTTTATTATTTTTTTTTAATTTTTTTTAAATGTTTTTCAAACAAGTTGAAATCATAACAACATACATAACATAAACGACGCGGCAAGATTACTTTCAGTAGATAAGTAATAAAAATTTAAATATAACAAACAAATAATACATTACGTTTCATTCCAGAGAAACAAATAGAGGCTTTGACCAAATGTCCAGCAGTCTACATATGAACCTGGAGACAAGCCGGTAAGTGCCCAATATGATCATATTTACATTAAAAGTGAAAGAATTCCAAAGTGAAAAGTACAAAGTACAACAGATACCCAAGGCCGTTCGAGATAAAAAACGGAACCATATTTTAAAGCGAGTATCGCATTTATAAAAAGTGTTCTGTGAACGTCTGCATATATGCAAATGCCGGAAAAGTAAAAAAGAAAAAATGTTATACAAGAAAAAGAAAAAATGTTATATTGCATTCCCCTATTGTGTCTACTATCTCGTTAGTAATACCACTGAGTTTGCACGATTTGTTATTTTCAATATCTTCCTTATATACACGACTCTTTGCAAAGCGAAATATCTGCGCCTGTATCTATTAAAAATCCTACGTTCGCAATTGTTGTCAGTATTATATATTTTGGGATCTCTTTGTATGCAATGTATGTTTGTAAATTGTATGTGTGTTTCTCCCATATACCCTGGCCTATTATTCGTTGTTTGGAGTACTGGGGTTTTCCCCGTTTCCCTGATTCGTAAAGTAAACCCTTCTATTACTTGTCTATCATGAGTATTTCTGTAACTATTGTTATTTCTGTTGTCATAATTTCTCTTATTGTTATTTCTACAACCTTTATTTTGGTTGTTGAGGTTTCTATTGTAATAGTTACTGTTGTGATTAGTTCTTTGGTTATAATTTGTCCTAGTATTGTTGTTATAGTTTCTTTGGTTATGAGTATATCTACCTCTATAATTTCTATTGTTACGCATATATATTATACTGTTTTGGGTGTTTTATGACACGGAATCGACAGCTATGTCTATTCGATCTTGCAAGTTCTTGGGTCTAGATGCCATAACTATTGATTTTTGCGTTTCCTGCAAGCCATTTTTGAAAGCAGTTAAACTAATTTCGCCGTTTAGTTTTGTAATCATTTGTCTATGTACTGATCCCTGTTCTAAAATTTGCAAATCATTTAGTGATGCTACCAGTCCTTCTATGTGTGTGACAAATGCAGTTATCGATTGATTATTCTGATGTGCACGAGCTTATTCAGCGTATAAAGTTGCAGTGGTCTTAAATGTTTTGAAACAATTCTTTAGTATGGTAGACAATGTCTGGTAAGTTGTTGGGGTTTCATATGAAACAATTTTGTTTCTAAATTTTTCTGATAGCTTTGTAGTTACGATAAATTCAATAAGGTTAGGCATGTCTGTTGTTGTCAATGTGTCATAGTAATATTTCGTTACACCCAAAATAATTAGATAGTTTTTTATAGCTGCCAGTAAACTCAGGAATCAACTTAGAAGCTGTAACTAAATCGAAACTTGCCATAGTGTCAGAATCGTTACTTGTACTCGTTTCTGATGTTTTTACTTTGAGAAAATTTCGTATCTGTCTTGTTAGTCGTTCCAATATTGCAACTTGCTCATCTAAAAGATCAGCTGGTGTGTCCATACAAACTTGTATGCGTGTCTCAAGTATCAAATTTTCCTGTTCCTTAATGTAAGCAGGACTACAAGTTCTATTCGGAGCCTTTTTTAAATTATTTAATAAACTTTGTAATTTTGATATACCCACTAAATTTCTATTTATTTTATTTATAATTCATTTCATTACACTAAACTGTCTGTGTAGTTGTAAGTCTGATAGCTTTCTTTTTCATGTACTACTTATAATAATCATTTAATCTAACCTTTTTTTTTTGTTGTTTGAGCATCAGCAAACACAGAAGTGCTTAGTGAAACAATTATTCAGTGCGCTAAAAGAATGAAAAGTGAAGTGACTTAAAAAAAAAACAATTTTAAAACAATTTTATTTTGTTGAACAACAACAACATAATAAAGGCTATATTTTTAAATAATATTGCATATTTTCGTGTAACAACAAAAAGCTAAGTAGACTTCTTAATCCCATTCAACTAATTAGTAAAGTAAATTCTTAAGCAAAAACAAACAATTAAACAAACATAGGGATTAGTAAATACCTTAAAAAGAAAAAAAAACTTGTTTTATTTTGCAAAATAATTCAATGCTTTCATCATGAACACTGATGTTAATATACAAGATGATGAAACCAGTGAAAGTGATAGTGATGGAACTTGGCAAAGTGTACGAAGCAAGCGTAAGCTAACCGAGTCACCAAAGTTATATGTACGTGCAAAAACGTGCTAACCTATGTAATCAACCAAGTACATCTTCCAGTAATAAATTTGCAGCCCTCGATCGTGATGACGCTGAAGAAGAAGACGAAGAGGAAGACCGGATGCCAAAACCACCACCAATCTATATACCAATCTATAAAGATTATAAATCCTTAAAGCTTAATGAAGTGCGTTTAATGGTTAGAACTATAGACTCTTATAGAAAGTTAGTGAAATATTTTGATGGTTTAAAAATAAGCTACAATACATTTCAATTAAAACAAGAAAGGGCTCCACCACTCTACACCAATTGAAGATATTAAGGCAGAATTATTGTTACTAGGCCACCAAGTTAGTTCTGTTACTAACGCTAGGAGTAGCATGACCAAAGAACCACTTGCGATGTTTTTTATCGACCTAGATTCAAACGAAAATAATAAAACTATTTACGATTTAAAGTCAATTAACAACGCTATTGTTAATATCGCGCCACCAAGGAGAATTAATGACTTGGTTCAATGTCACCGCTGCCAACTTTACGGTCATACGAAAACTTATTGTAGAAGGCCTTTTAGATGCGTTAAGTGTGGCATGGATCATTCTACAACTGAATGTACAAAAAGACCTGAATCTCCTTCACGATGTTTGCACTGTCTTAGTAATCACACCGCTAACTATAAAGGCTGTCAAGTGTACCAAGACCTCATCTCCAGATGAAACAATAGGCTAAGAATCAATTCAAATGACCAAAAAAATATTAACTTTAATTTTAATCAAAGAGAATATCCTCAACTAAATAGCTTTCACTATAGCGAATCACAACAAAACAAATTTAATGTGTCATACTCTGAGGCACTTAAATCATCAATCTCAAACGTTAATACTCGTTTAGAAAAACTTGAAAATATGATGGAAAATTTAATGAACATGATGAATTTAATACTAACGAAACTATGCAAGTAAATCCTAGGATAGCAGTATGGAATGCCAACGGTCTGACTAACCACAAAAACGAAGTTGAAACCTTTCTTATTAACAACCTCATTGACATTTTTTTTATCTCTGAATCCCATTTCACACATAAATCTTATTTTAAAATTCAAAATTACGATACGATCTTAGTTAATCACCCAGATAATAGAGCACATGCTGGTTCTGCAATCATAATTAAATCAAATAAAAAATATGAGGAACTTAACCATATTACCAAACCTTATATTCAAGCCTGGCGCAAAAATTTCATGCAACAACAGTGATGTTAACATATTTTCAATATACTCTCCACCAAAGCATAGCATAAAATGTGAGCAATATGAAAACTTTTTCAACAACCTTGGTTCTAAGTTCATTGTTGGAGGAGATTTTAACGCCAAACACCCATGGTGGGGATCACGATTAGCTAATCCAAAAGGCAAAGAGCTATATAAATGTATACAGAAAAACCACTATTCACCATTGTCTTCCGGCAGGCCCACATATTGGCCAACGGATATGGCAAAAGTCCCAGATTTATTAGATTTTATTATAACAAAAGGAATACCAAGCAATTTATTAGACATACTTGACTCCAATGATTTAAGTTCAGACCATAGCCAAATAATAGTTTCCTACAGTACAATTTTCCAAGCCAAAGCAAAACAAAGCAATTTAACTAACGCAAGAACCAATTCTCTATATTTCAAAAACATAATAGAAAACCAACTCAACTTAAACATATCCCTAAAATACCCTTATGAAATAGATGATGCTATTGAAACTCTTAACAACGTCATACATGAAGCGGCTGTCCTATCCACCCCACAAAGTAGTCAAATAATAGGCAATAATGTGAAAATCTCGCTTGAAATAAGAAATAAACGAGTATTACGTAGAATTTATAAAAATAGTAGAAGTCTTATCGATAAAGCAAACTGGAATAGAGCACCAAAGTATTTAAAAAAGCGGCTGATGGATTGCAAAAATGACTCAACCCAAAACTACTTAAGAGCCTTAGATGTTACTGGAGAAAAAGAGCATAAGCTCTGGAATGCAACCAAATACCTCAAACGCCCTGCGATTAGAAATATTCCTATAAGAAGTCATACAGGAGAATGGTGTAGGTCTAATACAAGTAAAGCCCATGAATTAAAAGAAAATTGAAAGTAATTTTTACACCATTTAACCTATGCAATTATATGCAAGAGCAAACAATCACTGACTTTTTGGATGCACCTTGCCAAATGGATTGGCCCATAAAAAGTATGTCTCCATCTGAAGTGGAATCAACAACAAAAAAATTAAATAACGCGAAAACTCCAGGGTACGATTTAATTGATGGGAGGACTGCAAAATTATTGCCTAAAAAATGCATTATTTATTTAACTACAATATTTAACTCAATATTGCGATTGAATTACTATCCATCTCAGTGGAAATATGCAAAAATAATAATGAATCTTAAGCCAAATAAAAATTAAAATTCTGTTGATTCTTACAGACCAATCAGTTTATTGCCTTTGTTCTCCAAAATATTTGAACGTCTTCTGTTGAAAAGATTACTTCCAATATTGGAAAAATTCAAAATAATCCCAGAACATCAATTTGGATTTAGGCATAAACATGGGACCCCCGAACAATGCCATCGCCTAGTTCAAAATATTAGGTACGCCTTAGAAAATTAATTGTATTGTTCTGCTATATTTTTGGACGTCTCTCAAGCTTTTGATAGAGTATGACACTCCGGACTGCTTTACAAAATTAAGCAACTTCTTCCTGCTCCATATTATTTGCTTTTCAAGTATTACTTACAAGATAGATTTTTCTTTGTTAACGTGAAGGGCGAAGATTCTTTGTTTGGTGCTATTCAATCTGGCATCCCTCAAGGTAGTATCCTAGGTCCTATACTTTACACTATTTTTACTTCTAATATGCCAACAGATGGTAATGTTATCACTGCTACCTATGCAGATGACACTGCTATTTTGTCTTTAAATGAATCATCTCATGAGGCTTCGGCAAAATTACAAACACATATTAACATCCTCCAAATTTGGCTACAGAAATGGAAAATTAAAATAAATACTGAAAAATCTGTTTACGTTACATTTACATTAAGGAAAGGTGATTGTGCTGAGTTATGTTTTAACAGTAATCCTATACCGAAGTTAAATAAAGTAAAATATTTAGGTCTCCATTTAGACAGAAGCCTAACATGGAAAGACCATGTAAAAGCAAAAAGAGACCACTTGAATATCAAAACAAAAAAAATGTATTGGCACTTGGAACAAAGTCAGAATTAAGCTTGGAAAATAAAATTTTATTATATAAGACAAGTTTAAAGCCAGTTTGGACGTATGGCCTTCAACTTTGGGGGACTGCAAGCAATTCAAATATTGAAATCCTTCAGATATATCAATCCAAAACATTGAGACTATTGAATATTGACTATATATTTCCAACAAATGTTTACATAAAGACTTAAATATTTTGAATATAAAAGAGAAAATCAATAGGTTAAGTGATAGATACCTAAATAGACTTAGCAATCAAAGTAATATATTGGCTATAACCCTTCTTGATGATAGTTATAAGATACGAAGACTGAAAAGATTTCATGTATTAGATTTGCTTTTTAGAAGATAGTCATAAGTAAAATAAGCCATTTTATGTGTACCTATAAAAAATTATTGTAGTATATTATACCATAGCTGTTAAGTAATGATTACTAATCGTAATGATTACTAATTTGATTACTTTTTTTTGAGGGTGAAGTAATGATTAAATTACCATTACTTTTAGTTTTACACGGTAAATAATTGATTACGATTACTAGTAATGGGAAAATAATCTAAATTACAAAAAAATAATCGAAAAGAATCAAAAGTAATCAACAAATAATTGGATTACTTTTAAGGATTATTATACCCTTCACCACAGGTGGAAAGGGTATATATAAGTTTGTCATTCCGTGTGTAATTTCTACAATATTCATTTTCGACCCCATAAAATATATATATTCTGGATCCTTATAGATAGAGAAGTTGATTAAGCGATGTCCGTCTGTCCGTGTTAGTGTGGTAATGTCATTTGCCAAGGCACTAGAAGAGATACAAAAAATTTAAGCACACCAATCTGTCAGGCATAGTTTCGAAAATTTGCAATTCAGCAACATCAGATCATTCCTTTGGAGGCTGCGGTCCAAAAACCACGCCCACCTATATTTTTTCACGTTTTTTCAGGTTTTTTTTTAAATTTTTTTCAGCTTTAATGATTCTGTTTTGCCTTTTTTCTCAAATAAATATTAGACTGCGACAGGTAGATCGCAAGGAGTGCATACAGGGGGATCAATAACCCCCTGCGAAGGGCGATTTTTGTTTGTTTTTAGATTGGTAGGGTTTTTCTGCTTTGATTTGTATTAGTGACCTTAATAGAAAGCAATACACATAGAGGTAGCCAATGGACCTACAGGATACCCACTGATAAATAGGAGTAGTTAAAAGATCCCCCCATGTGTCAATATGAGGAAATTTTGTTTTGTAAGGATTTTTTTTTTGCTTTAGTCTGACCATTCTAACTCAATATAGACTGCAGAAAGGTCCTAAATTTCAATTTCAATAAAATTTAAAAAAAAAATTTTTTTAAATTTACAAAAAAAATTTTTTTAAAAAATTTACAAAAAAAATTTTACAAAAAAATTTACAAAACATTTTCAAAAAGATATTTTACAGAAAAATATTAAAAAAAAATTTCAAAAAAATTTTAAAAAAAATTTTCGAATAAAATTTTACAAAAAATTTTTAAAAAATTATTTTTACAAAAAATTTTTACACACAATTTTCGAAATATTAAAACAAAAATTTCAATATTTCTTTGAAAATGAAAATCATGACTGTAACATAACATATAATTAATATTAAGATTATACATATGTATGTATGTGTGTATATAGAGTAACATATTTTTATAAATGCGTTTGATTTTTTTAAATGCGTTTGATTTTTAAATAGATGATATCTCTGTTTTAAAACCTAGGTGCATTAAACACATAGACATCAACAGGATACCGACTACAAACTTTCAAAAATAAAATAAACAGCTTTATAGGTAAACGATTCTTTTGAAGCCAGCAAAGCTACATGGCTACACGACCACCGTTGTGGCTGTCGTCAAATTAGGCTAATTTCTATTTTATTCAACAAAAGAAAATGTCACAAAATTGTAAATTATAAATTCATATACAAACAAAAAGTTTTGGAGGAAATATTTAAAAGTTTTTTAATTTTATAAAAGCAAAATAAGTATTTTTACAACAATGTCAGAGTTTACGATGTAGCTGTCGGCTTCAATATCATGAAGTAGCTGACAACACGGCGACAATTGTAGTAAACGGAATTTGTTTTCATTTGTCTTCTATTTCTTTACAATATGGATAATGCTGTACATGTCTGTATAAATAAAATCACCGTGGTGAAGGGTATAGAAGATTCGGCACGGCCGAATATAGCACTTTTACTTGTTTTTAATTCTTTTTGATTATTTATGAATTTTTTACGTTTTTTAAACTTCAATTATGCTCTAGTTCTTCTAATTAGCGAATAGGTTAATTTCTGGTTATTTGGCTATTTTTGTTTCTACGTTAAAGATAATAATTCCATTGATCTCTACATTTCACTAATATTTGTTTTTCTTGTTTCGTTGCTAAGTTGATAGTAAAAAATTCTTTCTCTCTTTCCATTCACGTGCGTTGTTGTTGTCCCATTTCGAACTTGATCTGTTTTAATATGAAACCAAATTTGCTGTAGTAAAATATTTTCAGTACAGTGTTTTATAAAGTGTAGATTATTTAATGCACGAAAATTTTAAAAAGTGTTAATAAATGAATTCATATATTTATGAAAATTGCTAATATTAGTGTTTAAAGGTAATGTACTATAGATATAGTTTGATTTTTTGTTAAAGGCAAAATTCTTGCGGAACAGTGTAATTATTTAAAAATTGAAAAATTTGTGTTCAAACGAAATTTCAAAATTTATGAAAACTAGTAACAAAATTAATTTAGCTGCTCTTCAATTACAATATATTATTTGGTGGGTATTAAAAATGAAATGTTTTGTAAACTCTCAAACATAAGAATAATTGTTAGGCCAAAATGTCTGAAAATATCTTGGACAGTGATTTTTCCGCAGACGACAGTATTGACGATCCAGACTTTAATCCGTCTACTAGCAAAAGGAAAAGGTCATTAACTGAAGAATCTGGACTGGACCAGCCCTCAAAAAAGTCGGTGTGAATTCGCCGTCCGATACACAAAAAATAATTTTTAATGCCGAATTTTATAACGAAGTTGAAAAAGTGAGTTTTAAATTTACTTAATAATTAAGCAATTATTGAAGGTGACTATGTTAATATGTTAATAATATTGATTTGAAGACTTCAGATAAAACCACTTCAGATAAAACCACATGGCTAAAAAACTAGAGGAAAAATATACCATCATGGTGCAAAATATAAAAGAAAATATTTCTTTTTCAAAATATTTCTGCACTACAGCAGATATTTGGTCGGAGAACCACAGAAGCTTCATTGGATATACCTGTCATTGGCTTACGGATAAATTGGAACGCAAATCGGCAGCTCTAGCATGCAGAAGAATTTTCGGAGAACACAACGCTCAAAATATATCTCAGATGATAACTGAAATCAATACTTAACACGCCCTTAACGTCTTCAGCTCCAATTGAACGACTGTTTTCATTTGCCGGGATCATCAACAGTCCAAGTCGGCAATCATTGTCTGATTTTTCCTTTGAAAAATTAGTTTTAATGAAGGCCAATAGTAAATATATGTAAAGTAAATTTTTTTGTTGATTTGTACTACAAACATACATTGAATATTTGTTTTTCTGTATTACTTTCTTTGTTTTTCTTTATAATTTTTTGTAAGACTGAAATTGTTAGTGTTGTTATATAATGTGTTAATAATTTTTTAAATAAAAAAAACTAATTTTATAAATTTGCTTAGAACTTTTTTTAAAATTAAATATGTAATATACACTCAAAATTTTTGAAAATAATCAAAAAGAATCGAAAGAAATCGTTGAAAGTAGTTGGATTACTTTTTGATTACTTCTGATTCTTTTTGATTATTTTTTAGTAATTTTCAGTAATCCAGATTATTTTTTCATTACTAGTAATCGTAATCAATTACTTTTCAAAACCGGCTCAAAAGAGAATTATGTAGTCATTACAATTCTTTTTGAAGAGTAATGTAATTGATTACTAATCGTAATCAAAATTTAACAGCTCTGTATTATACTTTATTAAATAGATCTTCCTTTTTGTATATTCTGTTTAGTTTAATGACACTTAGCAACTAAGTGAATGTAAATTTCGAAAAAAATTTTCTTAATATTTCTTGTAAAATAGATCTAAACATCAAATAATCTAAACAAAAAACAAAACAACAAATAATCTAAACAAAAATAAAATTATTATTATGACTAAAGTTATCTGCTGCAGGTGACTGCACGTAACCGTCAATACTCCAGAATTATTGTTGCTAGTAATAATCTCTTCTTTAGAGAACCATCCGCCCCTTATACTGCTGTATGCTTTCTGATTTCCTTTATTTGGGTCTTCTTTTTTGAGGGTTTATAAACAGGAGGATTTTGGTCGCTTTGTTGGATGTACAGATTCAAATACTCTTCCCACTTACTGAATATTTGGTTGACCTTTTGTATGTTTGATTCAAAACTATCAATCAAAGCAGAAAAAAAAGTTCAAAAGGTTGGCAGGATCGCCATGTTAAATATTTATAACGTTATAAATTTGTCAACAGGAAGTAATGTGTAAAGTGTTATCCCTATAGCACTTTGGTTTATTTTATCTCAAGTGTGTTCTGAGCAGGTCGGTAGGCTACCATAGGGTTTAGCTAGGAGTCTGAATCTGAGAGTCAATTAAGCAGTTGAATTGCCAGTTTAAATTAAAATCTGGATTTAATTTTTCTATTTATACAATTTTTACTTAATATAATTATTGTTGACATACAAGATATTATTGTTGACATACTTAGATATTATTTTACTACTTAATTTTAACATACTTAAATATTATTACATTAATATATTCATTATTGATGTCCCCAATTTATTATAAAGTAATTTAAATTAGTTTGCTGCTCAAATTTCATTTTTCATTTCATTCATATTTTGCTTAGTATTACATTTTTTAATTTTTATTTGGTGACTAAGTGAATGTGCTCTACATTAGAAACTATTTTTAAATTCTGCAGCCTACTTGTTTGCTGATATAGTGCAGTGAATTAGTTATGCTGCTGAAATTAAATTAATTATAAAAAGATAATAAAACGTTGGAGATATATTTGAAATGTAAAAAAAAATTACAGTGACACGAACAAGTTTAGTGCCTAAGAGAAAAAAATCAGTTAAATTTCTAGCTTAAGTTAAATAATTTATAAAAATAATTATTTTTCTTCAAAAATTAATTAGTTCTCTAACTTTTTAATACAAGAACTAACTTGTCTCTTTACCTCTGTAGATACCCAACAAACGAAGCAGTGGATAACAGAGGCCGTTGAAGTTTTGACTTTCGCGCTAGGAATACAAAGTAAGACACCCTTAAAATTATGTCCCATTCAAGGACAACTAACCGGACAGAAGTTACAAGGACTAGAACCACCAAAGAATTAAACATATGCTCAAATCTTTGGCGAGAAAAACTCCTTGCAACTCCTGTAAAATTAAAGAAAAGTAGAAATTACAAGTCGTAGAGCAGAAATTTAATATAAATATTAGGAATCTATTTCCTGAATTTTTTGCAATACAAAATATAAATCACTTCATACATAGCATGAACTCGATTTTTATTTAATTTGAAAATAAAAACAAAATTGTAAAAAAATTTAATTATTTTTAATTTGAAAATGGTATAAAATATGTATTATCTTAAAATTTTTCTTCAAACGCAATTTCGGTAATAAGTAAGAGATTATGACTATAATATTTCTTACGAAGTGCTAATAGTAATTGTTAGTTTGCATCTCAAATCCCTATACTAAGATAAACTAGAAACTATTCGGATTATAATCATAAAGCACATCGGACAACTTTCATCAATATGTTGCTATATTTTAGGAAAATATTTTATAAACACACTTTGAGTGTAATTAACATTTCAACATGTACATAAACCAAACGAAAATATTAAAATAAAAATCATGTTCGACCCTCAAAACCAAAATTCATGGGGGATAAATATGTAGGTATTATTTTTTCTTCGGGGCGGAGAAAATTTGTATGCAAGTTCCTTAAAAGATTTCAATCGAAATCTAAGAGTATTTGTGATATTAATACAAAAATAAATTCTTTCCAGACTAACAAAATCCAACCTGAGGCGAAAACCTCCTCCCAACTAGCCTAATGTACACAATTCCTGAGTGAGTGGAACATTAGAATTTTAAATTAATATTTTATTGTAAAAAAAACATACACTAAAGTCTTTGTTCTCCTTGCAGATTTTTAAGGCCACCAGCAAAAAAAAAAAAAAACACCATCAGCCTAAGCAAGAAAAACACAAAAACAAGGTAGAATATAAAATCAACAAATCGATGTCTTCGGGTAAGTCTTAGAGTTTTGTTATTAGTACGTTATTTTATTATTTCTTTCTTTCCCCGGAGTTACATAAACGAATAATGAGATTTAATGTCTACCGTTAATACAATAAGAAAATGGAATAATGATTTAAAATAAAAGCAATCAAACAAAAAGCATACGTGAATTAGGGCAGGAAAATCAAAAATAAATAATTAGTTAAGATAAAAGGAACTGAAAGACGCAAGTTACTTTACATTTTCTTTCCAAAGATTTAAAAAATAACAAAATAATTCTAAATGTGGTGAACAAATAAATTGGTTATTTCATTCTCTTCTCTAGGCTCGTTTTGAAACGGAAATCTGAGGCAACTATGGTGCAGGAACTGCCGTACGTCCGTCACGTGTCGTACGTCCGAATTCTTGTTTCGGGTTAACAATTCAAACAAAACACTATATTTATATTTCACTTTTGCCTATTTTTTTTCGCAATTTTTTATTTATTGTATCTTCAATATAATTGAACTATCAATAATTACTCATATCTTAAGTCTAAAAATAAAAATATACATGTTAAGTCCAACCAGTGCTGGACAAAAAAAATGTATGTTTCACGGTTACTGTAATTTGCGGGTTATCCCTCTGATGTACGGATGAGAGAAGCAGTGTCCCTCCTTCTTAGTCGAATGTAACCAGGTTCATTTAGTATGTTACGGGCCAGTGGATTAGGATGAGTTTTAAGCTTCTTTAAATAACTTATGGCAAGTTTCGCTATTTCCACTTTAACTGTTGGCACGTTTAGATCTTTATGGATGTTCGAGTTTTTTATATACCAAGGAGCAGATGTAATTATACGAAGAATCTTGTTTTGGCGTCTTTGACTTTTTTCTACGTTGGTAGCTGAGGCAGTAACAAAAAAAAACACAACTGCGTGACTTTATATCTACGGTCACTGGGCATTGTCTATTCGGAGCCCATGCAAGAAGAATGGGCCTCCCTTACAACGACTTTTGCAGAAGCTGCCAAGATGAGGAAGAGGAGGAAACGGTCGTTCACCTCCTATGCCCTGCACTGGAATACCAACGACTTCAAAATCTTGGACAACGGTATTTCGGGAGCCTATCTTGTGTTTCACTACTGGAACCAAGAAGAATTAACTCTTTTCTGAGGAGCTGCGGTTGGTTCTCCAACCCACTCCCACTTGGCGAGGCATGAAAACGCTTGTTTGCTGTCTCGGCCAATATGCTATCTTTGACACTTATATTTTTCTTAACTTATCTCTCTCTTTTCTTTACCTCCCCCCATCTTACTCTTACTTTTATTTCTTTCTCTCCGCAGGTAACACAAAGGGACCAATACGTGGACCCAAGTGAGCTGTGTACTACAGCTGCCTGCTTAACCTAACCTAACCTAGCTGAGGCAGTGCCCCATAATTGAATTCCATAACACCATATTGGTTTTAGAATTGACTTGTATAATAAAAGTTTGCAATCTAAAGCTAGAGTAGAATTTCTGCCAATAAGCCAGTTTAGTTGGACTGCTTTTAACTTCATTTGTGTTAACTTTGTTTCTATGTGCCGTTTCCATGCAAGGCGCCGGTCAAGATGTATGGCGTTGTTCTTTAGGTTCTGGGTGTAAATGTGGTGTAGAAACATTTTTCGGTGTCGCTTTATGTACTGAAACATGATTAGTTTTTAACATATCCGCGTATGAAACATGTTGGGTTGTTGGTTGGGCTAACTGAGGGTAATGAGCATTTGCTCGATATTGTGGGTGCTTAGCAGGAGTATTTGATTTTTGAGTGGTTTTCCTTACCATGGAAAAAACTGGACAGCCTCTGTAGTTAGCAGTGTGGTTTCCACCGCAATTGCTACATTTTTTAACTTTCGAGTCATCCCTTGCTTTGTCGCATTGGGCGGAACAATGTAGCTCTCCACACAAAACGCAAACCGGAGGCAATTTGCAGTAAGCCCTAGTATGACCATATTCTTGGCAATTTAGACACTGTACGGGTCCTGATCGCTTATGCGGTTCCTCTACGCTTATTTTGCTGTGCAACAGATATCTTAAATTATAGATAGGGTGCGTTTCGTTCTTTTTCAACCGCATATCTCCAGGTTCCAGTTCAACGCGAAATAGAGGTTGAAGGACACGTTCTCGATTTCTGAGATTGTCTACACTTTTTACCTTAAATCCCGCTTTTTGGAGGCCATCTCTAATTTCGACTGGATCAACGTATGAGTCTACACCTTTTATAACTACCTGTAGACCTTTACTACTCTTCAGCTGATATGTATAAAAGTTCTTTTTGCAGCTTTCAAACTCGTTTACTCGTCTACTTTACGATAACTGTTTTCATCAATAAATTGTATTTATGTTTCATCAATGTTGCCACGCTTGATTGGAATTACATAAAATGTGTTCACACCAATAAATGAAATTAACTTTTTTAATAAGTCGCTGGAGTTTTTCTCCCTTAAATAAATTGGAGGTGGTTTGAACGACCTGGGTGCCGTTTTTTTTCACTTGTTTCGCTATCTAAAACAGCAAAACGATTATGGGAATTTCTTCCGTTTGAGTCCTTTTCTTTTTGTACTGTAGCCATTGGTGCAATCTGGGAAAATTTAGGGCTTCGACCTCTTTTCAGTACAGTTATGTATCTGTCCATTCCTACTTGGGTCTTAGGTTTTTCTACACTATCCATATTAGTTTTGGTATACTGAGTTTAGAAGGGGACTTGTTTGTAGTTATTTTATTCTCATCGCATAACAACAGCGAGTAACAAGATTGTGCACGTAAAACTGGCGTAGCATTTATACACAAATTGTCACTAGCTTTTTTGTTTTTATTTATTTCAACATTGTCAACATTTTTGTTGCTTAAATTAAAGAGGCTCATTAGCCTTTATTGTTTTTGTTTTATTTTTAAAGTAGCAATTCAATATGCCGTTGTATAAAAAAAGACGAAAGAAAAAAAAAATATTTTACAAACAACTTTGTTGTTGTATTAAAACAGGTTTGTTTTTTTTTTTTTTTTGTTTTAAATTATTCACACAATGTATGGTTTGCTTTTGTTAATGCGAGTTTAAAACAAAATCGCGACCGAACTTATCAACGCACAAACTGAAACTTTTGCCTAATGACACGTTTTTTTTTTTGTTTGGTTAAGGAAAACACTTCTGTGGATTAATTACTCACGCCCGCGAAACGAAATCTAGGTTTGAGCTCACCCTTAATCGTGCACGCTTGACCTAAAGTGCTACAAGAGGATTGAGATTTTGGACAGTAAGTATTTTCCCTAAATTATTCTTGAAGGATTAAGCTAAATATATAAAATTTTGGACACAGTTCGTGAGTCGTTCGTCGTTGGGTTCGATGGTCAAATGGCGGTTACCTGACAACCCAGAAGTGGTGCTGTCCCTAGCTTTACAATCGATAAATCCCTCGTTGAAAGTAACAGCGATGATAGTGGTGCCAAATTAAATCAACTAGCTTTAGTTTTATAACTTTTATTCTTAGCTTAACAGTTTTGCAAATCTTTTAGATTCAGGTTTAAACTTCACCTTTTTAACTTAAATTTGCTTTTCCTTACAAGCTTTGATTTCAGAACTTTATAAATGTTTGTCTTATTTAACTTAATTTAATTCAAATACAATCTTTAAGTATATCTTATCCACTTTAAAACTAACTTAAACTTCAAGAATTCTCACAACTAAATTTATTAATTTGACTTAGTTTTCACTGTATTTTTTGGTTCACCACTTATCGTCTCGTAAGTATCCTTAGATTGATCTAGATGTTTCGTCACTTGCGTCCAAGAAACCTTCTAGACGCCGCAATATATCGCCCATTAACCGTTTCCCTATAACTTTCTTGTTTTTCGGACATGCCGCTACATGCACATCATCTATCTGTCCTATTCATTGTCTTCTTTATTTTTATTTACATGGCACCCTGTTACATCACGGTGTTACCCTTTACTACACTGCACACGACAAACCCAACCATTCCTGCAGACCTTTGATTGTCACCGGATGGGGTGACAATCTCTTTTCTTTCTTTTTCACCTACCTCGTGAAAAAGAAAAAAAATATAACAAAAATCTCTGGGGAAATTTACTTCTACCTGCCCAACGGTAACACTATCCCCTTTCACAATAGACAGAAACAGGGCAGATGAGATTTGTTGGCAAGGGGTTGAAGAGGTAGAGTGTGTATTTCATGGCTATCGTACTGGACATTTTTTCATTTCTCTTTTCTGCTTTTCGCTGTTGCTTCACATTATATTTCTCAAATCGGCGGCTACTTGCTTAAAATTTTTCAACAAAGTACAATTACCACAGATTTTCAAACACACACACATGTAAAGTAAATAAATCCGAAAATAGAATGTGCATAACTCTGTCTGTGTTGTTTATGTCCAATTGTAAAAGCATTAAGACAGAGCAAAAGAGAATTCAAAAAATGTCTGCCTTGTTTCCGTCTAATGTAAATGCAGTCTCATATCTACACTAATTAATTTTGTTGATCTGGCAACTCTCACTTACAACGAAAACGGCGAAAAAGAAAAGGCAAATTACTACAACACATGGTAGAATAAACAACGCATGAGAAGAAATTAAACTCTGAGGACTGGCAAACTTTTTACACAGAGTTGCAAAAAAGTACTATTTTCCACATGTTTGACTGTAGAAAATGAAAAAATGTATGGGGAGGTAAGGAAAAAACATCTTAATTTAGACTTTTTAAAACTAGAAAAAATCGTCAAAAGGTATTAAATTAGTTTTTCACTCAGTACTTCGAAGCTATGTCAACTATGTAAAAAATCGTAAAAAAAATATAATAAATTAGTTTTTCACTAACTCTTTCAAAACTATGTCGCTAATATATTATTATTTTATTAATAATTTAAATCTTTATAATATCAATCTATTTAAAAACAATTGTAATTATTTTGTTAAAAAATTATTTTGTCAGTGTAGTTGATTTATTTAGTATCGATTCCGTTTGTTACATCATACGTCTGGCAACACAAAATATTTTCTAGTTCGGCTTCGTAAGAAAAACACAAAACAGAATGAAAAAAAGCCATTTAACCGATTTAGTTAAAGGAACAAAGCAGAATTGAAGCAAAAGTTTTATTGGAACATATCTAGTTTAATGCAAATGTTTATTTATTTAACTTTCTTTTGTGGTTTCTTAATCATTTTTAGCCCATAATACATCCAATAATTCTACAGTTTGGTAACATTGCATATGTTCAAGAATTATACACATATTCGTGAATAACACCTCTCTATGGAACACCCTATAAGTTTTAGTGTTTGCTAATATAGCGGCCACATCTGGGAAAAATATTAGTAACAAAATTTTAATTATTTGAAACTTTTTAAAACTTACCAATATATATATGGAAAACTTTATGCACTTTTCACAAAAGCTTATTAAAATTATACGAAATAGTTTTATTTTAATTACAAAAGTTCATAAAAAATAATATATATTAATATATATTTATTTATTTCTTACACTTTTAAATATGTATAATAAAAAACTTTTATATTTAACTGGTTGTTAAGTGTGTTTTAAACAACTTTTTTAAAATCTACATTTATTTAGCAGGTTAATGCAATTGATGATTGACATTTAAGCCACATATTTTTTGTATGAATTTTGACATTCAAATAAAAAAAAGTTCATACATAAAAAATTATCAGTTGTGCACTGACATTACCTGATCAACAAAATTGCATTGCTGTTTTCTTTAACTTTTTCCCTTTGATATTTATTCGGTTTACAGTTAAAACCGTTGTTTCAATTTCAACATACCTATAAAGTACATAGTGAAAATGAACCATTGTCGTTTTTTTAAATTTTAATTGCAATTTAATTTGAAAGTGCGTGGAGTTATGGTAAGTGACAAAATTTTTGTTATTTTTTAATTTGTATTTCTCATAAATAAATTAATTATTGGGAACAAATCTAGTTTACGGACACATCCAAAAATAAAATGTAAATGAAAAAAATTTGGGCCTTAGTTTCGGAATTAAGGCCATTTTATGACAGAATGAGGCAATATGAGTATCAATGGAGTAGTAATTAAATGTACTATCAATCAAGCTTTATATAACTTTAGCATCATATATAACTTTAGCATCATATGTATATTTCCAAAAGCTTTAAAATGATACCCATATTGACTTAATTTGTTCAAAAATGTAGTGTAAAATCATAGTTTCATATGAAAAGTTCAAAAGGCCATAACTCGGAAAATAAGTGCGACCATCAATTTTTTCATTTAAAATTTTTTTTGTATTATTTTTCAATTCTCTATTGGCCTGGATAATTTTTGTTTTGATTGGATCAGCTTCGCTAAACTAGATTTGTTGACTATGTATTCCTCTTACTATTATTATTTAAAGCACTGTCCTAAAATTTCTTTTTTTTAGGATATCGTGAAAACTATAATAACAAAAAGGCTAAGACGACGTCGTGGAAGTGCCATGGTGAGGGGAAGAAGGTAGGTAAGATTTAATTTTAATCTTAGTATATTAAATAGGTGTTATTAATATGAAATTTATTTTTTTAGCAAGGGCGCCGCAATATAAATTTCAGGAAGCGCACTGCTCCCCCTCCACAGCAATTGGCTAGACCACAGCCACCACTATGGGCTGCAACACAGCCATGGGCTGCAACATCACCACAGCCACAATGGGCTGCACCACAGCCACAATGGGCTGCACCACAGCCACAATGGGCTGCAACACCACCACAGCCACAATGGGCTGCAACACCACCACAATGGTGTGTTCTGCAACCACCACTACGGTTATCAGCCGGTCCAGTAACCGCTCCAGCAGCAGCGGCGGCTCCAGCAGCGGCAGCTCCAGCAGTAGCGGCTCCAGCAGCAGCAGCTCCAGTAGCAGCGGCTCCAGCAGTAGCGGCTCCATCAGCAGCAGCTCCAGCAGTAGCGGCTCCATCAGCAGCAGCTCCAGCAGTAGCGGCTCCAGCAGCAGCAACTCCAGAACCAGCGGCTCCAGTAGCAGCAACTCCAGCAGCAGCGGCTCCAGTAGCAGTAACTCCAGCAGCAGCGGCTCCAGCAGCCCCAGCAACTTCAACCGCACCAGCAGCCGAAGCACTGGTACCTGAATGAATTTAATGTAATTAAATGTATTTAAATTAATGTATTTAAAAACGAAATAAATTAAAAATTTAATTTTTTTATATTTAAAATACAAAATGAGTTCGTTTTTATGTTTTATAATATAATATATTTATTTCCTAAACTGTAAGCAAACACTAAAACTTATAGGGTCTTCCGATAGAGAGGTGTCATTCAAAAATATGTGTTTATTTCTTGAACTGTAGGAGGCAAACAGTAATTAAAACTTAGTTCGCTATTTATTTAAATCAACATTCAATCATATTATATGAGGAAAAGGAAGAAAAAACGGAATAGATTAAAACGTTTTTGTCTTACGACTCGATTAAATTTTCTTAAATTTTGACTCCTCAATATGGTATAATTTTTTCGGCCGAGATTCCATTTGAGCATTCTTAGTGATAAATTCTAAAACATTGGAGTTACAATTGTGCTTTTGTGCTAAAGAAATGCAATTTTTTCAAAGTAATATTAATTATTATAAACATTTTTACATTATTTTTGAAAAATAATTTATTTGCTTTCCAGCAAGGACGATCATCCACCTCAAGCATAATTTTTATTTCATTTTACTATCACCATAAGACTTCAGTATTATGTTTCTCTCTTAAAATAATCAAATTATCGACATATGGATGATCACTTTGTATGAAATTCCAACAAGATCGACCAAATGACTAAACCTAAGACGAGACATGCTTGCAGTTGAATGTATGTACTTGTTGTTGTAGGCAAGAGCTATAAGAATTCCGATTTTCCACAATAACTCCTGTTTTTCGCAGTTTTTTCTCAGGCAGATTATTGCAAACTGCGAAGCATTTCTATGAATGTTGTTTAATGCTGCCATGTACAAGGCATTGTAAAATATATCTTTCACATATGGTTGTACATACATTATCTTTTCTGACATACTGTAGAGAATCCGTAACTGCAAGATGTTAAAGACAGATATTTTCTGATGTCTTTAAATCAGGTGATTTGCTAGTTGTCGTTTACGGCCCATACATCAATTTCTATTGTTTGGAGAACTGTTTTTAGTTATTTTCTTATTTGTTCTAAAATGCGTTGGCTTATTACATTTTGGTTGTGTGTTTGGAATGTAGCCTCCTTCGTCTACGGCGAAAAAATTGTTCATTGTTCATTTTCATCCAAATAGTGTCAATGTAGTTCGTTTAAAATATTTACAGGTTGCGAGGAATGAAGAAGTTGTGTATTTCATCGAAATAATATTCAAAAAATCGAGGCTGGTGCGGTTGAAGTTGCTGTGGCTGCTGCTGCTGCTGGAGGCGCTGCTGCTGGAGCCGCTGCTGCTGGAGTTACTGCTACTGGAGTCGCTGGTGCTGGAGTTGCTGCTGCTGGAGCCGCTGCTGCTGGAGTTGCTGGAGCTGCTGCTGCTGGAGCGTTTACTGGACCGGCTGATAACCGTAGTGGTGGTTGCAGAACACACCATTGTGGTGGTGTTGCAGCCCATTGTGGCTGAGGTGGTGTTGCAGCCCATTGTGGCTGTGGTGGTGTTGCCGCCCATTTTGGCTGTGGTGCAGCCCATTGTGGCTGTGGTGTAGCCAATTGTGGCTGTGGTGGTGTTGCAGCCCATTGTGGCTGTGGTGGTGTTGCAGCCCATTGTTGCTGTGGTGGTGTTGCAAACCATTGTGGCTGTGGTGCAGCCCATTGTAGCTGTGGTGCAGCCCATTGTGGCTGTGGTGCAGCCCATGGCTGTGTTGCAGCCCATAGTGATGGCTCTGTACTAGCTAGTGCTGAGGAGGAGGAGCAGTGCGCTTCCTGAAATTTATATTGCGGCGCCCTTGCTAAAAAAATAAATTTCATATTAATAACACCTATTTAATGGTTCATTTTCACTATGTACATTATAGGTATGTTGAAATTGAAACAACGGTTTTAACTGTAAATCGAATAAATATCAAAGGGAAAACGTTAAAGAAAACAGCAATGCAACTTTGTTGATCAGGTAATGTCAGTGCACAACTGATAATTTTTTATGTATGAACTTTTTTTTATTTGTAATGTCAAAATTCATACAAAAAAAATGTGGCTTAAATGTCAATCATCAATTGCATTAACCTGCTAAATAAATGTAGATTTAAAAAAAGTAGTTTAAAACACACTTAACAACCAGTTAAATATAAAAGTTTTTTATTATACATATTTAAAAGTGTAAGAAATAAATAAATATATATTAATATATATTATTAATTTTTATAAACTTTTGTAATTAAAATAAAACTATTTCGTATAATTTTAATAAGTTTTTGTGAAAAGTGCATAAAGTTTTCCATATATATATATTGGTAAGTTTAAAAAAGTTTCAAATAATTAAAATTTTGCTACTAATATTTTTCCCAGATGTGGCCGCTATATTAGCAAACACTAAAAGTGTTCCATAGAGAGGTGTTATTCACGAATATGTGTATACATAATTCTTGAACATATGCAATGTTACCAAACTGTAGAATTATTGGATGTATTATAGGCTAAAAATGATTAAGAAACCACAAAAGAAAGTTAAATAAATAAACATTTGCATTAAACTAGATATGTTCCAATAAAACTTTTGCTTCAATTCTGCTTTGTTCCTTTAACTAAACCGGTTAAATGGCTTTTTTCATTCTGTTTTGTGTTTTTCTTACGAAGCCGAACTAGAAAATATTTTGTGTTGCCAGACGTATGATGTAACAAACGGAATCGATACTAAATAAATCACCTACACTGACAAAATAATTTTTTAACAAAATAATCACAATTGTTTTTAAATAGATTGAAATTATAAAGATTTAAATTATTAATAAAATAATAATATATTAGCGACATAGTTTTGAAAGAGTTAGTGAAAAACTAATTTATTATATATTTACGATTTTTTATATAGTTGACATAGTTTCGAAGTACTGAATGAAAAACTAATTTAATATCTTTTAACGATTTTTTCTAATTTTTAAAAGTTTGCTACGTAATAACTTCTGTCAGAAAGCTTTTCAAGAAACAACTGATACGTTAGATTCTTATTTAATTCCTCTATCGATTGTATTCAGTGTGATATGTGCGGGCGACATAGTTTCGAAGTACTAAGTGAAAAACTAATTTAATATATTTTGACGATTTTTTCTAGTTTTAAAAAGTTTGTTACGTAATAACTTTTGTCAGAAAGTTTTTCAAGAAACAACTGATACCGCGTTAGATTCGTATTTAAGCCCTCTATCGATTGTATGTAGCGCGATATGTGCGCGCGACATAGTTTTGGTATTATTAACAAAATAATGTATCAAGAAGTTTTAACTAACTGATATTTTTTGCTCTAACTGGCTTATATATAACTAAACTGATTAAAGTGACAACCGTTAAATTGAACATTAGCACCTTAGAGGCTTTTAATTTCATTTTTTAATTTAAAAATCATTAATAGATTACTTAGATAAATCACATTATATAATGCGATTTGTTTTCATTATTTATTTTTAGGTAGCACATGTTACTAATACACTCTCAAAAAAAAAACGTGCTTCACATGTACACAACTTTTAGTACGTGCCATCCAACTCTGCAAAAAGTTTGCCAAAACAAAAAAAAAGTTTGCCAAAAAGTTTGTTTTTTTCTCGGCGATAATAAACAAGATAAAGTTAGTTGAACAGTTGACATTTTTTTCCTTCATTTGTTTTCAATTGTAGTTGTCAAACTTTGTTTTTATTTGTGTATTTTTTGTTATGAAAAATGCTAAATTCCCACAACAAACAAATTTGTGTGCATGGCTTGCAGTAATGTCAACTTAGCTGTTTTTGATTTCCTTTGACGCTTACTTTTTCACATGCTGTCTTGAATCTGGTTATGGCTATAAACAGCACGTATAGAGTTTTTTGCATTGTTCAATTAATTTATAATTTTGCACTTTTTCAGTATTAATTAAATATATTTTTTTGTTCATGCATTTTTACATCGTAATTTGAATTATTGACTTAATTGGAAAATGACAAAATGTGTGGAAATTAGTCAACCTCAAGATGGCATTAGGCAGGAAGGACAAATAAGTGATGCGATATTTAAAAAGCAAATTAATCGCCAAATGATACAATTTATATGGATCATTTTTCATTAACTTAATAGCAAATGTAAATTAAGCTGCGTTCACATTAATTTATTATACTTATATTACAACAATAGCAAATAGAAAGTATAATCCAATTCAAGCTTCTTTTGAAAAATAAAAAAATCATTAAATTAAAGTAACTAGATTTTTACCATGTTCTCTGGTTTTATTATTTTTTTACGTAATATTTTGATTAATTATTTATTTCCAGCATCAGACATTTCAAAAAAATAAATTCATTTCGGAAATGGAATTGATTTCTTATTTTGCTTCTTTAAGAAACGTAAGAAGAAAAAGTTGTTCGCAATGAAAGCACTTTCAATTTGCTATGTGGAATAATTTTTTTTTCTAGCTGTTTGAACTATTCAGAACATCTCGTTATTTGTATTGCTATCAAATTGTTATTTTTTTTGTTATATTTTCTCCGCCTAAAACAAATACTGAACCACAACACAATTAAATATTTCTTAAATTTAGATTCTTTCAAAAAGAATCTATAGAAGCAAAAATAATTGAGATCGGAATAGTAACTATGGAGTCATTTCAATTCCGAGCGGAACTTGTGACATGCCTGTATATTTATTTAAATATACATATTTTTATTTTCACGAAATTTAGTATTTTAAAATATCTATTGGCCAAATTGCAATTAGTTTTAAACATATTTTTTTTAATTAAAAAATAACATAAACAATTATTTAAAATCAGTAGTTAAATTTAAATTTTTCATTGCTTTCTTGAATACAATAAAAGCACTAAAAGAAAAAAAAAACACACAATTTGCTTTGTAATTACTTATTTCAATCGGCTGTTTTTGACATCTACAATTTAAAAAACTCCCAAAAAAGCGTGAGCCAAGATAGCGTCGACGAAATAGCGTTAATTTTGGGAATTTAAAAACCGGGGAAAAATAAATACCCTGTAATAGGGAATTTTACTAATAGCGTCCACGAAATAGCGTCGATTTTGGGAATTTAAAAACCGGGAAAAAGTAAATACCCTGTAATAGGGAATTATACGAATAGCGTAGATTTTTACTAATAGCGCCGACGTAATAGCGTCAATTTTGGGAATTAAGAACCGGGGAAAAATAAATACCTGCAAAAGGAAATTTTACTAATAGCATAGATTTTAGGTATATATGTATGTAAGTATAAAAAAAGGGAAAATGGTTATTGATTTTCCATTGAAATCTATGATGATAATAATGACTATATATTTTAAAAATATAGACTTTAAAGAACATTTATAGCCGATCGTACTAAATATCCGCAGAGCCATTCTCGAGAAAAGTGGATTCATCCCTAATGGTCACAAAAAACCGTTGCTGATTTTTCCCATGGAAACTCCTAGGAAAAATGAAAATATAGACTTTAATGAACATTTTGAACCAATAGTGCTAATAAGCCACAGAGCCGTTCCCGACGCTATCTTGGCTCACGTAAAGAAACAAATAAAAATTGTGTAAACAGCTGTTTATTATTTTTTGGTGAAGCTTTTTATAGAACATAAAGTCAAGATTTCGCCTTGTACCTTTAAAATATATATCGAAAATAGTGCATATCTTAGGGGTGAAAATAAACATACAGTCTAAAACAAAAATCAAAAACCAGTCAATAAAGTAAAACAGAAACAGTAAATTAAACTAAACCCATAGAGTAATTAAAAACAAATCAAAGTTTTAAGTTAATCTCTGCAACTTCTTCACAAACATGAGTAAAACGCGTCAATCATCAAAGAGAACTTCCATTGATGCTGAATTAATTGATCAAGATTTGGCCTCGCTAGGCCAATCAGACCTATACGACTGCATTAGCTTACTGTTAGACAACAAGCTCGCAAAACAGGCAGAGAAAGTAGATGGAAAAATTTCACTGTTCATGTTTATCTAAAAGATGCCTGAAGAACTTATTATGGAGAAGATTAAATTGTCAGTCGGGGAGGCGGAAAAAAACTACTTAACGAGTTAAATAATAAGTTTTACGTTTTTAAAGAAATATCGGATTATTATGACTTTTAGTACATTCCGCTTTTTATGCAGACATATCTTTACCTTGCGATTCGTTTGAAACACTGTCCTTAATATCTCCTCAAGATATATGGAATTTATTGTTGCCAGATGTTGTGTTTATTTTCTGTTTATTTTTCTCCGGCGTAATATATTTTTATTGACACTGTAGTTCACACTAAGCTTGCGTTAGTAATGCTAATATGAAGTTTCATAAAATCAGCTATAAAATAGCTAAATTCGGTAAATTGCGTGAAGTAAAGCATAAATATAATGAAATAAAGAAGATAAAAGTAAAAAATTTATAAGTCAGTTTAAATTATAATATTGGATTGTGTATAAAAATTAAATAATGTACACATTGGTATTTAAAATAAATCAAAAAATCCTTGATATAGGTCTAACCAAGTTATATATCTGTGTACTTTTGAAAAAACAATATATGTAAATAAAAATATTTTTACTTTTTTAATGAAGCGCTGTGCGACTGCGCCAAAATATGTGCTTTAAAAACTTACATTTTAGGATGAAATAATTGGAAAATTTGCCTAACCTGACTTAACTTTTTTGTCAAAAGTCCACAGATATATATATATCGTAAAGTATGTAATCGGACA
This sequence comes from Phasia obesa, assembly GCA_949628195.1. Lineage (NCBI taxonomy): Eukaryota > Metazoa > Arthropoda > Insecta > Diptera > Tachinidae > Phasia > Phasia obesa. The sequence goes on along the minus strand of OX451215.1, from coordinate 140,380,139 downwards.
GTTTTTCAATATGTACAATAAAACTACGATTTAACAACGAAGTTTTTCGTGTATTATTTTGCTTTTTTACAAAAGTTGTGGTGAAGAAGTGAGATAGGCTAAATCACAGGTATGGCTTGAATTTCGAGTTGTAATTCGTACACTAGCTTTTTATTAATTTGTTCAGTATTGTATTTGAAGGCTCATTCAGGAATTTGTTCATTTCGTTCGAGACAATTTGTATTAATTTTAAAAATATATATTGTATACTCCATGATATAAATAAAGATGGTAATAATATGTTTTCTTTTAATTGCAATATTAATGTATGTGGGAAATATATAATCCAACATACCAACTAGCAATCAAACTACAATACAACATAAGCATAAGCTTATATAAAATAGTTTGTTTTAGCTTTTCTTAATTTCGCTTATATTAATATTTATAAAATTAAAATTCGCAAGCATTTTTTAACAACGCTTGATGAATTATTATTATACATAAACATTTCTAAACAATTTCTTGACAAATTATGTTTATAAAATTATTTTTCTGTAAATTTTTGTTTATTTATTTAAAAGTATATTTGTATAAAAAGTATATAAATGTACAAAATACGGAAATTAATGTATTTACACAATAATTTTTTGTAGTGGCGGTTTGCGCTTCTAAGATTACTCTTTATTGCTGAGTTCTTATTGCAGTTAAGGATATTTTCAAGCGATTCATTTGTGGAGAGATGTGTATGGTAAGGAGGATTATGAGATCTTAGAATGCCGGTTGATGTGCTCCATTGCTTCTAAATTGAGTAACATTTGTGTGGAAATTAGCCACAATTCTTTTTAAAATTAAAATTAAATTAAATTAAATTAAAAGCTTATAAAAATATTGAGAGAAATAAGATTTTCTATACCAAAATTAAGAAAATATTGTTTCTGTACATATAACATTTTCTTAAGGGTTCCGTTTTGATTTTTCTACAATTGTTACGATAGCATTTTTAAATTTTTTCTAAAAACTTTTTTAAGCTTAGGGCTTATATTTTTAAGCTTTTTAAAATATTTTTCACAAGTCATTTGGTATGTTGGGAAATTTTTCTATTTTACTTCATTTATTTGAAATTTAAAAAATTAAATATAAAGCCCTAAAAACGATACTCAAGAAAAAACAGTTATATATTTTAGATTAAGTATAAGTGCTTTTTCCGAGATTAGAATAATGTCGAATATACAAGAATGTTTTGAAAATAACTTTTGTTCATAATGATTTAACGTAATATTAAATCGCTTAACTATGTAAGTGATTGTGGTTTCAAATCACTTGCTTATTGTTACAAAGCCTAATGATATTTTCCAAGCTGTATTTATGTAGTCAATATTTACAAATTTTATGTTATTTATAAAAACTACACACTTTTATTAAGAGTATTTCCAAAATAATTATTTCTCGTTTCTATTTGTAACAAGCATTGGTTTTTTAAAAAAACTTCATAAGTGTTAGCAACACTGTTCGACAAACTTATGTACATACATATGTACATACGTAAATATTTTGTATTGGGATAAAATTTGCGCCATATTTAATTTTAAGTTAAATGCCAATAATAAAGTACAAAACCACTATAAATGGACAAGAAATTTTATATCAAATGTAATGTACATAAGTCGTTTGCATATATACTTATATACATTAATTGAATGTATGTATATATGCCGTTAGATTTATTTATATATATATCTACATAGCTCAGGGATGGTAAGGTTGATACAAATTACTTACATACATTCTATTTTTTTTTTTGTATAAAGCCTGGTATTCTGTTCAGGTTTTCATGCGGACATACATACATAAATCAAAAAAAAAAAAATAAGGAAGAGAAGTAATAAATGTTGCAGGAGTAGTACTCTATTTTTAATGCAAAAACTTATTAAATATTTCTGGAAGCATTTTATCAAAGCTGTGAAATAAAGCAAATGGTCATTATTTCAAGCTGAATTCTTAAAAACAACAGCTGATCACCTAGTTTTTTAACATTTTTAAAATAAATCGCGAAATATACACATTTTAATTGTCAAATTTTCCAAGCGATTTTATAATTGTTGCACCAGGCTTAATGCGAAACTATGTACTCATATTTCTAATTTTTTATTGACTGTGTAGAATAGAAAGGACAAATGCTTAGCGGATAAAAATACCTCCATCGAACTTTTCATTATGATATACCTATGTAGTTTTTTTTACTTACAGTCCCAAATTTTACTACTGGTTGTTAAACTTGGAATGTATAGACTTTATAGACACGAGGCCTTTCAATCGCTTCTAACTGAATCCCAGAAAATGCCCTGTGCGAACTCGATTAAGCTCGTGAATTTGCACGTATACTCTATTGTCCTTCTTAGTGCGATCCCACAGAACTTATCGATTTCAGAGTGATGTTAAAACATCTGTCTTTAACATAGCTATGGGTGTTGTTTGCTTAGCGATGCACAGGTAAGTGTAAGAATAAAAGAATTGATTTGTTACCATCAATCTCATGCAATGACCATGTACTCATAAAATTTTAATGAAATTATATTACTAGGTATCAGCTGTGTAGTAAACATCAAATTTCTTTGATTACTGTATTTTTCTGCTTGCATACACTGAGATTACATTAGATAATATTGTCATGACAATAGCAATACATACATACTTTTTCAATAATACGTGCATACTTTCTCAATTATCTCAACTACTGTTTTGAATATTTTAAAGACAGTAAATTGGACAATGATTTATAATTAAATTTTTGTGTACAGAAAAAAATCAAAAAATTTGAATATATTGTCTTGCTTATCGTCTGGACGCCTATACTACGGAGACAATTGTTAGCATTTTTGACAACTGATATGTATTCTTTTACCGTCATTACAGTACTGTCAAATGTAAACGATGGTCAGATGAGAACATTTGTGTGTTTGATTTTGTAATTGTGTGCGCTAATTTGACAGCTCATTTTGTGAATTTGTTTTGATGAGTTCTCTCACTAAACTGTCTCGTACATATCATTGCACTGCAATAATACGAGTTTGATGTCTCTGGGGTTGAATTTGACGTTTGTTTATATAAATATCCCATGTTTTATCCCAAGTGTAAGCTCTATGCATTTTATTATGCATAAAACTAAATGTTTTATAACGTTATTCTTCATATACCTACATAGTAATTATAACAAAATTAAAGAAAAATTAACTTAAAATTTTCTCTTAAAATAATTTTGTAAATAATTAATTTTGAAAAAATAACATTGGTAATTCAATTTAAGGCACATTTTATTTTCAATAAGCCAGCATAAAAATTTTAATTTACAAACATAAGTTGTTAAGTCCAAAAATAACAATTAAAGAGCTAAGTTGGTACAATTTAAAAAATTCAAATACCACTCCTGATCTTGTTTAAAACGCACTTTCTATTTACCAAAGCAAATTGACACAAGGTGAGAATACTACGGCATAAATGCAACAAAACAACAACTTTGACATTATACTAGCATATATAAAACAATGCATTTTTGACAAGACATTAGCAAGAGAGGAGAGCAAAAAATAATCAGCTAGGCTATCGCTCAGACCTGGTATGAGTTCGCCTTGCCATTTACTGTACATAGCGCGGATGTTGCCAGATCGATACCTTATTGAATCTTAATGTGAGACAATAAAAGCGACTAAATGTTTTAAGAATTTTGACGCAAATTGATTAAAAGTTTACAGAATAATACCTTAAACCAACCCATCAACATAATAAGCGATTTTGTAATAATAATATAACAAATTCTCTCTACACAAAAATACAAATAAAAAATATTCTTTTAGTTAAATAAAATACATTCGTCTCTTATTTTTTACACATTTTTAAAAGCAATCTTCGCAACTTCTCCAACATTGGTATCCTTTTCATACAACATATGCACTTTAAAATAGTTAAATAGTTAGTTAACGTCCAAACTAAAAGTTTTTATCCAGAATTGATCCTCGAATGCTCAATAAGCGGTCTAGGCACAATCAAAACGATAGATGTCAAACTCGTGTATGTGTGGTTGGGTGCTTTGATGTACACATGCTAGATGATTCTTCAATAATTAAGTTTTAATTTGATTTTGTACAGTGAACATCGTGCTGTAAGTATCAGAACTTCCGTGTAAAATTTATGCGCAAAATATTTGGAAGATCTTGGAAATTTCCAATCTAATGTTTTTGTAGCATTACAATAAAATCTTTTTCTTCCAGCATTTTTGGCAAACGCACAACTTTAAATTTTACTTCAAACGAAAAATACGTACGCGATTGAAAAACAAACACATAATACACATCAAATTAAGACATTCAGCGTGCCAGAAATCAAAAATATTACAGTTTTCATCCAGGAACGTCTGCATAACACATACAAATATATTTCCATAAATACTACCACACTGATTGATGATTGTTTTGATCGTGTCTAGGCCGCTTTAAGATTTTATTTTTAAGAACAGATAGAATTTGTGAAAGCTTTTATTTTATGATACCTGCATAGACTCGAATGTTCTAGGCAGGCTGTATATCATTTATAAGTGTTTCTTAACATACATACATATGTATACCAAACGAGTTTTAAATTTTTACTGGCAAGAATATTTCAATCAGCTTTTTACTTCACCATACGTAGTATAAGGTAAAGTATACTAATCATGTAAAAATTCGAGGTCAGGATTTTACGGATTTATACGTTTTGAGGTCTCCTGAATCCATTTTGTCTATTTTCGCGATGATGTCTGTGGGTAGGTGGGTGTGAATGTCACTATTTTTGTGGAGTTTGTACAGGTCATACCGTTTGACATATCAAAATGAAATTTAGTATGTGCCTTTGGTTTGTGGAGGTGAAGAACTATGTAGTTTTTGGGCATAATCGGGCGGGGCAAGGGGTAGTTTTCTTATACCCAAATTTTGTGAACGCTCTATAGGTCATACCGTAAGACATATTAAAATAAAATTCAGTTTGTGCCTTTGGTATAAATAAATAAAGAGGTGTAGAAATTTTGGGCATAATCAGGAAGTGGCAAGGGGTAGTTTACTTAACACCCCAAACTGAAAATAATTATTTTTTCGATTCGAATATACTTTGAACTTATATTCTTTAGTAGTATATCCATAAAAAAAATCTGTTTCCATTTGGTATGGTAGAGTTGAGTGTAGGCCACTCCAGATGTTTAGGTTTAGTTAACGATTTTTTTTTGTTGTAAAATTGTATAAAAAAGAAATTGTTGAAGAAAATATCTGAAATAAAATTTTGTTCTTCCATTTTAATTTAGGTTTTAATTTTATATCTTGTTGTTCTACATAATAAATATGTAAATATCTATGTATGTATGTATGTATGTATGTATGTATGTATGTATGTATGTATGTATGTATGTATGTATGTATGTATGTATGTATGTATGTATGTACGTATGTATGTATGTATGTATGTATGTATGTATGTATGTATGTATGTATGTATGTATGTAGAAACAAATCGGCGATGATACATTTAGTGCAATTGTATAATTTTTCGGGACAATTTTGATTTTAAGATTGGTATTGTACAGTTTTTAATATATTTTGAACAATATATGTACATGTTTACATACATATGTATGTGTCTTGGAATGTTATTAATGTAAATATATAATAGAAATTACTTTGAAATAAGAATGTTTATAAGTACTGACTAACCAAAAAGATTAATTATGTTTGCCATTTAAGTGCAGTTACGTTTACAACGGTACTATTTGATGGTCATATCAGTAAAAGTTTTAAGTCCTTCCTACTTGCTAATTTGTGATAGTAAAGCGTTAATTTACTTTTTCATACTTAGAAAAATTATTTACTTTCTCGTTTCTAAATTCTGCTAGGAAAGTTACTCAACAGACCTAGCATATCTGCTTTGTGGAGCTTTTCTAAAAGTTTTATACATATATACATATGTATGTGATTTTTTTGGGCTAGATATGAATTTCCTATAGTTGCTTTCACAAAAAAACCTGGTAAAAGTAAATTCCACAAAATAAAAATTAATGACTGACTATATTGGCTATAGTTATGAATTTTTTTATTTTCTGGTAATTTAAATAGCCGAAATAAAAATAGGTATTTACATATGTATGCTTTTAAAATTGCAAGGCTAATTTTAATTAATTTTTTACAACCCTAAATTTTTTTACACCTCATTTTAAATAAATGTCTCTTTATTTTTTATTCAAAATATATTCTAATCAAAAAATAATTATTTTTGGTTTGTGCCATATGCCAAAGGCACATACTGAATTTTATTTAAACATACGATATGATCTGTAGAGCGTTAGCAAAATTGGGGTGTCAAGTAAACTACCCTTTACCTTTTCATTATACCCAAAAACTATACTATTAAAGGCACTTACTGAATTCCATTTTTAAATGTCAAACAGTATGACCTGTAGATCTTTAACAAAATATGGGTTTTAAAGGAATTACCCTTGCCGCTTCCCGATTATGTCCAAAAATTATACAGCTCTTCATATACATACAGTAAAGGCACACACTGAATTTCATTTTGATATGTTAAATGGTAGAGCATTTACAATATTGGTAAACTACCCCTTGCTCCTTCCGATTATGCCACAGCTGATAATCTCCATATCCCAAAACACATACTTATTATGATATCTTAACCGGTAACTAAACTACCCCTTGTATATATCAAACTTGCGAGCCTCCACACCCAATCATCCACAGACATCATTGCGAAAATAGTCAAAAAACCTCAAAAGATAAAAATCCTTTGAAATCCCGACGTTGATGTTTTTATGATCCCTTACTACGTATAGTAAAGTAATTCTTGCAAAAAAATACCGACTTCAAAACAGTCAATTAAATTATGTTTCTTTGAGAAGGTAAAATTATATACATTGATTGAAAAAATTATATGAAAATATTGTGACTTTACTCATCCTTTAATTTCCGAATTCAAATTTTATACTTGTTGCAGTACAAGTTCTTTGTAAATTTCAACGTGTGTCTATAAATGTTCAATAGTTTGGCCATATACATTAAATTACATTAACTATTAGTACACCCATTAATTTCCAAATTAAAATTTTTAGGCGTTATAGTAGACTAGGCAATAAAGGTTCCTTACAAATTTCAACTGTCTGTCTGTAGCGGTTCAAAAGTTAGGCCAAATACATATAATTACATTAACTATTGGGACACCCTTTAATTTCCAAATGTAAATATTATTCTTGTTGTTATAGCAATACAGGTCCTTTGTAAACTTCAACGTCTGTCTATAAAAGTTAAATAGCTTGGCCACATACAATAAATTACATTAACTATTAGGACACCTTTTAATTTTCAAATTTAATCCTTTTTATAGCGGATATGCCAATAAAGGTTCCTTTTAAATTTCAGCAATCTGTCTGTAACGGTTCAAATGTTAGGCCACAAACATAAAATTACATTAACTATTGGGACACCCTTTAACTTCCAAATTCAAATTTTATAGTTGTTATAGCAGGCATGGTAATAAAGTTTCCTTATAAATTTCGGTTCAAAAGTTTTGCCACATACATAAAATTACATTAACTATTGGGATACCCTTTAATTTCCAAATTCAAATGTTATATTTGTTGTTATAGCGGACATGACAATAAAGGTTCCTTGTAAATTTCAGCTCTCTGTCTATAACGGTTCAAAAGTTAGGTCACATACATAAAATTACATTAACTATTGGGACACCCTATAATTTCCAAATTCAAATTTTATACTTGTTGTTATAGCAATCCGGTTTTTTTTTGTAAATTTCAATCGTCTGTATACAACTGTTCAAAAGTGTGGCCATATACATCAATGAAATAAACCATTGGAGCACCCTTTAATTTATAATTTTGAAAATTTTAACTTTATACTTATAACGGTCATAGTAATCGACATTCTGTTAAAATATGTCAAATTACATCACCTATTGGGACAACCTTTAATTTTTAAATAAATTTTTTTATTACTTTTTGTTGTAGGAAGTTATGGTGATACGAAATTTTCTGAAGTTTTAAACTGGTAACCTATAAGGTTCATAATACACGTAAAAAACATGTATGTTATATGGGGACACCCTTTAATTTTTAAAATTATGAGGTGTTCTGAGCTAACATACAGAAAAAAGCAACATTCAGACGAATAGATGAACTCCTTCTTTTTTGAAGTCGGCTAAAAAAGTAGTAGTATTTTAAAATCTATTTTATATCAAAATTGCGATTTTTTTAATTTTAAAATTCCCTTTTTTACTTCTGTTTGTAATAAAACGCCAATCATTTGTTGATTCGAAAATATGGCAGCACATAATAAATGTGCTTTTATTTTTAAGTGTGGGATCACTTTAATATAACGGTTAATAGGTAGTTAAATAAAATTGTCATTACCAAAAAAGTTTTCAACTGCAGTGGTCGTGTCATTAAACTGTAGATGTGTCGATACAGGTAAGTTTTAATATTTTTTTGGAATTTTTATATTAAAGTAATCAAAACGCGATTTTATGCCTATATTTAATTTTTTGTAGGCTTTACCTCATATATATGTAGTTTTTGCAGTAGGTTTAGAATTGCATGTGTTATTTTTGTTTAAAACAGCATGTAGAGCTCAAAAATGAGGTTTAAACGATTTTGTGATTTGTTTTAGGAGTCTGTAATTGTAAAAATCAGGCTTAAAAATTATTAGTGCACCACAGTTCTAAAAGAAAGTGTATTATACATATGTATGTATGTGCATACTGCGAAAAACCTTATTTTTGAGATATAGACGCAAAGTTTTCAATGATCAATGTGATACTTTATTATCCTGAAAAAATGAAACAGAAGCCAAAAAAAAACTATTTTGTGTAGCAGTTTTAACGATCGCTGGCGAATTTTATGGGGCATCACAAAGATATCCACAAGAATATTTGCCGGGTTTCGGTTCCAGTCACGGAAATTACACGAGTTTCAAAAATTTTGATGGCAGCTATAGGCGACGAAGATGAAGAAGACGATCAGGGAGAAGACGATGAAGTAGGCGATGAGGAAGAAGAGCAAAATATTAAAGAGCAAAATGTTGATCAGGATAACAGTAGATCAACTCGAAAGCATGACACAAGCTCATCCTCATTTCGTTCGAGACAATTTGTATTAATTTTAAAAATATATATTGTATACTCCATGATATAAATAAAGATGGTAATAATATGTTTTCTTTTAATTGCAATATTAATGTATGTGGGAAATATATAACCCAACATACCAACTAGCAATCAAACTACAATACAACATAAGCATAAGCTTATATAAAATAGTTTGTTTTAGCTTTTCTTAATTTCGCTTATATTAATATTTATAAAATTAAAATTCGCAAGCATTTTTTAACAACGCTTGATGAATTATTATTATACATAAACATTTCTAAACAATTTCTTGACAAATTATGTTTATAAAATTATTTTTCTGAAAAAAAATGTAAATTTTTGTTTATTTATTTAAAAGTATATTTGTATAAAAAGTATATAAATGTACAAAATACGGAAATTATTGTATTTACACAATAATTTTTTGTAGTGGCGGTTTGCGCTTCTAAGATTACTCTTTATTGCTGAGTTCTTATTGCAGTTAAGGATATTTTCAAGCGATTCATTTGTGGAGAGATGTGTATGGTAAGGAGGATTATGAGATCTTAGAATGCCGGTTGATGTGCTCCATTGCTTCTAAATTGAGTAACATTTGTGTGGAAATTAGCCACAATTCTTTTTAAAATTAAAATTAAATTAAATTAAAAGCTTATAAAAATATTGAGAGAAATAAGATTTTCTATACCAAAATTAAGAAAATATTGTTTCTGTACATATAACATTTTCTTAAGGGTTCCGTTTTGATTTTTCTACAGTTGTTACGATAGCATTTTTAAATTTTTTCTAAAAACTTTTTTAAGCTTAGGGCTTATATTTTTAAGCTTTTTAAAATATTTTTCACAAGTCATTTGGTATGTTGGGAAATTTTTCTATTTTACTTCATTTATTTGAAATTTAAAAAATTAAATATAAAGCCCTAAAAACGATACTCAAGAAAAAACAGTTATATATTTCAGATTAAGTATAAGTGCTTTTTCCGAGATTAGAATAATGTCGAATATACAAGAATGTTTTGAAAATAACTTTTGTTCATAATGATTTAACGTAATATTAAATCGCTTAACTATGTAAGTGATTGTGGTTTCAAATCACTTACAAAGCCTAATGATATTTTCCAAGCTGTATTTATGTAGTCAATATTTACAAATTTTATGTTATTTATAAAAACTACACACTTTTATTAAGAGTATTTCCAAAATAATTATTTCTCGTTTCTATTTGTAACAAGCATTGGTTTTTTACAAAAACTTCATAAGTGTTAGCAACACTGTTCGACAAACTTATGTACATACGTAAATATTTTGTATTGGGATAAAATTTGCGCCATATTTAATTTTAAGTTAAATGCCAATAATAAAGTACAAAACCACTATAAATGGACAAGAAATTTTATATCAAATGTAATGTACATAAGTCGTTTGCATGAATGTATGTATGTATGCCGTTAGATTTATTTATATATATATATATCTACATAGCTCAGGGATGGTAAGGTTGATACAAATTACTTATTTTTGGTACATTCTATTTTTTTATTTGTATATACATAATAATAATTTGTAATACATAAATAAAAAAAAATAAGGAAGAGAAGTAATAAATGTTGCAGGAGTAGTACTCTATTTTTAATGCAAAAACTTATTAAATATTTCTGGAAGCATTTTATCAAAGCTGTGAAATAAAGCAAATGGTCATTATTTCAAGCTGAATTCTTAAAAACAACAGCTGATCACCTAGTTTTTTAACATTTTTAAAATAAATCGCGAAATATACACATTTTAATTGTCAAATTTTCCAAGCGATTTTATAATTGTTGCACCAGGCTTAATGCGAAACTATGTACTCATATTTCTAATTTTTTATTGACTGTGTAGAATAGAAAGGACAAATGCTTAGCGGATAAAAATACCTCCATCGAACTTTTCATTATGATATACCTATGTAGTTTTTTTTACTTACAGTCCCAAATTTTACTACTGGTTGTTAAACTTGGAATGTATAGACTTTATAGACACGAGGCCTTTCAATCGCTTCTAACTGAATCCCAGAAAATGCCCTGTGCGAACTCGATTAAGCTCGTGAATTTGCACGTATACTCTATTGTCCTTCTTAGTGCGATCCCACAGAACTTATCGATTTCAGAGTGATGTTAAAACATCTGTCTTTAACATAGCTATGGGTGTTGTTTGCTTAGCGATGCACAGGTAAGTGTAAGAATAAAAGAATTGATTTGTTACCATCAATCTCATGCAATGACCATGTACTCATAAAATTTTAATGAAATTATATTACTAGGTATCAGCTGTGTAGTAAACATCAAATTTCTTTGATTACTGTATTTTTCTGCTTGCATACACTGAGATTACATTAGATAATATTGTCATGACAATAGCAATACATACATACTTTTTCAATAATACGTGCATACTTTCTCAATTATCTCAACTACTGTTTTGAATATTTTAAAGACAGTAAATTGGACAATGATTTATAATTAAATTTTTGTGTACAGAAAAAAATCAAAAAATTTGAATATATTGTCTTGCTTATCGTCTGGACGCCTATACTACGGAGACAATTGTTAGCATTTTTGACAACTGATATGTATTCTTTTACCGTCATTACAGTACTGTCAAATGTAAACGATGGTCAGATGAGAACATTTGTGTGTTTGATTTTGTAATTGTGTGCGCTAATTTGACAGCTCATTTTGTGAATTTGTTTTGATGAGTTCTCTCACTAAACTGTCTCGTACATATCATTGCACTGCAATAATACGAGTTTGATGTCTCTGGGGTTGAATTTGACGTTTGTTTATATAAATATCCCATGTTTTATCCCAAGTGTAAGCTCTATGCATTTTATTATGCATAAAACTAAATGTTTTATAACGTTATTCTTCATATACCTACATAGTAATTATAACAAAATTAAAGAAAAATTAACTTAAAATTTTCTCTTAAAATAATTTTGTAAATAATTAATTTTGAAAAAATAACATTGGTAATTCAATTTAAGGCACATTTTATTTTCAATAAGCCAGCATAAAAATTTTAATTTACAAACATAAGTTGTTAAGTCCAAAAATAACAATTAAAGAGCTAAGTTGGTACAATTTAAAAAATTCAAATACCACTCCTGATCTTGTTTAAAACGCACTTTCTATTTACCAAAGCAAATTGACACAAGGTGAGAATACTACGGCATAAATGCAACAAAACAACAACTTTGACATTATACTAGCATATATAAAACAATGCATTTTTGACAAGACATTAGCAAGAGAGGAGAGCAAAAAATAATCAGCTAGGCTATCGCTCAGACCTGGTATGAATTCGCCTTGCCATTTACTGTACATAGCGCGGATGTTGCCAGATCGATACCTTATTGAATCTTAATGTGAGACAATAAAAGCGACTAAATGTTTTAAGAATTTTGACGCAAATTGATTAAAAGTTTACAGAATAATACCTTAAACCAACCCATCAACATAATAAGCGATTTTGTAATAATAATATAACAAATTCTCTCTACACAAAAATACAAATAAAAAATATTCTTTTAGTTAAATAAAATACATTCGTCTCTTATTTTTTACACATTTTTAAAAGCAATCTTCGCAACTTCTCCAACATTGGTATCCTTTTCATACAACATATGCACTTTAAAATAGTTAAATAGTTAGTTAACGTCCAAACTAAAAGTTTTTATCCAGAATTGATCCTCGAATGCTCAATAAGCGGTCTAGGCACAATCAAAACGATAGATGTCAAACTCGTGTATGTGTGGTTGGGTGCTTTGATGTACACATGCTAGATGATTCTTCAATAATTAAGTTTTAATTTGATTTTGTACAGTGAACATCGTGCTGTAAGTATCAGAACTTCCGTGTAAAATTTATGCGCAAAATATTTGGAAGATCTTGGAAATTTCCAATCTAATGTTTTTGTAGCATTACAATAAAATCTTTTTCTTCCAGCATTTTTGGCAAACGCACAACTTTAAATTTTACTTCAAACGAAAAATACGTACGCGATTGAAAAACAAACACATAATACACATCAAATTAAGACATTCAGCGTGCCAGAAATCAAAAATATTACAGTTTTCATCCAGGAACGTCTGCATAACACATACAAATATATTTCCATAAATACTACCACACTGATTGATGATTGTTTTGATCGTGTCTAGGCCGCTTTAAGATTTTATTTTTAAGAACAGATAGAATTTGTGAAAGCTTTTATTTTATGATACCTGCATAGACTCGAATGTTCTAGGCAGGCTGTATATCATTTATAAGTGTTTCTTAACATACATACATATGTATACCAAACGAGTTTTAAATTTTTACTGGCAAGAATATTTCAATCAGCTTTTTACTTCACCATACGTAGTATAAGGTAAAGTATACTAATCATGTAAAAATTCGAGGTCAGGATTTTACGGATTTATACGTTTTGAGGTCTCCTGAATCCATTTTGTCTATTTTCGCGATGATGTCTGTGGGTAGGTGGGTGTGAATGTCACTATTTTTGTGGAGTTTGTACAGGTCATACCGTTTGACATATCAAAATGAAATTTAGTATGTGCCTTTGGTTTGTGGAGGTGAAGAACTATGTAGTTTTTGGGCATAATCGGGCGGGGCAAGGGGTAGTTTTCTTATACCCAAATTTTGTGAACGCTCTATAGGTCATACCGTAAGACATATTAAAATAAAATTCAGTTTGTGCCTTTGGTATAAATAAATAAAGAGGTGTAGAAATTTTGGGCATAATCAGGAAGTGGCAAGGGGTAGTTTACTTAACACCCCAAACTGAAAATAATTATTTTTTCGATTCGAATATACTTTGAACTTATATTCTTTAGTAGTATATCCATAAAAAAAATCTGTTTCCATTTGGTATGGTAAAGTTGAGTGTAGGCCACTCCAGATGTTTAGGTTTAGTTAACGATTTTTTTTTGTTGTAAAATTGTATAAAAAAGAAATTGTTGAAGAAAATATCTGAAATAAAATTTTGTTCTTCCATTTTAATTTAGGTTTTAATTTTATATCTTGTTGTTCTACATAATAAATATGTAAATATCTATGTATGTATGTATGTATGTATGTATGTATGTATGTATGTATGTATGTATGTATGTATGTATGTATGTATGTATGTATGTATGTATGTATGTATGTATGTATGTATGTATGTACGTATGTATGTATGTATGTATGTATGTATGTATGTATGTATGTATGTATGTATGTATGTAGAAACAAATCGGCGATGATACATTTAGTGCAATTGTATAATTTTTCGGGACAATTTTGATTTTAAGATTGGTATTGTACAGTTTTTAATATATTTTGAACAATATATGTACATGTTTACATACATATGTATGTGTCTTGGAATGTTATTAATGTAAATATATAATAGAAATTACTTTGAAATAAGAATGTTTATAAGTACTGACTAACCAAAAAGATTAATTATGTTTGCCATTTAAGTGCAGTTACGTTTACAACGGTACTATTTGATGGTCATATCAGTAAAAGTTTTAAGTCCTTCCTACTTGCTAATTTGTGATAGTAAAGCGTTAATTTACTTTTTCATACTTAGAAAAATTATTTACTTTCTCGTTTCTAAATTCTGCTAGGAAAGTTACTCAACAGACCTAGCATATCTGCTTTGTGGAGCTTTTCTAAAAGTTTTATACATATATACATATGTATGTGATTTTTTTGGGCTAGATATGAATTTCCTATAGTTGCTTTCACAAAAAAACCTGGTAAAAGTAAATTCCACAAAATAAAAATTAATGACTGACTATATTGGCTATAGTTATGAATTTTTTTATTTTCTGGTAATTTAAATAGCCGAAATAAAAATAGGTATTTACATATGTATGCTTTTAAAATTGCAAGGCTAATTTTAATTAATTTTTTACAACCCTAAATTTTTTTACACCTCATTTTAAATAAATGTCTCTTTATTTTTTATTCAAAATATATTCTAATCAAAAAATAATTATTTTTGGTTTGTGCCATATGCCAAAGGCACATACTGAATTTTATTTAAACATACGATATGATCTGTAGAGCGTTAGCAAAATTGGGGTGTCAAGTAAACTACCCTTTACCTTTTCATTATACCCAAAAACTATACTATTAAAGGCACTTACTGAATTCCATTTTTAAATGTCAAACAGTATGACCTGTAGATCTTTAACAAAATATGGGTTTTAAAGGAATTACCCTTGCCGCTTCCCGATTATGTCCAAAAATTATACAGCTCTTCATATACATACAGTAAAGGCACACACTGAATTTCATTTTGATATGTTAAATGGTAGAGCATTTACAATATTGGTAAACTACCCCTTGCTCCTTCCGATTATGCCACAGCTCATAATCTCCATATCCCAAAACACATACTTATTATGATATCTTAACCGGTAACTAAACTACCCCTTGTATATATCAAACTTGCGAGCCTCCACACCCAATCATCCACAGACATCATTGCGAAAATAGTCAAAAAACCTCAAAAGATAAAAATCCTTTGAAATCCCGACGTTGATGTTTTTATGATCCCTTACTACGTATAGTAAAGTAATTCTTGCAAAAAAATACCGACTTCAAAACAGTCAATTAAATTATGTTTCTTTGAGAAGGTAAAATTATATACATTGATTGAAAAAATTATATGAAAATATTGTGACTTTACTCATCCTTTAATTTCCGAATTCAAATTTTATACTTGTTGCAGTACAAGTTCTTTGTAAATTTCAACGTGTGTCTATAAATGTTCAATAGTTTGGCCATATACATTAAATTACATTAACTATTAGTACACCCATTAATTTCCAAATTAAAATTTTTAGGCGTTATAGTAGACTAGACAATAAAGGTTCCTTACAAATTTCAACTGTCTGTCTGTAGCGGTTCAAAAGTTAGGCCAAATACATATAATTACATTAACTATTGGGACACCCTTTAATTTCCAAATGTAAATATTATTCTTGTTGTTATAGCAATACAGGTCCTTTGTAAACTTCAACGTCTGTCTATAAAAGTTAAATAGCTTGGCCACATACAATAAATTACATTAACTATTAGGACACCTTTTAATTTTCAAATTTAATCCTTTTTATAGCGGATATGCCAATAAAGGTTCCTTTTAAATTTCAGCAATCTGTCTGTAACGGTTCAAATGTTAGGCCACAAACATAAAATTACATTAACTATTGGGACACCCTTTAACTTCCAAATTCAAATTTTATAGTTGTTATAGCAGGCATGGTAATAAAGTTTCCTTATAAATTTCGGTTCAAAAGTTTTGCCACATACATAAAATTACATTAACTATTGGGATACCCTTTAATTTCCAAATTCAAATGTTATATTTGTTGTTATAGCGGACATGACAATAAAGGTTCCTTGTAAATTTCAGCTCTCTGTCTATAACGGTTCAAAAGTTAGGTCACATACATAAAATTACATTAACTATTGGGACACCCTATAATTTCCAAATTCAAATTTTATACTTGTTGTTATAGCAATCCGGTTTTTTTTGTAAATTTCAATCGTCTGTATACAACTGTTCAAAAGTGTGGTCATATACATCAATGAAATAAACCATTGGAGCACCCTTTAATTTATAATCTTGAAAATTTAAACTTTATACTTATAACGGTCATAGTAATCGACATTCTGTTAAAATATGTCAAATTACATCACCTATTGGGACAACCTTTAATTTTTAAATAAATTTTTTATTACTTTTTGTTGTAGGAAGTTATGGTGATACGAAATTTTCTGAAGTTTTAAACTGGTAACCTATAAGGTTCATAATACACGTAAAAAACATGTATGTTATATGGGGACACCCTTTAATTTTTAAAATTATGAGGTGTTCTGAGCTAACATACAGAAAAAAGCAACATTCAGACGAATAGATGAACTCCTTCTTTTTTGAAGTCGGCTAAAAAAGTAGTAGGATTTTAAAATCTATTTTATATCAAAATTGCGATTTTTTTTTTAATTTTAAAATTCCCTTTTTTACTTCTGTTTGTAATAAAACGCCAATTATTTGTTGATTCGAAAATATGGCAGCACATAATAAATGTGCTTTTATTTTTAAGTGTGGGATCACTTTAATATAACGGTTAATAGGTAGTTAAATAAAATTGTCATTACCAAAAAAGTTTTCAACTGCAGTGGTCGTGTCATTAAACTGTAGATGTGTCGATACAGGTAAGTTTTAATATTTTTTTGGAATTTTTATATTAAAGTAATCAAAACGCGATTTTATGCCTATATTTAATTTTTTGTAGGCTTTACCTCATATATATGTAGTTTTTGCAGTAGGTTTAGAATTGCATGTGTTATTTTTGTTTAAAACAGCGTGTAGAGCTCAAAAATGAGGTTTAAACGATTTTGTGATTTGTTTTAGGAGTCTGTAATTGTAAAAATCAGGCTTAAAAATTATTAGTGCACCACAGTTCTAAAAGAAAGTGTATTATACATATGTATGTATGTGCATACTGCGAAAAACCTTATTTTTGAGATATAGACGCAAAGTTTTCAATGATCAATGTGATACTTTATTATCCTGAAAAAATGAAACAGAAGCCAAAAAAAAAACTATTTTGTGTAGCAGTTTTAACGATCACTGGCGAATTTTATGGGGCATCACAAAGATATCCACAAGAATATTTGCCGGGTTTCGGTTCCAGTCACGGATATTACACGAGTTTCAAAAATTTTGATGGCAGCTATAGGCGACGAAGATGAAGAAGACGATCAGGGAGAAGACGATGAAGTAGGCGATGAGGAAGAAGAGCAAAATATTAAAGAGCAAAATGTTGATCAGGATAACAGTAGATCAACTCGAAAGCATGACACAAGCTCATCCTCAAGCAGAAAAAGAAGAAACAGTAAGTATTAATTCTTAACTGTTCCTACAAATATATATCAAATAGTAGCGTTCTTAGTTTAAAATAAAACTTGATTTTATATCAAGTTTATACAAAACTGCGATGATTAGTATTCGTTTGAAAAGCCAAAATTTTAAATTTTTACAGGAGATAAATATATGTTTTTTATAGTTTTTTCTTACTTATAATTTTTTAGTAGTTTCAAACCAAAATTTCCTAGTTATTTTGCTTTAATTTTTATTTAGTATTATTTCTTTTTTAATAGGGTAATGTTAATAAATATCATAATAATATTAAAAAAAAATAATTGAACAAATATAGTAACATATATTGAAATTTAATAATTTGAAAATATATAAACATATATTAAAATTTTGTGTATATTCTTTGTAAAACCTACTCCCTATGGTAAAACAAAAAGAACGAAATGGACTCAAGAAGAGAGGGACGCTATAGTCGACACTTTTGGTAATTTAAAGGAATTAGAAAAGGTGCCAAGCGGAAGACAATGCCTAGATGCAATTCGTAATAATATTGCTCTAAAAAATAGGAGTCCGATGCAAATAAAGTCGTGGATTGATAACGACTTTATTTGTCGTTATCTATTGGCGAAACCAATAGAAAGTAAGAACAATAGAGTTAGCTTCAGTTCGAATTTGTTTTAATTCTTATTTCAATTGTAAAACTATTAACATTTGTGTTTTTAGGAATTTATCCATGTTTTCTTCTTACTGCAATACCTTTTGTCTGATGCCGAGATGGATTACTACAACAGTCATATGTCCATACTTATATCAAGATTTCTAAAGGTAAAACTATTAAAACATATAAGTTTTTGCCTGGAAATGTCAAAAGTTGTATTTTACTGTGTTCGTGTATATTAGTAATCAATATATAAAATTATATTATATTACAAGAAAAATAGTATTTTTTATAATACTGAAGATATCCGGTGTTAAAATCATTAGATTATCATAGTATACTCTGGTTGTCTTTATGCTATGACTTGTATAGGTGACGATTCAGAAGAACTTTGTAAAAGGTAATTTAAAATATCATTTCTAACTTGAAAAAATATATAGAGTATTGACATTATTAAGGACTTAAATATTAATACTTAAATTTGTTAAACTTGTTCTTGATCTTGACTGACTGTGTCAAAATATTTGACTAAAACATAGAGAAAATAAGGTACGTTCGCTAAATTTTCGATGAAAAAACTATTAAATAACATAAAAAACTTGATTTGCATTAACTAATTATTTAATATTTCGTACATAGAATTTTAGTAACAAAAAGACTCGAAATAGTAGGACTGATATTTTAAAATAACTTTTGAAAATTATAAAAGACCAATTTCCAGCAATTTACATTGTTAAAAATTAAAATTGCTGAAGTCAATTTTAGAGTTATTCTGGTTGGGCACCTAGATACATAAGTCATACCCCAAAGACCACCAAAGCGTGTTACCGTAACCTAAGGAACCTGACAACGGGGACTTCATAAATAAGTGTTCAACTTCAGCAGTGTCTTCTTCAGCTCCATCATTAGTGTTACGAATAAATAGTAATTGTTATGAGCCTTAACACGATATGGGTACTGTCAGAGTTAAGTGGACTCCAAATGGCACTGTCTGCAACATTAGTTCAAGATGAACACAATATCCCATTGTCATCAGGTTTATGTATGAATATCTTATTATAGTCTATTCGGGCTGGGAGTGTTACTTTCATTTAAACAAACGAAGATACAAACAATGCAAAACAGGAATATTTATGTACATTTTTTTTAAAAAAGATTGTTTCAAAAAATTATAATAATTTTTAGATAATCGAATACACTAGCATAGCTAGACATTTTTGGGCAAAAACATATAGAGCTGTTCTAATACTTTTACCTGTATATAGTTTACCGTTTGTTTTGTTTACTTCTATATATGTACACACATTTGTATATTTGTGTATTTTTATATTTATATATGTATTTTTGAATTTATTTTGGAATTTTTTACAAAATGTGCATTTACGCGTTAATTTTTTGCTTGATTTATTTTATGTCGTAATTAACAACTCATCACTTATGTAAAACAAAATAAAAATTAAAAATAATACGACAACAAAATAACACGAGAATAGAGAAATCATCGTGTGTATGCCTTCATACTTCAGAGATTTATTAACTTATGAACCTAGTGTTTATTTTATTTTATATGTACATATATGTATTTATGTTTTACCATATTTTCTTTTTTGTTTATAATACATATAAATGTATTAATTTTGAAATACCGTTTCTATGTGCTAGTTTTTAATGTCATTATTTAAATTTCAATAATGTTTAGAACAGCAAATATTTGGTAAAAAACGTAACTATTATTATATGCAAATGATTATTAAATCTTTTAAGGAAAAGATACATATGTTTCCTTTTATATCGGGTAGAAACATATGACTTAATGATTATTTGATAAAAACCAGAAATTATTTACATCATTTATGTGGTTACATCTATTTAGTCAATTATTTGTCTGGACTGAACAAAAGCTTTAGTATGCACAAATGAAAGATTTACATTGATGCCCATATTCATAAAAAATAAAGTTTACTTGAAGTACACTGCAACTGTCATAAAATAAACTTCAAGTTAACTTTATTTCTTTTACTAATAATAAGAGCATAAATATTTTCTCTTTTTATGCTGTATTAACTTGCATACACATATGTACATAGTATATTTGTATATGTACATATGTATGTATTTTTTAAATTTATGTTTAAAGTTTTTTTATTAAAATCATGAGCATTTACGCGATGAATTTTTACTTGATTTATATTATACATGCTTACAATACAACTCGTCACTAAAAAAGAGAATTAAAATTTAGCAGAACATGAGACCAAAGGAGAATCGGAAAAATTAAAACGTTCATGCAAAACAAATACACAAACAAGTATTTCAATCATGGAAAAAATCATCGTGTGGATGCCTTAATACTTTTTTTAACTCATTCCATATCCCAGGGTTTAGAACATGGTTTTTTTAATTTAATTTTATATTTATGACTTACCATATTGTCTTTATTTTGTATACCATTACTTTAATGAAATGTATAAAAAAATATTTTTCTTTTTACTTACATATATTGAGTAGGAAGTTATGACTTAATGATTTTTTGATAAGAACAAAAATTTTTTTGCGTAATAGATGTTGTTACATCTATTTAGTCATTACTTGCCTAGGCTTAACTCAGCTTTAAAAAGTGTAAATGTATGTACATATGTTTGTATAAAAGGGAAAATTTATGTGTACGTTCAACAAAAAATATGTGTTTTCACTTTCTCAGAGTTTGGATTAGTTCTTAAGAAAGACGAATAGAAAAACTTTCTTTAAACTTCAAACTGAGAAACATCGACTAAAAATAAAGATTGGACATGCATATCTGAAAGTACATCCTTTCAGATAAAAACATTGCTTTTATAAATAACAGATTTTAGACGCTAATCATTCAAAAAATTGTTAAAAAAATTAAATTAAAAATGTAATTTGTTATAGTTTACGACGAAAATCGTATACTTTAATGAGAAATAGTTTATTAAAAGTAAAAAAATCGAAAAAATAAACTGTTTTATTATTTATTTAAATGACTTTGGTACATAGATAAATTCTTAAATTGTAATGCTATGCAGGTGAGTATGTATTACAAAGGAATGCATTCTAAAGGTATTAAAAATATTGTTTTAACTGCAGCTTACTAATATACATATATAAAAAATATAAAATCGTTTTAACCGCAGCTAATTATATATAAACATCGAAGTACTTTGTAATTAATCGGTTTTACTAACCTTAAAAAAACACCAAACGTTGAAGAATTTTCATCTTTCATAATCTATTCCCTACAAATGTTTAGAAAGAAGGTAATTTTTGATAATCTTAATTGTCTTAGCTCAAAATTTATTAAAAAAAAAATGACAAAAATTGTGGCTGATGATATTTTGTATCTACAAGCGTCTATCTATTTCGGTCCAAAACATAAATGTACAAAAATGCGTAAATGTACAAAAATGCGTATTTTTTGGGATAGCCTTTAACTTTAATAAGTTCTGTTATAGCGTAAATAGCAATATGCAAGATAGGGCCGTATATCCAAATTGGGAACAAATATGAGCACTCTTTAACAAATTTTTTTATTATTAATTTACGTAGTAAATTTCAAGTATCTGTCTATAACGGTTCAAAAGGAAAGCCTTTTACATGAAATTCCATCACCTATGTGCACAGCTTTTAATTTCTATTTTTAAACATTAATACTTGTGTATAATGGATCTAGATAAAGTTATATATGTCAAATTAAGTCACCTATGGAAACATCCTTTAACTTTTGTTGTTATCTTTTACAATCTGTAATTTTCAAGTGTGCATATACTTATGTATAACGTTTCGTAGTAAAACTATTTATGAGTAACCTTAAATGTTTGTATGTAACGGTTCAAAAGATAACGCGACATACATATGTATTTGGACACCATTTAAATCCCAATTTTATAATTGTAATACACGTTCTGTGAAAATTTGAAGTATCTCTCTGTACCAAGGCCATAGACGGCACTTTACATCAGCTATGAAGGTGGCCTTTAACTATTTATAATTGTTATTCTGGACGGATTAATGTACGCTTTGTTTAAATTTCAAGAGTCTGTGTATAGCGGCTCATAAAATAATGTCATATACAGCAAACAAAATCACACAAGCACACTTTAATTTTACACCTTTTACTTATAGCGGACTTGGCAATACACTACCTGTGAAAATTTTACCTATCTAAAACGGTGCAAAAATAGGGTCATATACATAAAATTACATCACCTATGGGTACAGCTATTAATTTTTGTTTGTGTTTTTATTCTTGTTATTGGTGATATAGTGATAGGTAATACGTTAAAATTTTTGGAGTGCCTCGATAGTCTATCAGTCTAGGGGTTGTGGGTTCTATTCCCGCCAAAGACTCTGGGTGTTTTCTGCAGACAAGCAAAAAGCTTGGCAGTTAGTGTTGTTCTTTTATAAAAAATCTGGAGTGGCCTACACTCAACTTTACTATACCCAATAGAAACAGATTTTTTTTTATATATACTACTAAAGAATATACATAAGTTCAAAGTATATTCGAATTGAAAAATTAATTATTTTCAGTTTGGGGTTTTAAGTAAACTACCCCTTGCCCCTTCCCGATTATGACCAAAATTTATACAGCTCTTCACCTTTATAAACCAAAGGTACATACAGAATTTCGTTTTGAAACGTCATAGGGTATGACCTGTAGAGCCTTTATAAGATTATGCCCAAAAATGCCCCTTCCTGATTATGCCCAAAATTTATACAGCTCTTTATTTTATACCAAAGGCACATATTGAATTTCATTTTAATATTTCTTACGATATGACCTGTAGAGCCTTTACAAAATTTGGGAGTAAGTAAAATGCCCTTGCCCTTCCCGATTATGTCCAAAATTTACACAACTATGCACCTTCATATACCAAATGCTCATACTAAATTTCGTTTTATTATGTCATACGGTATGACCTGTAGAGCGTTCACAAAATTTGGGGGTAAGAAAACAACCCCTTTCCGATTATGTCCAAAATTTATACAGCTCTTCATCTCCATAAACCAAGGCAAAATGTCGTTTTAATATGTCATACGGTATGACCTCTAGAGCGTTGACAAAATTTGGGTTAAGAAAACTACCCCTTGCCCCCTCCCTGTTATGCCCAAAAACTATACAGCTCATCATCTCCACATACCAAAGGCACATACTAAATTTAATTTTGACATGCCAAATGGTATGACCTGTACAAGCCCCTCAAAAATAGTGGCATACACATCCACCCACCCACAGACATCATCGCGAAAATAGTCAAAATGGATTCAGGAGACCTCAAAACGTATAAATCCGTCAAAATCCCGACCTCGAATTTTTTCATGATTACTATACTTTACCTTATACTACGTATGGTAAAGTAAAATAAATTAGTCAAGTGCGAGTTAGACTCACACACGTAGGGTTCCGTACTATGTTCAGTATAATTTTAAAAATTCCAGTTGTTCATTTCTTTATGTCTTATGGGACAACCTTAAATTTTAAAATTAAAGTAATATTCGCGAAAATTGCATCATAATTGGAACACCCTTTAATTTTTAGTATGTAATTGATTTTATAGCGGCCATGGTAATACACTTTCTATTAAAATATCAGGAGCCCACCTATTGCGGTTAAAAAAATAAGGTAATATTCGTGAAAAACACGACACTAATGAACACACTTCAATTTTAAGTATTTGTTATAGCGGCCGAAGTAAACACATCTACTGTAAACATTTCAAGAGGGTAGCTATTACGGTTTATAAAATCATGTCACTGTCGGAACACACTTTTAGTTTATTATTCATTATAGTGGCCATGGCAACTTCCTTTCTATAAATATATTAAGAGTCTACTTATTACCATTAAAAAATAAGTCACTATAAGTGAAAAACATGTCACTGTCGGAACACCCTTTAATTTTTAGTAATTGTCATATCTGTACAAAACTTCAAGAGTCTACCTGTTACGGTTCAAGAAATAAGGCTTTATACATGCAAATCACGTCACTGGCGGAAAACCCTTTAATTTTTACTATTTGTCATAGTGGGCCATAGTTATACACCTCCTGTAAAAATTTCAAGATTCCACCTATTCATTCAAAAATTAGGCTATATACATGCAAATCACGTCACTATTGGAACACCCTTTAATATATAAGTTCAATTTCGTATACTTGTTTATAAAACAAACATAGTTTTAATTACTGTCTGCAAATTGTAAGTGGTTGCCTCTTACAGCTCAAAAAAAGACATAAACGTAAATAACACGTCACTTTTGGAACACCCTACGTTTTAGTATTTTTTGCTATAGTGGCCGCAGTTATACACTTTTGGTAAAATTTCAAGATTCTACCTATTATGATTCAAACTTAGGCCTTACACATACAAAGCACACCACTATCGGAACACCCTTTAATTTTTAGGTTTATTTTTTTAGACTTGTTTATAAAGCGAACTGAGTTTTAATTACTGTTTGTAAATTTTTAGTGTATGGCTCCTACAGTTCAAGAAATAAACACATATTCGTAAATAACACCTCTCTATCGGAACACCCTATAAATTTTAATATTTGTTGCTATAGCGGCC